>CM054118.1:70591952-71197838 GCA_028673005.1 Tanypteryx hageni
GTGCGTATTTCGAACAAACCTTCATTATAGGTATCCTCGTTTCTTCATTAATTGAAATGGTTTGGTTACAGATTATTGTTTAGGAAAAAAAATAATACTGTATTAATTGAAATCCGGATCGTAAGTTTGAATTGAAAATTTTTAGTAGATACAATTATTTTTTCTTGTTCCATTTGTTAAAAAAACATCAATTTTAACGCGTAACCATACTTCCTAGGGTTCTACGACAAGTTGTGTGGTCAGTTCGGCGCGGTTAGTTCGTCTCGCGTCAATTCGTCGCACGAAAAATTCGCCGCGCGTCAATATTATCGCACGACAAAGTCATCGGCCCCCCTTCTCCCTCCTGCTGTACACCAGTCCTATTTGCCTCGCGACGAATTTTTCGGTCGATGAATTGGACGCGCGATGAGTTTGTCGTGCGATGAGTTTCTCGTGCGATATATTAACTCGCGACACGCCCTGCGGAAAAATTGGCCTCTTCTTCCGAGCATGGGGAAGGGTCCTGGAGATGCGAAAGCGCCGCAAAAACCTTCCTCCTATATTGCACAACATCGCTCGATGGTGTGATTCTAACACTCATTAGTGGGGCGATTTGGTGTGGTACGGCGGGGTCTGTCAGACTCGACTTTTTATTTCGTAATTGTCAGCTCTGAAAACGCGAAATTTTTTTATATTGAGTAGTATTTGGTTATAATCAATGAATTAGAGAAACAAAATTATTGAGAACTGGTTTTTAGGCTGGTTTTCCAAAGGAAGCAGCGCCTTATGAAATGGTCCTGTCTGTGTATGTGCGTGTGTCTCCTACCAACAACTTTTGCATCAATGGACCGATTTTCATGAAACTTGGTATGAGGTTCGTGCTGCCAGGGCCCACCTCCGGACTATATTTTATTTTGCAATGATTGAAGTCCCGGGTTCGATTCCAGGAACTTTTTTCCGTATTTGTTTTACATAGGATGTCTCAAATCCACCGTGCAGAGATGCTTCTTGAGTGCTTTTAAATATCTTAAAATTTTGATACCGGAGCGAGGTTTGTTCTGTTCTAAGGAGAAAAGAATGTAGATCCTAATTCTTATAACCGAATTATGATAATTGATCGTATTTTTTATTCTACTAAAACAGCATTTTTGCGTTTTTAAATCGCATTTTATCGGATTGTTGCCATGGAGACGATAATTTTCGAACTCGGCTTGAGCATAGACGAGTGAACAAATGTGTTGGTTATTTTCATTTCCACTCGACTACCCTTCAGAAATGGACAGTCGAACCATACAAATTAGCGTATAAACAGTAACATGTATTAAATTCGTTTATTTGAAAAATACATGGAAAATATAATACCAGAAAGAGATTTTGACATTGCTTTTAATATTTTAAACCTGATAATTCTCAATTAATTTGTTTTCCAATTTTTCTCTATCATTGATCAAATATGAATTTATGAGAATTCCTTGGAATGACTAACACATACTGAAACATTTCCTGTCAATATAAGTAATCAATTGGGGACGTCAACTTCGGGAAACCAGCCAGCATTAGTCTTGGTTTGGACTTACTGCATTTATACAAATTTTATATGCTGAATTGTTACACATTATGCACCTATCATTCCTATTTTAGGGTGAACCTGACGAGAAACGAATCCTTTTATTATTCACTTTCTTCAATATTACTAGACACTTGTGAGCAATTGAAGCACATGCGTACGGCATAAAAGAACCGAAAATGTATACTTTAAACAGCACAAAAAAGACGCAGTTAGTGCGGCAGG
This sequence comes from Tanypteryx hageni, assembly GCA_028673005.1. Lineage (NCBI taxonomy): Eukaryota > Metazoa > Arthropoda > Insecta > Odonata > Petaluridae > Tanypteryx > Tanypteryx hageni. Next base: position 70,593,724 of record CM054118.1, read on the forward strand.
GTCCGAGGAGCCCAAGGAGCTTAAAACACGTTCAAACTCGTAAGATTCCAGCTGACAATTGAAGAAACGGCTGCCATCTCATTCTACGGGAGTATTTAGGAAGCTACTCAAGCGCACGGATGATAGACTTCTGTCATCTATTGCATATGCAAATTACTAGTAATATAGCTGGGTCTGTCAGAGCTCGCCGCACTAACGGAGCCGCTTCGTCCTCTTCTCTAGTCGTGCTCGCTCCGATAGCCTCGACGCAGGTCAGTACTGTCATTTGCGGCAGTGGTTACCAAACTGTGCCGCATCTGAGCTTTAGATACGCCGCAAAAAAACTTGGTTTAATATATAATAAAAAATTTGGATGTGTTGATGGGCAATTAGAGAAATAATTTTTCTTCTAATAAGTCGATCATGTAGTAGTACTAACGAGGGGATGCGTACAAAGATTGTAATATCCGCATGCAAAAATATATATAAACCTTGTTATAAGGCTGGGGCGCCGCGAAATTCTGTTATCTTTGAAAGTGTGCCGCCCCTAGAAAAAGTTTGGGAACCCCCGACTTGCGGTATAGAATGCCACTGCAGACGCCCCAACAGCGATCCCTCGATAAATCTGCTGGAGAAAAAATTTCGGTATGGTGAGGCGCACTTCATAGGAATAGATAAAGGCAGATATGTCTAGCGGGTAATGAAACGGATTCGTAGCGTGTGCCTGATAAGGAGACACATTTTGACCTCGAGAAATTACTTCGGGATTATCTATTTCGGCCAAGGTGCCACGCTGTATGGTCGCATTACACAGATTCATGTACAATATAAATCGGGTAAGGCCTCTCTAGATACGGGATGTTTTCTGCCTTTTATTGGGTATTAGCTTAAACATATTCATCTAACTTCGTTGCGAAATCCTTCTGCTTTCTCCATCTTTCCTTTTCATAATAGTTTGATTACGCCATTCTACATTTCCTTTCTTATAAAGATATTTTTCAATCATGTTTTACGTCCCTTCTTCAATCACTGTACTTAATCATATTATTCCTATAATTTACGCCGCATTTCTAAATATTCTAAATCTCTCCTTTTCGTTAAATTGAAAATCTCGCATTTTTTTTCATTTCGGGTCTCATTAAATTGCGTAAAGAGAAATAATAAAAATTTATATTCCTCTCCATCCGTTTCGTGTTTGCTATGTTGGTGACCCAGCGAGAAATAATTTATTCCACTTCCAAAAATTTGTTTCTGACCATTCGTCTAATAAACTTCATTCTATAGTTATTGTTTAATATACGTACCTATGCGAAAACACTATAAAATATTGTGAAAGACATATTACCATAAAAAAAATTGGATTCCTACCGTCTACTTATATTACCTATAGCGAGTTTTTAAGTGTTGTTATCTCGGGGTAATATGACGGCTGCGCGAGATAAACGGTAGATCAGGACGGCGAGAAAGATATCTTTCGAAATAATTGAAGAATTTACTCATCGTCTTGAGTGGGCCACTCTCTTCATTTTGACCACCATGCCCTACGATATTGAACACTTTTAAATAATGTTTTCACGATGGAGAGAATATGATCATGTGATTAAATTCCATTCCTCTAAATCAAGCATGTCAAACTGAGGCCCTCGAACCGCATGCTGCCCTTTCTGTGCCTTAGTGCGTCCCGAATGTGAATTTTTCCTTAACTAAATCGTTGGAGATTATATATAGATTCTTTATTTTTGTAAGTAGGCGATAAGATTTTTCTTAGTCATTGAGGTACAATAGAACGCGTTTTATAAATCATCGTTTTTTTGCATAACGTATTTCCAAACTTTCAGATAAGATCTATTTTTTCAACTCGGGCCCTCATTAAACAACTGTAACCCTAATGCGGACCTTCCGTGCCATCCATTGCCCTGATACCTCTTCGAGTTTGACATGCCTGTTCTAAATTAAGATTATTTTCATCTCATGCGATCTTTTTTTTTTAACTCCACGCGATATTTCACGTTTCTTTTATCGGTCGAAGCGGAATGTCAATGCCGAGACCGCTGCCTTCGAATAGTTCCAATGAACGGCAATAGATGGCGATGAAGTGCTAATTAGAGCACCGAACACCTTTTCAGGTTCTGCGTGAACATCTAAAACACCGACGAGAGTTGCATGGGAAAGATGCGCTGTAGCTTATCACAACGATCACGCAAGGCGTTTATACGTTATAATAACAGAAAAGTTTAACATTTCCCAAAACTACATTTCATGCAGAATTATTATTACTTGTTCTTAAAAGCGGACTACATAAGTGAATCACATTATCAGTGTTATCACAAAAGCCAAATCTGTCAAGCATACTTCATCTTTAAACTCAAAAGGTCTCAATGTTCCGCTTCGGTTTCCTCTATTTGGGACCTGAATAGGCGTCTCTATAGAGCTATTTCTCGAATAGAACATAAGATCTTGAATGAAACGCCCATGACTACTTTCACATTCAGCATTTTACTACACAAAGCTTGTAGGAGAATTATGATATAATGATGTAGGAAATCGGGGAAATCGTCCTTCATTCTTTTCATTCCATTTGCAAAGAGCAACAAATCCATGCGTATGGCCAACCGTGTGTGATGCTCCATCAGTTTATGAATTGGTAATAACATAGTCTTTAAACTTTCTTTCTTTCTTCAAACAAAGACACTATTCAATCTCTCCCACGTAATTTGCTCTCGCACTTCGATCAGTGCTATCGCGCACCGTGGCCGTGCGAGCAGGACGCTCCTTGGGTGTTTGGCCCCACCGTGCGCGAAATGGCGGAATTTTTGATTTACCACCCGCAAATAAGAAGAGAAAAAAAAATAGGCGTTAGAGAATGTTGGGAATAATTTTGAAACGAGAAAAAAGTCTGCTAAAGAATGTATATATTCAGATAAAAAACAAGTTAAAAGTATTTTTTTTTTGCATTTTAAGATGTAAAATCATTTACAATTTTCGTAACATCGTCATTTTCGCTTAACTCCGATTCTATGCATAAAACTCCTTAACTTGATAATCATTCTCCCGTCATAACTGAGCGGTGATAATTTAAATGAAAAAATAATTATATACAGAAAACTATCGTTTAACCGCCGGCACTCCAAAAAAAGGCACAGTTCTTGCTATTATCTCTACTTCCCCAGATCTGCGACCTCAAAATGTGTAATATCTTATCTCCACCACCAAAGGATCTGGCAACGACTGATTTGTGCTTGACCTTTCCTTAAGTACTCGTCGTGGAGCGCACAAAGTTGTTTCTGATTGGCCTACGATTTGATTTGAGTTTGCGATTTGAAAGCCTTCCCATAGTAAAAACCAATATTAAAATAAAAGTTTGTCGCCCTGCTTCTTATACGGAAGTAATTTGTCTGAAATATACAGATATTGTGACCTGCAGCATATAATCGGAGATCTACCTGAAATGAGTTAGCGATCGACTGGTCTTGAGCGTCCCAGCCTTGGAAGAAGTAAAAGAGGCCATCTCTTAATTTTACGAGACAGCGCAGGTATGGAGAAGGTAGGGGCCGGCAACGTTTTCCTCTTGGGTGGCACTTTTTATCAATATTCATAATCTGTGACCCTCGGCGCGTGCCACCCTTAAATTTATTTTGCCCATAACACAAACGAAAAGACATTATACTGTACCGTAGATCATCCTGAATATAATTATTTCAGTACGGAATACGATCGAAATAAAAGCAAAATTCTTTGTAAAATACATGTTTTTTAAAAATTCTTCTCCGAAATCTCTTCGCGTGCCATAGGTTTCCGACCCCTGAAATAGCTTATCAAATGTAACTACGCCCCTTTTGATCTCGTTATAAGATGTGTTACCACCGATTTGGTCGCGTCCAAATTTATTAGAATACGCCAAGCGTCGAGTTCTGTTCTTACACTTTGCGCTACAACGTTTACCTATAGGGAAAGGAATGATCTTGCGGGAAAGAATTCGGAGAGATTTTTTGTTTCTGTGGACCATACACGACCGTTTTTTTCTTTCAGGACACTTATATTTAGATCAAGGATCTATTTCTATTTCACTTCCATAATCACTCTTTTGGTCATTCTATTATTTTTATTTCGAATCTACTTAGTTCATCAACTTCCATTAAAATTATAATATTTTCGTCATTTGCCAGAAATAAAATAAAATTATTTTGCGTGAAAGTCCTTCCCATCACCATCCCATACATCCTTTTGTTCACTCCACTAGCGGGTAACCTGCTATCCTAATTTAAACGTACACTCATTAGGTACACGGTAAGACAGGTACTAATACGCAACAGACAGTTCTCATCACATTAAAGCCGCAAGAGTCGGGTTTTTCCTGCCTAGAGCATAGTACTCAATGAGCACAGACAACGAATAGGTAGTCCTGTTCATATTATCGCCTGCTTCGGCGAATCGATCTCCAGAATTGTTAAATTTTGGGACGTCCAAAATAAACCAAACAACCTCGGAATCACGAGGGGATGACGGACGCACAGAAAACATAGCAAATCAACACAAAAAATTACACAAAACAAATTTTCATAAAAAGCACTGACTAAATGCTTATGGGAGTCCACTACGACCAACAGAACGGAATAACTATAAATCTGAGCCGAACACACACACTTCAAGTAACTGAAAATACACTAACAATAAGAGATAGCTGAAGTGCATGCGTACTTTCGTAGCGACTGACAAAAGATATTGATTTTTTGGGGGCCAGTTCCCACTATTGCATTCCAGGGTTAATTCTATAAATAAACGTAAGTAAATCCTTTTATTTCGAATCTATAATTTGGGTCAATCACTACTAGGCAATTACTGCAATTTAATTAATAATTTCATACGATACTTCTTGAATATCAGGCGCATTCAATTAATACTGCACAAAATATTCTGGCGAAATCACCGAGTCAGTGCAAGAAAATTATTTAATCCATTCATTAAAAAGTCAGTAATTTTTGTTGTTTTTTTACTTTAGTATTTTTAAAAACGACAGAGCCTACTTTCTAAGATACGTGGAGGAAAAGGACCCGCGGTATATCCACGACGTAACCGACGGCGTTACAATCGGGGAGCGGTGTATGTCTACCCCTAGGATCCAACCACGCACCTTAAATGCCATTAAATAATATTGGCCATTACATCGTTTTTCGCATAAAAATTAGTCGATTTTCGCCCAGAGAAGCAACGACACAAAGCCTGCTTATGTGACATCCAATTCGGTGAAAGGACGAAACTTTTTAACTACTGATAAATGACGATCATTTTCCGGTGACGTCACACAAGTAGATCCATTACCACTTAGGCGACACTGTGAGTCGACGTTGGAATCGCGAACTTTTGGGGAAATTGCGACCGTGGCGCACATCCTCTTTCTCTTTTTCTCCAGAGGGAGTCGCCCTTTACAGGAAACGGGTCCGGGAGTGTCGGTCGGAGGGCGCCACCCGTCATCCGGAACGCGCGCGTGTGGCGCGGAGGGCGTGTCGGTGTGCTCAAGAGTGGGCAAACACGAGGGAGAGAGAGGAAGGGCGGGTCTATTTCCCTCTCTCTCCCTCCACCGAATTACCGTCCGAGAAACCTGGAATGCGAGCGAGTAAAATTTCAGGTATTTTCGGTTCACTCTTCTCTTCGGATACGCTAAACATAAAGGAATTTTGCTGTATCTCTCGACTACTCGTAGTCGAATTGCGGGGGAATGTTTTAAGGATAGCGAGAGTAGAATTTTGCAAAAACAGTACGGTGAAGGAAGAAACCAGGGCCCGGGAGAGGTTGGTTCACCCGGTCCAAATGGACGAGTACGAGTTGCGCTGAATGGCCAGGAGAAATGGTTGGGTTCTTCTCTGGTATCGTAAGGGTCAGGGTCGAATTGCGCGTAACTACCTGAGGTTAAGGTTGCTTCTTCGCGAACGATCTTGCTTGGTCTTTCACTAATATCGCCGGACGCCTTCCGTTTTGCATTATTTGAAACGTATTGTCTGTGAAGATTGGCAGACACGTCACACTCACGAGAGCATCACATCACCAGATCCGTCTGTAATTATGAATGCCTTGCAAGTCTTCACTGTACACCGCCGCCTAATCCCCGACTGCGATTCGTAATCTTTGCGAAATTTTTATCATGCGTTCACGATCAGCTCAGCACCTTTCTCGCTGTACGTGGAAAACATGCTGACGCCAATATTTTTCCGGAACAAGTGAAACTGCGATGCGCTCGATTTTCTTCATGAAGCAGGACTGAATTGCTTTGAAATATATGATTGTCATTTGTATACTACAATACGACTCTATCGAAAAGAGTCAAAACTGTCCATTCGCGCAATTGGACAACACCTGTCCAAATAACCGAGGACCGTCCCCTAGGAGGGCCCAGGCTCAAGTAGTGATTAAGAACCATTCCTAATGGTCTTACAACATTCAGTTAAGACTGAGCTATGATAGAGAATGGAGAAGTTGAAAAATGAAATTGTTGAATCTTGGCAGCGGAAAATCATCAACATGATTATGGTGTGAAAAAGGGGAGGTGAGGGCCCTGGATCAGAAAAAGCTCCAGGTTCCAGGAATTTTCTCAGGGGCCCTGGAAGAGACTCCAGCGGTATAATGTGTCCTACCTTTCCATTGTCCCGATATGAGTGTTGAATGGAACTCAATATTTTAAAGCGAGCTTTTTTGTTTTTTCTAAGTAATTTATCGATGCAATAAAATGTAGTAGGCTATGTTTGCTTTATGTTTGCCAAGCTGAAGCATATGGGTCAAGGTGCATAACTGCAGTTGCAAACTGATCTCCTCAGGAACAAGAAGTCCTTCCATCTAATTAACATGAAAGACTTTCATGCAAAGCAAAATACCCGCTATTTGATATGCCCAAACCATGTCATTAATTGTAATTTTGCCCAAACGATAGCCAAGGCAATACACTAAGCTGGCAAACACCAATTGCAGTGTACCAACACCTCCAATGGATTACCATTAATATTAAGCATTCCGCCACCAGCCACAATATAGGACTTACAATGTATATCACAACACTAGCACCCAAGGCTATATTCTACTGACCAATCCAACACTAAATACAGCATAATGATGCAGCTAACATAATTATCAAAATTAAATGGTTATCAAGTAAATATAAATTTATAATTACAAAATACATCTAACTTGGAATTTCACTTAATTGACAGTTCCACCACAAAAAAAGTATTCCACCACAATACCATTTGTAAGTCTCATGAATATCTTCAATCATCTGAACCTTTTCCTTCCACACAAAGGTTCTTTTATTTAGCACATTACCATGTAATTTATGGAGATAATTGTGAAAAACACCAAGTATTATAAAATCAATTTCTTAAATTCTTTTACAATTTTACTATTTGCTAACAGAATAAACGGAATACTCATTATCTTAAAAAATAAATGAAATATGAAACAATTAAGCAAGTATAAGAATAGAGGCCCACAAAAAGAAAGAACACCAATATCTACAAAGAATACATACATAAATATCACTAATACATTCTAATCCTAAGAACTAAATCAGACTACCTGGCTAATTTTTTACTTAAACTAACGCTATACCTAAAGAGGGCACAGTTCCTCGGCAGTTCTCTCCTTGATTTTGTGAGCACTGCAACGGAGCCATAAAAATTCCGACTTCAGGATAACATTTTTCCCCACCTCCCCAATCCGATCGTCAAGATGATGATTAGGAATTACATTCGTTGAAGGTGATGATGAAGGAACAGTAGAAAATATTGTAGGAAGTGCACCACGTAACAATTTGCGTTCTTCATAGGACTTGTATTGACAGGGGGTGAAATGATGTTCACACAAATATACCCCTTTGTTCAGTGACATAATGGGCCTATCAAATAAAGCGGGGTTCCCTGCCCTTGCAACCCATTCTCGGCACCTGGAATGATAACATTACAGAATTATTAACACTTCAACATATGCAGCAAATACAACTTTGCTCCTAAAGATCCTAAAGTGAAGATATGCATCACATGAAAACAAGCCATAGTGAAGTATCTCGTTAAATGGTTACTATTATTAAAGTTGAAAATGCTGAGATACATATCTAACTACAGTAATAACTCGATATGCGAATAATCTGTACACTAAATATCGGCTCAACAAAGTGTTGACCTTTTTACTACAGGTAGTCCACGATATACTCGCCGTATCTCGAAACGAGAGGTTTCAAGTTAAAAATTGCAATCCCATAACAATAATAATTTTTATTCATCCCAGGACATATACATATATGTATAGGATGTCAAATTGGCTATACTTCTTATGCAATAGATATAAGTTAAAAAAGGAATTGGAGATTACGGTGTACAGATTGGAATTAAAATTTAAAACTCCCGAACCGTAAATTAACCCAGAGGGGTTAATTTACGGTTCGGGAGTTTTAAATTTTAATTCCAATAGATATAAGACCACAGCCTTTTTTAGGAATAAACAAACACATCCGAGAGAACGTTCTCAGCCACTTATTAAAGGATCAAAAATAACAACTAAGCTGAGTTGGGCGGTAGAACAAGGTTCGTGTGTTCCAAATTGCAATCTGGATATAATTTCACATACGTAAACACAACCATAGTAAGATTAATCTAAAAAAGAAACGTAACTCATTCTTTATTTTTCTCGGTGCGTAATATTATTACACAATATGTAGTACTGTACGTCATAAAATACAAAAGTACATTAATTAATCGATATATTGTTTCAATACACGAAAGCAACTCACGGAGCGCTTCTACTTCGTATATCGAGGTATTACTGCATATAATTTTGTCGACTTTCAAAAATATTTTTACAAATATAGCTAATAGTACTTACGTAGATTCCGTGCGAGGAAACGAATGTAATTTCAACTTTAGATAATAATAATAATAAAATAATTTAATTAACACACACAAAGAGTCACATGTATCACCAGCATATATGAAGTTGTTAACCATTCATTCATATACTCCTCTATAGTCAAAACATCCCTACCTGTACTAAAAAATAACTCTTTCCCAAGATTTCCCGTAATGGCGGAAAAACTTACAGTTACGCAGTTACCTAGTTCAACCGTTACAACTTCTCAACATGATCACTTCAAATTCGGCTTGGCGCTCACTCATTGGCTGCCTTGCCATTCAAAGGAGAGCGACGACAGCGCTCAAGAACGCCAACAGGAACTTGATGTATCTGACGAGAACCAAATCGCCCCATAAGAATTCCCTCCCCCTGCCTCTAGCTCTGTGGTGAGTAGGCTGACCTTATATGGTAACAAAGGATTAGATATCGGGCGGAGACACCGGCGATTGCACTCACCGCACCTTTAGGTGTGAATCCGCCACACCTTTTTTCCCCAAGACCTAGCCTAGAATAATATATAATTTTTCACTATAAATTTACATAATTTAAATACAAAATGATTACATACATACATAATTTAAATACATAATGATTAATGTAAGGATAACTTTGTAGTTTCCACAACTTTTAATATAACACGACCGGTTTCACTACGATCGTAGTAGCATTACGATGTCCGATAGGGACAGGAGTGTGTGGGATGGCGATAACGGTTTAGAAGGTGTTGTTACGGACCTTTTGAACGATCCTGAAAGCGAGTTCAGTGACATTGAAAACCCGAACGATGCTGATTTTATTGATATTGATAATACTCAATCAGAACAATCCTTTTATTCGGACTTTGAGGAAGATCAGGTGAAGCCATTACCTGCAGATACAACAGATGACGATGATAATGCTGAAGACCATGCTGTTCCGTCGTTTTATGGTAAAAATCGGTTCAAACGGGCTAGCGTGGGACCAACAAGATGTAGAAGAAATCTGCGAGAGAATATTATAGTATATATTATAGTATAGGTCTACTAAAATCTACTATATCTAAAATCTACTTAGGATATATTGAGACGTTTTATTGATGAAAATATGATCAAAGAAATACCTAGTTGTGCTACCAGCATAAGTATTAAATAGCTAGAAAAAATTGGTGTTCATAATTTATTTGTTTTAGGTAGCCATTCTTAAATTTTTTAAAAGTAGGATAGATGTGAAAAACTTTCAGTATAATTTGGAATAATAATTATCGCCAGTGCCGGCGCATGCTATTGGCTGCCTGTGTGCGGAAACAAGTTTCCCCTCCCAACTCCCTCCATCCCCTCCCACAAGTACACATATCTCGGTACCTCTCTCCATTACCATCAGCGGATTTTCAATTCCTGCTCCGAGTGTTCGTGCTGAATATTCTGTATAGCAGGGATGCTCAAGACGACGATCGCCAACCCGTTTTAGGTAGATTGCATGAAGATTTCATCGCCTCCCCCCTCTAATAGAACAGATGTCCCCCCACCTCCGCTCGACTAAATTTCTAACAATCAAGACGGACCCCAAAGATGTGATTTCTACGATTCACGCATAACGAAAAAGGCTCTTGCCAAATTCCAATAGTTAAAGGTAAAGTACTCCTTTAGCCAAACAATTAGAGGGTTACAACACCCAATGCATTTCGCCCACAAGGTGAGCGAAATGCATTGGGTGTTATAACCCTCTAATTGTTTGGCTAAAGGAGTACTTTACCTTTAATAATCTGAGCCAAAGTTATTGAGCTACCAACAATTAAATTCCAATAGGATCGTCCACCGAAAATATAAAAAAAGAAATGTTTAGTTTTCTCTCGTTAGGAGATAGAAAAAAATTATCAGACTAGATCACGACCGAAAATATGACCATAGTGACCTCCAAGTTTGGAACTTCTGCCTAATCGTTCTTTACTAATTGTAAGTCTTTTGTCTTACTAACCGCGTTACAGCCAATCGATGAGACAGAAACCTTACTCCCGAGGTTGGCGAAGCAAATCTGTATTATGTTGCGTTATATTTACCAGTAGATTTTTAACTGAGGTATAAATTAAATTATGTATAATATAGTTGATGAAGTTAGGATTTATTTGTAATCACACGAGTAGTAATAACAAAAAAATTATAGATTTATTTTAAAACTACTTATGAGGCAACACATGCACAAGTTTTGCATTCTGAAAAAACAAGCAATATTTAATTAGCTTTGAAACAGTGTAAAATTAATACTATAAAAACAACTTCACAAATAAATTTATTTGATCATCAACACATATTAACTTTAAATGAGCAAATTATTTTTATGCATTTCAAAATAACAATACATTAAAAATGAAAATTTTTAGTCTACATAAAGTCGTCTGGCTTTCAGTTCAGGATTTTTTAAAATTATCTGGTGAGTGTCTAATTTCTCTGCGAAATATTGCGTCTGAGTGTGATCCCGTGGATGGCCGCAGAATTCACGGTTTCTTTGGATAAGAGGATTCAGTGAGTGAGACGTACCATCCATGACAGAGAAATTCAAATCGAATTTTAATTTATTTTCTAGAGTAGAGATTCTCGACGTGTGGTCAACGGATCAATGGAACTTCGCAGATTTTCTAGTAAAAGTCCGCGATTCTGTTTAACTCTTAACCCGTACCACAGACCGAGGATCCATACTTGTAATATTGTTCAAATTCACGCTTCGGGTTAAGGGTTAAGAATAATACGAAGTCATAAGCTGGGAGTGATGGTGAGGTTCCAAATGGCTGAGTGGCTGGAAACCAATAATGCATTTCTACAATAGAAATGTCGTTAAATGAGAAATCTAACTCCTTAACCGTAAAGTTAAAAAATTAGAGACATGGGGAAAAGGGGGAAAAAGAAAGGAGGTGAAAAGTCAAAGAAAATGAAAAATACAAACTTACAGGTTTAGGGGGTGTTACTCCCTTCGTGTCATAATAAACACTGCAACACATTCGTCTTATGTTAGTTAGATATTGCGGCGAATAATACAGAGTAATTAAAAGCTGTTTTGAAAAATTATGAAGCCGTTTTAACGCGTGTCAATTTCTTGCTAGGTATGTCATAAATTTGTTAAAGGTTGTTAATGCGAATATATATTGAAAATGGTAGAACTTCAACTGACCAAATTCATTAAATTATGCTCCTATTAAGGGAATTAAGTTGTCGTACATGATTAATAGGAAATAATGAATGCTAGTGGATACTGTAAAGAGTACGTCAGGCCTGTATATCACATCGGCAGAGAGGAGGAAACATTCCATCTTTAGGATTAGTGTTTGTGCGATCGAGTGAGTGAATTTGTGAGTGATTTCAGGTCCCTGGCATGGAGTAACAACCCCTAAACCTGTAAGTTTGTATTTTTCATTTTCTTTGACTTTTTACATCCTTTCCTTTTTCTCCCATTTTCCCTGTGTGTCTCTAATTTTTGAACTTTACGGTTAAGGAGTTAGATTTCTTATTTAACATCGATTTCGCCGTAGTCTCCACCTTTACCTATCTATAATAGAAATGTCATTATGTAAGTTCTGTTGGATTTAGACGAAAAGTGAATCCTTGGAGGAATATGCATTCGAATGCACCACAAACCACATTCTTCTTCTTCTTTGGCCTTCCTATGGATTCCGCAGAAAAAATGCGCGTGTTAGTCGATAATCAAGATAAGAGCTCACTCTCGCGCATGATATTTAGGCGCCGCAGTCGTGGCTACATCATTTGAACGTCCTTTAGGTACGAGACCGCTTTTGTTTGAAATATGCAACTCAACGTTCTGTTCGAAATGATCACTCAGGGGTCTCGAGCATAAGACTTGCGCGCCGCAGGTGGATGTCATGATGCTAACGTAAGTTATTTAGAAGCAGTTCAAAACTAACATTCCAAAATTTCCCCCTTAAGTATTTATTTCAAAGGGAATTGAAAAAGAACGTTAATCCAACATTCTTAAAAGTTTGGGAACACCAGATCCTCATATCGGATACAAATCAGTCGTTATCAATGATGATCTATATTTAAAATTCACTTTATAGTCATTCTACCTTTCGTTAGATTTTTGCCTCACTCAGTCCTCTTTATGGACAAAATAAATTTCACAGGGGCACAGATTATGGATATTGGTAAAGAGTGGCACCCAACAGAAAAACGTTGCCCACCCCTGGTCTAGATTATTTGGATTTTCAATTTTTGACAGCATTCACGTCGTGTTTTATGCCTCATTGCGACAATATTTGGCGACTGACGTTTAATCTTTTTTAATATATATCCCGAGGTGATTACGAGAAACTATTTCCACAAGGCTCAGTCATATGGCCTCGTTCGTAGCATTGCAGAAATTGTCATTCCCGAGTTCAAATTTTATCAATTTTTCGCCATCAGTATTCACAAGAGTGCTGCTTTTCCCATGGCCCACGCCACCTCGATGTCCACTCGACGGTTTTTCGGGCAGACAGTCGCAAACCTGATACCCCCTTTGGAAGAGGATTGGCCTTATCGGCTGCCGTGCCAACGGCCAGTGTAAACATGGTCGTTGCTAACCCCATTCCCCTTTTCTTGTAGAGCAGTAAAGAGGAGGAGGTGGAGGGAGGGGAAGAGGAGGAAGGGGAAAAAGGAGGACGGGGCAGAAGAGGAAGAGAGAAGAGGAAGGGGGAAGAGAAGGAAGGGGAGGAGGTGTGGGCAAATGGCGCGAGTGGAAATGAAATGGACAGAGAAGAAGAGAAACGAAGAAGTATTAGAAATTGTTGGAGAAGAAAGGACACTAATAAAAACAATTAGGAAAAGGAAAGCAAATTGGTTAGTGTACATATTGAGAAGACAGTGTTTACAAATAAAAGGACGCTCATAGAAGGCAAAATTAGTGGAAGAAGAGGAAGATGTAGAAAAACAATAGGAATATTAGAGAATATAAAGCAGGAATATAATACTTATAGAGGTATAAAAGAGGCTTCCGCGGAGAGAGAGAGAGAGAGAAATGGAGGCAGCGATTCAGCTGAAACATGTCTTCGGACAGCAGCATGATGATGACGATGAATAGGTAATATGTGAAGTTGATTAAATATCTATTATTACCTTTAAAAAAAATCTTAAAACTTCCGAAAATAATCATATATGTGAGGAAGATTTAAAAACAGCTTTCTGATTCTATTGTCAAAACTTAAAACACAAAAATGCATTTTTTTATGGTTGCATTTTTACTAAAACTGAAGTTTTTTTACTTTTTCTTTTATTTTATAGGCCACCCTTTTTGGTGCAGGGACGTCATATATTACTTTATAGAATGCAATAGTCTTCTTCATCTCTGAAAAATTATTATTACGACATGATAAAAATATTTGATTTCAAAGTTATCGCAACTTTATCGAGCACGATTACTCTGTGATTTCTTTGCCAGCTCACGTCATCCTTCTTAAAGGAGCGCCACAAACTCTCAGTTTATCAATTTTTCCGAAGTTAAATAAACAGCAAAGCACCAATAAAAATAAGCTAATCAAATGTGTATGGACTATAATAGACTATTATAGCGCCTTATATGGTGCAGAAAGGACGACACTTTGAAAAAATGGATTTCATGAAGGGTTTCGAAACTCGGAATGGGACAGTTCGTCGCTACCAATTCGGGGATGGGACGATTCGGCGTCTAGAGGAAAAAGCGACAACTTTTAGTTGGGTTGAGTGGTTGGGGGTTGGATTCGTTCTATTTCATTTTCCCGGGTTGGGATGAATGGTTGGGGGTTGGATTCGTTCTATTTCCTCCCTCCGGGTTGGATTGAGTTGTTGGAAGTTGGATTCGTTGTTTCCTGCCCCCGGGTTTGGCTGAGTGGTTGGGGGTTGGATTTGTTCTACTTCCCCCGGGTTGGGTTGAGTGGTTGGGAGTTGGATTCGTTCTATTTCATTCTCCTGGGTTGGAATGCATGGTTGGTGGTTGGATTCGTTCTACTTCCTCCCCCCGGGTTGGGATGAATGTTTGAGGGTTGGATTCGTTCTACTTCCTCCCCCCGGGTTGGGTTTAATGGTTGGGGGTTGGGTTCTTTCTATTTACTCCCTCCGGGTTTGATTGAGTTGTTGGAGGTTGGATTCGTTATTTCTTCCCCCGGGTTGGGTTGAGTGGTTGGGGGTTGGATTCGTTCTATTTCCTCCCCCAAGTTGGGTTGGGTGGTTGGATTCGTCTCGCTGGTGCCGAAGTGTTCCGTCGCCGAATCGGTCTCGCCGAACTGTCCTATACCTTTCGAAACTTAGGCGTGAAAAAGAGTGCTGAAACAAAATGAATAGAAAAACCATAAAAATAGGAATAAATAAGAAGAATATGAGAGAACGGGATCAAAATGTGATCGATAAGAAAAAATAGGCGAATTGAATCAGACATTGATGGAGATGTTTGAATACGTGATTAAAGAAATGTATGAAGAGGAAAGAGAATAGGAAGGAAAATGATTCAGATATTAGACGTCTGTCAGAGGGAATAGAGTTCTTGACAAATAAAGAGAAATGGAGAGAACAGGGTATGGAGAACCAACCACAGATCTCTGTGCATACAATCTACTTGTGATGAGGGTGATATTTATTTTGCAATCAAATTTTCACCCATAAAATTATATATGAACATTTATTTTAAATAAAGATATCATGCGAACACAAGAAATAATTTATTTTATAACATAGGTAACATTAATTTATAACGAGTCATTTGTTTCTCAGATAACATTGATATTGCAAACAAAAAGATAAATGTTAATAAGCCATGCAAATGCAACGGCGTGCAGTGAAAACTGCTTCACTGTTGTAAAGTTTTGCTAGCTTTTATAGTTGTAGGATGCTAATCTACGTCAAAATAAAATAGCCAGTTTATTATCGACTCCATTCGTGCAGTGACGTCACTAGCCATGATTTTCTGTGCAATCGCCGTATTAAAATTGTGGGACTTAACGAGCCTTTGTGAAGATATTATGTTAGGTATATGTCGCTATGAATTCACCCAAATAAATACATTTTATGCTTCCAATTAAACATAATAATGCTCTCACAATCAGCAGTATTTTATCCTTAAAGTTTAAGACATTTTGTAACACTTAATGCTGTGAGCCTCTGGATTGGCTACGAATTTCGATCTGGAACCTTGTTGCAAATCGTTTGAAATGCACATATCGCAATTTAATATGTTGGAAATGGTGGGATAATTGATTTTAAAATACATAAAATCTGGAGACACTCTAGTGTTGTCTTTGAATCATTACTCAAGTATTCTCGTATTTTAGGATGAAAAATAAAGACTGTCTATCAATTAATCACGCATGAACGGCATTAGCATATAAATAGTATTAGATTTATGAAATTATTATTGTTTATGGGAAATTTTAAATATTTTTATTTCATCACTCTGATGTACAGGCTGTCTCCGCTTAAACGACACAATGAGTTCCTGTAAACCCCACCGTAAATTGAGTTGTCGTAAGTCGGGCTATTTTCACGTAGACTTAACGTTATCAATAAAATTTTTATAAAAAATTTATAAATGTGGGGTTTAATAAAGTATATATAAAATACTAATCGTTCAAAATGCTTTATCAGGTTAAAAGTGCTATAAATTCAAAGGAACAAAGACTTAAGTGTACAATACAGCAATGGTTCTCAATCGTTGGTCCACGGACCACTATGGGTCCGCGAGTTGAGTAGGACATGATGTTTATTTTTATCTATAACTTTGTTAGCCTCCATAAAGCTCCGATAAATATTTCTAAGGGAAATAACGAGAGAATATTTGAAATTTACTCGAGGAGAGCGCCCGCAGAAATTTTGGGACCTCGTAGGGGTCCGAGGCTCCAAAAAGGCCGAGTAACACTGCAATACCTTATTTACTGAGCATAAAGTTTTTATATAAGTTAACACAATGCAATAACAAATGCTCCAAGCCAAGTCACGTACGAAACAAGACTGACTGGACGACGCATGAGTTGTTCGGCCTTGTTCGAAAGTATTCGGCGGCGTTCGTCATGTTGGGAGATGCGTAGTAAACGCAAGTTCCTACATCGTAAATTGCTAAGTCCAAAGCAATAATTCACTAGATTGTACCTGCGCTATCTCGGTTACTGCAAGTTGATATCCAGAGGCGGCGAGATTAATCTCGTGGTGCGGTTATATCCTTAAGGTTCCAATGTTTTTAGTTAAATTCGTCTATCAAAGTTATACTGAAATTTTGCACCAATGTTAGGACCTCAAATCCATTGATAAAAATCCTAAGTTTGCCGAAAGCTCCGATAATTTTATCATTTACAGCGACGCCTCGCCCTTGCAGCTGGCATACCTATTTCCACAAGTCCATTTTTGTCGCATCATTTTGTTACCCTAGGAAAGAACAATCTACACAAAAGAAGCAGCCCCAAGTGGAGTGGAGGTCTTAGATTGCACACGCACCAATCAGGTATTAATTTGGACAATTTTTCTGTGTAATATGATCTCAAAAAGGGAGAGGGTTGCTGTTAAATGACTGTAAGTTGAAATAATGCTAATGAAGGTGTCACAAGTTGTGACGTGGGTGTACCTGCTCACTTCGGCCTACATTGCCGACGGTCGTAAAAGCGGATCGTCGTAGATGGGAGACCGCCTGTATTTGGACTTGAATCTCGTTCTTTCTCAAAGATATTGCGATCGTGTGACAAATAAGCGTGCAAGAAGTCGTCTCTGCTTGCGTCTAGCATTTACTTCTTGTCGCTCTATCAGAATTCCACGTTTTTTGTTTAGATTTATTTTACAGGAGTTAACTAACTCATTTTTCTTCAGCAACGTGCGACTTTTTCATGCTTCTTAGAGGAAGGAAAGATTTAATTCCATCGATTTACCTGTTTTTATCAATTCTGAGAATTTTTCAGCTGTGTCCAGGTACGCAGCAATGATTAAACTGGATTGAAGGATAAAAATGAGATAAAATAAGCAATGAACTCATCAATCTGAAATTAAATTTTCCAAGCTTGATGATACGGCGTCTCTGGGGATGTCATTATTTCAAAGTCCTGATGTTTTGCTTGGCAGAAATGGAATGCTCAAATTTCACACCAAAAACCATTGGTGGCCAACCTTTTATGAATGCGTGCTACATTGTAAAATTACAATGCATAACCGTGTCATGGGTAATTTTGTCATAAGTACTACTATTTTTGTGCGGAGTGCCTTAAATTTAATATTTAATCCACGCATACCCGTCACATTTACGGGCTTTTGTACTTGTATGTTATAATTTGTTTTGTTTCCGCACTCAGTACTGAGATGCGAGTATACGCCAATTATGTTTCGTCCTTGTTTCTATGTTTAATGGGGCAATAAACTTAATTCATTCATTCATTCATTCATTCTCTCTCTCTCTTTTTTGCACATTATAATATAGTATATAGTCTCTTTACAATGTTCTTCACGGTGACGCACCTTTTTGATCTAGTTGAATTTATAAGTATTTCAGCATAATTTACTGCACTGATAATTAGTTTTCATTTCTTCATATACATTTGCATGGCGCCGACACTATATTACAAGAGTGGCCAAACCGCGCCTCGCGAGCCCCATGCTGCTCTTTTAACATAGCATGCGGTTCTTTTAAATTTTCATTCATAGGCGAATCAACTTTTTTCACTGAAGAGCAAGATGGCGTAGTGTGACTTGATACGTGTTGGGGATGCCTAAGGGACGTGCATTATATCTATTTTTTTTCCTTTTTTACGACCTGCTGATTCCCTCTGGCCTACGCGCAATGGTTTTCTGAGAGGTAGTGCAATAAATAGCTGGTCAGTTTAAATATTTTAGGTAGAAGGGTAACTTCCCAATTGTTACCAATGCATTATATCTGAATCGCTTCGGATATAGGTTGTCTTATTGTTCGTAAATTTATGTGCACAGAATGTGTCATGCGGCTCTCCAACTTATGAAGATGATCGTATGCAGCTCCGAGGGCAAGCAAGTTAGGCCATCCCTTCTATATTACGTACCATGACGTATTTATCGTAAATGACAATATTCGCTAAACGATTCGAGAAATGGCGTGCCGCGGAGGAAAACAATAAGTCCACTCTATTGGGATTTTGAGAAACCATTTTGTTTAAAATAAAACAAGGAAACGACTCAATTTTTACGTAGTGGCGCGGTATGACGGCGTTTTTATTTTTTGTCGACTCCACTGTGTGTCTAGTAAGCATTGGCAGTGGATCGTAGAGTAATGAGTGGTCCATAAACATACTTCATAACGACTTTCCACGCTACTAAACTCTTGTCAGCATTATGAAGACGTGTTGAATTGAAGAATGCACATTATAATATCAAAATCTTTGGACTGAGAAGCCACAGCAATCGCTCACCTCCTCTCCGCCTTCCTCCCTCTACCCCCATCCATCCCTCCCTCCCCCATATCTCTCTCTGCTACCAACTCCCTCCCTCTCCTTCTTTCTCACTCTCCATATCTCCCGATTCGTTTCGCTTAACACTCACACGGTGACTCACACTGGATCTAACGGAAAAGATGGTTGTAATTTTGCTGCGGTGTAATTACGGGTAACGCACGCCTCAATCGATAGAATCTCGACTCCAATAGACGCCAGTTAAAAGGAAAAGCTCTCACGCCGCTTCCTAAATTCCCCACCAATTCGGACAATGTCGCGCAGTTATCGCCCTTTCTCCACGGAAACCCTAGGCGACGACGCTGTTGGAGACGGTTGCAAGGGAAGTGAACCACCTGAGTGCCGGCGGAAGGTGGCCTCGGGCGAGGCGAGGGCGTGCGTTCGGAGAGGATGGAAAGGACGCGCAGACACGCCACGCGTCGGAGTTCGCCCTTGGAGGCGCTGTGTTTTCCGGCTAGTGTCGTTGCGTGGAAACGAGGTGAGAAGAGATGGAAAAAGAGAGAGAGAGAGAGAGGGGAAGAGGTGACAGTGGGGAGGGAGGGCCGGGCGAGAGGAAAGAGGCTGCGAGAAAATCAGTGAGACGCGGGCGCGAGCGCGAGAACCTCAGGGTCCAAAGCGCAACGGCGGTGGGTCCCAAGAGAGCTACGGAGGCCCCGAATGACTGAGGCGAGAAGGGGGCGGCCGCCTAAGCGGGATTACGCCTTCCCGAGCGTCGGTCGGCGCCTTTGAGGTACGTTATGTGTCGCTCGTCGCCTCTATATGGCGCACTTATATTTGTGAGCGAGAGACCGAGTTAGCGGGGCGTCCACGGAGGGCGTCTGAGGTGCGATGGTACAGAGGGGAGAGAGAGAAAGAGAGATAGAGAGGGCAAGGAGGGAGCGAAAGGGAGTGGGAGG
The DNA here is from genome assembly GCA_028673005.1 of Tanypteryx hageni. Classification (NCBI taxonomy): domain Eukaryota; kingdom Metazoa; phylum Arthropoda; class Insecta; order Odonata; family Petaluridae; genus Tanypteryx; species Tanypteryx hageni. The sequence continues at coordinate 70,613,875 of CM054118.1, forward strand.
AATGCTATTATGTGCTCGTCTAGAGTGACTCTGCGTTTGGGAGGGAAAGTCCTTCGAGGTTTCCTCGGAAATGGGGAAAAGAGAAGTAAGGAGGTGTGGCGGGCGAGAGGAAGTGTGACAGGAAGAGGCGGGGCGGCATAGGGAGCGAGAGAGAGGGAGGAAAACGGAGTGGAGGAGGAGGAGAGATTTTGCTGGAATCCAAAGCACTTGTCACTGAATATTCCATAAGGAACGAGTGAAAAATTGTGGGGAACGTTGCGAGAACCGTGCAAAATCTCAATCTCGTTAGGTCCATTCGCATGTCGCGTGCTCCGACCGAAGGCAAGCGTCCGCACTCTCCTCCTCGACCCAATCAGCACTCTTAAGCCCCCTTACGCGTGCATTAATTCGTCCAATCCAACAGGGAACAATCGAGATCGTCTTATGGCTGAAAAAATTCAAGATCAAGCAAATTTTTAACAATGTCCTTGCCTTAGGTAACTCCAATACCAACAACAAGGTTAAAAAACTTGATTTTTTTAACCTTGTTGTGGCTGTTGGAGATACCTAAGGCAAGGACATTTTTTAAATTGCTTGTTATAGAATTCATTCAGTCGCAACTGATGACGTAGCACGATGCAATCTGATTCTAAAGTGACCGAAATTAGTTTTTTTTTAAATGAGTAACTTTGTCGTTTAGCTTTAATAATGTTAGCATAGGATATAAGGACAAAATTAAAGATGATTTTTTTTTATAATGATGACATTTGTTTCCTAAATAAACTCGTTCGTAGACCTGGTAAATATCTAAAAAAATCTCCGGCTTCTCTGAGGAAATGCAATTTTTCATATTTTTGTCTTAAGATTTTGTCCCGAAATATTTTCATATCGTGTTACAGAACGAAGAGTCGTTGGATTTGAGCGCTTACAAGCAGTGAGTGAGTGGAATGAGAGGGGAGAGTGAGAAGAGAGAGAGGAGAGAGAGGGGGGGAAGTAAGAGATGGGGAGGGAGAGAGGGGGGAGTGAGAGAGGGGGAGGGAGAGGGGGAGTGAGAGAGGGAGAGAGGGGGAGGGAGAGGGGGAGGAAGAGAGGGGGAGGGAGAGAATGAGAGAGAGAGAGAGTGGGAGGGAGAGAAGGGGAGGGAGAGGAATGGTTTGGTGTGCATAGTTCGATCTTTAGCCAAGAGAAATTAATCCGAAAACCGATTAATAAAAAACACTTCTCAGGGATAATGATATCGCGAGGACGGCGGACTTCATCACGAGGTGGTCCACTATGGCGACGAACCTCTTTCCATTCCTCCGACGCCCCCGCATGGGATTCTTATTGGAAGATTGTAGGAGGGAGGATAATAATGAATCACCCTCTCTTCCTTTTAAAGACGCGGGTCTTATCAGTCACGACAAGCAGTTCTCGACTGCCTGTCTACCTGAGAGAGAGGTGTCGCCCCCCCTACCTCTGCCCCGCCCCCCTCTGCCGCCGGGAGTATAGTTCCTCCATCCAAAGGGGGCCATTTGGACGAGGACCAGCGAGCTCGGCGGATGGGAACACTCAGATCTGCATCATCGGCATGGATGGTCGCTCCAGGAAGGATTTCCTATAGTTTTCGAGTGAAATCCCAGTTGACGCGATCAAAAAACCCTTGCAACATTAATCCTTTAAAGATTATGTGTCAATCATGAGTTGCACCACCGTTTGAGTTGGTTCCGAGCGCCTGATCCAGTCATAAACGAACGAAGTCGTCCATTAAGCGCGGTTTTGAGCAACTCCTGGATTGGGAAGAGATTCCAGATTTCGTTGAACGAATGTGGACCACGATCGAGACTCAGACGCCATAAAAAGGATTTTTGCATTTGGTTTGGGAAAAGGTGGATGGTAGGATTGTCTTTTTAACGATAAAATCCCCGCCTGGACGTGAAGAGGGAGAGTCGCTGCATCTGCGCCTTCGAAGAACCGAGGCGACAAAAGTAAGTGTCCGCCTCTTTCTTGGAAAATAGTGAATAACGTACTTTATCCTCGAGGGTCTAAGCCTTGTCGATAATAAAAATCATTGCCTTTAGATGGGCAATTTGGCGCTTATTAAAATGTGGAGAATTCGGCGAGAGTGAAATAGCACGAGGACGGTTTAGATTTAATTATTCATGATAATATATGAGCTGTCTTAACTTTATGGTGATGCCACGTTCTCATATTGAGTGTGAATTATTGACTCCATTATATCCCTTGTGATATATTCTGGTTCATTCAGAAACGTGTTGACATGTCTAAACCAGTGCAATATGCCATAGAGATCTCCTGTGAACGTCTAGGAAAGCTATTATTAATGGTTCCAACTGCATCAAAGTTTACATTTTTGGAGGATGAGTAAATTATGAATTTTAAGAACATCCTAGGTCGATGCTCATTTGCCCATAATTACTAAAATTCTCTGTGAAAGTTGTTGACAGTTTTCAGATTGTGATGTTGAGTTGAATTCTTTTTAAGTAACAAAATAACAGATATTCCGTATATTATTCAAAAGATGTTCTTACAATCACTCTAGTTGTCATTAATTTGAAATTTCTATGCGTTATATTTAATTTTAATGGCTGCCAGCCGTTCTGTCCCTTTTCACCTTTCCGGTTTTCCGTACGTTAAACTTTAAATGCTGTTTTATTGCAAGCATAGAAATGATTAAGAAAGAAGGTTGAGCATTTTTCTCACGCTAATTCAAAGTCATTAGTTGATACTGCCTTTTGGCAATAGCTTTTTTTTCAAAGTTAGTCTGAAATGACGTGATATACTGTATTTTACGAATTGAATTATTATCGATCTATTGAAAATGCATCAATGTTTGGTTGTCACCGTTGCATTTGGCTCTATTAAATTTTATAAAGTAACTATTTAGATGTTACGCTTGGAATATTTATTGATCTAGTTATCGCATCCACGGTGACAAAGTGACTGCGGAACCGCCCATTCCGCTGCCGCTTCAAGCGCATGCCGGGACTCGTGCGTTTCAGACAATGGGAAGCATTCGAGACGGACGAGGGAAATAACTTTTCATTTTTATTCAATTAACAAAAAAGCGTGACTGCGACAAGGGAAGAGAGAAGATTGCTAACCCTCTTAACATTAACGATAAAACTGGAAATTTTCGATAATTCTTTCATTGTAGTCAACTGAGAAGCACTTTTCTTATTCCAACCAATATTCTGTAATTTGTAACGAAAGTGTTACCGAAAATCAACTCATGTTTCGCACTTCTGACCGATAAATCCCGCGTCACATCAATATCTGCCGTCTATTTCTACAGTATTACCTCCTGATTGCCGTTTAGCTCTTTCCTGGGGTCTTCCCTTCGGAAAACTCGAACACTACATTCTTTTCTCAGGTTTATCCAGGAACTAATTACATTCACAATTTTAAAATTGTTATTTTTTTAACTTTCAGATAGGTTTTTAAGTTTTTTATACCCGCTTCAGTTATTTCCTCCAATCCTTTTAGAAGAAAACAAAATATTGTTGTACATTATGCGCCATTATAGTTTTAAAAATATCATATCATTTTACTATGGTGGAGGTACAACGGGATAAACAATAAAATCCTGAATTTCCACTATTTTTCTCAGTTTTACCTTTTACTCTTTCGGTTTTAATGGCGAATTTCCAAAAATTTTCTCTTCCATCAGCGGGGTTGTCAAGAAATGACAGTGCGTGTTCTTGTTTTATCCCCACATTTGCTTATCAACAAGCATTGAAATTGCCGATGACGAAAAGTTAGATATAAAGAGAGTTTTAATAATGACTTCAAAAATATGTGAAATAGGTTCGGCAACCACGTAGATATTTATTGACCGCTAATAGCTTTTTCGCATTTTTTGCTTTGATAAAGCTAAGTAAATATCCAGGAAATTTCATGAAATTAATAAGTCCGTTTTACTAAATCGGTATTAGTTTCCGAATTGAATTTATTAAAATTCGCCTAATTTTCATCGGATACAGCTTCGCTTTTCATAGCTTCAGTAGAGAAAATAGTTGGAACCAGGCGTCCTGGCGTCCCTCGTGATCATAATGTTCTTTCCCAGTCAAACTGTGCAACCCCATATAATAGGATATGCTAAACGCAGTGGCCTCTTTAGATTTGGAATATTGTAAAATGAAATTTTCTAGTCAACTTCTTTCAAAAACATTGTTTATTTTTCGCTTCGCTACGATCAAGTACATTCTGTGCATACTCGAGTATTCGACAGGGTTAAAAAAATGCCTTCTTCAGATTTCAATGTTGAGTGTAGAGAACAATTGGAGCTAGGATTGCAGTTAAGAATAAATTTATCGCCGGAATAAAACTTTTGCGTAAAATTTTCTTTCTGGAAAAAGTAAATTTTCTGTCTCATGGATGATTTTGTATCTCTGACGAGCGAATAATTATTTAGGACGCTTTTTCTTTTTGATCGCGCAGCTTTAATTTACTTTTTTCTAAATAAGAGGGTTTCCTGTTGGATCACGTCAGATAAGATACACTTCCTCGCAAATAATTGCATCATAAATTCGTAAGATTTGTATGCAGGTCCAGTTTCAAGCAAAACCGATTGGGATGTCGCAGTACACCGAGTGTGGTTAGGGTGACGTGCAATATATTGGTGCACGACGGACGCAATTCACTCAAGAATCTCCGAATCTTCATTCTTTTGCGTCGCGTGCAAACAAGATGGCGACCGGTGCGTCCGTTACCGCAGAAGGGGTACTAACCTTGATCGATGATGGCGGGCGACTGTTTGATTTGTTGGGTGGGGTTGGGATGGCGTGCATGGCTGAGTGGACGGGATAGACTTGCTGTGGGATAGAGGGGCGGTGATGTCCCCCCCCTCCCTCCCTCCTCTCCTCCTGTTACTTCTGGGTGCTTGCGCGCCAATGGGAGCGCTGATGACGCCACACCTTAAAAACGAAAAATAATGAAATCGCCAAATATGGCATCGTCTTACTTTTTCATGGCTGGCAGTAAAAAAATATGGCGCTCTCTCGATTCATGGATTATCGAGATCTTTCACAGCAATTTCATACCCAGAAGGATAAATAATAATAGGTATATAATGCAGAAAGAGCCTATTGTGCGGAAAATTCCATTCGAGGCGTTCGATTCAATGGAGTTTAGTTGTTCAACTCTATCAGGATTTTATATAACTTGTCCACTTTAGACAAATGAAATTCATGTCAATGAGTTATGTTTATTGAATCAGTTCTGTAATTTTCTCGATTTTGTTCACCTTCCACCCGATTTCTTGTAAATCCAAGTTATATGCAAGGTCGAGAGAAATGATAACGGTGTTTCCAAATCTGCAGTAAATTGAAAGAGTCTATACTAGTGGTTCTCAACCGGCGGGGCGCGTATAAGGATTCTAGGCGTGGCGCGAAGTGTTTTGGACCAAAATCAGTTTCGTCTCAAATTTCTACCCCTCACATTTTTCTGATGCCGTCCAATTTGCCCGCTTTAATACTTTTTCATTTATTGTTTAGATCAGTTGTGTCCAATCTCATCACCATTCGCCACTTGTGGCGAATTGATGCTCAGTCTCCAGTCTACTATTTTTGTTAATTTATTACCTAAATCACGTAGTAATAAATTTGTTAATATCTGGTTGTGTAAAATTTGCATAGACCGGCCTTTTCGCAACATAATACAAAATTGTGTTTTATAAATAGGACTTTACACGAAAACAAGGCTACAGCGATACACAATAATGATTCGCGCCTTTTTACTACCAGCATTCGCTGCTACTTAGTGTGGATTTTATGCCAAATTTCAGTGTTTTACTTGGACAAATAAACTGTCAAGTATCACATTAAAATTTAATGTTTGAATTTAATGATTTATTTGACTAATAAATAATTTAAATCATTATTGTGTATCACCGTCAACTTTTATATAAATTACGTCCTAATTATAATATTTATATTTTGCATTATGTGGCGAGCCTGAAAATTCTGTTGGACACCACTGGTTTAGAATATATAAGTCTTGTACTGACGTATCCAAATGCTCTCTCTACTAATCACCTCCATAACAGATGCAGTGCAGACGAATGGATTTATTATGCGTAGAAATGACATATGGAGAACTACACGGATTCTTTTAGGCACAACTTATTGCCGACTGCCCAAAAAATGACGCTAGCTTGTCAGCTGTGAATTGTGCGCCGAAACAAAAATGAAATAGATTAGAATACATTACATGAACTCACACGGTAGAACTCAGCTCACATAGAAACACTTTGAAAAAATTGGTTATTATTAATAATAATTTTATGATAAAAACCCTTAAAAACAACAAAATTTTTCTGGAGGAAGGAGGGGGGCGAGGAGGTTTTATAAGATCAGAAGGGGTCGTGAGGTTCTTAGAAGATCAGAAAGGGGGTTGAGAGACGAAAAGGGTTGAACCACTGATCCCTACTATAGGGTTGTCCAACATACGGCCCGCAGGCTTGAATCCGATCCGCCACCTTTTGATTACTTGTGCAGATAAAATCAGTATTCACAAACAATACTAAATTGAAGCTATTTATTCTTTTAAAAACACAACAAAAATTACATCCCCGTCAAATAAAACTTTTATTTAATTTTGTGCAGAATATCGAATCGCAACAGTAACACTGCTTATTGTGATGAGAGGATGATTTATAACCGCTCTTCACACTATCAGCGGCTCAATACTAGACAAAAACTGGACAATTAAGTATAACTTATACTTCTAAAATTCGCTCACTGGCCCGAGGATCAGGAGAAATTTGAAATGTGGCCCTCATACGCGGATAGGTTGGACAACCCTGGTCTGCACACGCGATGGATTCCTGAAATAATATTCACTGTGGGATATTAAGCTGACATTTAGAATAAGCGAAAAATGCCACTTTTTGTGCGACTTCTTTCATATCTAAAATATCGAGAGTGCTTATTCAATGAGAACGCTATTCTATTTTTGTTTGCTTCTCCAATCTTGCTAATTTCACTCTAGCCAATCTTCAATCGCCGATCATACTTGTCGTACGAAAGCGTTTTCTTTCGTTTACGGAAACGTAAACCGACTCGAGACATTTCGATTCAAGAACAGGAGATGAATCAGTCTGCGTGGCGAAGAAAAGGCAACGAAGAAATGACAATCGAAGTTATGCTTCTCGTCAAATTAATTCTTCGACAAAATGCACGCCTATACCTGTGATATGACTAATTTATCGAGCTAAATCGTCACGAAAAAATGGTTTCTGATTCTATATATTTTTCCTCGACGCAATAGAAAATTTCGCTCTGAACACAATTCCTGCCTCTGTAAAAACAAATTTATGGATAACACATTTACTTTAATGGGTTAAAAAAGGAATTGGAGACTACGGTGTACAGATTGGAATTAAAATTTAAAACTCCTGAACCGTAAATTATAAAATTTTTGATGGCTTACAGGGACCTGTTGTCAAAAACTAGCCTAAAAAGAAGAAAAGGAACACACACACGCACAGTCAGTCTGGAAATCTCTGGGAACCTTGCTAGATACGTATTTCGGTTCAGGAGTTTTAAATTTTAATTCCACTTTAATGGGTGATTAATATTTTAAATCTATTATTTCACACCTTCCTTCAATTCCTTTGATTATTGAAATTAGTTTTGTTGCAGCGAATGATTTACAACACTTTTATTATTACTTCTAACAAGTTATATTATTCTCTGAGTTTACTAAAAATTCATCAAGTGGCCATTGGAATTCTAAGAAAAGAAGGTTAGAAACAATATGTAAAGCAGAATATATATAAATTTTGGGATATTTATACCAATAATACATAAGTTCACTTTTTCATAGTGATGTAGTTATTTAACTAGGTATATGCAAAAGCAAAAGCATTTTTCCAATTTCTAAAAAGTTTGAACGTAAAATAGTATATGTTTTATACATTTACTTTCATGATAGAATTTGAATCTGCTGGGGGAATTATTGCTTTCAACTCTCATATGACTTCGACACTCGCGGAATTCTATTCGAAAGACTTGGCTGGATATCAGTTAACTACATATTTTAATTCACGAAAACTATATACGCAATTTTAACTCGTGATATGTGGTTTTTAACGCATTCCACCCAGTCCAATTCAAGCAATGATGGTCCTGTCCTGTCGCCCACGACACTCTTCCTCCCGAAGATACGCCCTTGGCCTAACTTCGAACGCTTGCCGTCGTATCTGAAGACACGGAAAATGTCTCGCTCAACACCGCTTATCACTAGAAATTCATTTTACATCTTCAATGGCAATGTCATTATCTCTGATCGCGCGACGTCTGTGAAACCGTTCCAATACGAGATGCGTTAATGGAATTGGATCGCGAGGCGGGAGCCAAAGAGAGGGCCACCCGCCCGGGGCGGAGGGAGAAGGGGCAAGGAGGGGCTACTTTGAAGGCGAGAGGGAGGCGACAAAGAAAGAGTAATTTCTAATTATTATAGGTCGATATTTGAAACGAAGTGTCATTGCGAGGCCGTGGATCAACGGTGGTGTCTATGGCGTCGCTACGAGGATGCCTCGTCGAATAGATGTTTTCAGTGGACGCCATATTGGTTAGTCATCCATTTTTCCTTTTGTGGATATCTTTCGAGACGGCTTTTATATTTTAAATGGCTCGACACCTGAGACTAGATCGATATTCCCCCTTTGGATCCCCGACTTAGTTCAATTTATTCTGCATATCCCGCTACACATTTAAATCGCGAAAATAATTCATATACGGACATTTCTCACGACCCAAGTTCTGTTTACTTTTAAATAATTTTTTTTGAAATCTCTCTGAAGCATCGGGCGCATCGTTAATCCCCCTTTATCCGTCTCCTTTCCAGATCTAATCTGATTACTTTAATCTGCTCTTATGAGTAATTATCCTACCCAAAATTAACCATTCTACATACATTTTTTGTATGCCTTGGCGTTGTGTTTTATAAGATAACGCATCTCTTTTGTTCTGTTGTTCTCGTTAATTCCATAGCTTTTCCTGTCGGGATCTTTTTCTCAATTACTCACTGACAGAACTTTTTAAATTGCTTTCACTATTTGCACTGCTTTTCCCTCTTTTGCCATTCTCTGACATGAAGAATACGTATAGACCAAGAGAAAGAGAAATAATATTAGCCTAATTTCAATTTCTAGCGTAGAAATTTCTCATTGTTCAGTTGCTGTTCTCATGTTCACCTCCACGAACGCACATTTTCTGACAGTCTCCTGATCATCACGCACATTTTAAACGAAGATTTTCATCGGATTTGACCTCAAGCTCGCGGAGGGTTAGTTCTTCTAAATTGGGAAATTGAGCTTAAAGACCATTCCTGCATCTCAGCTCACTTACGCCTAAATTTGTGCATCCATGTAGATTCGTATTTGTTCAAATCTATGAATGACACATTTTCTGCATCATACGTATTCAGAGATCATAGAACTGGTCAGGAGTTCAAGTAAAGTAAGTAAAGTCGCGATATTTCTGTCGGATTTCGTTCGCTATTTATTGATATCGCGCAGGAGAGCAAGAATCCTTAATAATTTCAGGCCACAAATTCGGCCGATGGTGAAAAGCGAAAATTCTAGAGTCTCCGTGAGTTATTGAGGGAAAGAGCAACCATTAAGAGAATTATCTCCTGGAATAATCGAATAGCTCGTTGTATCGAGCATTGGACGCATCGTCGCGACCCGATTCAGAAAATGGCGACCCGTGGAGAATGAGAGAACGAGAGGTGACGCGTCAACCGCTGAGAAAGAAGGAAAAAAATGACTGCTCCTGTGCGCACTATGGCAGAGAGAGAGTTCCCGTGCAGCCTTTTATGCTTCTCGCTCACCTTTGGACCTCTCTCTCAGTCAGTCTCCCCCCTCACACCCTGCCACCCTCTCCCCCGCAACCCTATCGCCCTCCCCCCGGCCAACCCCTCACCATCTCGCGCCTCCGAGATCCATCCTGCGGTGTTTGTTCAGCCAAGGTATAGCCTCCCTCTTCATCGCCCCTCCCTTTTCCGCCATCTTCGCCACCCCCACCCCTCCCACCGCCAGCTGCTTCCCCCATCTCTCTCTACCGTGCCTTTATTGCACCCCTCCCTCCGCCCCCCCCCCTCTCCCCCTCCTCCCCATATTTCACTCCTTCCCCTTCCTCCTCCCGCTTTACTACGTGCGCACCGAGGGATGTTTCCCTCTCTTCATCTCGTCTATAGTTCACCGGCGCAATCGCCGCCCTTTTTATTCTTTCGATTATAACCCATGAACCTGCAACGCGTACGTTTATGAGCAAATATGTACTTAAAAGAGGGTCCAATTGCCAGTTTCGCGCGGAGCAGTTTTGCGAAACCTTAACTTAAAAAGCGGAACAATTAATTGACTGGTCATAAATGGACGATTAGCAATTTAGAGAACTAAAATGTGGAGCTCTTTGTTTTTTTAAACTGTTTTCACTCCGTCTGGAAATTAAATCCACATATAGATTAATTTTGGCTTTTACGCTGAGGAATCACGGCGGAAAACGGTTAACACGAAATGTTGGGGACCGACACATACATTTATAAAAGTTTTATAAGTTTTGACGCTACGATTTCTATTTTAAAATATGGAATAAGCAAACAACTCATGCGGTTTAGACATAATTTTCGCCAATTAATTACAGAAAATTGAAATATTTAATGTTTACAGAATTATTTATAATACTAATAGTTCCTATTTCTTAGTTTAAAAATCCTGACTATATTGCGCGAAATTTAATTTCTGTTTCAGCAGATAGTTCCAACTTGCCCACCATCATGTAGTTGTTTTCTCCATCCGCTTGAGTTTCTAAAAACGGGAAATCCCTATAAGCCCCACAATGATGTCAGCGGAATTTAATACGGGCATTAATTCGGAATCAAGTTCAATGCCCGCTAATGCATGTTGCCTATCAGAATCTGCGATGTTACCGTCTGTTTACATTAATGTACTGGAAATATGATTATCGACTGTGGTGTCGACAGTTTACGTGATATTCGGAGGACGAATTCGAAATGGCGGTCACACGATGGACGAAGTCGCTCAAATTACATTCAGCATCTGAGTGGCTGAATTTTTCCCCTCTTTCGGATGTTGATGAGTCTTTGATGCACTTCTGAAGGGGGCCTCTTTCCCTCCACGCCGATATTTCAGCCGTAATGTGAGTTTCGCAACCTCCGCCATTGCCTCCACCACTTATCTTTTTCTCCCTCTCTCCGAGGAACGGTCGCTTAGTAACTCGCACATTCTTCTGACCCTACATCTTCACTTTTGTTAAAATATTTTTATGTATTTTATTTGTATGCTTATTTCTATTAACCTTCTTATAACATTTTCATTTATTTTCATATTTCATCACATTTATCCGTAGTATCTGGTGTAGGTTTGCGCGATATTTTTCAATATCGCCATTTTGTGGGCGTTTTCTCACCAGTGAGTTTTTTCTTCTAATTGTGGAGATCTATATTATCATCTCGATTTTCCCTTCCATATTAATGTCATTATGTTTTGGGTATTTATATTTTTTATCTCAGTCTATCTCACGTTTTGAATTGCAAAATATTTGTGAGCAGGTTCTTCGTACTACACAGTAGGTATGGTATTGTATTGTATTATATTACTCTGTTTGTTTTAGAGGATTGGGTTTAAGTGTAAGAAGGGGATATTCAACCTCAACTTTGCCAAAATAAAAACATCCTCCAATCAATCAATCTTCTGCAGAGCAATGGAGGACGCTGCCAAGAAGTGGAAGAGGAGACACGCGGAGGAAGATGACGAGAAGCAAGAAGAAGCTCGCTCCGTCATCATCCGACTGAGCAACCGCAAAGCGGCCATGTATGGAGACGAAGGACACGGAGTCTCGGGGAAGGCATCCGACGACCCTCCGGTGATCATGATGTCGTCCCCCAGGGGCACGACCTCCATGGGCGAAAGGACGGGCTCTCCGAGGGACAACTCGGACGCGACTGGGTCTTCTCCCATAGAAGTGGGCGGGGAGGGGGTGGGGGAGGAAGGGGACGCGGGGGCGGCGGCGACGGAAGAGGGGGGGCGGGCCTCCAGGACCTCTCCCGATATGCCGCCGCTGACGGAGATGGCGGATCCTTCAAGGCACGGAATGCAGACCTACAGGCATTCCCTGCAGCAGACGCAGGGTCAGGAAGAGCAAGCTCACGCCATCGCTTTCATACATTACCCGGTGGCGAATTCGGCCACGAACGGGGGCAACGACGACGCCCCCGGGACGTACACTCCCGGAGGACCGGGTGTGGACGGGACGGAGGAGGCAGACGGAGGAGGTGGGAACCTTTACAGCCCCCCGTCTCACCTGTCCGGGATCGAGGACTACGCGTCTCACCACCACACCGTCAACGATCTGGGAATGCACGCCCAGAGCCTCGAGCAGCACCACGCCATGTCCCAGCAGCACCACATGCACGAGGCGTCGCACGCCCACTTGAGTTTCGTGCCTCTAAAGTACCATACGGATTTGGGAGACGGGAAGGGATCCCACTTGACTTCCTGCTCGGCTGCCACGTCCGGCACCTCCACGGCGCCCTCCACCACCTACACCACGCTGGAGAATGTGTCCATGGTTACGGGGGTGTCCGTGTCCGGCGCCTACGCCTCCACCTCCTCGCCCTCCGCCGTCTCCCTGGCTGCCGCCACCATCGCCCCGCTTCCACCCCATTACTCCCTCCCCAACGCCACCTCGAGTTCCTCCTCGCCCACGATGACGCAGCACACGGAGGCCATGTCTCCCTACTCGGCGCTAGTCTACGGAAAGCCGGGTTTGTCGGGTGGCGGAGTTCCGGGCTCCGGGGACGAGAGTCCGCCCATATATATCAAGAACGACCCGACCCTCACGGCCTCCGCCACCAAGTCCCCTCCGATAACGTACGGATCAGTGCACCAGCAAGTGCACCACCAGCAGCAGCACGCCTCGCTCCACATCCTGCCCCCACAAAACCAGCAGCCCTCCTCGCACCACCACGTGCACCATACCCTCCACCATAACCCGCCTCCGCCTTACGACCACGGTCCCATGCTGACCGGGCACCACCAGCTGGTCGCTTCGCACGGCAGCCCTCAGCCCCAACAACAGCAGGCGACCCTATACGGCCAGGGCGGAGTGGCCTCCATTCAGTACGTCATGGGTCCCGCCAAAGTGTCCGTGGAACCCAACTACTGGACGATGCCATCAACGAGCAACGGCGTCGTCAGCTCGGACTACACGAACTACAGCTTGCTGTCCTCGGGTCCTACGTCAGGATCGGTGGGGGTGGGAGGGAGCCCTTCGATGGAATCCATAGAGCTCAGGAATCTTGCGGCAAGTGCGAGCAACGCTTCTTATTCTCAGTATGCGCCATCGACCTCGGGATGGAACATGACACCGGAGGACACGTACAACATGGGTTGGTATTTTTGATTCATCTCGCTTCGGGACGAATCCCAAAAGAACGTGTTAAATCTATGCATGGCGCAGTAGGCGTAACATCTATCCTGATAGCTTTATAAAAGTACAGATAGTGCAGTAGTGACGCGTTTCGTAACAACTGGAGAGGAAAGTTAAGGCGAACTGTCCACGTCGGGCCATTGTCGTGGACTACAAGATTCGGTAGATTGGAAATTGTTACTACTACCAGTATCTCTCTGAACCGTTCTTTCTTTGGTTTTACTAGAATAACTACAGTATTGTTTTCGTAAGTCTGCAATAAACGGAGAAATCGCAAATAATTTATACATATATTTCACTATGATTAATTGAATTGCTGAGGTTACGGTGGTTCTTGAGACGTTTTCCAATTGTTGGACTTTAACTAATCAGTAGTTCAACCAAATGTAACTTTCCATCGATTCATTAAAATATCATTTAATCTTTTGTTGCCAAATTTTGAAATATGTTAAAGTTGCAATAAACTGAAATTAATCTCACAATCGCATGCATGTACTCATCGTACCTCTGCATGAAAAGTTGCCTATTCATTTCAATTTTATCTAACTCTGTGGACGAATGACGGACACGTGTATGATCAACTGTGAGTTGCTCAATGCGATCAATGAGAAAGCGTCATTTGCTTTTGTTAGTGAATTTGCAACGAAATCGGATACATTTTTATCTCTCTCATTTCGCGACAGCTGACGCCACGAGCATGATGATGGATGGTAAGGAGTGCGTCAACTGCGGAGCCAGCGCCACGCCCCTGTGGCGTCGCGACGGCACCGGACACTACCTGTGCAACGCGTGTGGGCTATACACCAAAATGAACGGCGTCAACAGACCACCGGTGAGGCAGCAGCAGAAGAAATCGAGCGGGGTGAGTGAGCGAGCTCATTTGCGAAACCTCCATCGGCAGTTTTATTCGCGAAATCTGGAGATCTTTCCAGGATTAGATCGCTTCGATGCTTGCCTAAAACATCACTTTCATTCCTCTCGCAGACCGGGTGCAGGCGGACCGGAGTTTCGTGTGCAAACTGCGAGACCACCAACACGACGCTATGGAGGCGAAACAACAACGGGGATCCGGTGTGCAATGCCTGCGGTCTGTACTTCAAGCTGCACGGGGTAAGCGCATTCAAATGCATGCGAACATGACTGTTTTTCACGCAAAAAATCAAACCTAAAGCAAGATAAACAATTAGTTATACATTTTGCTTGTTCATTTGTGTACCGGTGTTACATATTTGTAAGAACGACCCCCTACATCTGAACATGTTTACAGCTGTGTCATAATTTCGATGCTTCCTTGATGAGATGAATAAAACTGTGATTACGAGGATTTATAATGTTTCATAAAACTTACGGTTAAAAAATCAACTCGAACGGCAGCACATATTTGATGGCGAACATTTACCTGAGAAACAACTAGCAATTTTCAGTGCGATACGTGTTGGCAAGAACGACTCGCGTGCCGAATGTGTAGAACGGCTCTCATGTGACGCGGTCCCTCTGCTTCCTTAAGCGGAAGAACGCGCGCCAGACGCCGCGTGGAGCGCAACTACCCGATAGGCAATCTCTAAACCACGCTGTCTGTATCTCTCTCAGGACCTGGGTAAACTGTTTATAAGAACTTCAGATAATACGGCCGGAGTATTCACGATTGTAAAACGCTGCATATCTATGCACCCTTGCGATAGGGAGAGCATGGTGTGGGGGAACGCGAAATAACGGTAGCTCGCTTGTTTTAGATAGGTAGAGAGAGGGAGGATATCAGGGCGATGGTAATAGGAGGGGGTGGAGAGTATCATAATTTAACTATATCTCTACGGTGTGTTGTGCTGGAAAGATTGGAGTCGGTCGTTGAAAGGGAAGGGAGGCAGTGTATCTCTCGCTCTAAGATACGGAAACGTAACATTTACGTTGCGGGCGATTATTGCCCGGGATGCCAAGATACGGGTATGGCTCATATGGTTGCCTCAGATACCTCAAAGGAGCAAAAGTGAAAGCTCTCTCTCGGAGTATAATGACGTCACAACGCACACGTACCCCTCTGTCTGGGGTCAGCACATCGAGAACTATATCTAACTAATACTGGGATTTATGACAGTCTTGAACCGCTCGCTTCCGCCTTCACCACTGCTTTGTTGTCGTTCCTCACATCCAATGTGGACGATTATTTTCAACTTGCCACAGCCATTCCTAATCCAGTTTTCAATTGTCGTATTCATTTTAGTTTGTCATTCCTACCATTTCTTGGATAGATCATCGAAATTAATTTATTGCGCAATAATGGACATGGAATAACACTTGATAGTAACAAGTTCTTCAGTCGAACCTTACAGAGCCACACGTTTTTCTGAGAGTTTTACAGCGTAATGTAGTTGAAGAAGAGATGGGGAAGGAGAAAGTCCCTTGAAACAAGTTAAGAGCACTATTTCTGAACATTTTTCGCAAATTCTTAGTGTTGTTAATCCAGTCCAATCCATCGCGGCGTGATTTTCACCGCTGCAAGAAGCCAAAGTTCGGCGTGATATTTTTTTCGTACAGTCTAGATCAATGGTGAGCTACCTGTTCTACATGTCGGGCCGCAATGGCGGTTCAGAATTCTTCGGCGGGCAGGATTAGACTTAAAATCGGACGACAACTATCTAGTTATCGTCCGATTTTAAGTGGTATCGTACCAGTGAAAATCAAGTCTATATTAAGTTTTAGGTTTAACATTTCAATCTCAAGTCGTAATATGAGTTTATACGATATGAAATTGTTTGTTAAATTTTACGGATAATTTTTTAATCATAGCTTCGCATAAAACGCTCTCGGGGGCCGCATGCGGAATGCGAGCGATCTTTTTCCCCGTGGAGCTTTTGCGAGGTTTCAAAGGCGATTTCGACGGAAGAGCAACACCCATGACCTCCGACATGGAAATCGTAGAGGCGCACTCTAATCTCTCCACGCACCACGCGGTGGGGGGGACCTTCCCCGCCTCCCGAAGGCCCGCCCCTTCGGTCGGACCTCGTGGCCCCGCTTTCAGCCGCCGAAGGTTACCACGGTGGTCCAGATATCGCGAAAGAGAGACACACACGTAGGGGGAGATAATGTCGAAGATATAAAAAGAGAGAGGGAGCGTGTGTAAAGTCATTAATGGCTGATTATGGCTCCTCTATCGCAAATAAAAAAGGCAACTTACCCACGCGGTATCACTTTGCGCCGTTCCATAACACACGGCGATAAGGATCCTCATTTAAATATCGGGTTCTCCAAATGATACGAATCTCGAAACTCGCGTCCTCGGAATAAAAGTGAACCGTGATCGACGAGAAGAATTACCGTATCTTAGGGAAATTTGGATCTCTGCGTTGCGTCGGTCGGGATTCCGTCTAGCTCTCGTTTTTCTTCGTCTTGCAGCTTCACATCCTTGCGCGCGGAGAGGAAAACACAAACCTCGGGACTTTTTAAAAAAAGGTGTTTCCATGCTTTGCAAGCGTTCCTAGTCGATGCTTCTCTGTCTTAACCTGCTCTTGCTAGAGGTCGTTATTCTTCTCCTATTTTCTTAACTTTTTCAACACTTATGAATCTTGGCTTCGTTTTTAGCCTTATTTTTTCATTTAAAATTTTTAATGCGTGCACATCTAATTTTGTCGAACTTTCAAAAAAATAGTTTCATTAAATGTGAGTTTCTCGCCTCCTTCATTCTGCCGCGAAATCATATCAACCGCTTGATTGATAACATGGGCTGAATTTTCGTTTGACCTAAAATGTGATCGATATCGTTCGCAGGTGAATCGGCCTCTGAGTATGAAGAAAGACGGTATTCAGACGAGAAAGAGGAAACCGAAGAACCCCGGCAGCGGGATGGCCAAAGGAGGAGATTCGAAAGGTAACGTAGAGTGACCAGATTCTGAGGAAGAAAAACTGGAATGTGACTTGTTCTGTGGAAGAAAAACCGGGACAATACTCCATTTACAGTCTTTTTGTTATTGATGTACAATCAACTGAAAAATAAACAAACTTTGCGTAGCCTGAATATTATTTTGTTAAACAAGTGGCAGAGAGTTTTACATTTTCACAAAACACGAATTTGACCAACCCGTGGGGACGTTGGAATAGCCTGTCAAAATCCGGGATTGTGCCGGAAAACCGGAACAAACGGTAATCCTAAGGTAGCGCGATCAAAATTATGGCGTCACCTCGTGGGATGCAAAGAGAGAAAACATTATTAAATTTTATAATCGTTATTCTTGAGGATTTTATCGCACTTGTTGCCGACTTATTCAATTCAAAACTGAACTTTTTAGATATTTAGCGATATCAAAATCGCTCGAGATACAAATAATCATAAACACTGTAAAATGGGAAAACAACATTGATCATATTTTGAAAATAAATCGCATTAATGTTTGAATCTGCGATGAGAGAGTTGAATCAATTTTCATGTTTTGTGGATGGTGGAGTGTCCTCGGTCGCGATGAAAAAGCTATACACTAAATTCTATTATAGAAATGTATCCCTTGAGTTGGAGTCCTTTGCTACTCTTAAATTATTCTGACCTGCAGATTGAAACTGTGTATAAAGTGCGTTCCGAACCACACGATGATAAGGGATATGTATTAGGTCGAACATGGAAGTGAAGGAGAACATCGAGTCAAATTGTGAATTTCGTAAAAGTGTGGCATTGGCCAATGTGTTCAGTTAAGTCTCAATAGAATGATTTATTTGAAGGTGTTACCAGGAATAGGTACTCGTGAAAAAAGTTGTGGAAAATTCGGTGTCGAATATAGGATATGGAACACCCGTGGACATGTTTCGATGACATAAGTCGCAGTTTAAATGCCTCACTCTAGTGGGGCTGAGCTATGAATAAAATTAAGCCTAAGTTGCAATTTAAAAATAGTTCATAGATGTTAATTGGAGGCGTAATAATGACGAAAATATATCAATGTACTTGGGCAAAATATCTATCGAATCGCTCGCTCCCAGCATTCTTATTTGCGATAGAGCTTCCACCGCCACAAAACCCCTCCGTGAACTTCCCTTCCAACCCACAGTAACCGACAAGATGCTGTACAACAACCTGCCCGCAGAACTTATCCAGCACCAAGCAATGCAGCACCATTCCCATCACCAGCACCACTCTTTGGGCGTCGGCTCACAGGGAATATCCGTGGCGGAATTTCAGCAGTCGATGATGTCCGGCGTGGGGTCAGGCGCCGCCGGATCTGACGTGGCCGTCTCGAGTCCGGCTTCCGGTCACTATGTCTCCGGCGGTTCTCCGGGCAGCGGAAACGGCAGCGTCCCTCCTGGAGTGCCGTCCCCCTTGCTACCATCCAGCAGCCTCCTCAACAGACAGATAGCCCAGTGAGTAGGACGTCCCATTTGCCCTCCGGTACGTCTCTGAGATCATACGCGCTCTGACAGCGGTTTTTCGAGGGTGTTCCATGGAAACAGTTAGGACGTTTAGTAGGAAGCGAGTTGTCTCTGGGCTAGCACTAGAATAGAGTAACACTAGGAAAAGAATAGAAATAGAAAACTTGCAATAGATCAGATGAATTTGCGAAAGGAGTGACAGCTGAGTTTAATAATCGAATGCAGCATTTAATGTAAAGGAGACACTTTATTTTGTCATGTATATAAATAGATATTTAAAGACATTTCAAAACTTACTACGCAAGGGATTTCTGTCTTGTTGTATATAGTAATTATTTGTCCTTAGGGAAACAGCAGAATAATATATCTCTAATTTTAAAATCGTGAGACTGCAATATTTTGAAAATTTAATGTATCTAGAAACAGGTTTCATCCATATAAAAATTTAAAACATTTCCATAAATGATATACAATGAAAATATTTTGCATTACAGAAGCGATAAGGAGTAATATAATTAGTAATAGGCATATGAGCAAAAGCTTTCCAACGACTATATATGAACGTGGGCCAGGATCATAATGAACGAGAACTAAGCACATCGCAATAAAAATATCTTTGAATTAAAGAATCGGGTCTTGTTTATTACCTTAGTTTCAAATAAGAAATTTGGTTCTCAAAATAAAAGTCTGAAAAACATATGTACAATTAATTATTCTTCATCTAATCTGTCGTTCATTGAGCTTCATTATTAATTCATTCAAGTTAGCAATAATGAACCTCTGCCCTCCATTTTCATATAAATTAGTGCTATCAATATCCGATGAAACCTAAAAACATGGTTTACAGTATGACACGTAACAGTTAAATCATCTTCTCCTGTTAAAAGCTCGCATCCTAAAGATATCCTTTCTTTAAACAAGTTTTCTCGTTATGCACGAACCTCATAAATTCCACGTGACTTTCATTTGTTACATTTTAACTTTGCGTCTTGCGGCGAGTGACGACTGCATTTTAACCTTCTCTCTTTGTCCGCAGTGTCCCTCCGCTGGAACCGATCACGTCAAGAGCGCCGCACGACATCCTGCCAACGGTAATCACGTCCACCTCCGTGATAAGCGGCGGGGGCGGCGCGCCCTCTCCGGGGGCGAGCGACCGAGAGAGAGGGGCCAACTGAGGGAGCGGAGAGGGGCCAAATGGGGGAGCGGAGAGAGGCCAAGTGAAGGAGCGGAAAGGGGCCAAATGGGGGCAGAGAGAGGGGCCAACTGAGGGAGCGGAGAGGGTCGCAATATCCGGGAGACGTCGAGTCCGAAATGTGTCGGCAAAATGGCGGAAAGCGGGAGTGCGATCTAGAGTCGCGATTCGTCGATCGAATTCGCGTCGGAGAACGTTATGATCGAAACTGTGATCTCGCCCGAGGTTGGACTGCACGTGCATCTGCGAGCTTCGTATTGTTGCAACGGATGTGCCATCCGTTGCGATGGTGAGAGCAAAGAGACATTTCGTGTCAAACGATTGTGGCGGGTGCATTCGGAAAGTGAGGATGACAGGCACTGACGGCTGCTCCTGGAAAAAAGACGAGAAGTTGGGCAAATTTTCTAAGTTTTAAACATTCTTCTAATATGACGTTCT
The DNA here is from genome assembly GCA_028673005.1 of Tanypteryx hageni. Lineage (NCBI taxonomy): Eukaryota > Metazoa > Arthropoda > Insecta > Odonata > Petaluridae > Tanypteryx > Tanypteryx hageni. The sequence goes on from CM054118.1 coordinate 70,634,290, forward strand.
AACGCGAGCGACGCAAATGACTGACTCTTGTGGTACAAAGATGGTTCTGTGAACTTTGGAATCTTCCGATTTGGTCTTTCCAAAAGACCATCTCAGAGAAAGTATTTAAGGACAACTGTACGTGCTTTTCCATTTTATTCTTTGCTATGAATAACAAACACGTGGAAGAACTTCATAAAAATAAATAGCAAATCGGGAAAGGATTCGCTAGCATCGGTTATTCTTTTAATTTATTTGTTGCGCAATTTAACATTTGCGTGAACAAATCACTCGTTCTTGCTTCATCTTTGCTTTTAATGGTGTCGCTGTATTATTCAATTTATTTGGTGCATTAAATGTCCGAGAATCTGCTATTTATCCGAATTACTTCAATACACAGAATATGTTTCAGCAGCAATGGTATTATAATGAATTATTCATATTTACGTGATCAGTCCTAAAACATTCTGCTATGGACAACACCGAAAAGTGTTGGCTGTAAGTCAGCACAAATAACAATGGCGCATCGGATCCTAGCGATTAAACGGGATGCATTTTGGCAGCAGCCACAAATGGAAAATTATGTCCGTCGGCAAGGAGTACGTCGCCATTTTCATAATCGGTGGATTTTTTGCCGAAGTGGTCATAATTACAGAATTCCACTTTTCTTAAGTTCAGTTCCATTTCTTTTCAATGAATTTTAATTATTGAATGGAATGTGTTGTAATTTTTTGTAATTTAATTTTGTTTAAATAAATTCAACGAAAACATTTTATCGATTCATTGTATGTAAACTGTCTAATCGCCCTTTAGAAACATGACAAGATGAGGTTGACTGAATTATATAGTTCAGCCATGATGTTATTATATAATTTTGTGCCACCTTAGAGAAATATCATGATACGGATTCTGATCACCCATTCAACCCCTCTACTTTCCGCTCAATCCACTCCAACCTAAAAGTTTTAACTATCTCATAAACATCCCACTTAACACCTTTAAAGTAAATAACTAATAAATTCTAACCCATGAGTCAATCAGTTTTGTTGTTCGTAAGTTCGTTAAGCCAGGAGCAATGTGGTCGACCTAAACGAATAAAATGTTTTACTACAGAGGAAGCGAAAGTTTATCGTTCAAAACAAATTTTCGACCAAATTTCGATGTGTGTTGGATTTTGCCTTCTCAATCGATCATGAGTTCAAAAGCCGAAATAAGAAATTGGATTTAAATTAATTTCAAAATCTAGACAAAAAACACGCTGCATTTATGCCAGATTATATCGAATGGAGAATAAACGTTCCTGGAATCGAACGCATGGCATTAAACGTAGAAGGTAATCAGTCTTAAATTAAACATGGACAAAACTGAGCAATGCTAAATGTATATTGGAATGGCCGTTCTTTGCTCATTATTTTTTACTCTCATTTAATTTGGTAATGCTATCCTCACAGACATGCATTGGACTTATTGTGTATTCCATAATTTTGAAGATAAGGTACTGAATGAAATTTAAGTGATTAATTTCGTGCATCCCGATTGAAATAAAACACACTGGATTCCCTTTCAAATGAAGACCATATATAGAATGAGCACCGAGTCTGTGATGGCGACACATACTTATTTCTGTAAGCGAATCTTCCTTAGGAGTGTTCATTGAAAAAGTGAGCCCTTTTCCATTAAAATAATTCTTATATCGCAGTTCCAAAATTGTTATCGGCACGTCTAATATCTCCTCTGCGTACCTTCGATTATGTTTTTTATATTTCCTGTAATTTTAAGTCGTTGAGAAATAATGCTTCGTTATCTTCGGATGTAGTTGTAATTTATGAATTGCACTTTTCCCGTTCAATATCACGCGATTCCAAATATTGCACGAAGAAGAAGATTAATGATTCATTCGCCCATCGTAATTCATCGTAGCTGGAAATGTTCGTCGCGTGGGAGCCGCGAATGTCAGGACCTGGGACTGAGTTCTTCGAGGCAATCGCCAAAGCAATTTTGGAAACGAGACCTCTCAATTACGATGATGAAATCTATTTCTTCCCATCCTATCTGTCCCCCTTTCAACAGAATCCCCTACAAATGCATTCCTTTCTCCTCTTTCGTTCATTTCTCGCTAGTATAAGTTTTTACGCCGAAGGATCATTTTTTCGGCTTCTTTTGTTTGCCTAGAAACCCGGTTAAGCGATTCGATTTACTTTAAAAACCAGATTTCAACTGTCGCTACGATCTACGTAAGCAGCAGCCTCGATCGTTCCACTCTTCTGCTGCGTATTTATTTCTCACCTCATTTTATTCCTTAATTTCGGGTTTCCGAACAGCGTTCGTGAGCGAGGTCTGCTTCATAAAAATATTTCTACCTCGGCGATCCCGCATCGTGAAATGTTTCCCGCCACCCTTATGAATTCGATGATTTTTTCAACGTCAAAACGAAACGAGACTGCGTAAATGTTTCCGTTCCGCCAGTCCATTTCTTGAATGCAATAATCATCATTAGACTAAATAAATATTCTATAAAGGTCTTTATTTCGTGGCCACAATTACTCTGGCACTAAATACTGAGGATTCAAAGAATAACTCCACAAATAGTGCATTGTATAAAGAAATAATCAGGCATTGAAAGTGTCTTTTTTCCAAAATAATATTAATGTAATTAATAAAAGACGGCGTGTATCTGTCTATGTGTGTGGAGAGCATTTCTCGAAAACCAAGAAACTTAGAGACTTAAAACTGGGAACACTTACTAAAGAGACCTTGAGGATGTGCACCTCTGGGTCAGAATTTTGATTTTTTGGAGAGAGAGAGAGAGAGAGGGAAATCATACCCTGGCCAGAGGCCCGTGTTAATTTTTTGGAATAGTATACAACTTTTTTGGAATATTCTCAGCTAAATATAAAATTTGAATCTATATTTAATTTGTTCATACGATTTAAGGGGGAATATTGGTCACTTATCTCGATAGTATCTTGAGCTCGTATGAAAATATTGGCGAATAAAACGAGCATGTAAAATTCGAAACTGTAAACCTGGGGCAAATCTCGGGTAATTAGCTAGTTGCGAATAAATCTCCACCAATAAGATCTCGCCAGTGAAAGTATTATTCATCCGATAAAAATAAGCTCCAGTGAAAATGTCCTGCAAAGTATTTCAATGCTTTGCGACGGCAGTAGTAATTGCAACGACACTTTCTACTCGAAACGATACCGCAGCAACACCACGTAGACTTCGACTGTTTCACAACTCCATGAGCGTGGCGGCGCGCTTTTAGGCATTCGTTGCTGAGCTACTCGGCTCTCCCCCCGTCTCTCTCTCTCTCTCTCCCTGGCTCTCTCTCTCTCTCTCTCTCTCCCTGGCTCTCTGCGCTGCGGACTGTTATTTGCCTCATATCCGCGCCCAGCGCCTGCAAATAAGGTGAGGGATTGTTTGCAGAGGCGCCGAGGAGGAAGAGGTGGCGAGGGAGGAGGGGAGGGGAGACAGAGTGTGCTCGGAAGGGGGTGAGGAAGGGGGTAGGAGAGAGTGTGGAGGCGCTCCTAAATGTGGGAGGAGGTGGGGAGGTTGCCTTGGTGATGGCGGAGACCTCACGAAATCCGTTATCTCGAATGCGCTCCACTTGGGTTCGCTTCCTCTGTAACTCTCCTTATCTCTCTCTCTCCCTCTCTCTCTAACATTCTCCCCCTCTTTATTTTTCTCCTGTTCCTTCTCCTTTTTCTCCCCCTCTCTCTCTCTCTACCTCATTCTTTCAGCCCCTTTTTTGCCCTCGAATACAAACTCGTATTCGCCCTTACTTTCACTCTTCCAAAATGTCGTACCTAAGCACATAGGTACATGCAGATTGCAGTTGCTGACGATGTTTGAGTTCATATACCAAAGAAGTGGCCTCATTTGTTTTTTTATTACCGCCGACAAATTTTGTAGTTTTAATTCATCGCAGCTAGTCTAAAATGGAAGTAAATTCGGTGCTCTGTGAAAAATTTTCGTTGTCTCCCTGAAATAGTTTTTAAATAATAGCTTTTAAATGTCGCTAGCCTTTTGAGAGATTATGGACTCTTGAAGGAAGCCTAAGATGATAGATGATAGGCAAGACACCAAGAAGCGAGAAGATTTTAATGATTTTTGGATTATTGAAAGAGGGAAACACCACGATAAGATGAAGAGATGAGAAGAGTGTAAGGGATGTAGCGAGAAGAAAAATACTATTTCAGTTCACTTTATGTATACTCAGAATAAAATACAAAATTTTCTTTGTAGAAATTTGATTCTAGTAGTTTTAAATTGCAGAACAAATCCATTCACGTACATCAAAACGAAAACAAACAAAAACATTCAGTGGAGTTTCCCTCTGATACCTTGTCGCCCCTGCGCATTTTCCTCATTGCCTTCCACCAATCCTCATGCCGAATAGGGCGACTTTCGATGAAAAAGATATTTTTGCGCGAGGAGAAAACCTTAGGGAAGCGAATGGTCGATCAAGCGTGTTTCTCGTTCGGTACTCTTCGTTCAGTTGCGTCGTCCTTTCGAGTATTCTTTCTACACACCCTACGCTGACTGCAATATTTACATTGGAGAAGTTTTTCCCCCTGAAAATTTTTCGCCGAAAGTGCTACGAATTCCTTGGTTTTCACGCAATACGACGTCATTGACTCGCGCGTTTTGCCTCACAAAGCAAACTGTTACTCAGAGTTCCCTCTCGCTTTTTTCACAACGCTCTACGTAATGGAGAATCCAGGAGGTGCCACACCTCCTTGCCTCTCTCTCTCTCTCTCTGAGGGATTCCCCTCTCTCTCTCTTTCTCCTTTTTATCTAATGTCGTCGTGACGCTATAAAGAATACAAATTTCGCGGCGGAGATTTCCTTTCTTTATTCCTTGAGGTCGACAGTGTCCGCGTCATTCCACGGGGCGGTGACGAATGCCAAATATGCACATTTTAAGTCAAAAACAGAATACAGTAATACCCCGCTAGACGTCACCCCGTTATACCTTGTTTCGCATATACGTCGTTAATCAATTAAAGAACATGTTTCTTTATAAGTTGCGTCGCTTCGCATATACGTCGTTTATGAAGTGCTAAAAGCAAAACTTCAGATGTTCCAATTGCGGTAGATAAATTATTACTATAGCAATAAATACATCTTTTCGTCTTTTAATTTCATATTTATTATTATTTATTTAAATTGATTTAATTTCGTGTTTAATTTCATTTTGCGAAACCATCTGAACCCGCTCCCTACCGAATGTGTGAGCAATGTTACGCAGTAGTTTCAACTTCACTTAATAATGTTAGGTACAGAAATTTCATTCATTATTACTATTATTTATTATCATTATGTATTTTCACTTTGATCAAATGCACCTTACCAGCGATTTTATAAAAACACTTATATCATAATTTCATAACCGCCAGGAACCTAAGCCCTACTTTTATCATTGTTCTTATGAGAAAATATGCTTCGCTCTACGTTGTTTAGTTATAAGTCGCCGTTTTCAGGAACGCATCTCCGACGCATAGCGAGGTATTACTGTATGTACCTCTTTCTACGAATGCCAATCAAACCGGTCGAATCTCTTGCGACGGCGCCGTGTTACACGTAATCATTCCTTTAAATCTCAAGTTCATGAGGAGCCTCGCTGTCCTTTATTTTCATCTCTCATGTGGAGATCTTGAAATTAGCAGCCGCGATTGCGTCAATGAAATGGTTTTAAGTTCGTTTTGCCGTAAGATTTTATTTTAATTCACTAGTCACACTGCGTTCAAACAATTCACCGTTCTCCGAAATCAGATATCGGGAACGATTTTCCAAAGAGTGACTATTTTACGCAGTTCTTCTCTTTCGTCCCGTGGAACCGCCGTTTCAGAGAATTTTTTCATCGAAGAAATTCCCGGCGGGTGAAAACCTCTCACTCCTCACTCTCACGCCAGCAATAATAAATGTAAAGAAGGACCATCAAGAGAGCCAAGAAATAAACTTGATCCTCAGCATGATCTGCGCTGCGCTCTCTCCATCAATCTTAGATCAAGATTGGATCAGCTGATCACGAAGGTGCAACAACATCATGGAAGCCACTGAAGACGAGGGGCTTGCATTAACAATCAGCCGAGCAAACAGCGATGTTTATATTAGTATTAATTTCAAGTAAATTAGTGCTTGCAGCTTTCTTTGTTCTAAAAAAAATTTGAAAACTCTTAAGATTTCACTGAAGGAATGTCTTGATTCAATTGTCCCATTTTGTTTTTTCATGCACCCATTTAAAAAAATTGAACTTTATACAGAAAAAAATAAAATTGGAAAAATTGACCGATTGTGTATACATTTTTTTCTAAACGTTTAATTTAACTTATGTTAATAAATCTACGACCATTTGTTAGGGTGCTGAGTTGGTACTGGTACCATTTGGGTCGTAGGAGAATGTGATTTCAAAATTTGGGTCGTAGACAAAAAGGTTTGCGAACTACTGCTCTAGCGTATCTTTGGGTTATAATCATTGGAATATGATATTATTTTCACCCCGAACTCTTCGCGCTACCCGCCAGAAAGAGAGAGAGATGGCAGGAGAAGCCATCGAAAGGGGAAAAAAGACGGGCAAACAAAAGACGGTGGACATCAATGGCAAATAAAGCGATCGGAGGCAAACATGAAGAGTGAGAAGGGGTTTGCGTGGACGGAAGAATGAGAGGTGGGGCGAAGGGGGGGAGGGGCGTAGAGGAGTGGGTGGAGGGAGGAGGAGGAAGGGGAGGGGCGTAGGGGAGGGAGTGTGGAGCGAATGGGGGAAGGCTTGATCGGGAGACAGGAATAGAAAAGAAATGATCGAGATGAGGCAACTTTCATTTGTCACATCTACGTTTTCATTCTCTTCCCTTTGCCTCTTGCATCCTATTCCGTGCCGCGGCGAGACAGCGCAAGATACGAGCCAACGGCAGAGAGTGTACCGACAATTCGTCGCGCGGTAATTCTTCGCGGGTCAAATTTATCTAGCGACGAATTTTGAATTTGCCTTGAGAAGAATTTGCCATGCGACGAATTCGCCATGCGACGAATTTGTCTTGCGAAGAATTTGACAGACGACGAATTGCCGCACGAGAAATTGCTCGCGACGAATTGCCGTATAACCACGGCAGAGAGAAAAAGAGGAATGTACAAAGAGAGGTACAACGAGAATACGAAGAAATGAATTAGAGGAAAGATGTGATGCAACGAAACACGCCACGTGTCGTCTACTCTGACAATGAGATGTTTAAGCCCATCTTGTCTCAGGCTGTGAGTTCGGAGGAATTGATCTTTTAACCCGTAAAAGCGCCGATCTGAAGCATCGTCCCTAATTATTCAATCCGCCATGAGTTAACCGGCTCGAGGGAATTGCATAATTATCTCGTCGGCGTAGTTTATTGCTCACTATTATTAAGATAGCGATGGAGATAATAATTTTCTAATCTTGTTACTGCTGTCGCTCGAAATATCAAGTGTTGCTCAGATATGGCGAGGAGGAACTGACGTCGCTTCGCAACCTTCGTTTTTTTTTAACGGTGACCAGAAAACAATGCATTAATTTGGTTTTTGAGCGTTTCAATAACAAGAGAACTTTTAATCTGAATTTTCATGCGTTTTAAAGTCAGTAGACGTTAATAATTTTGTTGATCATATTTATTCAAATATGAATTTCGTCAATTCATCGGACGAATTACAGATCGTTCATTTAGAAGTTTTAGAGATTCATAATTAACTTGACCAGGATTAAGGTCTTGTTAAGCGTTTCAGGATTCTCTTTATCAAACATGACCTAGTTATATCGACATAATTGGCTAGTTGTACAGCTTGAAGTAAAATAATCCGTTGGTTGTAAAATTTCTCAAAATTAGGCAAATTTTCCTCATAAATAAAATACAGGAATAAGATGAGCGTGGTAGCAATGTGTGGCGACCTTTTATTGTACCTGAATAAAATGTATACACATTTAGCTTTTGTTTCACTGAATCTTCATCCGAAAACTTCTTATCGAGAATTATCATGTAGGTATACCATCTTTATAGTAACGTGGTTTTTATGCGTTTAGTGTTGGTCCTTGGATGAAGTTATATTTCTCCGACGCAAATTCTATCTTCTAGGTCAGTGCTTCCCAATCATTTTCATTCCACGACACACGAATATAAAAATTATTTTCGGCTCACCGCTTTCATTTTCCGATGTAGTTTTCCCATTTCTCACAACATTGGCTCTTCGCCTGCTTGACGGTTTGTTTGTACGGCAATTACAAATCCAATGTCACAATCGAAGCCGATTGATGAACTACGGTACAATCCTAATCCAGGGGCGGATCCAGAAACTTCCCAAGGGGAGGGCGATCGCCCCAATCGCCCCTCCCCCCTCTTGATTCCGCCTCTGCCGACGACCATACATTTTGGAAATCCCTACCTCCATCAGAACCTTTCTTTTCCTTGTCATACAGACTTAATCTTCGGTGTAGAAACAAGGAATGTTGCGCGGAATGAATTTAATAATGTACCCAGTGGAGGGCAATGGGGTCGTCCAAGGGGAGGGCGATCGCCCCCATCGCCCCTGCCTTGCATCCGCCACTGTCCTAATCGATTTTTGGCCATTTCCGTTTTACGATTTTACTAAGGGTAGAAAATTATTACGTTGATGCCATTTTAAAATTTATTAAATTAACACTAACAGGACATTTATAATTTTTAAGGAATTGGAGAAATGCCGATACTATCATAGCATTTTCATGTAAATATTTTATAATTACGGTCAGACCTCGATTTAGCGCCACCATTTGCAGGGGCGGTCCTAGACTGTCTGCCAGCAGCTGCCCCCCCAAACCTCAAGGACGATTTTGGGGTGAGAATGAAAAAATGACCCCATTTTTAGAGCTCTGAGACGGAAGGCGTCATTTTGCCGGTTCATAATTACGAAACGGTTCTTTTGATTGCAACCAAATCTTTAAATAATGTGAGTCATAGTCTTATTATTACATATGCAAGATTTTAAGTTGGTTGTTTTATTCGTTTACGATATTTTATTCAATTTATGAGACCGTCGTTTCTCCGCAAGTATTAAGCTGTGAGACATATGAGACATGCTACACACACTGTTAGCTTCGTCTTGGGCTTTGTTTTACGAATCAATTAATTTCATAAGCCTAAAATTAACGGAATATTTTATAGTGATTTTTATAATAGTTGAAGCCAGTGAGGGAGGGAGAGAAGGATGGGCGCGCCGCATCTGCCGGGAGTCGACAAAGTTTTGGCGCCGATAGTAGGCTGACAACGAGGTTTTTGATAAATTGGGAAACATTGCCCCTTTTTTCTTTTAATGTTTTTTAAGCGTTTTTTAAAACATAGGCTTAATTATTTGGCTTGTCCGTCCATCCCCTTGTCCAACCAATGTTTCTGAGATCAGATAAAAATAAGAGACACGAAATTTTTGAAAAAGATTTGTACACGACAGCTAAATAATATTTCACTCCAATTTCAAATATAACTAGATTAATAATGTTAATTATAATTTTAAGCGCTTAAAAAAACGCTTATGTATTCGGTTGTCTGTCCGTCCGTTCGGAAAATAGCTCTAAAATCCTGCGACTTGGAGATGCCAAATTTTCAGTGTAGATCAACCTAAATGAGGGTTACACGTGGAATAAATTTCGTGGGTCTATGATCATCTGCTGGGAAGTAAACGAATTCATTTTCCAACCCTTTAGTTCCAATTCCACCACCAATAAGAAAAGTATGAAATGGTCACTGGGCATTATAAATTAGTATTTTTAGCCTACTTTTCAAAAAATGGATGACAAGCTACTATAGTCAAAAGAAAAGTGCGATCTTAAAATATATTTGGAACTCATTGCAGTTCATGCAAGTATTTAGTTCATAGTAAGTTACTACACAATTTTCTTTAATGGTAAACTGATTGTTCATTCGCGCTTTATTGTTTTTACTCTTGTAAAAGAGTTTGTAAAATTGTTCAGTTATTAAGTTAAATTCAATAAGTTTTAAATGACAGACAATGTTCTAAAATATTTCAAGTAAATTTCTGCTGATTCTTCATACGTTATATCTCTTTATTTCGATTTCCCTCTTATTTTCAGCAAATATTTGGACAATAATAGTTATTTAGACAATATAATTAAGAGTGTTAAGTATCTGCAAGTATTCCATGTGTCCTCCATTCTTGAGTAGGAACTGACGTCAGTTGTTTGTTTCCAGAGTATGTTTACAGAACTCAAGAGTAGCATCACCTTCGAAGATGGAAACAAAATTCTCAAGAAAGAGACGATAGGTCTCATTCAATAGGAGCGATTCTCCTCTCGGATACGCAACTGGCAACGATCGCAATTTGGGCATCTCTCGCTCTGCAAGATTTGTTTGCCTTTCTCAGGAAGAGCTAATCTGTGGCGTAAATTCTAGAAAATGTACCGAATAGGCCAAAGAGCGCATCTTGGAGAGGAAGATAGTAACTTCCAAACGGAGATGCGATCGCCAGTACAGTACCAGAACAGGGTGGGCGCAAAGTAACTGAATACCTGTATACCTCGCAAGCGAAATATACGACACGTTTGTGTCTTTATCTCTTAAATAAAACCTACAAGTAGACTCACTCAACACTCTTCAATAATTTATCAATTAAAAGGGAAAATGGGAGAACCGCGGACTATCTTTTGAGCGCTCCTTGATTTTCCGCGCCCCAATGACGTTTATCTCGCTTACCGCCTACGCCCGGTTCTGATTATTGCGGTTCGGTCGGCAGTCAGAGGTACGTTATTTTTGCAGTGCAGCGCGTATGAATCATATTGGCTCGAGGCCCGCTTCGGGGTTTCAATACGTAAAAGAAATCCAATTTTAAAAAAGCTTGAGTCGGGAAGTCTCGAATGAAAATTTCTCGGGACTAGAGACAAGAAAAATTCTGAGATTTCTCGGAAAATTTTTGTTGAGAATTCTCGAGCCAGAATCACTACTCACGATGCACTCAGCCAGCGACGCCGAACGAGAGCGAATAGAACCGAACCTCTCTTCAATATTTGCTTTTTCATTCCTTCTCTTTCTGGCTCGTCTGTTTCTAAACATGTGTCGGCAGGCGTAAGCAGAACACTGTTGACTACAATGTACAACAATTTGTCGTTAATTAACAAAATGACATGCCATGCTAAAAAATTCTCAGAAATGTAGAGAAATTAATTATAATTCATACCCCGTACGCGCGCAGGAATTGAAATAATGCCATCTTCGATATTTCTTTTTTTTTCGTTTTTTTTTTAATTCGATTTTTTCCTCGAATTTGGCGCCCCGTGTTACTTGGGGCCCTAGGCGATCACCTAGTTCGCCTATATGGCCGTCTCTGACCATTTGTCCGTCACTGACATTGACGCTAAAGCGGAAGTTGCGTAAATCGAGGTATATGCTTGATCTATGCAATCATAATATGGAAGTTCTGTTCGCAACGATTCATGGGCGGTATGCGGGGATGGCGCCATATTGGGGGTCGCTAAACCGGGGTCTGATTGTATAATGAACTCTTAGTTACAGAAAGACGCGTGTGATATGCTCCTTTGAATGACCTTCAACATTCAGTTGTAAATTATGAACTTTTGTCTCGACATTATCAAAGCGGTAACATTGCGATATTTATTTCTATAGGTAATCAAATGACTTAAAAGTAGTTCTTACAAAATAAATTAGGATTTAATTAGGGCTTGAATGTAGGTCGCGCCTATATTCGAGGAAGTCGATTTGTTATTGAACAGGATTTAACCGTAACGTCCAAAAATCCAGTGTAACATGTTTGTTATTGGACTGGGAAGAATGACGGGCTCGATCTGGAGCTGTGTTTCTCGGGCCAAATTTTGTCGTGGCCGTATCTGCAGCAAAGTTCTGGTGGCCGCACTATTAAATTTAGGGTCATTTCACGTTGAAAATTTTGTCGGTGGCCGCATAAAAAAGTTTTTGTGGCCGCAGCTGAGAAGCCCTGATCTAGAGATCTTGTCGTCACAAAAATCGAAGTTTCCTTAATCTGTCATGGATGGAAAAGCGCCAAAAATGTTTGAAATGAGTGCATCGTAGGTTGGCAGCAGTTACGGGAAGGGAGCGGTGTGAGGGAGTGAGGGAAGGGCGGTTAGGAGAGTTTAAGGATGTGGGTGTAGGCCTTCGAGGCTATTTACCCCGATCTATTCGTCCAGACGTGACTTAGAGCCACCCTTAAGCCATGACGACACGAGAGGAGCAAACAGGAAGCGTCTTGGACAGGTACCGGATTTGTCCGAAGGCCTCATTTCGCAATGGCAATTACACATTGTGAGACAGTATCTCTCTCCTCCCCTCTCCCTCACCCCTCTCCCTCCCCCTTCTCCTCCTCACCGCTCGCTTGCCCAGTGATGTGTATACGTCACAACTCTTTCATTTTTTTTGTTTGCTAGGTTTTATAGTCCATTATTTCACTTCTCGAACGAGTGTTTATGTCTAAACCGTCGATAGGTGTAGTTTAGAGGAAGAGAGAGAATTCTTCCCACATGCTTAAGAATAAGATGGAACAAAAGGCGAATTTTCGTTATCTATGTGAATTGGAGCCATTGCTTTTTAACGGCGAATTAAACCGTTCATCAATAAACAGCCGCTTTCCAGCTTTCTAAATTCTTATAATTTATTTCCAGTGCATCGGTTATATGGATCGAACTCCAGCGGACATGGAAAATATTGTGATTTTTTTTATCACTGTCTGAAATTAATCTTCGTTTGTGGATGGATCCATGTCTAGTATTTTTTCATATTTTTTTAATGCGAGCGATTTATTTTCGCAGTATTTTTGGATGTCTTTACATCCACCCGTTTATTTAAAATCAGCTAAAAACTCCTTTTTAATTGAAAAATATCGTCGGCACAATACTATTTATTCACATCTATCACTCGCTTTTAGTACGAACAGAAATGAGAGATATGAGAATTTTTTATGAATCTGTGTTATTAGAACTTTACGAAGCATAAATCATGATTATCGAAATGTACAATGATTCATTAGACGTCATCAAGAATCTTCGTAATGCGACATCTTGCAGTATTATTCCATACCGACGGAACGTTTATCTTCTCATTAACCAAATTGATACGATTTGTGGAAGCTTCGCCTATTGAATTATTGACTGTTTTTCGCAATCCTTTGTCTTTTTAACGGCAATCATTTTTAACCTTCTTTGAATGCCGTACTTTGGAGAGTTTTGCAAGCCAGCGGTTTTTTTAAATTTCATTGTCGAGCAGTTGGAACGGCGCCTTTTATAGCTCAGCGACAGCGAATACGCTTTATTAATAGTTTCCAATGACAGGTTGTTGTTCCCGTCTCACTTTATGCGGTAGCCTTCCGAGAGGCGGAATCTAAGGGATAATTTCAAATTCAATTTTTTTTAGCTTGTAACTTTAGCTCAGACGAGAGGAGAGGAACACGGCTTTCCAAAGAGAAACATTCGACTGCATTTAACTTTTCAAATTAGTTTTTGGTAATCATTTGTCATTTTAACCGACTAACCCTCTTCTCAAATTTAGAAAATATTTTCAACCCGAAATTTTCGTCCTTTTTCCAATTGCGCGTAAGTATTACGCATTGCTTTGCTTTTTGGGAAGGTTCGACTTTTGGAGTTCTAAGACGATATCTTCCCACCTGCAATTTCCGCCATTGCGATCATAAAGCGCAGGACACTTGATAAGGGCTACGAAATGTGATTATTGCCTTCGAAATGTTCCTTTCTTTCGCAGTTCGCGAATGAATACGCACATATACTATATACGTATATATTGAAAAAAAGTGCGAATGAATCTTAAAAATCTCGCTATGGCTCATGTTATATTAGAAAATATACCTATCATGATAACGAATTATGCGTGAATTATGTCAGCATAATAAAAACGCACATTAAAAATTTTCTATCCAATTCCTATTCTGAAAATCTTACAGAACGATGCTATGTTTGAACACATTTATTATTTATTCATTGCGGACGTTAGTCTTGCATTATAAACATAAGGGTTATTTGCACGGGAAATTTATTATTTTCTTCTGAAGTTTAATTTCTCTCTAAGAAGACACTTCAAAGCATGAGCGTGGAACCTTTTATTTATAAAGCATTGCTGACTGCGAGCCCTTCGGATAGCCAGGTTAGCGACTAAATCTGAAGTTACGTAGATATATCACGCAATTGAAAATCAATTCTAAATTAATCTTTTCTGGTTAATATTTCAGTATGAAATGTTTTATTGCCATGATTTGAGTTAAAAATGTGATTTTTGTTCTAAATTTTACTGATCTTATGAGCATCGTAACTTTCCTTACTCCTGCTTTAAAGGCTAACCTCAAAGCTGTCGTGCACGTCATTTTTAACGGCATTTTTAAGACCTCCATTTTAATTGTGCGGCGAAAGGATATGCTTTAATTGTTAGAGATTAGATAATAAGAGTATCATAATTTCAAATGAGCCACTTAAAGCATGATATTTTTATAAATTAGTCATGCTATAGTAGAGATCAAATTTTAGGGTAAAATTTCGAAAGATAAACTTTGTTTAATAAATCGAATCAATTGACTGATTTACCTGTAAAATATAAACATTAATCGATCCGGCACTTTCAACTGAATTCTGTGAAGGTATATGGCATTGCACCACCATAAAGCAGGGTAAATCAACTCCAACTCATTCACGTGCCTCGTATGATCAACGGCGTTTTTATCACATAGGATACGATGCGAATTGCGAAGACCGTGAAGACTTTTGCGACAGCATCAACAGGGTCCGAATGTTAATACAACTGATATTTTGTGAAGGATCGAAAAATATGTTGTGGTAATCAGATACGTTTTCAATCACGAAAATCATATATTGAAAAACTAGTTGTAAATTTCCTTTTTAATTTCTCCATATACGTAGTATGAGAAAGTATTGTTTTCATGAAGAAAATCGTACTCGAGATTTCAACGGTAATACATGTTTTAAGGTTCCCTGAACACGTTCTGACTAGTTTCGCGTGTGTGTGTGTCTGTCTGTCGGTCTGTATGTGATAGATTTTTGTGGACGCTCTAACTCAAAAACTATTCATCAGGTCAATGCAAAATTTTATATTTAACATTTTTATAAAAGTTAGAAAATCTGATTAGGTTTTGGTAAAAATCGGTTGACCGATAGTGGGTGTTTACTCTTGTCACATCCGTTATTTTGAAATATTTGCTTTAATATTTGATAAATGTAAAAATGTATCGGAATAAAAGTTGTAGGATATTTAATTATCTACAAGCTGTGTTTGATACATTTTTCCATATAATGCATTGTTTAAGAGATATCTTATATCTTTAGCTGCCACCACCACGCCACCTACCGAAGACTATTGTTAACAATTGACGCTTAGTTACGTCTTAGTAACGTTCCTTTTTTTCTGAATTGTCAACCGGAAGTAAATATTGACAACGATCCCAGAGCTAACAACATGCAATTTGCCATATAAATATGGAGAAAGTCATGTGTTGCCCACATCAGTTTATTTTATTAAATATCCGATAAGTACCGATGCCTTGATTGTCCGTAAATTATTTCGGGACGCGGTTCCAATTTCGTGCCCGTGTTCGAGAAGGCGATATCGTCCGCGGGAATAACACTTCAAAATAAGGCAACCATCGCCTTTCTGATTTCGTTTCTTGTATTCTAACTGCAATATGTGTAGTCACCCATTCATGTGGCTTTTTGCGTCCTGCGACCGAAAAGTAGCCTTGACGAAAATAAAGCCGTGGAATGAGGTAGTTTCAAAATTTTAGAATTTTTTATCTTATCCAGTTTTTTTTACCTGATTACGAATCTGAAGTCAGAACTTTAATCCGATCATTATTTTGCTAAAAAAGCTGTTAAAGTTAGCGTTTTATATCGAATCGTGGAAAAGCAAATAATCGAAAAAAATCTATACTCGTGACGTCACAGGTAATGCCGGGATGCTGACTGACGACCACACAAATAAGCACAAATACATTATCTCTCTGACGGTTACGCTAAAAATTGGTATTAATCATAAACCATCAATGCATATATGATTTTTCAGGTCGCTTTAATTGAATTTGTTTTTTAAATATGGCCGAGCTGAAGAAAATTCCTAAAAAAATACGTCTATTGTTTTGTTCCTATGTGCAAAAACACGAGTTTCTCAACTGCCAATATATTGGTTTGTTAATAAATCCAAATACATCACACTAAATCTCAACAAAGACGAAATAAACCTCGCAAGCACAAAACACACTGGTCACACGGATGGTACGATAGAAAGTGAAGCTATCTTACAGAATTTCGGGCTTCCGGTGGTAATGTGAACGCGACCAATGACGTCGCATATCTTTGCGTGTCGAGAACGACTTTTAAAAACGTAAAAATAAATATTATAAACTAATATTTTTGTTCTTCATTCGTACCATCACATTTCGTATGGTGTATTCTACCATAGTAATGGGTTTTGAGAGAAATAAAAATTTCATGAAACTACCTCATTAAATCCTCGGTCGCTGTTGACGGGCGCGATGCGGAATCAATAGAGAATTAAATAGAGCGTTATTGACGGGTGTCGTATAGTAGAGTTAGAGAGCCCCCGATACATTTCGCCTTTGTTGAACTGAGGGAGCAGGGGAGGGGATGGAGGGAGGGAGGGAGGTGGGAGGGATGGAGGAGGGTGGGATGGAGGAGGGAGGGATGGAGGAGGGAGGGATGGAGGAGGGAGGGATGGAGGAGGGAGGGATGGAGGAGGGAGGGATGGAGGAGGGAGGGATGGAGGAGGGAAGGAGGAGTGAAGGAGGTATGAGGAGGGAGGGAGGTGGTGGAGTTTGCTCAAGGGTTGTGTGGAGCTCAGCGAGGAGCGAGAGAGAGAGAGAGGAGAGAGAGAGGAGAGAGAGAGAGAGGTGTGCAGAGCTGATGGCGTGGCGGTGAGTGGGATTAGAAGGGATTGCGGCGAAGGGAGTGAGAGGAGAGGGAAGTTGCGTGTGCTGGGGGAGGGAGGATTGCGAGGGAGAGGGCGGGGGAGGCGTCCAAGTCGGTTGGACGGATCGGAGATCCCAAGGAAAATAGAACTCGCGTGGTGTGGGTTGTGAGAGGGAGGTGAGGGGAGAGTCAACTGATAAGGAGTGTACTTCGAACCAATACCTTAGATCCCATGGGCCCATCATCCTCTCTCTCCACAAAGACGTCTCCCCCAACATCACGAGACAGACCAACATCCACTTTCAGAAGTGTTTTCCACTCTTTTTTAGCTCTTGAGCTGTGGCTGGTGAGAATTTAAAACAAGAAGTCCGAACCAGGACTATAATGCAGCCTGGTTTCCCAAATTTGACGTCCCGAATTGATTACTTATATTGATAGCAAATGTTTCAGTGTGTGTTAGTCATTCTAAGGAACTCTCATATCATAAATACCATTTCTAATTTAAATTTTATCAATGATAGAGAATTGGAAAACAAATTAATAGAGCATTATCAGATTTAAAATACTAAAAGCAATGTAAAAATCTGTTTCTGACATTATATTTTGTACGTATTTTTTCAAGTAACGAATTCAATAAATGTTACCGTTTATACACTAATATGTATGTATCAACTGTCCATTGTTGAAGGATAGTCGAATAGAATAGAAAACAAGATTGGAAAGGTGTACTCCGTGTCGGAGTACGCAGAGTTTCAAAATGCATTCTTTGAGGTTTCACAATGTT
The DNA here is from genome assembly GCA_028673005.1 of Tanypteryx hageni. Lineage (NCBI taxonomy): Eukaryota > Metazoa > Arthropoda > Insecta > Odonata > Petaluridae > Tanypteryx > Tanypteryx hageni. The sequence continues at coordinate 70,651,974 of CM054118.1, forward strand.
CTCAGTATTTTTAGCTCAGATGGGAATTTAACGAGAAGCAAGCGAGGTACGTTGTAAAATACATGTAGGTCTTCATGTAAAGTAGTCGTAATAATTGTTCGATTTTAATCAAAATTGAAATCGATTGACCAATTTTAGCAAAACTCCCCAATACCGAATTTCATCAAAATGCGTTTAGCAGTTTCCGAATTGAAACAAAGGAACATTGTGGGTCTTCATGTAAAGTGGTCATAATTTTTGTCCGATTTTGACCAAAATTGAATTCAAATGACCAATTTTAGCAAAAGTCCCCAATGCCAAATTTCATCAATATACATCCAGCGGTTTCCGAGTTTTAACATGCGGACGGACGGACGGAAACGAACTCCCTTATATGCATTCACTTCGTGCAAAGAACTCATAATAACCAATCCATTTGTTCACTCATTTACGCTCAAGCCGAGTTCGGTAATAATCGTCTCCATGTCAACAATCCGATAAAATGTGATTTAAAACGCAAAAACGCTATGTTTTAGTAGAAATTAAAGAAAATACCATCAATTATCAAAATTCTGTGATAAGAATTACAATCTAAATTCTTCCCTCCTTAGAACAGTAGAAACCTCGCACCGATATCATAATTTTAAGATATTTAAAGTATTAAAGAAAATATCTCTGCGCGATGGATTTGAGATTTCCTATGTTAAACAAATACGGAAAAAACGTTCCTGGAATCGATCCCGGGTCTGCAATCTTTGCCAAATAACATATAGCCTAGTAGTGGGTCCTGTCAGCACGAGCCTCATACCAAGTTTCATGAAAGTTGTCCCATTGATGCAAAAGTTGTTAGTGAGACACACACACAACCATTTCATAACGCTGTGTCATTTGGAAATCAGTCTAAAAACGAATATTGGATAGGCATACAATTATAAACGGAGTACTCATTCTTGGTTGGCCCGGGAATGTAATGTCTAAGAAGAGTAATCTTAAATGACAGAAAAAACTGTTGACGTTAACTATGAAACGACGCAAATCTAAAGTGAAGTAACAAAATGTATACGAGGTTTTCTGTATTTCTTATGCGCAAATTTATTATCGTGATTTTTGCGAAAGAGGATTAAACTGAATATTGTTGTTTCAAGCCAGACAAAATGTCAAATAATATTACTGTCTTAAAAGTCTATTTTTTAAAATTCAGTTGTAGTTTTTCCTTCTAACGGCATCGCACTTAATATAAAAGGACATTTCTATACGTGACATATTTGCGAATCAATTACAAAAAGTTTTTCTTGTTTTTAAAGTTTCCATTTTATTTTATGGATCCTGCGGTTCAATTTTCTAAGAGAATATCCCGCAGCAGTCAACTCGATCAATATTAATTAGTTTGCTTGTTTGTTTGTATGGAATTTCTGGCTAATCAAAATCTTGGATAATTATAGCCATTAATCCTTCCACACCGATAACACACGCATAAGGGAGGAGGGAAACCCGGTGCCGGCATTAGCCTACTCTTTTACGAAGAGCACCAAGGGGGCCAACTGCTTAACGTCCCTGCCGAGGGACGGAGCGCTGACTTGCTCGGTCTCCTCAAACCGCTCAAGTAGATCCGCCGGATTCGAACCTGGGACATCAGCGTGGAAGACCAGCGCTGTTACCACTCCGCCATCCCGATCAATATTAATGTGAACTCCTTTAGATGGCGGCGTCGTTGCTGACAAGAGGGTCTTCCAGAGAGCGCGGCCGCGTCTGTTATTCATCGAAATACCAACGTCTTCGTTTTTTATTTAGTTTCAAGTGCTCGATAATTTATCCTTATCTTTCCATGCGAAAATATAATCCGTATCGTCGCGAAAAGGATAATCGCGGAAAAACCAGCCCCGAAGTCTGCCGAACATCGAATTTCTATGGAATAGATGCTAATTGTTTGGCTAAAGGAGTACTTTACCTTTAATAATCTGAGCCAAAGTTATTGAGCTACCAACAATGTACTATATCAATCAACGAATTCGTTTCGTCTTTCAAAGTAGAACTTTTTTCGAGCCAGACTCAGTCAGTAATAATGAGTATAGTCATTTTTAGTAATTTCACTTTCACTATTCGCGTATCAATCTATGCAGGCATTGCGAAGCGCAGTATGGTGACGCAAATGTGGGCATTGAGAATAATTGCCTCAAACTGGCACTAGAAACAGTCGAAAGGGTTCAGAAGCCCATTTCCACGTCGGATAAAATACCTCAAGGGCGAACATACAACCGCGATCTTAAGTGAAAGGCCGACCTAGCATGCCGCCACTATTGCAGGGACAATAAATACTCGCGTTGAGAAGCTGCTGCATTTTATAAAAAGGTATAAATTTGAATTTAACGAAAACTTTTTTTAGCTAAAACTAAAATTTTTCCTTGTATTGCTCAGTAACGGCAGAGGTTTCTCGGAGGGATACAAGTTGAGTAGCCTCTTATTGCCCATTCCCGCCGTGTCGCCGTGTTCATTCTGTGTTGTCAGTGGCTGTGGCGGTGGTTCCGCTAGTGAAAGCGGCGAGCGAAGTAGAAAGGGATTATACGCGGAGTTCGAAACAGGGACGGTCTGATAGAAGAATAGAAGATAATAAATCCTTTATTCTCATTCATAGTTTATTTATTGAGATTATTCCTCTGTGAATATGCCGCTATTCGTTTAAATTTAAGTGCACTACTTCCTAATTCATCACGCAAATGCAGTTTCAACGCCGTCCCTTTTTTATCCATATCGGAGTCGAATCTCTTTTCCGCCTGACTTTTTCTCAATCGTGTCGCTTCCTTTGTTCTTGAGAGAGAGAGAGAGAGAGAGCCATTAATGCCACGTGGCATGAGGGATGGAGAGGGCATCTATTTCGTGAGAGTTGTCATTCGCGAATATTCTACAATATTCTACAATTATTGTCTTCCGGCGGAATGCCAGGATAACCAATCCGTGGAGACTGCACGGCGTGAATGGCGTTATCAGCGCGTTGAACGGCTATCGCATTGCATTCGCGATCCTTAGTCATATCTCAGGTTTTATGTGGAATAATTTTAGACTCGTAATCGCTACCTTAAATGAAAACAGAGAGCGTTATGGTACAGCAGCCAGGGTTCTTGCAAAAATCTGTCTTTTAGGCAGGACCGGATCATTAGGGTATCGTCCGGAGAGTAATGTGCTGTTGGAACGTCTTCATCCAAATGATACTTGGAGTGTGCGGACGAGAGTATTGCAGATTCTGATGATGACCGTGGGCATGTATGATGACGTATACTAGTGGATCCCGTTAGATTGTCCAAATGTAATTGGAAACACTCAGTGCAAAAACAAAGGAATGGAGTATTCCGAGCTTACATCTAACTCTTCATGCTTACTTTGTATGCAAAGAGAAACTTTTAAATATTTTACTGAATATATTCTGGTGTGTTGCTTAAACCGGTTATATTTTTTATTTAAGCGCAATACCATTTTCTTGGAAGTAGAAAATTTGCGGTTTAGGCCACTTTTGCGCTGAACTTCTCAATTCAAATTCTCTTCTGGGAGATCTGAGCCATTTAGGTGTTATAGCTGAGCCGGCCAGAGTTGGCACTTGGCTGCTTGGAAGCAATCGAGTGCCACCTCTAGGGGGAGGGGAGAGAGCTTTAGCCAACGAGACAGCGTAAAGAGCGAGCCGTTACCACGGCTGTTGTCATTTTCTCTTACTCCTGTTTCGCTAGTCCCACACGCGTAATGAACGGTGACTCAGCAGGTTGGGGTAAACCGATGGTCGTAACAGCATTTGGCAACATCGCCTTCCCATCGGTGGGTAGGCAACCAGATCTTCAGGTGCCAACTCTCGCCGGCTCGACTATAGAAATATCTTCCTGCAATCGATCGGAGGCGATTTTAGTTTGAAGGAAATCGTCGCTTCTTCGGCTTATGGACGCCAAACTGCGCTTCCCAATTCGCCCCTTCCCCCTACATTTACCTCTTCTTCGGTTTCTCCATCCCCGCTCGCTCGCTCCCCTTCCCCTCCTCCTCGTCCCCCTCTCCCGCCTACCTCCCCTTTCCGCTCCTCCCCCTCTTCCTCCCCCCTCCTCCTCTCATCACTCATATTCCTCGCCTGTTCCTCGTCGCAAACCTCGTTATCTCGCGTCGCCCGGATTCTCTGCCAACTGGAGGGCCTTCGCAACGAGACTCGCTTCTCTCGAATCGAAACGCCGATCGATGGAATGCGATCTCTCTCATTTTTTGCCTGTTTTTTTTCTGGTCATCTTATCGCGAACAAACGTTTTCGTTTTCGAACACGGGCGTCGATCGAACGTCCCTTTCGACCTTTCCCACGTTCCGAGCGGAGGGGGTCGACCGTCGCATTTCGAAAGAGATTCGAACCCGAGACAACGGCACGATCGATTTCCGAGAACTGATAATAAACGACACAAATTCCACGAATTGAGATAAAAGGCCGGCGTTTCTTCGTGAATGATACGGATCGATCAGAAGCAAATAGTTTCGAAAGATCTTAAAATGTAATTTGCTATTTTTGGATTATATATTTTTTTTAATAGGAGCCATTGAAAAACATAATACTTTCTTTTACGTAAGTGGCTCTTTAGAAGGAGTTTTGAGTTATGGCATCCACTGTCATCTGCCCGCTAAACGGTTTGGTCTACAACTACGGTGGTAGTATCGCGATATTTGCCTGACGCGAGTCGTAAAATATACTGTGTTCCTTTGAATTTTCTGGATTCTCATCCTGGATTTTCGGCTATGTATATAATCACAAAGCCATTTGGCATATACAGTTTCAAAGAAATCGGTCGATATACCGAATTTATGAACAGACAAAGCAGGGCAATTTCCACATATTTTATAAAATATCTCTACATAATTTTTTGCCGTTGAATCTCATATCAGCTCAAATCTTATGTGCCCGAGTTTTTCATCGAAGCAGAAAACACAGATCCTGAAGACCAGTGTTATTAAACCTTTTTCGAGTTGTTGAACACTTGGGAATGGAGAAAAATTGGCGGAACACCTATATACGTACGCATATATATTTACCATGGCTGTGGGAACGCGCATGCGTACTGTAGCAGGTAAGAAGTTGTAACCTGCTACTTTCTGCTTCCCCGATAGATGGACTTATGATGTGAGAGCAAAATTAAAATGCTTTATATTTTTAAATTCATTATGAAATCTAAATTTACAATTCCAACGGAAAAACACTGCAGCTGTGCCTCTTTAAAAACCACGACTTTTCAATTTGTATTTATTCTATAGGAGAAGATTCAGACCAAGGGGTCATTGAGGAGACTACATCAAAACGGTTCGAATCTTTCTTTTACCGCAAATCACAATAAATCGGAAGTTTCGCAGGAGAGGCACCGTCTATGCACTTATAGTAGTTTATTTTTCTGCTAACGCATTCCGGTGCAGGCAGATTATCTGAAATGTACCCAAACTTAGGAGAAAGTACCTAATAAACAAATGTTATGGTTGATAACGTAACCAACGCACAATATCTCCCGTTACCTCAACACGATAAGGTGCTCCTTTACTGCCTTTTGGGAGCACAAAACTAATAGGGAGGAGATAGAAAGAGGGAGATAGAGACACACAATCTCTCGCGCTGCTGCAGTCAGCTGTTTTGGCGCCGCGAATGGATGTGGAGCGTCCTCCTCGTTGGAATTGAGGGCGCGGATGAGAAATCCAGGGCTCTGGTGCTTCTCATGCTCCCGGTCCCCTTTGCACACCTTTCTTCAACTTCTCCGTTCTCTATCATAGCTCAGTGGATATAAATTCATCTTATAAGACGCATAGGAATGTTTGCTTGAGTTCGGGCCCCCAAGGAGCACGTGCCCCGATTATTTGCACCTCTCTCTTTTGGGACCTGTCGGGAATCCATCTTTGCGTGGAGGCAGTCGCCATTCCGAAATTACAAATCAGCCGTTTCAAATTATACTGGGTATCAGAGCCTCGTAAATGCGATAGACGTTAAAGAGGAAATATGGGACTTCAATGAGTCCCGCAGTTGGAAAAAACGCAGTTTATCTCCACTACTGGACGTTTATTTTGCTGTCTAATACCGATAAATTGGACAACGCTTTGCATTGAAATGTATGAGATAGAAAAAACTTCGTCTACTTTCCAGTAAAATGAAATGCTTTAAGAATCTCGAACGATTCTAGTTATTAAAAAAATTAGCACTCGGACCGCAAAAATAGATAGAATGGGCCGCATGCGGGAGTTCATTTTGAGATTCCTGATATAGAGAGTGAAAGTAGGAAAAAAGGGTTGACATGTAAAATTGCACAATGAAAACTAGAGTTATGGTGATGTGGAGCAGTTTTCAAAACAATCTAAGTGTTGGTCTTTCGGAATGTAATTGCGATTTATTTTCAAAGGGACAAGTTATCTATCTCTATTCATCGTTCCAAATGCCTGAATCTATCTCATGTGCACATTTTATTCATTTACAAAATGCAATGTCACTTCAATTAATCACCGACATATTGACCGCTATTCGCCAAACAATATAAAAGTGGCCTCGTTAAAAGGACCATATTCTTGGCCCATTTCCCTTTCTCCCCCAATAATTACGCTTTGATCAAGAATATAATAAAATTTTGTGCAAAACTACAGCCGTAAATTAAAATTGCATTTGGACAAGAAACATGAAAATACATTAGGCTCTCAACATTCGTAGGGGTTAGTCATTAGTAATCAAGGCGAAAGTTCGTTATCAATAAATTAACGCAGAGTAAGTAGCAATGGACATGTTAATTATAATAAAAAACATTAAACACTGTATAAACATGTTATTTATAAGGAATAGATAGCATACACAAGAGCCATTTACCACACCGATGAAGACGCTATTAAAATAAAGATGATGGTGATAATACTTAGAAAGTCCCCCTAAAGATCGTTTCGGAAAAGACTCCTACAAGAATCTGAAATGAAGAAATGTCTAATAATTCAATTGAAATACAACTATGTATCTTCTACGGAATTTTAATACAACACGACCTGTTCCGCCACGATCATGAGTAAATTACACGAAGTGGAGCCTGAACCTATTAAGATATGTCTGGTTGCGATGGACTTCTTATCAAATCTCGTTATTGATGTTTGCTTCTTTGTAAATACCTGTATGTCTCCTTGTAAAAGCCTACAATCGCTTTTTTTTTCAATTTTACTCTCCGCTCCGTTTAAGGGTCCATATCAACTTCATTGTACATTATCATCCAGAACCTTAGACTTCTCCCAAATCTCCGCCTACTCTTTTTAGGAATCGAGGAGACCTCCATTTATTGGATGTCGCTGATATCCTCTATTCCCACATCATACGACAAACACAGTCATTTTTTTACGACCTGCTGATTCCCTCTTGCTTACGTGCAATGGTAGTTATAGTAGTACCTAAGAGGTAGTGCAATGAAAAGTGACTTCCTGAAGAACAATCTTTTTTTATTTACGACCTGCTGATTCCCTCTGGCCTACGCGAAATGGGTATCTGAGGGGTAGTGCACTGAATAGCTGGTCAGTTTAAAAATTTTAGGAAGAAAGGTAACTTCCCGATTAAGAACAATCTTCCGCACCGATGGGAGTTTTTCACCCTGTTATTCAACAGATTCCTCCAGCACGCATGCATTGTCGCCGGCTTGATTTCGTCCAGATATTTCTTTACGTTCGTTACACGGTCAGCGAGGTCATGCCATTTACCGGCAATTGCTGCCTGACACGGAGGAATCGCTCTCCGGCCGGTCGATGATTTTCTTGCTTGTAGGGCGAGTATAGTACGACTTGGATGTCACCATCCATCGGTTGTCGAAGTGAACTGGTGTTGGGTGGTAGAAGGACCTCTTCTTAGTTAGCAAGTTGCGTGCTTGCAGCATGGGCAGGCGCATTTTTCAAGATCAGAAGGATCTTGAATACTTGATTTTTGGCCGTCTAGTAGCTTACCACTTCACGTGCAAAGTACATATAGTTATTGATCCAGTCTAAACTATACAGCAGTCGTTCAGGCATTCCTGTCGACGCTCCAGAATACCGGGAGACGGTCGTTATTTTTTTCCTTTAAGGGTACGAAGGTTCATGTATCTGTATATAACTATTGCCTTGGCCGTGAATAGACCCGCTGCGTTCCCACAAGAAGACTCATCGATCCGTAATCGCCTTGAAGCACAAAGAGATTTTCTCATGCAAGATGATGCGAGAGGACATTCTCTTCCAAAACGGTCACGTTTCACTGTGGAGGGTGGAGATTTTTTAAGTCGCAGGACTTATTTTACTTGGGGACTCTTAAAATATACAAAATTTAAAAAAACCAAAAGAAATGTTTGGATCATAAGGTTCTTTACCAATGAATATTGCTTATTTATATGTTAACATTAGTGGGAGGGTAGGGCTGCAGGCTTTTTAGCCCATTCGTATATTCTCCCCTGTCAGCCTATGAGCATTAAGGGCATGTTCCCTCTTTCTTAGAGTGCTTATATGCGGACTTGTGTCATCCGACAAAATCACAGAAATCCGAACTTTAAAGATATATTTTTAGGTCGCTATCCGCCATTGAGGATATTTTTTGGTGAACACATTCAAACCTGGGCATCGAACCGAAACCAAACCGAAAATCTAAACCGAAAAAAACGTTATTTTAGCTGGATTGAAACCGAACCCGAACCGTAAAAAGAAATTTTTCTGAACCCGAACAGAAACCGATAGTCGTTATTTATTTTGTTCCATTTTTTCGGTTCGCACAAACGGCGGGAGCGAAAAAGGGTTTTTCCTTTTGCTTTAATATGAGTCTTCTTTGAAAGCCTCACTTTTCAACACCGAATAAGACAAAGGCTAATGGTTTTCTTGAGAAAACATGCTCCTTAGCCTTTGGAGAGATGCATCTTTATGATAATATCTGTCGGTTCAGTAGTGGGATATTACATGGAGATCTCAATAGAGAGAGGGTCAAGGATACGTTCTGCTGAAGTTTCCCAGAACCCTGTTAAACGAGACTAGTGGAAAGGAACGTAGTGGTACTTTGAAGACAGCCGCTAATTCCATTGGTATCATCCCTCTGAGCCTGCCCCGTGGAATGTTCCGGGTAAAATTATTTCACGATTCATAACTTGGATTTTGATTAAAGTTGGAGGTTATTATCCCCATAAACTTTCATCACTTCTCCATATGCATTGAACCCTTATATTCTGGTAGTCTTTCTCTAAAACTTATCCAATCTAGGAAGGATCGCTCCGCATTCTGTTAAATGTTACTGTGTGTACATATTTGCCATCTCAAGAAAATTTATGTAATTATATATAGTATAGTATTTTTAATATTAACATCTAAATTATTGAATTAAAAAAATTGTTAAGTAGCTTATCTTTGAATTACATTGTACATTCAAATGTGAATTAATATTATTGTACCTGCTCAAGTACGTGCATGAGTACTGTTGGAGTAAATTGATTATGATAATGAGAGTATCTGATTATATTGGAATCTGGAATATTGGAATTGTAAAATCAAATGAATTAAAAAAATTGTTAAGTAGCTTATCTTTGAATTACATTGTACATTCAAATGTGAATTAATATTATTGTACCTGCTCAAGTACGTGCATGAGTACTGTTGGAGTAAATTGATTATGATAATGAGAGTATCTGATTATATTGGAATCTGGAATATTGGAATTGTAAAATCAAATAAATGTTGGCTTTTGAAAAAAATACAAAGGTTCCACATCAAATAATAGACTAAAAAATAAATAATATTTTTAATAGCTTCTGTATGCACTAAAAAGGAAAAAAATAAATTTTACATTCCTATAAAACAGTATTATTCGGAGTCGTGTAAAAGGAGCCGTTCACAAATTGAATAAAGAAAAATCTGAGAAGGGAATTGATATAATGTTTAACTGTTCGTTACATGGTAGTAGGGGGCGCTTGCTCGATGTTACCTGAGGGTATATATTTTTGTCTTCTTGATTTTCGATAGTGAAGACGTATTTGGTTTAAATAAAAAATAACGTTAATTAATAAAGACTATTTTTAAATTCTCTAAAAATTTCCTCCAAAAAATTCAAAGCCGGAGCGAAAATAACCGGTTCGAACCGGTTTAACGGTGCTTGCAGGAGCGAAACCGGAACAGAACCGAAATTTTTTGGTTTGTGTGAAACGGAACGAAAACCGGAACGAAAAAATTCCGGTTTGATGTCCTGTTTCAAACATCTCTTCAACTACCAGTTTGAAAACGATTACATATAAAATTAAAAGGAGAAATGCTTTTATTATTTTTCTACGTGGGTCTGGATAGCAAACAAATTACGCATAACGTCGGATATGTCTTGAATGTAACATGGCGTTACAGAAAACCATCCGCGAATAATCGAAACCGCGAATGTTAAATAGGAGTGCAAAGAACCCATTCGCGAATAATGAAAAACGTGAATTTTGAAGCCACGAATTTCGAAGGTCTACGGTACAGTAAACTCCCCGGTAATGCGGCAGTTATGTTTTTTATATCCACCGCGCTATACGGGAACGCACCATATGAAACGATTAACGTATGAGCGAATAGGGTTACATTTCCAGAGTTTAGTAAGGTATCTATGAACTTTTCATATTTACCTAAAGAGAAATGTATTCTATCATTAATATAAGGATTTATTTATCAGAAACTGGCGGATCAATATCTTGGCGATGACGGGGAAAATGAAGCCAGTTGTCAGTGGCGGGGAGAAGTAGGGTAGGGGGAATCCAAAATTAAAATGTCATAAAATCTAATTTACTTAATTGGTTTGTAGTAGGAGCAATAAGCTACAATACAGTACAATAAACGACAGTAAAAGATGAAATTTTCAACTTTATTCCCTATTTTACCGGTGGGATGTGTAACAGTGTGTGAGTACGTGTGTATAGTGTGATAAATCATACGATCCTTTGAGAACGACCTCTACATCCATGCCGAGTGCTTTGGCGATGGGCGGAATGTTTCCATCTCCACCTTTCCATCGATTTATGCGATCAGAGGTTTCCTGGAAAGAGCGCCTACGTGATGATGGATCGTCCCTCAACCCCTTCCTCCTTGCCACCTCCTCACCCCCTCTCCCTCCTCACCCCCTCTCTATCCTCTCCCTCCTCACCCCCTCTCTATCCTCTCCGTCTCTATGTCGAAATCCTCTTTCTCACCTCCGATCAACCTCACTGAAAATGTTAGCCGAGATAACATTTCAGAAGAAGACCATTTTTTTTCGAAATAACCAAACGCGTTGGCGTTTCAATTACTCAACTGATAATTCCAATAAGCGGACTTGTTGAAAAAATGGGTTATCTTTCGCTATTTTTCAACCTGAGACGCATTAACCTTAATTTCATAAATGACGAGTGACACCAAATGTGGAGCTTTCTGCTCGCCTAGCTGATCCACGGAATTAACGACCGATTCAGATCCATCCGCAGGCTACGGGAGATGAAACTTCATTACAAGCTTCGCGTGGAAATAATATTTTTTAAGTTTAAGGGACAAATTCCGTTTTCAAAGATTAACCAAAACTTTCCACTTCGGAGCGTATTGATTGTCATTTTTCATTCTGAATCTAGTACATGTCGCAATGAACGCCATGAAGACAATAGCGCGTACGAAAACGACTTATATTCTGTAGTTTGATTTTTTTACGAGGAAATCCTTCACACTTTCAGTGCAAAAGGGAAAACTTTGGAGAGACTTTATTTTTCCTTATTATATCAATTCATTTGTAATCGAAGATTCTGTCGATGGTCAGCGAAACCTGATCCGCCGAGGTTACATCTCAATCGATATGATCCCGAATATCGCTGTCTCGTGAAACGATGCGACGAGAAAGCCGCATTCAACAGGTCTTCCGTCAATCGTCGTCGTCCTTTGCTTGTAAAGATCGGTGGGAATTTTCCACGGATCCCGCAGTTCGAGTTCTTCCAATAGAGGGTTTCAGAAGCCACGAAAAGCGAATTGCAGGTATCTTCCCAGTTATGAGGCGCTAGGGAATAGGCAACCTATTCCACCTGAATTTTTTTAGTTGATAGCGCTTGGACAAGCCGCATTGCAACTTGTCAATGCTTCGGCGACCCGTAAGTTACCTGGAGATTCTGCAATATGATATGAATGAAAATCGTGTGTAAATATATTTTGGCGTTAACACCTCAACAGTCAAGGCTTATTTTTGCCCATGATTTCAATTAGAACTATAGAATCATTTTCGTTAAATTTTACGGAGTGCTATTGTAATGAACAATCGCCGGCCGCATGAGCTGCTCTCTGGTGCCGTAGTTTGCCGATCTCTGTCCGAAACTAGTCTGAATTGAGAAATCAACTATGTTAGGCGATTATTCTTATATTTATCTCGTTGACCGACATAATCTGGGGAATTAAAGTTGTAACGGTAGCTTGAAACGTGTTATTTTGTTTTAAGATTCAATCAATTGGCGAATTGATCGAGGATAAATGGCGGACCATGATTTCTGTGACCTGTCGTGGTTTTTTTCGAGGCATCGCGATGGCGTTAGTTGATTGCAAACTTCACTCAACCACCACACGAGCATTGCCACATTCTGACTGCATATTTCTTCGCTCGAGTACTCTTAAGATCCTCACCGGCATTCATTCCCGTTGAAATCTCTGATAGCAGAAGAATCAAACGAAATATCCTTCAGAATTTTGGATTCTCATTCTTGCAAATCAAAACACCCAGATTTGGAGAAAATAATAGCGTTATCTAGTTCTCCCAATGCACAAAATTAGTTTTTGTTAATTTTTCCCTTTAAAAACCTTTAAATCGTAAAATGCAGTCGTAAGAACCTACCTCGTAGTTTTATTGTTATTATTTATTATTGAAATTAATATTTGAAGAAAGTGGAGAATATTTTTGTGGGGACACATTTCTGTTGCTACGTAAGGATCGAGCTTTAGCCTTCGAAATGTAAAATCGCCATCAAGCGCAAACCTTCATACCTTATCTTTAAGGACTTTACTCGGGTCTTGATGGATATCGTCACATAATGCCTTCGAAAGCAAACAGCCGTCCGTTCGGAGAGTGATAGCGAAGAGGCGGCCAATAGCATCGGATCGCACTCTCTTTTCCTCGTCCCCTATTACGACAAGATGGCGTCTTGCCCGACTCAAGTCGAGAGCATCTAGGGAAAGATTTTTCTCAGTAGATAAGGGAAAAAATTTTCCAATTAATGTAGTCGCTAGCGTTTGCACAATCGCTTTCGCTTACTATCCATCGACGCGATTCCATACTGTCCAAGTTGAAAACCACAGTCATCTATCAAATTTGACGAAATCTAATTTCTTAGACACTGGCCAGAGTTTCTTCGACTGGTGAACTCGAAATTTTCAGTCGTCATCAAACTCTAGCCCTTCATTCTTACATATTGACATCAATATTGTCGCGAATATTAAAGATGAGAAATTCAGCGTCCAGTAACGGCAACTGTCTGACTCTAAGGAATGAATTCATTTTGTGCAACAGTCAAGAGTTCTCCATTCCTTCGCTCTACTAGGCACAGGTCGGTTTCAGGGATTGGCCCAATCTACTGCGGCCGTGTACCTCACCATAAATAGACACAGTATCTATATCAAAATATTTAGTTTTCAATTGAGTTGTCAAATCTTATCCCTGTGTTATTCTTTAACGTAATCTCCGATAGTAACCTAGTGTGTACAATTTTTTTCGTTGTAAAGGTAAAATCTTATCCATTAAAAGATTCAATTTATCGATCCCCGTATTATGCATTTCCCATTTATCATTGTGATAGAAGCCTTATCCACCCACATGTAATCTAGCAATACGTATAAATATATATCTAATATTTCATTGATTATTTCATTGAAAAAATCTTATCCCCTTATCCTCAATATTCAAAACCTCCGACAAGATATCTGTCCATTTCCGTATTTCATTCTGTCTGGGGAGAGATGGAATGTTTACATTCTTTAGAGTTTTGACCTTTAAATTGAGTCATGAACATATTTTTATTAATAAATCATTTAAAATATGTAATTAATGTACAATTGCAATTGTATAATATCATGCAAGAGGGTCTATATCGGCTAGATACTTCTCTGATGCTTCTTACATGACATTTTAACTATAAGGCTGAAAATTATTCTGGTTTATCCATTTAATATAAACATCTTTCAACAAATCATCAAACAATTGTCCTGTTATCACTTGGCCACTTTGGTCTACTTGTAGCACATTGATAAATACAAAAATAATCTATAAACACGATAAATAACTTCATAGTAATCAAATTTATTAGATATGAAAAACCCTAATCCAACAGCATTCATTAATTTTTTAATAAGAAAAGAATAAATAAACATTCTGCAGCAGTTTCAGTATGCATTAATCGACCAAAGGAAGAGACATTGTGACTTAAATTCCGTTTTTTGGTGTTTTCCACGGCCATTTCTGGCTTCAGGAGAGTTCTTATTTTTCATAGCAGTTGACAGAGTTTCCCAACCGCACTTTCAAAACCTTTTTCCCCAACGATTTTCTTTTTTTTTAAGATGCGACCCCCTTAGAGGAATAGATCGCTCTCCTCCCACTCCCTTTCTCTATCTCTCTCTCTCTCTCTCCTCCCCTCCTTTATCCTCCATATTTGGATTTCACAACGCAGAAGGATGCCTTAGTCATCCGTGATTGGTTTATTCTTATTTGCTTCGCTCAACTTGTATTACCTCTCGCGCACAAACTCGTTGGCACTTAAGAGAACCGGATGATATCGATAAAAAAATTGTGATTCATCGAATGAATTCGCATCGTATCTCTGGCAGTCTTTGAAGGTCATATATGCTGTAGAAAATGTCGGTAAAATTGAAAAGCACATTCTAGAAGTCAAATTAAAATTACAACGGAGAATGGAAGAAATGTAACCACTTAACAACAAACGACTAATTTGATTGGCGTGATATTACAAGAAGACGTCGGCAGGACGAGGGACTTCGAAAATAAATCATATTACAATACCACAAGTGAAAATAAATTTACAGAAAGTTAAAACATTTCGTCCGGGCATATTTCATTTAAAATCGGGAATTTTTTTATTTCTCACTTTCTAAGTTAAAATTTCAGAAAGACCATAACACTGATATTGAAATGAAAATGCTATGAAACTTCGGTGACGAATATGGATACGTTCTCAATAGAAATCGTTCTAGATATCGGCCATACTGGGCTATTTAGAGAATGTTACATCAAAACCTTAATACTTTTAAAAAGATAAAGCAGTAATAGTTCAAAATTTCGCACCTCGGAGATTTTGTGAAGCGACCGACATATTTCTTTCTTTCGATCTTATGCACTCCTCGCCTGGAGTGGTTTTATCTTTCCTCTTTGTAGAGGAATCGCAGAGATGAAGGCGCCGATAATACCTTTCCGATTAGGTGCACGACTGACTTGCGTCACTCGCTCCGTCTGATTCCAATCGTCAAACAGAATGAAAGGAAGCTTGCCATCTTAGCTTTGCAATCTTCCCACATAGAGATAGAGAGGGAGGGAGAGAAAGAGTGAGAGAGAGAGAGAAAGAGATAGAGAGAGCAAATTTCGTGCACCTTCCAACCGTCGATAGCTAATGGCAGTCGCCGACGACAGAACGCAATATAAATGATTAATTTCACAATTTTGAAGCTTTTTTTAGGTCTTGAACCCTTGTCTTGTAGGAAAAGATCATAATACATACTTTTTTCTTTTTTGGTTGTAGGAATATGAGCTTTGGGTACGAAAATGCGGCATTTGCTTCGATATCACTTGCATCTATTTGTTTTTGCTTTGAAATATCGAAGCTCATAACAGGAGCGAGGATTGCACAGATAGTAACAGCCATATCTCATTATTTCGGGACCTACTGGTTAGTGCTTCGCACGGGCAAAGCGAACATGATTTATGCCAATTAAAATTTTGAAAATTACTTCTATATCTGCGAATGCCTTTTATTTCCTAGACCAATGCCATTTCTGTTTCACACTCGAAGCAATCATGGATTGTTATCAATAGTAAGACTTCTTTATTAATTTGCCACTCTTATTTCCGGGACGAGTGGATTCTGTAAATTCGCATTCAGTTAACACATTCAGCCGAGGAAAGGAGTTAAATGGTGACATATTCAACGAAGAAAATAACTAAACCCTTTCACAAAAAGTACTGACGAAATATGTCGCTGATTTCAGAAGACGGCTCATCTATTTATCAATGGACTGTGGTGTATATACCCGCACCACTGCAAAGGTAATGCAATGAGTAATAGAATGGATCCATTTCGTCCAACACTCTTTCGTCCAAATGCGCATCTTCTAGACCTTAAATACCTTTCGTTATGTGCGATCTTAGAGATAGGAGAGGGAATTTTTCTAGCTGGAAAAATCTTTTCTGTAGCCTTTAATTACCGTAAACTCTTGGCATTAGCGACTGTTACGCTATTCGGAAAAATCACGAACGGCAATATTTTGATTAAATGAGAAATATTGGGTTAAGAACCGGGGTTAGCCTAACGAAGCCTATTTTTTTAGAGATAACCTTTTGTGAAAAATAATTATTCCTATAAACAGGTATGGTTAATTAGTTAATTAGTTAATCCCGACGTAATTCAAATAAAGCTATATCCCTGCTTCTTTATTTCTAACCGTCACGCTTGAAACTTCATTAGTTTGCAGTTGGAAGGCAAAGCCGAATCCCGGGAGGATAAAGTGGATTGCTATTCCAAAAATTCGAAAAAGTGTCATAGTTTTGAAGGTATAAATGTTTGATTACTTCCGGTAAGAATAACACTGCATCGAAATTCCAATCCTAAAAGTTGCATTTACTATGGTTAGGATTGAACGCGAATGTGGCACTGGAAAAAGATGTGCTTAAGCTCTGGATGGCATCCTTTTCCAAAATAAGCCAGTCTCATTCGCGTTAAATACTTGCTAGGGCTTATATTCCTTTTCTTCTACAACGTAAATGTTCATAATAAAGGGATTTCATGCGAGTACGCCTGAAATATATATCTTTGAATTAATGAAAGAACTGTTGGCGATTCTTATACCAGCGCGGAAGCGTTTTCAAATTAGATCGCGATTCGCGAACCTTCGAGTCTACTTCCCAAACTGCAAGGTTTAGTCACAATAAATTAATAGTGAATCATCAAAACAGTGAACGGTAAGGTCGCGAACGGGAAGGGTCAATACTGTAATGTCTCATTTTCGAAGTATGCTGGGAAAGTATTTTGACCGTGAAGAAAATTCGAATTCGAGATTTTGCTAAATATGCACGTTTTAGGTTTCCCCGAGTCCGAAAAAGTGGTATTAAGTCTGTCTGTTGTCTGTCGTCTGTGCAGACTACATACCGAACAGATTATGATAAAATTCCTTATCTATAAATAGCATACTCAGAGCCTCGTTGAAGTGAACCAGATAACACGAAAATGAATGGCAGTTTATTCTTGTCGAATTTAAAAATACGTCGATAGACTAGCAAATGCGTGGATATTTTTTAAATAAAAAATAGTCCATTAATATACTCGTAATAATAGTAATATACATACATACTGTATTTCTTAAAAGTAAGCATATAACGCCTATTTAAATTGTAGCATCGACTTGTACTCCTTGTTACTGCCAAGCCCTTTCCATCTACAGAGCACATGGATATGAGAAAGTTTCTGCAATTTCATCTGCGTCGATTTTTAGCCTACTTTCCAGAATGAAAATAGACTTATAGTTTCTTCGTTATGTCTGCCTGTCTTGTCCCCTCATTAACTTTTGAGCCAAGTGGTCAATTTTCATGACACTTGGTGGAAATCTCTTGCTACTGGGGCCGAACTCCCTAGGATAGTTTTTGTTGCGATGATTATAATTCCCGGGTTCGATTCCAGGAACTATCCTTCCCATTTGATTTACATAGGAAATCTGAAATCCATTGTGTAGGGTAATTTTCTCTTGCACATTAAAATATCCTCGAATTGTAATAACGGAGGGAGATATTTAATATTCTCTGAGGCAAGGAATGGAGATTCGAATTTTTATTGTAGAATTTTGTTTAGTATATACGCTCGTTATTTTTGCCATGGTAACACGCGTGAACAACTTACTTTTCCGTTCGAATGTATTTATAATTTATTATAACGCTAAATTATAAAATTTGGGAACACAAAGAGCGACTCATCCGCGGTGATTTTAAAACTAATAAATACAATATAAGTAATTGCTGCGTCACATTTAATTCGAAACACTTAACGCGGAATGTAGGCGTCATAATTTCCGTTTGCATTATCTTGTTCAGTCTGGAATCGTCAGTGTCCTCCTGATGCACGTTAATAGGAGTCCAAATCTCTTAAATCAGTGGTGAGCAACCCACGACCCGCGGGCCGCATGCGGCCCCCGGGAGCGTATTATGCGGCCCGCGAAGCTATGTTTAAAAAGTAATCGGTAAAATTTAACACGCAAATTCGTATCACATGCATTCAAATTACGACAATAAGACACTTGAGATTGAAATATTAACCCTAAAACTTAATTTAGACTTGATTTTCACTGATGTGATACCTCAGAATATCTGGTTAACGTCCGATTCAAAGTTTATTTCGGCCCGCAGGAGCATTGACAACTTGCAAAGCGATCCGCCATACAGAAAAGGTTGCTCATCACTGCCTTAAATGCATTTTCGTCTCCAAACGGAAGTCCCACATAGCCACGTGGTAATTTTACGATACGTACAAAACAAGTATTCCCTAATTAACCACTAATAAGTAAACCAGCAATACTAACGGTTACAAAGGTTGAACGTTAATGGATGGATATGGGTTCTTATTTTTAGATCTTTAAATAATACAACAGCGTGAAGATTTGCATTGCATATATTTTCACGGAAATTATTGACAACTTACTTTGTTTTTAAAGTATACGCCAGTATTGCGCGTAGTATCGAACCCCACGAATAATTGCGCTACATTTTTATGCTCGACTACCTGAAAGTTAAAAGTTAAAGTTAGACGCAAATCAGAAAATCCCAAGTTTAGGGATTTGCGCTCCAATCCCGATTCTAACAAACACTTCGAATGCTATATATCCATTCGAAATTACATTTATCCTTATGTTAATCAGAATTAAATCGTTGGCCACGATGTTAATTGCGAGTTTCTAATCGTGAAAATTTATGGCGAGAAATTTATTATATATTAATATATATATTAATATATAATTAACATATTAATATAATATATATATATATAATTAATATATATTAATATATATTAATTCCGGTGTGGAAGGCAACGGGAAACCACCACACCGTGTATGTATATTCCCTAGTCAAAAACCAATTAATTAATTAATTGGTAGGACCTGTCGTAAGACAGAACACGAATGAATGAATATTAATATATAACAAACTTAATGTTTATTTTTGTTATTTTTATTGTCTTCAACATTATATAATGTTCCTATTTAGTTTGGCTTAAAAAACCCTTTTCCCCTGAGCAAATACCAGTCCTATGCGACCAAACATCCTAAATCCATAGGATCTGGTAGGCTTCGTGGGCTCGATAAGAAAATAGGTCTGGAAACAGAAATGCGCCCCAGATGATAAGTTAGTCAGCTCAAATCAAATAACGTCTTCAGCGACTGTTATCGTAGAACTCGGTGAAAGGAGAACAGAGAGTCTGTTCGATATTTATTTTGGATCAGTGGGTCCATCATTATAAGTTTTAAGCAACCTTCAAAGAGAATTAATTAGAAGTCTCCTTAAGCCTTCACTGAACATCAAAACCCCTGGGAAAAGTAATTCATTAGAGACTTTACAACTAATAGAATTTCAAATTTTACTTCGGTAACGGACATTGGCGAAGAGTTAAGCACCAACCAAAACTTCACATGAAAATTTAATATAAATTACAATGATAGTGATAATAATTTTAAACGCATACTAACATCCCCAGTTACGTATGTTACAGAAAATCTAATACATATTTAGAAGAGTTTGAATGTTTGGATGATCACAGAACTCCTACTAAACGATAAAAGATAGAACAACCAAATTTGGCACGATTAATCCTTACATCCTAACTTAGTGAATGGTCAAGGTTTGGCCAAACTCGTGTTTTTCTTATGGTGTTATTTTTGACCCAATTTTTCAATTTCAATATACCCCATATAAGAATATCACGGGATCCAGCGCAAGACAGTATAAAAATGCTTTTTTAAATTACTTATAATAGGGATACGAACTCGGGAAGAAAATGGTTCTATGGCTAAAGGAGTGAAGTTTATAATTTTTGGAGACGGAATTCAAATACCTACATGCCGAATTCGCTTATTAATCAGTTTTTAGTCACAGAAAAAGCTATTTTTTCGGTTTTCAACAATGTAAAATGCTATGGTGATTAGCTCAATGCCTTTAAATGGGAACTGATATTATTAGGCTGGTTTCCAAAGGAAACATAGCCATATGAAATGGTCGTGTCTGTATGTATGTATGTATGTGTGTGTGTGTTCCCTACTAACAACTTTTGCATCAGTGGACCGATATTCATGAAACTTGGTATGAGGCTCGTGCTGCCAGGACCCACCTCCGCGCTATATTTTATTTGGCAAAGATTGAAGTCCCAGGTTCGATTCCAGGAACGTTTTTGTGCGATTGTTTCATTGTATAAAAGTGGCTGTTCAAAAATGGCTTTCATGCTGAATACCTATTAAGTACTCAAAGGACTTTATCAAGCTGACATTTAAATGTGTGCATGAAATGTATAAGGCATTACGCATTGGACAATTAAATGTAAGGGACATCTTTATGCATTGGACATTATACATTGAACATTTTTGTAGTGGACACTATGCATTGGTCGGGGGTGCAGGTGGTGTAGTGGTTAGGACGCTTGCTGCTATTCGTCTGCTGTTCGAAAGGGCAGCAGATACGAATCCTGCGAAAGTAGTATTTTTTCTAAGGCCGCCCGGCTCCCTGTTTGTGTGGTTTGAGGAGACAACGCACAGTCAGCGTTCCGTCCTTCGGAAGGGACGTTAAGCCGTTGGCCCCCTTGGTGCTCTTCGTTAAGAGTAAGCTAATGCCGGCACCGGGTTTCCCTCCTCCCTTGGGTGTTAGGCGTGGAAGGAGTTATGGCTATAATAATCCAAGAGGTCGATTAGCCAAAAATAAACACACACACTCATTGTGCACTGGACGTTTTTGTAGCGCTCATTTTAGTAGTGTACATTATTGTATATCGGACATTTTGCAGTGGACGATTTGACCTATCACCCGCATATACTTTTATGGTTTGAAACTTGATTAGCCAAGACTTATGAGAAAATGACACAACGCATGTAAACCCGAATTTCAAATAATCCTCCTTATAATTCCGACTATTAATTTTGCACTGACTGTGATCACTACGTTTATAGATTTTCACAGCATTTGAACGGGTTCATGTGGTTTTTCGCTGTTGAAACTGTTATTTTTCCGACTGATCTGTTCTCAGTTTCATCTATTTACCCGCATTGCTGGCAAAAAAATACACAATGAACAAATCTATCAATGAAACATTTAAAGGATTAAATTGTGAATTCGATAATAGCTGATTCGCTAGGAAACACATTTTGATTTGAACCTTTTACGTTTTAAACTAGTGCTGCCCGCAAAACATTTTGCTAAGTCAGTCAGAAATCTGAATGTTTAAAACTCATCTTAGAGAGAAAAATCACGATAAAGTAATTATTTTCAAAGCTTTATGTTATTAATGCTTTAAAATTGTTCCTTTTTATTGAAATATGTGCAGTTTTTTCGCATACAATTAATTCAACGATTTATTTCATTTTTTACCCATGAATTATACCCAGCACAATTTTTTTTGTGTGTTATTATTAATTTATTAATAAGAGCCCATATTCTCCTAATAATCAAAAATGATGCGCAGGCCTATTTGCGTTAATAAACATTAAATATATAAAATATAATGATTTTACTTACAACAAGATGGTCCAAACGGAACTTATGATGCCTACTTTCCATTTAATCATTTATTTAATACTTATATTGCCTTTAATAGCTTTAAAATTACTGCGGATATGTTGACTTTTGTGTTCCCAGATTTCATACTTTAGCGTTATAAAATGTTACAAAAACATTCGAACGGAATATTAAATTAATCACGCGTATTTGTGCGGCAAAAGTGACGCGTGTAAGTGTTACACTATACCGAATCTGAGTCCATCAATAGTTGTTGCTATGGCAACACTGTCGTAATGAGTGATAAAAACTGCAAAAACTCTAGTACTTACACGATATTCTAAGAAATAAAATCGATAAGCAAAATCCTACGATAAAAATTAGAATCTCCATTCCTTTCCTCAGAGAATAGTACAAATCTAACTCCGATATTACAATTCTAAGATATTTTAATGTGCAAGAGAAAATTACCCTGCAGGATGTTTATAAGATTTTCCATGTAGATCAAATGGGAAGGATAGTTCCTGGAATCGAACCTGGGACTTCAATCATCGCAACAAAAGCTATCCTCTGGAGCTTGACCCAAGCAGGTAGAGATTTCCACAAAGTTTCATGAAAATCGGTGTATAGGTTCAAAAGTTAATAAGGGGGGACGGACAGACAGACAGACATACACAACGACAAAACTAGCCTATTTCAATTATGGAAAGTATGCTAAAAAGGTAATATTCCAGTACTGAAATAAAGAAAGAAGTTTTTTCTTTTAAGTCATTCGTTAAAAAACCTCACAGTTGACACGCACTTTACTGAATAATAATTATCTATTATATTATAACCGCTGTCTCTGCCTGCGTCCCTGCGTCTGAAGCCTTGAGTGATGTCATCTTCCGGCATGAACGCAAATAAACCGAGAATGGACTGTTCGATTTCGACCAATCTTTCGCCTGAATACTCGGCGCGAACTCCTGTAGGTTTTAAGTGGGTAATCGTCCCCCGGAAAAGCATGAGTTCGATACCAGGACAGTTTTCGTTTTTTCATTTGATTAACACGTAATCGGTTAGAATACGATGTTTAGACCTTTATTCTTGAACATTTTAAAATACCTTACGATCGAAACTCTGACTCAAGATTTATATCATTTCACGCAGAAAGAAATGAAGATTATTATTCTTACCGCCGATTCTGTTGTTTAATTCGTGTTTGCTCATATTTTAAGTTTATATTCAATTTTCTCCGGTTTTTCGACCTTTCAAAAAGAAGGTTGCTAGGGTAGCCGGCATTTTTCATCTCGGATTTTTGCATTGTTAGACTCGGGCTTCAAGTGCATTTGCACTAAGCTTAAAATAAAACGTATGAAGGAGAAAAACAGATTAAGCCTCGAGTGACGTCACCTCCCAGTATTAACGCAAATAAATCAAGAACGGTCGGCTAGATTTCTTGCAGTTTTTAAGCTGATAGCGGTCTCCCGAAAAAGCACAGGTACGCAAGAACGTACCCAGAGGAAGAAACCGGGGGGTCCGGAGCTCCCCTTGGTGTACAGACATTTGTGGAATCTGCGATAACCACGCTACAAACTTGCTACGCTGCCACTTGCTACATTGAGCTATGAGAACTAAAAACATTATAAAAGTTTATATTATTTGAATAGGACTTTTATTTAATCAATTGCTGGAAATTGGTTTTCGGCCTCAGACCCCCCCCTCTCCTCTCCCGAAGTAAATTTATGGGTACGTGCATGTGGGTACGATATCAGGAAAGTTTTCCTTTTTGCATTTGATTAACACAAAATCGGCAGGAATACGATGTGTAGACCTTAAGGGCCGTATTCATAAATTCTCATATTTACACGCTACTAAGGCTTACTTACTAGTAATCTACTAAGCGAGTAAATAAGGGTTACTAAAAAGTGATATTCATAGTCCGAAAGAAGTGAGCTACTAAGGTTGACTAAGGGTCACTAACTTAATGTGCTACTACGATGTTCACGGTGTCATGCAACGCTTGGCAACGTTGGGATTGCTCATACTTCGCATGCGCACGCAGGGCACGCTAACTTCATTGCTCTGGGTAGCGTGGTGCTGTTGCGGTCTTGTTTTTTGGTGTTGCGAATTCTTTTCCTTAAATCGTGTATATTAGTGCTAGTTTAGTTTTCTGTAGAATCAATTTAGTTTACTGTGGGTTGGGTGGTTTAGTTAGGTCGTGTTATTTATTATCTTGTTTGTATTTGTGGATTTATTGTATGTTTAATTAAATTTCGTTCAGGTATCATTGTTCTAGTTATTTTTATAGGTTTGTTGGTGTAGTTTCCTGTTGATTGGTTTTTTAAGTTAGGACGTATTATTTAGTATTTTCCTTATATTTCTAGCTTTATATTAATTTTCATATAGGTTACGTAATTGTAGTTACTTTGAGGATTTATTGGTGTAGGTATTTGCATTTCGTCATTGTTCATTGGATTTAATTGTGTTGTTATTGTTAAGAGGGTTGTTATTGTTCATTGTTATTATTGTTAATTGATTGTAATGGAAGCGAAAAGGGTTAGATCGCAGAATTGGTCGCAGGGAGAGAGGGATTCATTGTTAGCGTTGGTAGGGGATAGAATTACAATACTCGAGGACAAAAGTTGCGATGGCCGCATGCTGCTAAAGAAGCAGAAAATGTGGATGGAGGTGAAGACTCTTTTTGAAGCGGAGCATGGTGGCGATAGAAGTTTACAGAGGATCAAGGAGCAATGGAGGAGGATGAAGTTATCCTCCAAAGATTCGGTCACCATGGTAAGAGCCTTTCAAGTTAAAGTTATTGAGTAATGATGCATGTATAAAGATTTTTGGTTATTCAATTACATCTGCCATTTTTGTAGTTCAAGAATTATCAGAGAGGGACTGGTGGAGGTGGACAAGTTCCTTCTGGAAGTGCTCCCCCAACTGAGGTGGACTATATCATACAGAATTTGATCCCAGATCAATTTGTGAAGGATAGCAGCATGTTTGATGACGATGCTGAACTTGACATGTTGGTAAGAATGAACTTTAGATTATATATGGTGAAAAATGAATTACAATGTCATTGGAAGTGCTAAGGGGGGGAAACTTAATTTCTTATCACTGTTAAGATCACAATTGTGGAGGTTTTTATTTTCAAGTTATTAAATTTGCTTGTATAATTGAACCAATTTGAGCAAATTGCATTAAATAAGACTTTTATTGAATTAACAGCAGGATGAAGAAACAGAGATCACCACCCTTGTTTCCTGTAACTTGGAGCAGCAGGAAGAAAATATCCCCGATTGCAGTAATGTAGAGAAGGAGGGGGAAACAGTTGACACCCCTCCTCATCCCTCAAAGTGCTCCAATAAAAGGTAATATATAAAGAATAGCATGCAAGAGAAATAAACTAGATGCTGATGAAAGCCTATATATATATATACAAAAAGTACATCATTAATAATGAACCTGGTCCTATCCCCCTTGTTTCAGTTAACCTCTTACTGCATACCTTCCACTTCCCTTAACAACTGTCAACATCAGTATAAATACTCCTTCCATCCCTAATTAAGATGAGTGCTGATGATGTAAATCGCTAATATATTTTCTTGACCTTACAGGCAGAAACAATGGAAGAAAAGGAGCCAGGAGTTGTCTCCCTATGAACAGGCCATCATTGAACTACAAAGAGAAAAGGTGGAGTTGCAGAAGGATGAAGGCGGGAAGAAAGGGAAGAGGAGCGGCACAGGGAGGAAATGAAGATGATGAAAGAGAAAACGGAGATGATGGAAGAGAAAAAGGAGATTATAAAATTTAAAAAACTGCATTGGGCTGAAAAATATAAAAATGAATAAAAGAGTAAAAAACAAATATTTTCATGATTACTTTATTTCCTATTCAAAATATTTAGCAATGAAATTCCTCCTAAATATATTTCCTCTTCCTGTAGGTACTTCATTATCCTCATATTCGTCATTTTCTTCCAAGTTCTCATCTTCACTGTCATCATCACTGCTTTCTGAATCTGTCAAAGAAAATGAACAATGTTTTTATTGCAGGTAACAGGGACAGGTTAATTGTAATTTATAATTATGTTGCAGTCTGCTAGTAATATAACTACCTCTCAGGCCATAAGTAAAATTATAGAGAAATACATATATAGCTAAATCATGGCTTTTTATCAGAGAATGATGTAGTGAGCAATAAAAAATGTAACTGTTGCACAGATTTGTCAAACTTTGAACTATGTAATAGATGAGGTTGGGTGCTAAAATGTGTCCAAGGATAAAACTATAGGAAATAATGTAAGATTGCTAACCTTCCATTCTGTACTCTATCCGCAAGTTATGGAGTACAGTCATTGCCACTATCATGGCTTTAGAGGTTTCCAGGTTCCCTGTACAATGATCGAAATGTCATTTTCCAGACACCAAATAGCCTCTCAACTGTGTTTCTGGTTTGAATGTGGGCTGCATTGTATGCTTCCTCTGCTGCTGACTGTAATGATCATTGGTATAAATTACTCATTAACATATACAATGCTCAATATATATGCCCATATAATGACTATTTTAGGTTTACCTGAGGATTCCGCATAGGTGTGAGTAAATATGGACGACAAGCATAACCACTGTCACCCAACAGGAGTCCTTTGTAGTTGCCTCTTTCAAATTTTCTTTTCAAATTCGACTCGTTAAATATTCTTGAGTCATGTGTGCTGCCTCTCCATCGTGCCACAATATTTTTTATCTTCAAATTGGCTGCTGCAACCACCTATTTCATAATAATTTCAGTTACATTTTCATGGTCTGTTTCAATGAATGAAAAATCAAGTAAATATACATATACCTACAACTTACAATGATACTTACTTGCACATTTATGCTGAAGAAATTCTTCCTGTTGATGAATGCTTGAGCATTTGGTCCACCGGGATTTTTAATTTTAATATGGGTGCAATCAATACATCCCACAACTTTAGGAAATCTTCTTATTCTATAAAAAGATGCCATTTCAGCTCTTTGTTCTATATCAGAATCAGGAAATGTTATAACATCAGCTCTGAGTCCTGCCAAAGCCACAGAAATGTTTTTAATTATCCGGCTCATTGTGGGCTGACTTATGCCATGGATTTCTCCAATTACTTCCTGGCAAGTTCCCTTTGCAAAAAGGCGGAGGGAAGCCAAGAGTTGAAGGCGAGGCGGAATAGGTTGCCCGCTGTTGCCCATAGCTCCTTGGCCTAGGTTATTCCCAATCATATCGAACAGTTTCTCAGCTCCAGCTTTCGAGAACCTATATCGACGCCAAAAAAGTCTATCGGAGTATTTCCTGAAGGGATCCTGACGCTGCAAATACTCTTTTCTAGCGCGATTCACTCCAATTTCCCCCAATTTCCGTAACTCCATTGCTTCTTCCAAGTCTTCCAAGTCTTCAAAATCAGACGCAGCCATTTCAAATATTACTGATTTACGCAAGTGAAATAAAATATAATAAACAACAACAATTACCTATGCGGGATAAATAAACTAACACTTCGCTAACTAATTTGATAAAAACGAAATTGCACTATCCTACTCTACTTTGAAGCTAAATTACACCAACTTAACAAAAATGAATTAAACCAAAATGAAATAACTAAAGATGTATCGTAATAATAAACTAAATTAATTAAATCTATCGTTCACTATAGTTATTTCAAAACAAATTAAACTATGAAGAAAATGGTGTAAACAACCACGAAAAATATACCTTAGCTTCTGCAATTACGACAAAATACAAAAATAAACAATAAGATGAAGAATGCGGTAAACTAACAATACGATAAATAAATTAATAAGAACGAAACTAAACTGACCTACTCTGAATCCACTAACCAAAAATGAGACACTACTACAGAATTAACCTAAACTACCTTAATTACCTATGGAATACGTACAGATATATTCAAAACAAACGATCACCTAAAAAGCACGACAACACTTCGAAAACTGGAGAGGAGAACTCACTAGTGACGCGCTTAAACACCGGCGTCGTATGTTTAGCGAGCGAGTGACTAAGGGTTACTAAGGTAGTAGATTACTATGCTTAATCACCCTTAGTAGTGCGCTATGAATACGGCATACGGACCAGCGCGCTACTAAGAGTGTTTAGTATGCCTTAGTAGCTCACTAACGATTCTATGAATACGGCCCTAAGTCTTTAACATTTTAAGATGTCTTACGATCGAGACTTTCACTCGAGATTTACACTATTTCATGTAGAAAGAAATGAATATTCTTATTCTTACTTTATATTCTGTTGTTTAATTTGTGTTTGCTCATATTTTAAGTTTATATTCAATTTTGTCCGATTTTTCAACATTTCAATTATTGATCTCGGATTTTTGCATTGTTAGACTTGGACTTTCAAGTGCATTTGCAATAAGCCTACAATGAAAGAAACGCAACAAGGACAACAACAGATTGAAAATTTATGTAAAAAGATTCGTGCAAATATAAAACAAATGAAACACGTAGCGAAGGAAAGAGGCGGTCCCAATGCATTGTAAAAATGAACAACGTAACATTTCAAATAGAAAGATATTTCACGCATGCATTGACAATGTCGTTTCGTTTGCAAGTTTTATTGTGCAGTTTAAGCAAATTATTGTATTGATAATGTTTGTGATTAATTTCTTTCGATATTGACGCGTGGTCGGTGCATTGATTACTTAATATTAAACAAACCACAGAACATATGATATGCTGTAGCATCAGAAATAGTGAACAAAACAAAAAAATTGTGTACCGTTTGTCTAAATCATGTAGGTATATCTTTTTGGTTATGAAAATGGTGTGAGCTATATAATTATTTTAAGGGGGGCAATAAAAGTGGTTCAACTAATAACACTCTTTGTAACAATTTTTTTTTCATAGGAACTATCGCATTGCGTCACTTCACGCAAGGGTCTTTAGATGCTTGCAGGAAGTACTGCAAAGGCTCCCTAGTCTGCAATTATTACCGTTGCAAGATATTGTTGGACGTTGCTACAACAATAATTCGATGCATCACAAAAAGTGTATTTGAAAGCTTAATAGACGATAATTGAATCGTAGGCAACAATGTGGGTCGCCTTGACAACACCCGGAAAGAATACAAAAAAGCGATAAAATTTCGAATAGAATACGTATTTCTGACAAATTCTTCCATGCAACATTGTAAGGACAAGTTATACTATAGTCTTATACGACGAATAAAGCAAAAACGGAAGAAATCGGTTTATATTGAAGTATTTTGATGAATGAAGGAAAAACATCTTGCACCTTGAAAAATCGAAAATCCCGTGTAAACTTATAGGAAATTATAATCGTCTCCTGGAGTCAAATCGGAGACTTTTTCCGAGATATTTGACTTTTTTATGCACCACCTCATGGGGATTTAATGGTTTTGTTTTTGCTCTTAATTCCATCGTGAAATGACCAAAAGTACCTTGACGGACAGACGGACACTAGAGAATTTATATATGCTGATTTTACTTTTTAACATTTTTCATACATAGTATAATGTTTTGATGGAAAAAATACATATACATAATACATGTTTTAATTTCTCCATGAGACAGTGTAAAACAGTGGTTTCCAATCAACCAACCAAATCGGCTGCTGATATGTGGCTAATTGAAGCTCACAGTCTACCGTCTACCATATTTTATTAGTTTATTAAATCACATAGTACTAACTTTGTTTACATCTGGCTGTGCATGTTTTCGTAACATATTACAAAATATTATTTTTTGTAAATAAGACTTTACACGAAAACAAGACTACAGTGGTACACAATAATGAGTTGCGCCTTCTCACCATCAGCTGCCGCTGCTACGTAGTATAGATTTTGTCAAATTTCAGTGCGCTGCTTGGGCAAATAAACTGACAGGTGTCATATTATGAATTTAGTGTTTGAATTTAAAGATTAATTTTGACTAATAAATAATTTAAATCATTATTGTGTACCACAGTAAACTTTTATTAAATGATATTGCTCAAACCGGAACATATTTTCTAATAAATGTTTAGCACACAAACAATGCTTCTTCAAAGGTTTAAATACATAGCATTTAGCTGAATCACACCATCAATTTTCCCTCTAAAATCCACCACTTTGCTACTAAAAGTACCTGACTCAAGTCATTATTTCTATTTTGTAAGTAATTCCCAACCGTTAATTCCCTCCTCCATTTTCTTGTCCACACCTATTTACGTTGTTCAATTACCTCTCCCGCCATTACCCTCAATTGTCATTTATTTTGTAACCTATTTTTCCAACAGTCTTACCTCCCTCCCATTCAGTCATAATTTGTTTAAGTCCCCCCCTCCTCCCCCACAACCGTTATACCCTTTTTCCTAGCAGAATCTGACGATTACTTTATGATTTGAATATTAGTCGTTCGAATAAATTAAATTATGTACACCATGTACAATTAGTTGCTATCTATACCATCAGAATCACTCTCAACGTCACTATCTACAACGCATGTATTAGATTCTGGTATTTTAATGAATGACATCATTTTCCCAGATAATACACCACTCTTCTTATGAGGAAGTGGTCAAACATGTGAAATTATGGGATCGGAGGAAATTAAAAGCATATGAAACAAGTATTCTTTCGTATTTTTCCGGGAGAACTTCCGGGTGTTGTTTTCTGTAGCATTTCACCTCTTTATGTCGAGCTTCATGTATCTCCTCTGTCAATTGTCCAATGGGCAGGAGTAATGTTTTTATAACCTGTGCCCCGTGAATTAAAATTTTATGAACACTTGTCGGCGTTGGTTACCAATGGTACAAACTTACATATAATTTCGCGGTTTCTTATGCATATTAATCGAATTTTTCCGACTTTATATCAAAACCACAAGATAATGTGCGCAATATGGTCGAAAATCGACGTATCAATTTTTCGCCAATGCCAGTTATATAAGCCGACAGGGCAGGATTTTGAAAAAATGGCCGCGCAGTGTTTCCGTCATTAGTCGTACCGAACCCATGTTTGGGAATGTCCACCAATAAACCCATCTTCTTGCAAAATGTTCGGATAATACTCTGGTCCTTTAACGAAAAATTTTCTTTATCGGTAGTGACACGAAATTGCCAACTTTTTAATGTCACTTATATAAGATACGTGTAACAAACACTCAAAGAGCCTGACGTATGCGCGAAGAATCGATAAGCCGAAGTTAAACGCTGACGTGTCACAAGGCCGTTGTTTTACTGCTTCTAAATTTTTCATGTCTTTTGGTTTAGCTTTACATATATAACACATTTGAGTTGTGGTATTTGACAACAAAGAGTTACATGCCTTTCCATCAACCATAATTTTCAATAATAAATGCTCAACAAATAGTTTCCGATTTCCACTTAGTCAGTCTTGTTGGTTGCTGGTGTTTTATTTGCTCCTCATTATATGCAAACTCTCTCTTTATTGTGTCTGATGTCTCTTTTACATACTGGATTCGAATAAGCCTGCAAAAGCGCGTTGAAGAAGATCGTGGATATTGCCACAGTGCTGCTTTTTACTTTCTCCATGTACGAAGTATAGAGAAAGTATTGTTTTCATGAAAAAAATCGAATTCGAGATTTCAACGGAAATACATGTTTTAAGATCCCCTGAACACGTTTTCACTATTTTCTCCACGATGTCTGTGTGTCTGCCTGTCTGTATGTGATAGATTATTTTGGGCGCTCTAACTAAAAAAACTATTAATCAGATCAACACAAAACTTTATATTTAACATTTTTATAAAAGTTAAAAGATCTGATTAGTTTTTGGTAAAAATCGGTCCACCGAAAGTTGGTGTTTACTTATGTCACTTATCCGTTATTTTGAAATATTTGCTTTAATATTTGATAAATGTAAAAATGTATTGGAATAAACGTTGTAGGGAATTTTATTTTCTACAATCTTTGTTTGATACATTTTTCCATATAATGCATTTTTAAAGAGATATCTTATATTATTTGCTGCCACCACCACGCCACCTACCGAAGACTATTGTTAATACTTGACGCTTAGTTACGTCTTAGTAACGCTCCTTCTTCTTTTCTTAATTGTCAAGCGGAAGTAAATATTGACAACGATCCCAGAGCTAACAACATGTAATTTGCCATATAAATATGGATAAAGTCATTATTAGGCAAATCCTTATCTTCACAATAAATTTGTAACGGATCCACCGACGTAGTTAGAACACTAGAATCGTCACAGGTTTCACCATTTTCACTTAAAAACTTCTGTTTATAGAGGCTTAGGCCACCACTGCCATCAGAAGCCCATTTATAAATCATTGTTAAAGATTTAATAGGAAATTCAGACGAATCACACAATTTAAAAAAGTCTTTTTGGACTTCAGCGAGACGAGTGACAGTGTGATCCGATAAAGGCTAGTTTCACTTCTGCTTATCTGTAAGTAACTCGTAAAGATTCTGAGGGTGGATAACACTTTTTCTTTGTCCCTAACATTTTTCTACTAACTGAAATTACCCGAAGTTGCTCGGGTTTTTAAGTTAAAACAAAAAATATCGAGGAAGATTTAAGAATAAAACCAAGTAATGAAACCAGATTAATTTTTGTTGTATTACTTATTGGTATGCAATATATTTGTCTTCCCATCTTTTGCCCGAATAAATAAATTTTTCCTGCATCCTTTATCGATAAATTTGGCGACTAGATTTCTTAACAAATAATCATAATAAACAATCGAATCACTTTTAAAATATAGTTATTTCACTCAAATTAAGTTCCAGTGGAAGAAACTGCATGATATTATATGGTCTTAAAAACATTCAGAGCTTGGGCAGGAATTGCAAGCTCTAAGGATGCAACCGGTGGAAACACGTTTGAAGATATGTATATTCAAATTTATCTTGCCTATACGTTATCCCATGCATAGGCTGATTTTGTGGGTCTAATTTATCACGTGAATATTTTAACGAAACAAAATGAGTTCCCGGACTTGGAAACCGAATTTCTGTTGGTGTTGCTTTATAAATGCACAAACAAAAAACGAACTCTTCAAAATATGTATGGTAGAGATACGACGGATAGTGCATGGTTAGTTTGATTTCCTTCGCTCCTCTTCGCAAAGCAACGTATTGGCTGCGCGACAATTTCAAATCTACAATTAAACCTAGTGCCTCTTCAGGTTGTGTAGGGTCCATACAGTTGGTTTTGATGGGACTGTTTACAGGCACTCTTTAGTCTTGTAGCCCTCCGTGGTGAGTAAGTAGTTTGTCGCAGTAATTTTGTCGCGTCTCTTTTCCCTGATGCTCTCAGACTCATTTCTGTGGCAAAAGAGAGTTCCTGCTCACTTAAGAGTTTTCACTACACCTTTGCATCCTTCGCTTTGTTTTCTCGCTCGTTTCCGAAATATAATTTTTTTGGACGACCGCGTACGCTTGAAGAGTGTATTCCTGAAGTAATAATCTCCTCTTGTAGCCATTTTTCGTTTTTTGTTCTAAATCTGGATGAATTTCTTTGACTTGCTTGCCGTTTTTTTAGATAGCACGCAAGAAAATGACAAAATCGCGTCACTTAGCTTTTTTTATCGTTTTCACTGAAAATTTCACAGCCCATTATTGATTTCACGTACTTGAATGAATGTTCTCTAGATTGGACGTTGGTTGGCTGGATAGGACCCTTTTCCCGCAGAACTTGAAAAAGATTCTCCCGAGAAATACTTACGCGTCTTCCTATAAAAATAAGAAATTTTCTAGAAACGCAAGTGAACGCAAACAAAACATGTCTAATTTAAAAACCTGATACCTAAGGAAAGTGATACATGCATTCGGTACCAATTAAAATTGGTTACTTTTTTATATCTCAAGCTAAAGTGGCATTTTTCCATTATAAATTGAGATCTACAAGCTAAAATAATTAGTAATTTAAAAAGTCTAAGTGGATATAAAAAGGAAATAAAAAGCATATTAAATAGGTAAGTACCTCCAGAAATATGCACCATTTTTAGTGGTCGCTAACTCACTTCCTGGACTTTGATACAACCGTTCAAATCGCACGGACTATTTAGACTAATACATATATCCGTGCCGAGAGTCTGTGTAAATCACTCCAATTTGCGACGTTGCCAAACTTCTATAGCGCGGTTGGTAATTATGATTCCGACAAATTAGGATGCGCCAATTATCGTAGTTTATATTTTTAAATTTCTCTGGTCAGTTAGTTCATCAAAATCATTTTTGTCCCTGTAGAATTGGATTTTGAACCACTGTGCGGCGCACCAAGTGCTTTGTCGTCGCGCAACAACGTTCCGCGTCACACCGGCTGGGGAGCACTGATCTAGGGCATCGGAAATTTTCAGGAGTTCCATTAAGTCAGAGATGGGAAAACTTTTGACGTTTGACATTAAGCAGTTGCGGCTATCACATTCTTTCTTTCTATTTCGACACAGATTTGGTCAGCGGAAAGCAAGGAATTTCGCACGGATTGAATTTAATCCTAGAACGGGCAGGTGGGGTCTCACAGACCCCACTCCGACCTCAAATGTTTGAAACAAAGGTATTACAAATCCACGATCGTCGACTGATATATTAGTTTTCTGTTTAGTCTCAGCCTCGCTCGAGTTCGAGGTCCCCAATTGAACATTTTTATTGTGTTGTTTCAACAGAGGTTTACAGACCCCAACGGCCGGGAATAAGGCGTAAGTTTTGTACAAGCGTCCTTTTATTTTAAATTTGAAAAATTTACCGCAAATTATCATTATTATTTTTAATTCACTTATTTGCTGCTCGATTACCTTTCATATATCCTTTTTTTATTTTGTCGACCAAAACCCGTAAAAATGTCCGCATCGGGAGAAGAGGAAGATTTTACCGATTTGTTTTTTGGTGTTTATTTTATTTATCTCAATATAATGCTTAAAATGTTTTAAATATAGATTCATTAGGTTAATCGAATTTTAAACTACTTAAAGAAACGACGATTTAAGAATTTAATGGAATAGTAAGTTTGGGCTGGAAGACGTAACAAAAATTTCACCGGCCGGGTCTAGGGTTAAGAATGTACCCATTGGAGGGCAATGGAGTAGCCCCCCTTTAGATCCGCCACTGCCCGCGGGCCGTCGTCATGGCGCCACTTCTCTCTAAACAACGCAGTCGATCGAGATGAATCACTTCGCCTCTCGCAGGATTCAGCAGGCAAGGTTGCCACGAAACAACGCGCAAGACGTGAAGATGTGGACAAATTTATTTGTTCCGTTTTTTTTTCACTCACGCGAGTGCAGTCTCTCCTAAGATACGCACCACACGTCCTCAACTTCGACCGTCCTGCCATCTGTTGGGAGCCCCCTGATATTTCTAGAGCAAGCAGTTCGCGGAAATAACCGCGTGGCGCGGTGATCGCTCTCTTCCTCAATCCTCCTCGCCAACGCCCAAATCCCCTCTATTGCTGTAATAGGTACCTATCGAGTACGGAGAATTAATCACTTAAAACGTTTATATTCTCTCTCTAACTCCACTTTCATTTTTTCTTCTCAATCTCTTTTTTGTTTCCCACAAATGTTTACCTTACAATTTTTGCTACGTTTGCCAGTGGCGGATTATCGCACAGGCGTATGAGCCCCACATGTCCAGTGGCCCCCAAACCGACAAAAAAAATCCGCTTATCATCTTTCATTTATCTTCGCAACGCAACCTTTGATTTTTCCTTCATGACTTTAAGTGTAACCACGATTCCTCTTCCAAGTAGAGTCGATCTGGGTTCGATTCGATAAAAAACCGACCGCCTACAAGTTAACTCCTGCGTGCAATCGCCGCTTAAGAGCAGTGAAGGATTTAAAGGGGATTGCACATGGCGTGGCCAAGTATGGGGCTCCGTGACGTATGGCAGTGTTTCTCAAATTGGGTTAAGCGGAACCCTACGCGGAAGTTTGGGGTTCTATGAGGATCAGTGAAAATGGGGAAAAAGGGAAGATTTCGCCGCCGCTCATTTACCCTAAATCTTGAATTTCTCCCTCACACTCAGAGACGGATTTAAGGGAGGGTCGTACATAGCGTGCAACAAGGGCCCCTTGAAGTAAGGGGGCCCGAAAAAATGTCCGTGTATATAATCTCAGAAATGTTAAATGTCTCCATTTAAAAATCAGCGGAACCTCTCTACGAATCCATAGAAAAACGATCGTTAAGAGGTGTCACTAAAGAGGGAAGCCATTGGGAGCGGTTTCCCTATACATTTAGACTTCAGGGCCCCCCGACTACTTAGCGCCAGGGGCCCCAGTAGGAGTAAATCTTCTATCCGCTTCAATTTTTAATGCAATGAATTTCATTGTTAGATAATCCGCTCCCGAAGATGAAATAAATAGCTATTTATTTGTTACTAGAGTAATTGCCCATAAAATATGACGGGTATGTGCAGATTATGTATTAAAATTTACGTACTCCCCATTCTTCCTCCCTTTCTCTCTGTCTCCCTCCCATTTTCTTCCCTCCCTCACTCCCTATGCTCTCTCCATCCCTCTCCCCGCATTCTCTCTCCCTCCCTCGTTATTTTCCCTCTTTCTTTTTCTCATTCTCCATCCACCTCTCCCTCTTATTCTTCACCCTCCTCTTTTCTTCCCATGCTTCATCTTCCTTCCACCGATTCTCCTCCCTTTCTTCTGAAATTTAATTAGTTTTATTCCGGAGGAAGTGCAAAGGTGTTGGAAAGACATGTTACGCATGATCGCATAAATCTGAAATTACCCCCTTAGTTTGTTAAATCACCTATCCGGCAAACGGGGAGACCCGGGTTCTATTCGCGGTCAAATACAGGATTTTTTCTCCTTCTCAAATGTCAAATTTTATGTCTACATATTTGAACGAGTAATTCGCGTTTTAAGAGCGTGAAATGGAGACATCCCAGGCGATGCACGATGCATCCCAGTCGCGCAGACAAAGATATCAAGCGTTTTATATTAGGTGATATTTAAGTATTTCATAGTTAAGGATTCGCGAGATAAACGTGGTAGTATTTTAGTACTAAGTTGTAATACGTAATTTATGCATTTATTTACAATAAATGCAACGCTTTATAAGGTGACTTTGGTTCTTTAATTTAAACTTACAACTTCACAATTTAATATATATATCGCATTTAAAAGAAGAAAAGGCCCCATTACCTCATTGACTGCTCAAGTGCACTTACTATCGGCGCCAAAATATGTAGACCCGAGTTTGCGGCTAAATATCTCAAAAATGGCCCTATGGATTTTAGCAGGAGGCACATCAGCGTGTAGCATGTTTAATTCTGCGTCGAATGAGGGTAAATTTAAATTTTTTGGATTATTGAAGGAGACGTGTTTGGGGTAAGAATGAAAAAAGACCCCCTTTTTAGAGCTTTGAGACGGAAGGCGTCACTTTGCCGGTTCATAATTACAAAACGATTCATTTGATTGCAGTTAAATTTTAATAGGTTGTGAGTCATAATCTTAGTATTACTTGTGCAAGATGTCAACTCTCTAGATTTATTCGTTTACAACATTTTATCCAATTTATGAGATCGTATTATCTCCGCAACTATAAGGCTTTGAGACATGCGACACATACTGTTGGCTTTGTCTTGGGCTTTGTATTACAAATCAATGAATTTAATAAGCCTGAAGTGAACGAAATGTTTTATAATGACTTTTATATTTGTCGAAAGCGAGCGAGGGAGAGTAAGAAGACTGCACTTCCTCTGGGTATGGTCTTATTGTTAGATTCACCTCCGACTTGGATCTTGCATGCTACGATTTCGGACAGACTTCGGGTGTTTCCGTGAAAGGTGAAAGTTCGCTACCTACAAGACCAAGCACGCTATCTAGCCAGAAGTACACATTTCGGACGCGGCATCTCTCTCGTATTAAAGCAGCCAATGCACGCATTCCTTACGCATCCTCCTATATAAACCAAATAACACCACACTTGAGTTCAGTAGTTGTAATATTTACGTTTCTTCGCTATAGATAATCCATCTGCCATGCACGCGTAAGGAATTAAATGTTGTTAAATGTATTTTGTAATTATAGCAGCTATTATTTACTTCAGTAACCAATAAGACTATTTACGTTGACACTAATTAGGTAGCTACGCATGAATTTTTCAAATATGATCGAGATGAATCACTTCGCCTCTCGCAGGATTCAGCAGGCAAGGTTGCCACGAAACAACTCGCAAGACGAAAAGATGTGGACAAATTTATTTGTTCCGTTTTTTTCACTCACGCGAGTGCAGTCTCTCCTAAGATACGCACCACACGTCCTCAACTTCGACCGTCCTGCCATCTGTTGGGAGCCCCTGATATTTCTAGAGTAAGCAGCTCGCGGAAATAACCGCGTGGCGCGGTGATCGCTCTCTTCCTCATTCCTCCTCGCCAACGCCCAAATGTATGCTAAATTCTGATTGTGGTGCGCATATAAATTGATATATTTTATCATTTGTTAAAATTAAATATCGATTAAAATATTACAATTAAACAGAGTTAACTTTTTATTTATTTATCGCATTTTTTCAAGGGAAATAAAGTTAAACTTTCTCAAGATATAATTGGATTTTCGGCAGTCAATCAGATTCTTCAGATTGCGTTACCAACAAAATTAGCTTACTATATATAGGAGGATTTAAAGTCTTTTGGCCGTCAACTTACAGTTCTCATAAAATTTTTGTTCAATAAAGGAA
Organism: Tanypteryx hageni; assembly: GCA_028673005.1. Classification (NCBI taxonomy): domain Eukaryota; kingdom Metazoa; phylum Arthropoda; class Insecta; order Odonata; family Petaluridae; genus Tanypteryx; species Tanypteryx hageni. The sequence goes on from CM054118.1 coordinate 70,690,557, forward strand.
CAATCACTTTCTTTAAAAAACTTGAATTTTTTCATAAAAGGAAGGATGAATTTAGAAACTTCAATAATTATAATAGTAATATTTAAAAGATAATGAGGTAATCTTGCTGCTTGGTATACTTTGTTCTTTTATCTGAGGGCTTGAATAAGACCCGCGTTGTATCCGATGCCGTGCAATAACGAGCCGCATTATAACCGGGATGCACTCTAATAACATTAATATATGACACTAACATTTTTAGAGCATTCTATTCGCATTGCAGCAAAGCAAAAAAATCGATATTTAAGCAGAGTATTCCGCTAGGCATTGCGAGAATTGAACGGCGCTTTACGTTCGCGCCAATTTTGCTCTTGCCTCTCTTCTCTTGAGATTATATTTCTCGCCACCAGGGAAAAACTCCAGCCGCCCTCCATAGCCCTATGAGGTTTAGTGACATCTTTCGTACACAGATAAAACTACGCAAGTTGTTCCGTAGGTTGACGATCCTCTTCTTGTCATTATGTCGCGAGGTAAAGTAAACGCATAGATACAATTTTTATGAAATTGAAACTTTTTCTTTAGGAATTCCGTTATGAAACTAAAATTTCTATACATATCCACCTATTTACGATTATATTTACGTTATAAAACAGTTTACATGCGAACGTTATTGATTCTTTTCACCTTTACTTTTCATATAGATTAATTAATATAATGTTGAATTAAATATCCCACTTCCATGCTTTCAAATTTATAATCTTCCGCTAATTATTTTATCAGTATATTTATTTAATCATTTACCTTATATAGAACTGATACATTCCTTCAATTATATATTACTTTTTATTTTCGTCCGTATTCACGTATTTTGCATTGAAACATTTTCCTAAAATTCTATTTTTAAACGATAGGTCTCATTTTCCACTTATTGGAATTCGACAGATAATTATTTGTCCTAGCAGAGGAGGGGATCGTATTAATGTTTAATCCAAATGTTTACCTTTTTCTTCGTTGACGGCTGCTCCACATGTTATTAATTACATTGCTAGATAATCCGCGAGGGACTTCCGAAATGACTGCGAGAACCAAAAAAATCGCCAAAACACGAAAGATGGCTTTGTACGAGTTGCAAGATGGACGCGAAGCGATAGAGGTGAAATGAAAATGAACAATTAATTCTCGCTGCTAATGAAGACACAAAAACGATGGCAAGTCATCTTTTCTCGATCCGGTTCATTTCAGATGGCGGCGGCCGCTTTGTAGTCGAGATGCATTCTGGTTTTAATCGATCCTTGTGTTCACACGAGAATTCAATTGTTCATGTGATATGCATTGCAATTATCACTCTTAGTCTTTATAAAGGAAGTTATTCCTTTTATTTAATCGCTGACCTGCTTGGTGTCAGGTCCGTTTTTTCGCCTAGGCATGGTAGGCAAATGCTGGAGCCCCGCGATTTCGGGGGCCCATTCGTGATCATTTATTAATATTATATTTTCAATATAATATAATGTGGAGACTGTTACAAAACTTGTTAGGCTGCCTGATGTGTACATACCTATTTACGTATTAGGTAGATGCTCCCGGGCCTGACACCCGGCATTAAAATATTTCAATCACTCGGGCGTCACGATCATATACGAATATATGCGATCAAGATCTACGTCCGAAGTACCTGTCAAGGATTGGCGGTTTTTTTAAAATGGAGATTAACCAGGAAAGGAAGAAATAATAACGAAGTGGAGTGTAAAGTGTGCAACTGCTATATAAACATTGCTCACGGCGGGAAATCTGACGTAAACGACCAAATTAATACAGAAAAGCATAAAGTCAAATCAAATTGCGTTGGAAATGCTTGCGCATCACAAAATATTACGCAGTATTTTCGTGTGAAAAATCCAATGGAGGATCATCTTACTGTAGCAAGTGAGTTTACCGTTAAACATCATCATTCCCTTTCGATCAGCTACTTGTAACAATGAACTCTTTAAAGAATTTTTTTGTGACTCTGAAATAGCCAGTAAATATTCTTGCGGACAAAGTAAATCTATGCAGCTCTCATTAAAAATGTTATCGGGTTATTTTGCAGAAGTGAATTATTGATAGAATTAATAAAGTCACAGTGTTATGGAATATCTACAGATGCTAGTAATCACGAAACGGAAAAGATTTTCCGCTTCGTTGTTCATTATTTTTGCAATAAAAGGAATTGAGATTAAAATATTAAAAATTGAATCGCTACCTAATGAAACGTCTGATACCATTGTCGATTTCATAATTAGCACATTTTACGAGTATAGGGTCGATCTAAAAAATTCATTGTTTATGGAGCAGATAACGCAAACACAAATTTTGAGGGACTGTTGAGAAAAGGCAAAAACAATGACTTTTATAAATTACGCGAAAAAATTAATCGCAATTTACTGGACGTTGGATGTTCAGCGCATGTTTTTCATAACGCTATGCCTTTATTTATCCTTAGTTTATTTCCTTCTCCATCTCCTTGGATCGACCCCCTCTATATTAAAATGTAATAATTATTTTTTTAAACTAATTTATATTGTTTCCTTAAAAGATGTTCTAAGGAGGGGCCCATAAATTTATGTTTGCATAGGGGCCCAGGAGAGTTCACGACCTGTGATTCACAATTTCCCCTCTCTCCGATGCGACGTTCGAAATGGGGTGATGCACGATGGGACCCAGAAAAAGTCCCTGGTCGAAGCGATAGTCCGCACGACATCCAAACAATAACATTCCAAACTATATTCGAAATCTATTTGTATTTATAAAAGAAATACTGAAGGCTTCGTTCCGCGCAATTGCTGCAGATTTAGATAATCGTTTAAAGAGAGTCACTTTTCGTGCACGAGACAGAGGAAACCTTAATTATCAACTAGGAACAACTTTTAAAACATCTTTCAGTGGCGCACTTTATGAAAAATCTGATGTGGCCACCACATGACTTTCTCCATATCTGTAATATTTCTAAAAATCCCATATAGGTTACATACGATAATAATAAATATTTTAAGAAACTGCGAGAAAATTTTAGACTTTACAAAGAACAGAAATAATCTCAAACCATAACTTTCTGATATTGGATATAGCCACAAATCTCCAACAATTAATAAAAGAAAAAGGAGCCTTACTAAGACGTAAGTAATCGTCAATTGATAGCAATAGTCGTCGGTAGGTGGCGTGGTGGTGGCAGCTAAAAATATAAGATAACTCTTAAACAATACATTATGTGGAATAACATGGAATAACGGATAAGTGACAACTTTCGGTTGACCGATTTTTACCAAAAACTAATCAATTCTTGTGACTTTTATAATAATGTTAAATATAAAATTTCGCGTTTACCCGATTAATAGGTTTTGAGTTAGAGCACGCACAAAAAAGTTATCACACACACACAGACATCATCGAGAAAATGGTCAAAACGTGTTCAGGGGGGCCACAAAACGTGTATTTCCGTTGAAATCTGATTTTTTCATGAAAACTATGCTACGTATATGGAGAAAGAAAAAAACGGCAACTATCGGTCTTCTATTATACAAACAGAAAGCGACTGCATTAAAACACTAAAAATTGCCTAACAACGACACGCTGTGTGTTATCGATGCCTTTGGAGTGAGTTTCTGAATTCACAATGAGTGAGTGGAGATTTGCATCTATATTAACAGTTGTCCCTAATCGTATCATCGTAGGCTCAGTCTGTCATCTCAAATCAGTCTATTATTTAAAAAATAATGGATTAAACGAATGCAGCGCAACGATATTTGGCAAGCGCTCTCTTTAGTTTTTTCCCACATCCCTCTAGCACAGGGGTGGGCAAACTGCGGCCCGCGGGCCACATGCGGCCCGCGAGGGTATTTTATGTGGTCCACGATGCCATTATGAAAGCGAACCGTAATATAAAATAGAGATAATTTCATATTTGTAGTTTAAATAAATGACGGAAAACCTTTTCCAGTGATGTTATGGGGATAACATATTATTTATTATTGATTTTCACTAACAGGATCCCTCGCATTACCTCACATTACTTACGATGTGAACCCTAACGTGGCCCGCTGAAGCATTTTCATCTGTTTATGCGCCCCGCCTAAGAAGGTGCAACTGTTAATGTGGACCACCACGTGAGAAGTTTCCCCACCCCTGCTCTAGCATCACTTCACCGAATGAATTATTTTCTTCCAAAATAATGCGCCGGATTTCAACTCAAGTTACACAGGTGGGTTTATTTGGAGATGCTTTTTACGAGCGTTCATCGACATGTCAAGCACCGAAGGGAATAGGCCCGGGACTAGGGTTGCCAGATTTTTAAAATCACAAATCTGGACGTTAACATTAAATCAAGCATTTTTGAAATATCGAGTCGGGACAGTTCTATGAAATAAAATTCAAGACATAATTATGTAAAAAACTAAATGAAAAGGAATTGATTTATTCATAAATATTTTTACAAACATTAAAATTCAAACATACCTTAAATAAATGATTTTCAAATTAAATTAATTATAAATATTTTAGGCTTGATTTGGCATCTGTTAGTATTTTCTTACCAGCTTCTGTGTCTATATACAAGTAGTCGAAATTCCTTACAATTCCTTTGAAAGTTTTGCTTAATCTTAAGTTCAGCTTCTAAATTGGATAGCAATTGTTTGTTGTCTTTTCTGTCAAACTGAACATTCTTTCACATTTTTATGTGGTAATGATAAAAGAAAGCTGACGACTTTTAACACTTCATTAGCATCTATCTATATTTAATTTTTTAAATTCAACTCATTTTTTCTGCGATTTTATTAAAACGGGTTTATATATATTCCGGTTACAATTTTGAGTGTTGAACAATTTTGTTTAAATAGCGGGACATTCGAAAGATAAGTCGGGACGCGTGAGACACGTTAACAAGTCGGGACAATCTCACGAAAATCGGGACGTCTGGCAACCCTACCCGAGACACCGGCGACTGAGGCGGAGGCCGGGAACACCATATGTAGAGGGCGCTTTCCCCACAAACATTGCTTGCGTTATTAGGATATATTATATTTTTAGCTACCACCACCACGCCACCTACCGACGGCTATTGTTAACAATTGACAGTTACTTCTTAGTAACGCTCCTTTTTCTTTTCTTAATTGTTGGAGCTTTGTGGCTATTATCAGAATGCTATGGTTTGAGTTTATTTCTGTTCTTTGTAAAGTCTAAAATTTTCTCGGTTTCTTAAAATATTTATTATTATCGTATGTAACCTACATGGGATTTTTAGAAATATTACAGATATGGAGAAAGTCATGTGGTGACCACATAAGATTTTTTCATATTATTTTTCATTTCCATAAAAACGTAATACATAAGTGCATTCAAACGTTGTCTTAAAATTATGTGAAGGAGGCGCTGAAATGTATTCCGCCCGGAGCAACAAAAGATGTCGCTCCCCGCCCCTCCTCCCCTACTCACCGCACATTTATTATTTTATCTCTATTTTTAGTCCTTTATCTAATTTCGTCTTCCATCGTCAGAACGAAGAAAAGTTTCGAAGGGAAGATTCGGAAATGTTGCTCGCGTTATCGGAACCGAGAAATACGTACATTGTGATGGCCACCCGCGGAATCGGCTCCGTCTATCCAACGACGTGATTTCGCTTCGAAATTAACATTTGACCGAAAGTGCAAAAAAAACTCCAAATATGAGAGTTTGTAAAATGTTTTCACGTAAAGAAATATTTCTTGGCAAAGAATTTTTAAAAATGCATAACCGAATTCCGAGGACGAGAAAAGCTTCAGAAGGATAGCAATGTATAGAAAAAAGAGAGAGAACTTCTCTTTACATTCTGCTATATTTCTCTTTGTCATTCCTTTAGATCAAGGTAAACTGATAAAAACAATAGTATATTACCCCTTCGGTATAATGTTGCATAAAGTTCGACGGATTAAGATTACGCGGTAATATAAGAATGCTAATGATCGGCTGCGATTAATGCTTTCGTTTCGCTTACGATGATTCCGAGCCATTCACATCTAAAATCGTCTACTTCGTGCGGAATTAATCTCTATGATTATCTGAATAAGGCGCGACGATCATTATTAAGTCTCTGATGGGAATTCATTCGGCGTCGATGGGAATTCCACCTAGTGTGCAGCAAGGGTGGATGGAGCCGCATTTTGAAAGTCCCTCCTTGGCCAGTGTTATCTGTAAGTTGAGGTTTAACTTTGTGGAAAAGTACAAGAATCGCGGCGAAAGGTGAAAAACCTTGGCGTCCTTCAATCATGTATTGAATGCGATCTTTTTTCTTTCTTCGGACCAGAAATTATATCTTTTTTCGATCAAGAATATTACGATGTTTGGCAATCGGACGAAGGAGCGTGCATATATAAGCTCAGCAGGGTGACTTTGTGTGCGACATATTAAGGCATTCACGGCGGAAGTGATATCCAAACGACACTTCTTCCCTGCGACTCGGAATAAGGAGAATTTGCAAATCGACACATGGCAAGGGACGAAGCGCGGAAATGTGTAAATATCTAGGAATGCTGAAATAATAAATTAGGTCGAGTGAGGGAAGGTTAGTACCTCGACCAGAGTGAACGCTACACCGTGGAATTTGTCGAACTCCCAACGGCGCCGACCAAACCAACATGACTGCCCAGCTAAAATGTCGTAATGGCTAAATCCACACGAAGATAGGCGACGAAGGATCGATTGAAATTTATTGTTGAAAATGACGACTCGATAGAGGCCGTCATTATTCTCGTAGGGAATTATTTCTTATTTAAAAACATTTGTAATGTATGGAAAAGCGCCATCGTACTTTGCCACTCTAGATTTATTATAATGTGTGTCAGACACGGAAATTTAACTTATATGGCTGAAGGTTTTTTTCGCATGATTTTTTTCCGAATATCCATCTCCGTGCCAATCATCTGCTCTTCTCATTTTCCTAAGTGTAATACCAACATGAGATTGGAATAAGCGTAATCAATGATAGTTGTCGACTATCTATTTCTGGGCCAAGTTTCCTAAAAGTTCTTGTATTATTATCTTTCACTGTTAACCAAAAATACCGGATTAACTATCGGAATGAGGAAGTTTTGAACAACTGTTACGCATTGGCATTTGCGTCATCCTAGGTATCTAAACTGAAAAATCTCGTTTTTGCAGAATGGGTCGGAACCAAGTTCATCTGTAATAACATATTTTCCGGTAAAACTGTAATCGCCAATCTAACCGGAGGATTAAATATTTAATTTACGTAATAAACTCAAAGGCATTATTATATATGTGGAAATAAAATTACCGTTCGACTTGAAGACCCTCAGATCGCTTTGATGCTTCGAAGGCCAGTGTCTGAAGAGTTGTTTGGATCGGCATCAAAAGCATATCTCCTCAAATTTCGCCTCGTAATAAATGCGCAAAGAGGGTATTTACCTATGAAAATAATTATGGCGCAATTTTTGGATCTGAATTAAAATATTTACGTCATCTAATGCACTTCAGAATCAGTCACTTTCATTGAGCGAAAACGGCATTTCCGTTGAAACGGCATTCCGTGAAAACGGGATTTTGCTGCGTCTGACTAAATAGCTGTCAGCTGGCCAAATTGGCTAAAGCAGCACTTGTTCTCTGAGTGCGGCAATAAAATACTTTACAGGTCGATAAAATGATTTTTAATTTAAAGGCAAATAAATTTCGCCAAAAAATTCACCGAGATTTTGATGGATTAGACACAGTCTAAAACATTCTTCCTGCGTGCGACGAGGAAATGTTTTAATAAACTTGAAAGAAAATTCATTTTTATTCTCATTGTGTTTTTATAAAATGATGTATTTGTATATAGTGTATCTTATTCAATGTGCGATTATATTCGTCCTCACCTCTTTTTGTGTAATAAGAGGCGAATAAGAAAGGCATAAATTAAACTTTACTCGATCTATCGATCGATTCTGGATTAGCAAAAGATTGTTTCATCACAGCTGATCCTCAACGACCGCTCTTTCTCTGGGTGACAGGCGGATCTTCGAATATCAATGGAGCGCTAATATTATTCCGATTGTTCCCGAAAGAGTGGATGTCCGATCCATCATCGCTTATCAATAAGGACGGCGTCAGTGATAATTTTGCGCCCGAGTTCACCGTCACACGAATAACTTGCGTCGAGTTGAAATAAAAATCACGGGAAGAGAACACCTAGCTTCCTAAGCCGCCGAATACAACTGTAACTGAAACTATGACCACATGCCGAGTCGGATATTAACCAGCGCCTAATGTACAATAGCCCATTTCTATGCGTTCGCAAGATGTTAAATTTTGGACAGATTGAAACGAATCGCAAGTCGTTCTCCACGCGGATGCGATCGAATGACGAGAGATAGATAGATAGATAATCGTCTTTATTCGAGCGAAATTTAGACCATAAGGTCCATTCTTACATTTAACCCTTCGTAAATATAATAAATACATGAAAAAGAATAAAATAAGGTATAACAAAATACATTATATAAATATTATGTACCTAAATCATACAAAGTAAAATGATAAAATTTAATACAGATTTGTGTTTGTGAGGAAAACCTAGGTAAAAACAGGCATGTCCTCTCTAGTAAAACCCACGCAGGAAAACACCCACTAAGAAGAAGGGTGTGAAAAACCTGCGAAAATCCTAGATAGTGTACATATGATATTACAAGACTACAACATTAAATAGAAAGGAGTATGCACAGTGGGAGAGTTCGTATATACAGCGGATAATTTCAACGATTATTCCATTTCATAGCGCCTTATTATATTAGCGAATTAGATCGACTTTCAACGAGGTGGATTCTGATCCATTTCTGTCTATGTTTAAATGTCGCAATCAGTCGTCGCGTAACGAATTCGGCATTTGTTCTGCAGCTCATCAAACTTCTTCCGATTTTCAAGATCGCGTGCACGGGAGACATGATGGGTCGACAGAGAGACCAGATGAAGGTCGTTTTGCCAAGGCGTAAATCGAGATGAATCTCGCGCACGTTCACAGAAGGGAGATGATACGTCCTGCAACAACTGTAAAAAAAAACACTGAGAGAAAGCGTCGCAAAGGAAGAGAGTGCGAAAAATTCTTATTCTCGCCTGGTATACTTTAATTATATTACGAAAATGAGATAACCGTCAGAGAATTATAAACACTGGCCGAAGGAGTAAAATTCTTTAACCCCCCAGTGGCCGCGCTAATGACAATAGTCACCCGTAGTATATAGTTTGAGCTATCGCCATTTCTCTCTTGTGCGAGTGGTGGGGGTGTGACCCCCCACATCCATCCTATCAAGGACGTCTCTTTCAGTCAGGTTGATATTTACTTCCGACCAGCTAGCGTGCGTGGATTGCCTGACCAATTTTCAAAATTACTCCACCCCAAGCAGTGAATACATCCAGTGACTATCAAGGTAGAAGAGATTTGTTGTTTGTATAATAGTTCTTTTTTTAATCTATGATAAAAACACAAATCGTTTGCTGTTTTTTCGTATATTCTTAATAAACGACTGACAAAAATTATGCAGTATTTTTTACATTCTTAATCATGGTAGAACTCTAATTGGAACGGTATTTTCTTTAGGGAAGCACCGAAACGGTTTTATTATAAGCACAACAATAAAATTTGAAGTGGATGAAAATTGTCATACGCGCGACCACTCACGTTACAAATACCCACGCGACCACTCACGTTACAAATATCCGCGCGACCAGTGGTGGGTTAACAACGTCATCTTAGTTACGACGTCGAGCATTCCTGGAAATGGAAAGAGAAACAGATTGGGCTTTGGAAACGGGGAGACTGAGTGGGGAGGAAGTGGAAGAGAGGAGGGAGGGGGTGGAGGAATGTAGGTGGACGGAGGGAGAGGGGAGAAATGAGCCAGATACGCGTTTTTACTTCGGTGCGCCTCTGGGCACCCCGCTCAGTCTCGCCTCCAGCCGCTTTATTCGCCCCCTCCTCCTCCTCCTCCCCCACCCCCGCATTCTCACGCCCTCCTTTCCCTCCTGCCTCCAATCCTCCCCTTCCCGCCCTCGTGCGCCGGCGTCGTACTAAATAGACGCCGATGCGAGGGGCACGCCCCATTCCCTTTTAGACCTTCCACGCTCCTATATCTCTCTTTCTCCCCCTTCCTCTCCCTCCCATCCGCCTTCTCCGCTTCTCTGTTGTTGGTGGGTGGGTGAGAATCGTGGGAGGACGCCGAGGGTGCGAGTTTTAAATCCCGCCACTAGCATTCCCCTTTGAAAACCATTCTCCCCCTCTGTTCGACGCGACGCGAGCCTCTCTCCCGCGGCGGATGAAGGTTTTTATTTTTATTGCTTCTCCTTTCCCTTCGGACGCGCGCCAATCCATCGCCCGGAACATTTATCGCTTCCCTATCGCTTGTTTTTTCCTTCGCGACGATTGAGACGTAAACTCCTTAAATATTTGCTTGCCGTTGGATATTTTCTTTTACAAACTCCAGTTGGAGAATATTAAAGCTGTAGGCTTTTTATCGAGTCGCTAAACTTAGTACGTTATTGCGTATATATCGTATGTGTATGTTATCGCATAAAGAGGATGAATTCGCTGAATAAGAACCTGGTCTCACTCTTATATCCCATGGAAAATTCCTCTTCCGAAGAAGCTATAGAGGACTGGTAATCTTTCACGTCTGACTGAAATACGCAAAAGAGCATTTAACTAATTTTCAATTGGGTTGTAATATGAAAGCTGTGCAGAAATACACAGATAACAGCTTAAAGTAGTATGCTTCCTTGAGAAAATACTCATATCTGTTGCAATTTATACGGATATACATCGCGACATACGATATTCCTTCTTATTTGAACTTTATATTTACGTTATGGAAAAAGTTTTTATTGAAACTTTCTTTGATTTTAGTGAACTTAAATTTAGTTTCATACAGCCAAATCTCACCTTAAGACCGCTGACGCTTACGGGAATGAATTCGATGTGCGACGCCTTAATTTTCCTCATGCGGCATTTGCTGCAGCTGGTCATCGCATGACTGAACAACTTAAATGCCAAGAAATGTCAACGTTCAAAATCTGGCGATGCAAGGAATATTGTTGCATTGACATGAAATTGATTTGTAATAATTGTTTGAATGCATAAAGGCATGCGTGGTTATTTATATTAGTGCACGGCTTAGCTTGCTGATGTTGTATTATCTAGTATTATAATGAGGATAGGCTCCTAGAGAAATTTTAAGTGGCGATGACTAAATCGGTCCAAATTTCAAGTGACCTTTAGTAATACAGTAATCACGTTCTTTAATTTTTAACTCCACACTGAGAGCTGACGGCGAATTCCGGGTGTGTTAACCTGTAATTAGTTAAGCTAAGTCCTATTCGTTGTGATTTATGTGTAGAACTTAGAAAGGATTTGCAATACCTCAAATGTTGCGTAATACAACTTAATCATTCATTTTATCATTTTGGTAATTAAACCAATTTATCGGCTGAGTTTTTATCAATTAAAGTGAAAACAATGTTAAGGTTCACGATGCAATGTTTCGGCACAAGTTGAGGGCGGTGAAAAAAATTGAGAATAACTTTCCAACATGGCTGTGGTTGTCATTCCCTGGATTGCTTATGCAATACCTATAAAATATCTCAATATTCAAATTTTATAAATTGTTGCGAGTAATAAAATTATTGCTTTAGATTAATCGGTGTTCCCTAGTCATATCAACTTGTAATTGTTTCCTTGACTTCAGCCAATTTAAATGCTGTTGTTATAATTAAGGTTGAACGATTAAAGGTAGCCGTTTACAAAATTACATTCCACCTCGGCGTATCCTCCGAATGTAGCGGTATTAAAGTGCAGCATTCGATTTTCCTTCAGTGTTTAAATCCGCGCATTATTAATTGCACAAGTCGTGAATTTATATTCACTGATTATATTAATATCGTCACGAAAATATGATTAATTATTTTTATTTAGACCTTATAGAAAATGACGTCGAGAGGGGAAAATGAGAAATTTTGGTTGCATTAGTTGGTGTTTTAATGCGTTCGTAATCAAGGAACACTTTCACTCCTTATCTCATTTTCTCTCTTCAAGAAGCTCGCCATCTCACCGTGTCCGCCCCACGCAGCCCCCTTCAATAGCGTTCCCCTTCCCTCTTCCACCCTCTCTTCCCATTTCATTCTCCTTCCTCTCCGCCCCTTCTCTCACCAACTACCGCCCCATTCTCCCTCCCCCTCTACTACCATCCATCCTCCACCTCCCCCCTTGCTCTTTCTCGCCACATCCATCTTGCGACGTCACACAATTCCTCCTAGGAACGCACGCTTTTCGTTGCTCACTTCGTCACCCTCCTGTTTCCTTAGAAATCCGTCATTCCGTGGCGCCACGCCCATCTCATTTACTTACCCTTCGCCTCCAACTTGCGACCCCATCTGTTCTCCCTCCTTTCACTCACTCTTCTACATCCTTCTCTCTCTCTCTCTCTCTCCAATTCTGGAGAGAGAACGCGAAGGTACTTGATTAATGTGGGCTCCCATTTGAAGCGTTTCGTCAAAATATCGGTTTTATTAGTCTTCGTTATAACGCGGATTGTGATGATAGAGAGAGAGAGCTGAAAACTCGTCATCAAATGACTGCTCATGAAATTGTGCCGATCATGAAAGTAATCTCTTCTAAAATTCCGTTTGAGGCATTCTGGTTGGCTGCTTCCTTCAGGGGCGATAATTTCACAAAATCACAGAGAGCTGTTTATTCACAATCAAATCTACTTTGGCTACGAATATATAGAGTTTACAGGAAATAATGGGTCACGAAATAAGATTTATGAGAAAACTTAAAGCGTGATATGTTGCCAACAGTTTTTGTGTATCCATTGATTATAGGTTATTTTTTTGTGATGAATACTTTTGTTTAATGCACCTCCGCATTTTTTCACATTTTTAATGTTTATCGAATTATTCGCTCGTTGTATTCAGTAGATAATAATGTTAAAAATCATCTGCTACATTTCATATCATGTCAATAATAATAATTATTATTGCCTATTTGCTTATTCTCAAGTAGATTCAGTGAAAACTTTATTTGCAACAAAAACTTAATTGATTATACTGTGCTTGATCGTCTAAGTTTTCTGATAACATGTTATATAAGTTGCATGTTCATGTTTTTGCAATAAAGGCATTGATTTACTAAGCTTTCGTTAGTAATATCAAATGACATAAATACTGTATCATTTACTTAGGATTTAAATATTAACTTTTCTGTGCTCAAGTTCGTATGGAAAAAAATAACCCGTCCACGAATTGTTTTCCTAGTTCTGATTTTTTAATGAAATAATTAGTAGGAAGGGAAATTCTAGACATATGATTTCGCGGGTTATTTGAGTAATTCGAAAGAATTTGCGACGTGGAAGACGAAAATGCTTTAGTGTTTGGTAAGGAAAGTTGGAGGAGAAACAGTGTAAAGAAATCCCTTAAACTCCTTTCTCAAGCTTCTTCGGTTCACACTAATACATTATTCGCCCACCAAATGGTCCCCAGTAGGCCGAAAAAGAGAATCCTTGAGTTATCAGTAAAAACACTTATTAATAGAATCTTACCGGAGCTATAGAAAATTTCACTGCTCGTTTAAGTGGGGCAGTGAGCTGAAATCGCCCGCATTGGAAACATATGATATTCAATTGCAAATACACTTGTTGTATTTTCTCATTAAATGCTGTTTCCACACTGGAAAAATTGCAGGTTTTTTTTCCATAAACATTTTAACCAGCAATAGAGATGTAGAATAAATTTTCTTTGGATATTTCCTATCCAATTGTCAATTGTTTCTCACCTTCAACCAGCGCTCTCCTTTTTCTTAAGTACATATGATGGCCGTGGAGGATTATCCAATACGACCAGCGTGCATACTTATTAAAGGAGGTTCAATTCAGATTCTTATAACAGTTCATTTCAAAATCGATGGACAAACCAAACATAATTAAATGGCCCACGAATTTGATCCTAGTAATAAATAAACTGATGTGGGCAAAACATGACTTTCTCCATATTTATATGGCAAATTATATGTTGTTAGCTCTGGGATCGTTGTCAATATTTACTTCCGGTTGACAATTAAGAAAAGAAAAAGGAGCGTTACTAACAATAAGACGTAACTAAGCGTCAATTGTTAACAATAGTCTTCGGTAGGTGGCGTGGAGGTGGCAGCTAAAAATATAAGATATCTCTTAAACAATGCATTAAATGGAAAAATGTTTCAAAAAAAGATTATATAAAATAAAATTATCTACAACTTTTATTCCGATATATTTTTACATTTATCAAATATTAAAGCAAATATTTCAAAATAACGGATAAGTGACAAGAGTAAACACCCACTTCCGGTCGACCAATTTTTACAAAAAACTAATTAGATCTTCTAACTTTTATGAAAATGTTAAATATAAAATTTTGCGCTGACCTGATTAATAGTTTTTGAGTTAGAGCACCCACAAAAATCTATCACATACAGACCGACAGACACACAGACATCATCGCGAAACTAGTCAGGTCGTGTTCAGGGGACCTTAAAACATGCATTACCGTTGAAATCTCGAGTTCGATTTTTTTCATGAAAACAATACTTTTTCATACTACGTATATGTAGAAAGTAAAAATAAAGTAATCGATTTCGGCCTACCTCCGAAATTACAAGGATCTGCAATTGAAGTAAAGCGACATACCCTTCGATGAGTCCTTACATTCATCGACGGGACGAGTGTGCGCTGTCACGTGATTATAATCCGAAACTTTGTTTAAGCGCCATAGTAACAGCAGTGCCGAGCTAGAAAATGTGATATTTATACCAAATTTTACGTTTTAATGCAAACAAAATGCACTAACAATAAGACTTAAGAAAGTGTATGGATAGAATTGTATTTTATCAAATGTTCTGTATAATTATCGAGAAAATCCGAAGAATATGATATCATTTAGGCTGATGGTGCAGGCCAGAGTAATTCAGACTTATGAAAAATCGAGCCTTCGGAAAATTTTCAATCTTTTACTTTGGCGAGCCAACCGAATACAATTATATATAACGTATTAATCGTCACGATGGTTCTTGGATTTTCGTGGATTCGAAACAATTCTTAATTTATTTAAGTAAACTTGGAAACTTTTTGGTATCCTCTTATTCCTGGATTGGACGATAAAAACGTCGACTGCACCTAATGGTACCTTTTCTAATCGAAACTTTCATTATCGGAAACCTGTTTATTGGGATTAATTACTTCAGTTCAAATCACGAGGTGCATAGCAATTAAGTGGACGCAGTTGCCATAGAGATGCGACAGCAGGTGATTGGTTCCATATAATAAAGAATAACTCCAGAACACCGAACTGTGCGTGCAGTGGAGTTTAGTAAACCGATCCACTTTTCCTAGAAGCAGCGAAAATGGAGAGCTTCGTTTTCCGCGGTCGCCGGTTGTTGATAGTGAACACTTACGCAAAGCTCAGTTCGGAACCAAAAAAGTCGCCTCGGATCCTTGAACACGCGGCGATAAAACGAAAATCCTCTCTGAAACGATACGTACTCTGTAAAAAATTATTACGGCGGAAACCTCGAAACCTTCCTCGGCTGGAGCGAGTTAATACCTATTGGCGAGCGATGCGGCTCCCCAGATTACCAAAATATCGGAAGCGCTTTTACGACGGCCTATCATCTTTATTATTTTCGATTAGATGTTTGCTAGAAATGGATGTCACTGAACCGCCTCACGTTTCGATGGTATTAATCTATTTTTCGCATTTTTTACCACAGGATGGAAAGTTGAGGAAATTATATCTTACGCATAGGCGCATAAAGCTTAAACTGAAAATTGACATTCGATAAGGAGAAAAAATCCCGTACTTGAAATCGAACCCGGATTTTTCTCCTTCTCAAATGTCAAATTTTGGTTTAAGCTTTATGGATGCTCTAACTCAAAAACTAATAATCAGATCAGTACAAAACTTATATTTAAGGGTTTTATTAGCTAATGAAGGTCTAAAAAGGTTATAACAAATTGGTGAAGGTTTACTCCGATCGGTTTTTCTTTGTTTTCAAATATCTCCTTTAGGACTTAATTTATCTTAATATTTGTTATCATTAAAGTTGTAGACAATATAAATTTCTACGATATTTGTATGAAACATTTTTTCATAAAACGTATTATTTAAGGGATATTTCAATTATTTGTTGGAATTTTTAAGTACGTCGCTAAGTGATACCTTTGCTTTCGTTACTATGAAAAAGTTTTCTGTTAACAAGATGAAAAGTTGAGGAAATGATGCCTTATGCATGTGCTGATAAACCTTAAACTGAAATTTGACATCTGACATTCGAGAATGGAGAATCGTAGCTTGATAGCTTAGTTGGTTAAAGGGGACATACCTAACAAGTGGGAGACACGGGTTTGATTCTCGGTCAAGTACAGGATTTTTCTCCTCTTCAAATATCAAAATTTAGTTTCAGCTATATGCGCACATGCATAACACGTCATTTCCTCACCTTTCCATCTTGTTATTTGAAGTCATCTCACTTTCTTGAGATAAAGTAGGAGTTTTTTCCGCTATGACTCTGTGAGGACGCTTAGTGTTGAAGATTTATTACTTATCCAGCCCTTCCCCACCGTAAATACCCCAATTCGAGAATGGAGATTCATGTTGGATTGATAGCTTATTTGGTTAAAGCAATTTTTAATCAGTACATTTGCCTTAAAAATGTCTTCGTAATTTTTTCAAGTACCTTTGGTTGGCCGTGCAATCAATCATTCGTTTTTATCGTATATTTATTATCAATTTCTGTATTTCTGCTTTCAGTTTTAACGTGAAGCCGACAAATCCAATCTGATGGACGATATTTTGTATATTTTGTAAGGCCGAGCGATTGATGCGCGCACGACGAAAGCGCATGCGTGCTTGCTCGCTTGCGTGTGTGCCTTGAGAGCGAAGCCTCGCCTGGCCCGCGCCGGGATGGCGTCGTTCTCGCGTCGGGACGCGGAGGCCGCGTATCTGCCCCACCCCTACCTCCGACGCCACCTCTGGGCGACAGCTTGCACTAAACGATTATATCAACCTTTAATGGACGTATCTCGATTCCGAATCTTATTTCCAACAATCGTGACGGAGGAAATACATTCTGCGTCCCGTGATGGATCGCTTTATCTCCTTGGTGTTCCTGTATTTCCAAAGTGAAGATACAGATTAACGTGAATTTGAAAGAAGAGTAAATGGTTTGGGGTTGGAGTGGAATGGAGGAAACATGGAGGGGAGTTGGGCAGAAGGGAAGGGGGGAAATGGAGGGGAGAGGGAGAGATTCGGGGGGAGGAGGGTTTGAAAGAGTTGGAAGGGCGCCTGATAAGGGGATGGGGTCATCTCGGAACCGGTTGTTAAGTGTTCCTGCGGATGGTATTGGAGAATGCTTTTTCCTAAGAGGGGAGTCCCTTAAGATCTCCGTCTAGGACCCATCGCCTTCTCCACCCCTTTTCCTCCTCCCTCCACCGACACATCCCCACCTCCTCAACCTCCCAAAGCTCTCTTTTCCCCAACTTCTCATTTTCCATTACGAAAAAAACATTAGTTCTTCCTCCCTCTTCTCTCTCTTTCCTCCTCTCCCTCCTATCTCACTCCACCCACTCTCCTCCCCCATTCCCGCCCCCCTTTCCCCTCCCACTCCTCGCATCGCATCGATCTTCTCCGCTTTTATCTCTCTCCACTTGCTCTTTTCCCTTTCAAGATAATTCTTCATTTTTTTCTTCCAAACCGCTTTCAAGATGCTCTCTCCCTCTAATGTCCGTATTTGGCCTTTTTTCTCTTAGGAAAACTCTTAAAGCCTTCTGGACCGCATAAAAATTGTTAGGGATCTTTATACCATTCCCCGCATTCTCTCCCGCTATTTCTTTTCTTCCCCGCTCGTCTCCGGCCGTAGCTTTCAGTTGGAGAGCTTTTAATTGGAAAATCGGTAATGCGGGGACTATTCTTTTTCCATTACTCCAGTCATTAGATTCTTTCGTGAAACGGCCGGAATTCTTTCTGCATCTCCTTTGTATGGATGCTACATTTATAATTAAACCCTTTTCTGGGCGAATGCTTGCATTTTAATCGCAATTATTCACATAGTAGTCTTCGTTGAAACTTATACAAGAAATACTAATAAAATGCAGCGGGAACAGAATTTTGTGTGCCTGCGCATATTTTTAACTCATTGGAAGCTTACAATGAAAGCAGACTTTGTCTTTAATTAATAAAGAACCGAAAGAATAAATTATTTTTTTCTTTTAAAATTAAATGGAGCAGAATTAACTGAGTAAAGTTACAAATATTCATTCCACAATTTTTCGAGAGATTAAAATTTCTCTTTGCTTCCTGTTTCCCATTTCAATAAAATTGAGAGCAACGTCTAAGGGTTTAAATAAAATAATTTTGGATAATGCCGAATTTGAAACTTGTGGAGAAATATGGTGCCCATTAATAGAAAAGTGAGACATAAATAGAATATGAATGGAAACAAGGAAAATTCAGTCCTCTTTCATAACGTTGCAATTCTAATAAATAATGAGTTGGTTAGAATTACATGAGCTTCGTGGTCACTTAATAAATATTTTAACATTATTCCTTCTTCGCTCGTGAATGGGCATTTTAATTCCTTACGCATATTAGTTTCATAATGGATGATTTCGATCAATGATTGCGAAGTAATTATGAAACCAAGATTTTTTGCGATTACTGTGAATTTTAGTATAAACGAGGATAGATTTTTAGTGACTTCAAAAACATCCGTTTATGCCGTCTGTCTGTCTGACGCACTAACTTCCAAACGATTGCAGCTAGAGACTTCGTTCTTTTGCCAATCGATTCAGTATTCTGTATCGTTGTGGACGTTTACTTGAGGACGTTCTAGTGGCCACCATAAGACTGGTAACGAGAATACAGAAACTTTATCATTCTCTATTTATAAGTTGTTTTTTTTTAATTGCCATTTAATATCTCCTTCGGCGGTTATTTCCTTGTTAATTTTTCATGAACGTATGCAAGCCCACACAGCGAGCGGTAATGGTGACATTATAAATCATTCCCATTGATCGGCTATAATTTTTTATGCAATAAAATAATCCATTATAGTGCTTTTTATCGGTGATGCTCGCCTCACCCTTGTTGTGTTTCATATTATTATTATTATTATATTATTCCTTATAGCTCAATCAATTTGTTTCTCCTTTTTATTTCTTAAGCAATTAATTACCTTAACAATATCTGTATGACTGCGTGAATATATGCATGTTACTTTGTGTGATTCACTTTCTTATTGTTCTTTTATAAATATGATCAATCGGCGTCGTAGAGCAGTGGTTCTCAAATGGGATACCGCGTAAGATGAACACACAATTTGTCCTGGTTTTCAGTGCTATATCGGCGTCCCGAAAAACTTTTCGGAATACCGTATTCTATTTATTTTAATTATTAGTACTATTTGATTTGATTTCATAGCATTACGACATTTGTGTTAAATGCCACCGTATAATATTAATTCCCATTACCTCCAGATCAATTCTGTATTAATAAGTACTGTATGTACATCTTTTGTTTGAATTTGTGAAATGATTTTCTATCTTTTGAACAAAATTACAATCATGCTACTGAAAATTTGTCTACATAGACCCATTATCGTCATCACAGGTCGTCTGTCCGTAGATAGGTCCGTGATTATCAGCGCTCTTTTAAAAAAAATCGCTTATGCATTCGGTTTGTCCGTCCGTCCGTCATTCCGACTGTTCGGGCAATGTCTCTGTAATCCTGCATCTTGGAGAGGCCAAATTTTTAGGATAAGGCGGTGTACACAATGGCTAAACAGGGTACGGATTTGGCGGATCTATGATCAGCTGCAGAGGAATAATCGATTTATTTCTGTCGCAATCATAATAACATGCGCGGACTTCGGCCGCGCACGAAGGGGAAGTTCCCCCTGTCATATTGACTACCCCCACCCCACCGCTAGCCCATCCTTCTCATCTTAGGTTTCCAGTTCTCACTGTTTGCAGTTGACTGCTTAGTCGAAGGTTTGCTAATATTTGGCAACAGTGTAGTTATAAAAGTACCGAGACAGCGATAGCCCGTGCGGTAAGGAAGGGGGAGGGTGTCAAGTGGAGTGAGGGATTAGGCCACACCCACAGTACACCCAAAATTCTCTTTTGATTGCGGTAGACCTATAGATTCATTTATACTCCCCATAAGAAAAGCACGATATCGGTGCAGGGCCTTGTAAAATTTGCATTTTTTAATTTAATGAAATGAAGATAGGATAGGTACGTGATCAGCTCTGTAGCTGAAAGACTGAGGTTTATATTTAAAAAAAAACAATTCAAATTCGTGTCGAATGAGAGCGAACAATTGTTTGCAATCCAAAAAAGAGGGAAAATTTTCCGATTTTTAAAATGGGAAATAAAACTGCCATAGAAACGATTCCACTGTTTTTAAATGTTAAACACTTATTACATAAGATTAACATAATACTTTTAAAGGGAATATATAGACTATATTACGAGGCCATCGATCTCAATCAAAGGTGTAATCCTATGATGATATAATATCCCAAAACAAGAAAAAAACGCCAGAAAACAATGGTTTGAGTGTATTTCTGTTCTTTCTAGTCTAAATTTCTCTCGCAGTTCCTTAAAATATTCATTGTCATTTAACCTATTTGGAATTTTTAGAAATATTACAGGCATGGAGAAAGTCATATGGTGGCCACATCAGATTTTTTCACGATGCACTTCCCAAGTAACAGGCTATTTGCATAAAATTGTCTTAAGTTTTCTCATTCACAAAGTTGAAAAAAGTCCTGCATTATCTAACACAAATCTATTTAGTCATTTTGAATTTCAAATTATTATTGGCGAAAGTGTCACTTGATATGACAAACAAGCCGTGTATGGTGCGTGATATGACCAAAACTACATAGCAGTTGTGAAGATATAATTAGAGTAACAAAATGAACGTGGTGACTGCGATCGAAATTTCGCCGAAATAATATATTACTCCCAATTAAAACAAAGAATATTAAATGACCAAGATAAAATGGCACATCTGATGATGTATATTGTTCAGTATAATATTAAAATAAAAATTTACGCTCACAGTTATTTAAGAATCCATATTATCTAATCTAGACCACGTGGATATAATGATATAACACCCTTTTATTGAAAGATTGGAGGATTTTCAAGGATGATCCGCACTAACCTTATCTAACTGAAAGTTTAGCACGCAATATGTCTCTAGATAATAGCTTTTTTGATCGGTCTTCGTAAATTGACATTTAAGTCAAGTGTTAATATAAGGCAAATTAAAATGTTGGTGAGTTTGTTATAAGTAACTCCTTGAAAATCACAAAATATGCGAAAAAGTAGCTGTGAAAAATGGGGCCTTCCCAGAATTTTTCTATATAAATTATACAATTCAGCAAATAATGAAATCTTCGTCAAAAAATTTATCCACTATTGATACAATTATACAATATGCTACTCCTATAAGTTGCCTCTCACAGGCAGCTCACTTGTAAAAAAGCTTCCCTCCCATTAATTGGATACTATTGCAAGTGGTAGGACAAGGCAGTGTGGACGAGAAGTCCACGGATTCGCATCGGCTCATTATTATCTCATGCGGCATGGAAAATATTTCCACATTATTTTGAGTTTGAAATTTCCGGATCTCTAGAAATCGTCTGGGGCACTCGAAACTATTCACGATGAGGTGAAGCTAATGCGCCTCAATTGAGAACATACGATCCAACGATCGCGCGCCAGCAATGGAGAAGGAAGCTTAGACGCATGGCTATCTTTTTGGATGTCATCACGTACTGATGTTATTTTTATTTTAGAGCCATGAAAGCCAACAAAAGGGTACGGTAGGGAATCGTCTTTGCACTATACCTTGAATCTACTTTTAAAATCTCCATTAACATGTCTAGCTATTTTAGCACCCGGGGCAAACTACCGAATATGCGCCACCTCCATAAAAAATTCTCTAATAGCTATATGGATTTAGGGCGAACAATTAATAAATTAAAATAAACTATAAATGATATAATTTCTTACTGTAAATGTACATGATTTAAATACATAATTATAAATATATTTGCATACATAATTACACACATACATAATTTAAATAAAGAAAGTATAAATATTTTAATATTAAAGAATTATTCTATGTGATTTTAATGCAGCAAACTCATGAAGAGCATCATCGAAATGTATAGTCTCTGCTATGCGTAATGTCTGGAACAAGTATAGTAGTGAAATCTCCCCTGTCCTTGTGACATGCACAACTTGCCTTTAAAAATTTTTGTCCCTTCTGTAGTTACGCCCGGGGCAGATGCCCTGCTTGCCCCGCACTAGTTACGGCGCTGACCATGTCTAGGAAAAAGTGCTTGTAATATCTCTTTTTATATTACTTTTCATTTCTTGTACGCTGTGGTTTACCTGTACCCTAGTTTGCCCCATTTGGTACAATTCTTTAAGGCAGATCCTAGGTGGATTCGAGGCAACTAATTTTTTTGAAGGGTCTGCTAACAAATGTCAATGAATAACTCTACTATAGTCCATTTCAGCATTTCGTGCGGGTGAGGCGTGTCTACAGTTAGACCCGTGGGGTGAGGGGAAGAAAATACCAGCCAATAAGAAGAGGTCGTAAATTTCCCTCTCCGATCAAACATTCTTGACGAGCGCTGTTGCCACGATTGGCCACACTTTCCAATCGTATTACGGCGACGGCGGAAAGCATGAACGTGCTTCATCCGGGTCTATTGGAGCACAGAACTTCACTCGTCAGCAGCTACCGATGAACTGAGCGACATTGGAAACTTGGCAACATAGCGTAGTAGCCAAAGCGAAATATCCCGAACGCGAGCGGAATATTTTGAGTCCCAGCCGAACGAGCAGTGGAAACAGATTATAACATCGCATCAATACTCTCTACCTAAACCAAGCGATCCACTATAAATTGGAACATTTCAAGTCCTAATTAATCAAATGAAGCGTGACTTCGATTTTCATTTTTTTTTAAATATAGTTAGGCATGTGGAAAAATACAAAGTTTATCGTTTAATATGGATAAAATTTCATTTATTTATGAAGGGCTCTCAGATAGCGCAGAATTACTTAGCGGCAGAGCAAAATTTTGAGAAATATTAGAATTTTCTCGCACACGACGGACACTTGGGCAGGATTCTGAAAGAGAGCCTAGGAGCTATATTAGCCGATGAAAGGACATTTTGAAACACTCCTTACAGTGCATGTAAGAGAGATTTTTAAATAATTTATATTAACTAATATTTTTAACCTAGAAATTGTGTAAGGGTGCTGGATATTCATACGTAGAATACCTAAATACATTATGTGGTTTCAATTTTCTGTGACAGACTGTTGGTTAACCATAGGTTGCAACCACCGAAGAGGAGGGCGCGTAATTTAACAACATTAAGACGGCATGAGTTACTCCCGCCTAAGTAGAAGATGAGGTATTCTGAAACTTTAAGAAAGTTTAATTTACGTTTTCCGTACTATTTGTCGCTGATATTTGGTTTATGCAGCGTTTCATCACTGACATTTGGTCACGCAAGGTTAATTAAAATTTGTAATTACAACTTTTTCTATCTTTTGCTATCGTATGCACTTGCTAAAATCCATCCACTAAAGGATTTAACTGTCTTTTCCTCAAATGAATCGTATTCAGTTCTAACAGCCATGGCAAAAACTTAACTTTCTTTGAATCGAGATTAGATACGATAAAAATTTTCTAAAAGTTTATTCATCTAAAAACAGAAAAAACGTAAATAAAATTCTGAAGAACTCTGAGCAAAGATAAACTCCAGTTTTGGAGAAAGAAAATGAATGTGTTCAACAAACAAAGAAATGTGCAGCTTCTTTTAACGATGAAACACTATCTTCAGTTATGGGAATATGCATATAAGGAAGAACAAGTGAGACAGGTAAACCTAAAGAAATCTTTGTTTTACTGATACTGAGGGTCTTTGTTTCAAATGGACTTAACACTTTCTTGGTCAATTATTGATTTGAAGTAATTTCAGTTAAATAACATATTTTAATCGTCGAAAATAATAGATTATAACGAATGAAAAAATATTGTTTTCGAGAACATTTATTTACAAATTTCACATGAACGGACTTACGAATTTAGTGCATTTGGTTCCCCTAATAGGCCTAAAATGACATTAACGAAACTCGTACAAACGTGTACATTCCTAACTCAAAACAACTTATTATTATGAATGTATTTTTTAATGTCACGAGTGGAATCGAGGATTTTCTGTTCGTCAGCCAGAATTTTTCATTCGTCACGAACTAGAAGACGGGGTTATTTGGTCAATATTTATTTTATCGATGAAAATCCGTAGTTATTTAGTGACGAAAAGTTGCTGGTGGCAATTATTACTGCCTGTGAAAAGTTGCAGGCGCCAATTTTCTGTGGCGAAAACTCGGTTAACCCTGTCGATAGTGAAACATTTTTCATTTAACTCTAAAACAAGCCGTTTTTATCTCGTCTTGTTAGTATCGTATATTTCCAGTAGCCATAAAAAAGGTTAGGAAAACCATATACGTATTTAGACTACAAAGCAACAGTCATCAGTAGTGATTCACCGATTATTAATACTGATAAGGTGGTTCTCTATAAGAATATACTATCAGTGAATCACTGATGACAGCTGCTTTGTAACCGAAATATCCATCTACATTTACTAGCTTTATTTATTAGGCGTTCTTTACCAGCGAAGCTGTAGTAGCAGAACGCCTTATGGGCACGCCTCGTCCGTCCGTCCGTCCGTCGTAACATTCGTTTCCTAAACCGCTAGACGGATTTTAATTAAATAGGAGTGATCCTTATTAAAATTTATCGCCCAATTGTGATTTTGAACTGAATCCGTCAATTAGAATTTCTATTTAACATAATTAATTTAATAAAATTATACTCGTTACATGGCATCCGTCAAGCAACAATGAAATACCTTACTTTTCTCTTCCTAGCTCTTATATGATCTGTAAGGTATAGATTAAAAAATTTATTCGGTTAGAGGAAAACATTTGCTACAAGATAGGCCGCAAGATCACATAATTAAGAGTAATAGTTTTGAAGATAAAAATTCGAGAAAATTCCAAGCAAAACATCGCATATTTTATTTACACCGATCTCTAAGACGGTTCTCTCGGCAAACAACAATTAAAATCCATATTTTTCTATCTCACGCCCTTATATGTTCTGTGAGTTATAGATTTAAAAAATGTATTCGGATAGAAGATAACATTTACTACAAGAAAGTCCGCAGGAACATAATTACGAGTTATGGTTTCGGGGATAAACATTCCAGAAAATCCCAAGCAAAAAAATCGCATATTTTGTTTACATCGATCGCTAAGACGGTTCTCTCAGCAAACAACAATTTAAAATCCATATATTTCTCTCCCATTCTCTTATATGATATGTGAGGTATATATTAAAAAATTGATTAGAATAGAGAACATTTACTACAAGATAATCAACGAGACCAATAATTACGTATCGTAGATAAAAATTCGGAAATCTTTCGGTACCGTTTCACACGTAATTCTCATTAAGAACACCTTTGAAATCTCTGTGTATTCCATTTATGGAGTATACTTTTCCATCTTGTTGATAAGGGAGAGACATTTTGTTGTGAATTTGATATTTAGCCATGAGGTGAGCTCGATAATCATTATTATATATATTTTTGGTGGAAAATAACAAATCGTTAAACTTGAAAATCGTTTAAAGCGAAAACGCTTAGTAATACGAAGGAACGCTGTATTGACAGCATTTTTCTAGAAACCCTTTGTAACAATCTGCGACCTCCAAAGACACCGCGGTACTCATGAGGCAAAGTCATTAGAATTGTCGACTAGTAATGAGCAATGCCCGACTCCTAGAAGAATCCCGCATCAGGACTCGCCTGGGAATCGGAAAATCGAAGCGATAGGATCCACCACGGTTCACCTTGCACGACTATCTTTCGATTTTCTCTCTCTCTCTCTCTCTTCAGAATCAGATATTAGGTTCAATAACTTTCAGTCTGTTTGGGTGGGATACATAAGTTTGGCATTTCTAGCAAATACTCGACTTATATGCACAAGATAATAGTCGAAGCAATCTATGATTATTAGCGGCAATTAGAATCTACATCAATAAAAGAGTTAAAACGGGAGTATGTGTGGATTCATTGCCTAGGATGTGTGGATTGATGATTTAAAAAAATGTGTTTTGACAAATAGAAGAATGAAATTTTGTAGGAATGTTTGATTCGGATATCACAAGGCGATGACGAAAAATAATATAAAAAGACCCGGGTTCGACTTCAGTAGGTAATTTCTATTTCCCTCAAGATAACACGTAAAAATAGATTTTTAGATTTACATGCTTTTACTTTTTTGCAAATTAAAATTAGAAAAAATTGACCTACGATCTTCGGACCTGGACCGTTTTAAATAGAAATAAATAACGTTACTTATTCTTATCGTCACATTTCGCCTATGATTCGAAATCGCTGAATTTATAGCTACGTTTAAATCATACTTATTGGAAATTTTTTAAGCTTTTTAACGATATGTTGCCTTGCCGACCGTGTCATGATTAAACCTCGATATTGTATTTTCATCTAGATAGAAATACTATAAGTATACGTAAGGAAAGCGCGCTTTGAACGTTTGTGCCAAGGCTCCCATAGACAAAGGTTGGGGTTCGATCATGAGGGCGCCCGAATTTTTTATAATTAAAATCGTGTTTTTCAGTAATTTCCTTTCAGTTAAGTTTACATTGACATTTTTTGTAATGAACTATTTTGATAGTTGTTTTTGCAGTCTGCCTTATAATTTACTGGAGTTATAAATTCGCATCGCATATATGAAACACGCAAACTTGCAGACCATTTTCGTTATCGTTTTAAAATATCTCAAGGATGAGATGTTTAGCTTATTTACGTGGATAAAAACTGTAAAACTCCAAAAATGACGTTTTAATACGATTTTTTACGTTTTCACGCATTTTATTTATATTGGGCCATTATTGTCCAAATTGTTAAATTCTATTCTTGGCCTCATATTCATGCTTCATAAATGCACCAATTTAGTGCTTTAATACGTAACAAACTTTTTTGCACATTCACTGAATCTATTAAGTAGTTAGAGGTGGGGAGGAAAAGAGAATTGAGATGAGCAGAAATGGAGAATGAGGAAGAGGACGTAGTATTTGTATAGGAATAAAATGAGCTGCAGTATAAAAATATCATTAATAAATTATAATTGCTAATAGAACATTTTATACTATCGAATCATGCGCCATTGCTAAATGGTGGGAAAGTAAATATACTTAACGTTATTTTCAATGTATTTCTTTAAATGATAATATTGGAAGCGAATTTCTAATAGGATTGAAAAAATAACATTTTATGACTTTTATTTAAATTTCTTTAAATTAAGCCAATTTTCTGAATTGTTTTCAGAACTACTATAGTTAAAATAAAAGTGCTACCTTAATATATAGTTAAAACTTAATGCGATTCATATAAGTATTTAGTTCATAATAAATTGCTATACATTTTTCTTTAATGGTAAATTCATTTACGTTTAATCCCGTTTTTACGTGTAAAAATTTAATAAAATAATTCAATTATTAAGTTAGATTCTATACGTTTTAAATAGCTTATAATTTCCTCAAATATTTCAAAGTAAATTTCTATTGATTCTTCATAGGCTATTTCTTATTATTTCGATTTTCCCCTAATTCTCAGCAAATATTTGGATAATATTTTGGCTTCCTTGGTAACGATTATTTAAACAATACAATTAAAACAAGGATAACTTTCACAAACATTGATTTTATTGTGCATGAAAGCCATGCCAGATAATATCAAATTTTACTGATTTTTCATATCGAAATCAAATATCTTTGGAATACTTTTACGAGGAACCTGCCATATTTGGCGGGCAATCATGCTAATATGTAATATTAATTCACTATCATAGGTAAGTACTAGATGCGTAACTACGTGACGCATGCGGATAACTCAATCAAGGATCAAGATACATTTTTGAACTTTTGCAGGAATGCTCGATTCTCATATTTTAAGGTGATGATGAAAAAATCTCGATAAAAGTCCTGGGTTCGACTCTAAGGAAAGCATTTCCATTTTCCATAAAATAACACGTAAACATCGATTTGTCGACTTGCAGGCTTCTATTATTTTTGAGATCTAAATCAGAAAGAATTAGCCTAAAATCTTTGTATCTAAACAATTTTAAAGAAGAAATTAGTAAGTTTCCTATTCTGTTTATCTTTTTACTTCCTCATGTACGTAGTATATAGAGAAAGTATTGTAATCGTGAAATAATTCGACTTCGAGATTTGGATGGCAATACACGTTTCAGGTGTCCCTGAGTCCTTAAAAGTGATTTTCGCCATGCCGTCTGTCTGTCTGTCTCTGTCGCCGTTCTAGGGCCCAAACGCATACATAAAATCGAATTATATCTCGTATTTGTGCAATATATCATTTTTTGCAGACCCTTTTTCATAAAAATGATATTGCACAAGGCTAGTATATTCTTGGAGACTTTTTGAAAAATTTTATTTACTCATAAATGGCTCCAGAGAATTTGATTAAAATCAATCCAATTATATAGCCTGATGTCACAAATAATACTGCGTAAGCCATATGTCTCTTGAAATCATTATATGGCGTCCAGTGACAATAAAATGTACGCTAAGCTACCTTACCTAAGTCTTATGACGTCACACGATCCATTCAAACTCTTACTACAGCCTTACGGTTAAACTAAATCGAATGATATCTCATATTTATGGATGATATCATTGATAAAAGGCATTCTGAAGGGATAAACGATATCGCGCAACAATTAAGGGTACTTTATTCTTTGCTATTTTGAAACAAAATTCGATTTGCTCAAAAATGGCTCTAAGGATTTCGATTAAAATCCATTCAAACGTGCAGCCTGATGTCACCAATAATACTAACTACCTCATATGTCCAAAAATAGTTGCTATATATCGTCCAGTGGCATTATTTCTGTACAAGACGCTCAGCGCACGCGTCAGAGGGGAGGGGGAACACGGGGACTAAAATTCCATACTTCTCTGTTAACGACACGCGCTTATCATTGGGAGATATTAGACCTGAGAGTTTGATGGTGTCAGTCGCTTTGGTCCTGTTGCTACGCGTTATTAACATAATTGGTAGTGAATTGCCAAGCACACAGAGTTAATTTCGGGGCAAAGAGTGGAGTGAGACCAAACGTATATACGTATATGAGAAAGTTTTTTATGCAATGTATATTGCGCCGTATATTTTCCTACAGTTCTAAATCCCTCATACTAAACGTTTAATTCCTATATATTATGGAAATCTTGCCATTTCAACGGGAAGTTGCCTTGCCATTCAATTACATTGTTAAATCTCGAAATCCTATTGTTATTTCAATCCATATGGATGAAAGCGTGCTTTGAATGTTTTTGATACGAGAGAGAGGAGAGAGAAATGATTTTCATAGCAACCGGTGTAGATAACATTCGTTGCGTTATTTACGAGAAAAAACACAGTTCAATGTGGAAAAGCAGGTAATCATTCGCATATTAAAATTACTTATAATCGTCGTAGGAGTTCAAGGCTTGAAACAACGAACGCCTAAAAGAACGATAGTTGTTTTTCTGCCATCCAAAATAAGTCAAGGTATATTTTTGTTCATTTTTTATTTCATAAAAAAATTTCACGTTGAATTTCAACGGACATCCCCCTAGTTAGTCTTCAATCGTTTAACTTGTCCAGAAAGCTGATTCTCAATCTATCATCAAATTAATAAATGCAAATGTGCACGTGTGATGCCCGTATATTGAACTTGAAGACGAATCCATTCCGCAAAATTCATTTCAAGTTGCTATTAGATAAAGTCTATTATATGGCCAAGCCAAATAAAGGAAAAAATTATTGTTGCCACGGTTTGGCTATTAACCAATAAAGCTTATCTCTCTTCTTAGAATTTTGAAGCACGAAATGAATATGGAGTAATATAATTAATTACCTCTCTCTCATTACTGATTCGCCGGAAAGCTCAAAGCATAAACGCATAAAACGCCTCAGGTGGAAGTTTTTTCTCCCGAACTCGAATGTTAACCATAAGCACGCAGACGCCATCTTGGGAGGGCAATAAAACTTATATGGAGATAGAGGCGGAAGAGTGAGAAGAGAGAGAAGATAAATATTGAAGTGAAAATAAAAAGAGAGGAAGAGAAGAAGAGAGAGAGAGAGAGAGGGAAATGGAGAGGGACGAAGAAAAGAGTAGCAGGAGAGAGAGGAAGAGAGAAGAAAGAAGAGAGAGAATCGGTCTAGAGAGGGAGAAGGAAAAAAGAGAAAGAGATAAAGAAACAGGAGTGAGAGAGAGAGACAGACAGACAGACTGGCGCCGCGCATCGAGCGGTGGGAAGAGGAAGGAGAAGAAACAGAAGAAGGAGAGGGTGCGTGACGTTTTAAAATAAAGAAAAACTGACTGGAAAAAAAAGGCTGAGAGCTTGGCGTGCTGTTAAAGTAAAAGGAGGGATGGTGGGACGATGGACGGAGAGAGGGGAGGGAGACTGGCACTTAGGAAGGGAAGGGGGAAGTGGGCGAGCGTGTTTTGAGGGGAGGGAATGAATGCTTCAGCTGAGGTTGTTTCTTGCGGCGGCGAGGGGCGCCAAGGATCTCCCCACAAAAAAGAACGAGCGCTCCGAACTTGACCGCCTCATCCCCCTCCGAACCCCTCCATCCCCCTCCTCCTTCATCCCCCCCCTCCCCTCCTTGATCCCCCCCTCCCCTCCTTCATCCCCCCCTCTCCATCCAACTCCATCCCTTCCCCACCCATCTCGGCTCTGTGGGCGGGAACATCTCCGTGATTTTTTGTAAGTTTTTTTTTTATCGGGCCGGCTTCCAATGAGGATCTCCCTCGAATGTTTTAGGAGGCTGTTCGAGAAGAGAAAACGAGCCAATGGGAACAACCCTTTGGCGCCTATTTGCGCTCGTCAGAATCTTTTTGTGTGCGGGAGGCCTTTAATTGTGAAAAGAGGGAGAGAGAGAGAGGGCGATGGGAAGAAGAGATAGGAGGGCAGATGGAGGAAGAGAGCGAGAGGGAGAGAGAATAAATGGGAGATTGAGAAGGACAATGGGGTAGGAAGAGAGACAATGGGAGAGAATGAGAGCGTTATTTTGGTGGCAGATGTAACGAGAAGGGGAAGAGGGTGACGAAAGGGGAGGAAGCAGTGAACAGGGAGCGGACTAAATAGACGCGAGGCGTTGTCCTATTCCAGCCTTCAAAAAAGGGCCAGCGTACTCCGATTTGGCGTACTTTTCTTAGAAATAGAAATCGGCATCTTTAATCCCCAAATTGTATAACCGCATTTTGGGGGGAATCCACTTATGATGGCCAAACATCGCTGCTATATCATCTTCCAGATCTTCTGGCGTCATTATGATTCTGGAATGAAAATCCCGTAAATTAATGATACCTGCCACATGAAACGATTTAAAAAAAAAGTTAACTGTCATCTCATTTTCGCACAGAAAGCGATTACTCTTGTAGACTGAGAATAAACTGCATTCGACGTGTGTTAAGATTGTTCTTTCGAAGGCCATTTTCGGACAACTACTATTATCGTGGCGGCTTGTAATGGTGCAAACACACTCTCTGGCGAACGACGGCAGTAGCGCTCAATGGAGGCTACTATTGGTTTTATCATAAATGTAAAAATGGAGGCGTCGGCAGAACTTGAATATTCAGATTTATAACAGCGAAATGCTTACACGAGGAGTATCAAGGAGTATCTAAAACGGATCCTTATAAATTTACAGAATGACTCCTATAAGAGAGTCCCCAACTTTTCTGAAAATCCATATTAATAAATTTAATTCAAAGAATTACTCTTGGTCATTTTCCCATGAAACTATGCTTCAATATGAGGAACAATTCGTTGGCAAAATAAAAGCTGCATCAATCTCACAGCGTAGAAATGCCGAAACTGATAAAATTAAGGATTTCCCGAGTTAGGAAAAATTGCTAGAAAATCTAGAAAATAGCTTCGGCGAAAACCCACTAAAAGATATGTTTTCAAAAATCTTAGAAAGATGTTTGCGACGAATTTATTCTAATACATCAAGTTCAAAACCGATCAGCTAGAATGATTTAAAACCTTTAACGGACTCGGTTATATCAGAGAGCTTCTTTAAGTACCAGATTGATTAAAGAAGACGCATCTTAATGCAAGTGGATCTTCGAATATTGCTAGGGAGGAATTTAGTTGGAGGTGAATAAAAAAATTTCACCTGAATTTATAATGCTAGATATAAAAAACAAATAAATGTCTTCCGCAAAAATGTTTACTTTAATATCTATCATGAGTAAATTATACAAAGTGGGGCCTGAATTCGTTAATGAGATTTGTATTTAAAACGTTCAAATAAATAGCTATCCAGAAAAATTCTTTAACATTATTTTACGCAAGCTATAAGAACAGATCACAAATTTCACTTTGAATAATGAATTAAAATGTAAATATCTAATTACGTATGAGGCAAACAATGTTTATTGTTTTTTTGCTAAATTGGTCGACTAAGAGGTATTCTGTGTGAATTTCAAAACCTGAAATACTGAGACAGAATTTGAGAATTATGATTAATATTAACACCAAGAAACGGATATCTTTTAAAGTTATAAAGAATAAATATCAAAATTACAGAATCAGAGAAAAAATAACATTGAGAGTCGTTGGTGTGATAAACGTAGCATAGAATAAAATAGTAGTTGGTATGACAAATATAATACCTACAGAAAATTCCATCCGTAATTATATTTTCACCTTTTCATTGTTATTTGCAAAGTGTTTGTAGTTCGGAGTCAAGGCTGGAGTCGGGGAAAAAATCGATACGAGACGATCACTCATGAAGCTCGCGATCGCGCGTGTGCGGCAGCGAAATCGGATTAGCAAGCACGGCGGTGTCAGAGTCGCATTCGACTAGTCGAATTGGTCCTTTTAAGGTCGGAGAGAACGGCGTAGGAGGGATGATTACGATTGTTCGATAGGAAAAGAAAAAGGTGGAGGAATAGAGAAAAAGAGAGAACTGAGATGGAAATAATGACGTCTTGGAGTGGGTTCAGCTGCTCCACCGTCCATCTTAGGGCGGCCTCTGATTATTCCCCACGGAGAAAGATACCACAGCTAATGACGAACTATTGTCGCGAATCGCAGGTGAAGAAATTAATCGAACGCGATTTTACGCTCGTACAAGGGTTTCTCGCTGCTCCAAAGCTAATTGGGAATCGATATATTGTTTTTTACGATGATCGATTAATGCCGCTTGAATTTCAAGCTCATTAACATCAGTCAATATGAAGCAATGTTGGCTGACATCAAATTAGAACTACACTTTTGATAAAACACTCCTCGGTCATATATTCGAATTAATAGAGTGATAGAAAAGTAAATTATTTTACGTCTGTTCCAAGTTAAACCAAAGCTTTTATTAGTTGTTATTATTATTATTCTTTCATTGTAAGCTACTTTCGACAAGGGTTAGAACAACTCTCGTATATGATTAGGAAAATATTGACATGAAAATGAAGCAAACGAAAATAGGAATAAATCAACATATATAAATCATAGGTATAGTTTGATAGTAATGCGCTTTTATCGGTATTATTTTATCAAAAATTCCTAGCGTTAATCATTTAGAAGAACTTAATCTCTTTAAAAGATTTTTTTATATCTGAAATGCCTTCCACTTGATCCATTTCGAATAGCTTTGGTTTTGTTAATTGTTAGGTTTGCCATTTCTTTGGCTTTGTGTCGGGGTTTTCCGGGTTGCGAATTTCATTTAGGGCTCCGAGTAGAAAAAACAATACCTGAATGCAAAAAAGATATATTTGATTGTAATTTAACGCTCGGTGTACGCAACCTAAGAAAATCATTTTCTGCATCTGAATAATTTTGATCTTTTTAGTTGCGATAAAAATGTCTTTAAAATAATAATGAATCACCACTGATGGCGCCGACTTTGCAACCCAAATGAGCATCTGATTTTCCCAAACGTTTTATAGTTATTAGAAAGGATTTGCTTGTCAAAAAGGGTTATTGATAATAATAATAATTATTATTATATAATACATAACAACTATTATTTATCTCTTTGATTCCAACCATTAGGCGATCTCGATAATTACTTGCGAATTAAATATTAAAGGTGAACAAGTGACATCCTAATCTTCTCTTCACAGTACGTATTGTCTATGGAAATAAAAACAATCCTCTCCTTAATATGCCCTGCTTTAGAATTCAACTTACTGGTTACCTTATCGGTCATATTTCATATGATGAATTTCTTAACGTATATATTCAACCTTAATATACCGTGATTATCTATAAAATCACAGAAATATAATTTAAATGTTTAATATTTTCTATGAGCGGTGATATTCATATCTTTCGAGTATAATACGATTTAAAAAAGAATTTTGGCGAAGATAAACAGATACCACATTTTCAAGTGTTTAGAAGTATCGATGAGTATATTTAATCACGAAACCTATCAAGCATATGTTAGAGACTTTTACCAAGTGAGTAATAATTCATATATTAACTTTAATAAGGAAAGTTTTAACCTTAACTTATATATATACACTTTTCCTTCCTGGTATCCACGAAGCTCTCAAAACAATCCTCCATGCTGCCCACCCAATTCTTACCTCTTCCTCCCACCAGTCCCTCTTTACCAACCTTTTTGCCAATCCCCCGCTCCTCTCCTTCCGCCGGCCCCCCAATTTGGGAAATATCTTGTGGATGAAGGAACTTCCCACTTCTACCACGCCTCTTGCAATAGGGTCTCACCCCTGCGGCAAACCTCGCTGCCTCACTTGCCCTATCCACCTATCCTCATCTTCTTTCTCGAGTCCCTCCACCAATATCACCTACCCCATCACCTCTAGAAGCAACTGCACCACCCGAAACGTCATTTACCTCCTTACCTGCACTCTTTGTCCCGCGTTTTATGTAGGCCTCACCAGCAATCCGTTAAATATCCGCATGAACGGTCACCGGAATAGCGTCTCTCTCAGACGCCCCCTCCCAGTTGCATTACACGCCAATGCCCACAATGTCCCCTTCAATAGTTGCTGCATTGTAAGGGTTATTCGCGCCTTACCCAATGACACTCCTGCCCCCCTTCTCCGACAGTGGGAACTTGCACACATACATCTTCTTGACTCTTTCTCTCCGCCTGGCCTCAACCTCCGCTAACCCTATTAGCCCCCTTACAATGTCTCCTTGTTATTTTGTAACTATTCGCACTCTACCTCATCACACTCCCTCCTTATTGGCTATCCACCCTTCCTACTCCCCGCCTCCTCCGATCATCAACCTCCCCACATCACCCTGTCATTCCCTGCTCAGTGTGTCACTCTCATTTACTCTACTGCTGAAGAAGGGCATAGGCCCGATAAGCTTGCGTGATTTTGGTTTTTGTGTTCGTGTGTTCAACGTGTCTCTTCGACGCCCCCAGCAGCCTGCCAACTTGGTCTCCGACTTGGTAAATGTCCGCTGTGCTTCCTTCAACACCTTGTTGCCACCCTCATCACTACCTTTTCATTTCCTTAAGTCTATATATATATATATATATATATATATATATATATATATATATATATATATATATTACTAAAAATGTTTCTATTTTGCCAAAGATGGGGACTGCCCGAGAGCTCCAACACCAAGCCTTCCTCTGTCGTTATGGAGGTCCACACCACCAAGTAAGTGTTCGCTGTCTCCCTCCAATGCTTTTCAACCACTGATTGCCAACTTATATAAATTGTGGCGCAGAAAAACGCATCCTATCATAAGACTAGCTGTTACGTTAACATGATAGTTAGAGATCTGAAAATATTACAGCTAAATAAAGACATGCAATTATTTTCCAGAAAATTGTGTTCACATAATAAAGTTACGAACAAAGGGACAGATGTTTAAAATTAAGACCAAAATATCTCGTATCACATTGAGATATTAAACGTTCCAGGGAAGGAATACACGCTATTAAAAATTATCCGTGATGTGATCACTTGTTTTATTTATCGCTTACTTCATAATTTATTTCCGCTGAGGACTGGGACCTTGAATTTGATATGTATTATGGTACTTGTTCCCACCATTTTTTATGCGAGGGAGTATTTCCCCAAAATGCGAAATGGCTGCCGGCGACTCGCATTCACTTTTTCGTGGAAGATATTTCAGACAAAACAATCGAGTGGATTGAAGTGCGTAGAATTTGGTGCCCATTCGCTGGCTTTAATGTGATCTTGTGCCTACTGCGACTGATACTCCTCAGTTGCATTTTATCCTAAAATAAGACGCACCACCTCAGTTGCTCTTCATATAGGAAGTTTTTTTTCTGCACTGCCAGATATAATAAAATTCTATAGTTTTTGCTTAGGATGTTTATGGCAAAAACACACTCTTCATTGTCAAAAGGGATGTGGTGCTTATTCCATCTCGCAACGACCACCATCAGACTAATGGAATCCATATAAGCCAAGGGCAATATTCATTACTCTAAATATGGCTGAGGTAAACTGTCCTCCACGTAGTAGTTTGCGTTAGTTTGCCATCTACCTATGTTGCTTCTAGAGACAAATTTCAAAATATATTGTATAATTAAAAAAAGAAATAGGAGACTTATGGCCGGTTTCACCAAGAGTCGTTAAAATCTGACTAATCTTCCGTTATCTAACGCGTCGTTAGTAAATAACGGATCGTTAATTTCTTTAGCATTTCACCAAGGAGTGCTTCAGTAAAATAACGAGTCGTTATTTAACGGCCCGTTATAGGTGAGCGCAAGATTTTTCATACTCTCTAGTGTTACTACGCAGCCCCCGGATTGGCTATCCGTTCAGCCTTAGAACAAATGAAGTACGTTATCCGCGAATACATCGTGAAGTTGTTTGTATACAAAATTGAACTTGTAAAAATGAATTCGGAGAAGAAACGCTGCCGAGGCCTAAACTTCACGCCAAATGAAAGAAATGTCATCGTGGACGTGGTTTCTAAGTATAGTGCCATAATAGAAGACAAAAGAACAGATGGAACCAATATTAAGAAAAAGGAAGATGTGTGGCAAAAAGTAGTGGATGAGTTCAACAGCCACGTGAATGTGTCTCATAGGAATATGAAACAGATAAAGTCATTCTATGATAATTTTAAGAGGAAGGTGAAGAAGGATATAGCGGAAGATCGAGTTAATCGTTAAAAAACGGGAGGAGGTGTTTTCGACCCAAAATCAGACCCAACGGTGGAGAAATTTCGGTCTGTAATAAAGGACCAAGCGGAGCCTTTGAAAAATAATAAGGACTCTGATGCAGAATATCTAGGTAAGCTCGTAAATATTTACATGGTTGAAATGAAGCCTATGAAAACGCTAGGGAATTGTAATTAATTGTGATTACCAATATCTGCTGTATGAGCATTAAAGCTGATTTTTATTTTCTTAGGCAATGCCTCTGAAGAAATTGATACGTCTGTCTTGGAAGAAGCAGATGAGGGATGTCATGAGATTGGTATGTTTCTTCAGTTGTCTTTCAAATTTGAAAACAAATTCTTGGAATTCATGAAACTTACATTTTGTCCATTACAATTTTTATTCGTTTTAGTAATTATTGCAAAAGAAGTAGCGACTCCAAATGCAATAATAGCATACAATGAGAGGCAAGAGATGACACCGGACATAATTACAGTGGTTCATGAAAATGAATTGGGAAAATGTAGTGCCCATTCAGAATCATCGACTACAGCGAAACCGGCATGGACAAAAAGAAATCGGCCGCAGCTGAAGAGGAAGATTTCTGAGATGACGGATGCTCAGAATAACATTGCTGAATTGTCCGCAGAAAGGAAGAAGCTGTGCACGGAGGAAAGGGAGAGTCATGCATCAAAAAAAAAAAACGAAGTTATTTTTCTGTTGAAAAAGGAAATGCTCGAGGAAAAGAAAGCAGCATACCAAGCGAAGCGAGAGTATTACCAATCAAAATTTGAGGTTCTAAGAATGAAGAAAACTAATTTTTAAAATAAAAATATTTAATTAACTTGAATGAATGCATCGTCTATTTTATTTGTTCTGTTGCAAACCTTCTTTTGTTAGGTTATTCGCGAGTATTATTTGTATGTACATTTTTTTACAATCTAAATATCATACTACTCAGGTTGATATTTAGTTACCTAGTATTCAATTAATAAATAAACTCTATACACTTCTATTTCCTGTATTATCTATAAATTATATTTAAAAGAAGTACAAGATGAAATTGCGAAA
Source organism: Tanypteryx hageni (assembly GCA_028673005.1). Lineage (NCBI taxonomy): Eukaryota > Metazoa > Arthropoda > Insecta > Odonata > Petaluridae > Tanypteryx > Tanypteryx hageni. The sequence continues at coordinate 70,728,955 of CM054118.1, forward strand.
TTTACAGCTAAATGATGCTTAACTTGACAAAAACTACTATAACCCAACTAATTTTACATTACTAATACCGTGAATATTCCAAGTGCTTCATGAAGCATTCATTCTTCCTTGCCTAATATAAACTAGACAATTTGATGAAATATTCCAACTTGTCTTCTATTTCTTCGACAATTTTCAGCACAACATTTTTGCTAAGCCTGAACCTTTCATTGAATTTATTGTCGTCGAATGTTTATAATTGATTTGTTTCTATATATCTTGGACGGCGAGTCCTTCTCCGAATATTTTCCAAAAATTCCAAATACAGAACTTCAGCATCGAAATTATCAGCCGCCATATTTGCTAGACTTAACGATCCGTTAATTCCTTTAAGTGGCTGAGCTAGACGCGTTAAAATAACGAGAGTTTAACGAATCGTTAATCTTAACAGACGTTGGTGGAACAACGGTTTGCGCTAACGAATCGTTAAAGTACACTAACGGCTCGTTAAATCCTTAACGAAGGTTGGTGAAACCGGCCATTAAAAAGATAAATTCTTAGCATGATGATTGCATTACCTTCTTTGATGCATAATTGAAAATGTATGATTTTTAAATTGGGAAAAACATTAGTGAAAGCCACGATTTAAAAAGAACAGGATTTTTTACAAAGGTTTCTGTGAAAAACACAATTGCAAATGACGTTTAATCATTATAAAATAAATCACATGTATTTGCTTGAGATGAAAGCAAACTTTAGTAATGGTGCTTCGAAGTTTATAAATCCAGTGACTACATCCCAAAATTTAGTATATGGGAAAGAAGTGGAACACTTATTTAAATTGACGTATATTGTGTATAAAACTGTAGATGATATAATGTAGAAAGATAAGATGGCGGACCCATATTTAGAATCAGTGGTTGCGTGGTAAATAGAATTCTCTTAATCATTCTCATAATCTTTTTCCCAATGCTGAAGATCGTTTCGACTTATTGGAAATGATTTTTTCGGTAAATAAACAAGCCCAATTTGTTTTATCATACGTCCAATGAAACTCCGAATTTTTATCACAATTTCAACCCTCTTAAATAAAAAAAAACAAATTTGCAACATTGTATTCTGATTAATGACATCCATACGAATAATGACTTGGCTCGTATCCATAGGAATAATGTTTACGATATGGCGATGTGTCTTGCAGATCGAGGGGAGAAGGGAAACTGGCGGAAACACATAGCTGTGATCAGCAAACTATGCGAAAAAAAAGGACAAAAACATATGAGAATGGACCATCCAGAAATTTCAAATACCTATAAATGGCACCAACTAGATTTGACGTTTCGAATAAAGCAGATTCATTCGATGAGACATTAGGAAAAGAAAGAGACGACTTATGCGCTTTACATGGCCAATCTTTGCTTTTTGTTCATTTCCTCATCGATATTTTCCTTCCATTGATGAAGATGCATTTATATGATTTTTAGTATTTTTATTAAAATTACATTCATAGGTTTAATGAAGAAAAAAATATTTTCCCGAATAATTTTAACGTTTGGCAATCATTCTCCATAATCATTACAAACTATGACAGCGTATCTTCACGAAATGAAGCCCGTAACGCAGTTATTAATAAATCGGATTTTTAACCTCCTATTTTAGCAAGAGCTAATATTATGCTGTCATTTAATGTGTAAGATTTTATGAAATGATGCGAATAAATCTAGAACGGTAAGGTCGATTTCAATAAATCTTTCGCCAAATACTCGCAGTCTCTATTTCTTGCCGACATTTTGGGAAAAAGTGCATATATATGTATGTATCTTTGGTATTTCTGGCTAATCAACCTCTTGGATTAATATAGCCATTACTCCTTCCACACCGAACACACACACAAGGGAGGAGGGAAACCCGGTAACGGCATTAACCTACTCTTTACGAAGAACACCAAGGGAACCAACTGCTAAACGTCCCATCCGAAGGACGGAGCGACGGCTTGAGCAATCTCCTCAAAGCACACAAGTAGGGGACGGGACGATCTCATGTTGAAAAATCCGACCTCCACCGGATTCGAACCTGGGACCGCTGGGAAAAAGGTGCGCGCGGGACACGATTAAATACGGTATTTGCTGTTAACTCTTTGGAGGGCTCCATCGTAAATCGTAAATGGAGGCAATCCTTCACCGTGGCGTCCTTTCCGATAGCACGTTTGGTCATATGTTATTTTCTCTATTTTCATGTAGATTTCGGTAGAGTATAGCTGTTAATTAATGTTAAATACTGAACACCTTTTCCCTCTTTCAAAACTTTTTTCATTCTAATTTTTTAGAAAAAATCTCTTCTTTGTTTACGAGATGATAAAATTTCTATACTTTCCCTGCCGCAAGCAGCTTCACGTGAACTTATGTCAAACGATTGGCTTTCAAAAGACCATATGACAAAATTCAACAAAATTTTGTCTGCCAATTCAGAATATCAGCCTCAAGAAGTATTATTTATTTGGAATATATTCGATAAAATTCAACCTGTTCTCAGACGGCACATTCAAATTTTGCCTTTGGAGGCGAAAGATAGAGTCACCCATTGGATATGTACATTCTTTGATAAAAGAGTAATCCATATGTGTGGCAGTGTTAGAAGGAATTATAATTTAACTGAACGTTTGCTTCAATACCTTTGCAAGTTATTTCCCTATAAACCTCCTGTGGTATTTGAAGATGTTCAACAACAACAGAGTCGCTGCACCTGTGGGGTATTCGCAATTGCTTTTCCTGCATGCATTGCTAATATAATAGATCCAACCAAACAGACCTTTGCCGCCACTGCTATGCGATCTTTTTTAAGAATTGTTTACGAGAATAGGACTATAACACACTTGCCTACTATTTTACAGGATGAAATTCCTTTTATTCCCAAAAGAGGTAGGCATAAGAAAATAAAAATGGGACCACCTAACTCAGCTGGAAGTGAGTTTGGAGGTTTATCAGTCGACGCTAAAAGAAAACGTTTGTCAAGATCGAAAGAGAACGTTAAATTAAAAAAGTATCTAGGATTAAACTAACCAATAGAAAAATACAAAATGGCATAGTTATTGAGTTATTTTCAGGGAGTGAGAGAAAGAGGGAGGGAATGAGAAAGACAGGGAGGGAAAGAGAGAGGCAGGGGGGAGAGAGATAGAGAGAAAGGGAGGGAGAGAGAGAGAGAGGAAGAAGCTGAGGCATCTCTGGGGAGTGGGGAAGGTGGGGGGAGGAAAATTTTGCACTAATAGCATTTCTAAGATATGGTTATTTGATTAAGTTATCTTTGATTACTTGAAATTTTATATTTTACAACGAATATTTGTTTTTCTGTTTAAAAACCAAGCAAATAATAAATGAATGTATTAAATTTAAAGTCTCGCCACTTATAATGGACTTGTACACGAGTTTGTTTAATATTCAAAGTTTTATGTAAATCCCATTGTAACTACTCTTCTCTACTTTGTTATAATGGATGTTTATTGAGCATTTTCTAAGAATACGTTTATTACTGAATCTAGGCATAGTATTGTATATTTTTTTCTCTTTCACAGCTGAAATATTCCATTTTTTCGTCAAAAACTCCCGAGTTTTCCGTGTACTCCTTTCCATTTCATGCCTCTTCTATTGCGATCACGAGTTGCTAGTTTAAGTTTATTAAACCTTTCATATTTTCATTCGTTTTACCCGCCGATATAAGTAATATTTTTTGCACCGGCAGCGATTTTGTTTCCAGGTTGCCTCGCAGATTTTCTAGCGCCTAATGTTTATGCGAGGTCTATAGCTGTCTTGTCCAATGAATAGAATCAATCGCAGGCATTCGGCAGATTGGTACGTTTCATCAGTTATGTTTTTCTTCTAATTTCAAAAATATTATATCAATGTAGTTTTTCCTCCAAAATAATACCAAATTAATTACTAAATATACGATCATTTGCGCGGGTGGATGTTCGGAGTGGAATTACTATTCTTTCATGTCTTTGTTTCAAGCATTCCGAATCTTTGGGTTTAAATCGAGCGCGAAGTTATTTTGTCTCTGTTTATCGCTGTAGGTTGATAATATTTAATGTTGGAAAAATTCTCATTTCTTTTATCGATTTTGTAAATAATTTATATCACGAGGCAAATATTGTGACCGCAGGTTTGATGAGAAACGAGAAGGTACGGTCTTCCATTTCTTTAATTCCGTAGCTTTTTTGAACTAATGCTATTTTATCCACTTATTTTGTAACTTGTGTATTGTACGTCATATGACGGGTGTATAATAATATTTCCTCCTTGCCTCTCGCCGTCCATTTCTCTCCCTCCCTCTGTCTCCCTCCTTCCCTCTCTCTCCCTCTCTTTTCTGCCACCTCCCCCCTCTCTCATTCCCTCCTGTCCCAATCCGTAGCTCTCCCTCTTTTTCTCCGTCTCCCTCTTTATCTCTTTCCTCCCGTCCTTTTCTAATTATATACCTCCCTTACTCTCTATGTACCTTCCATTCTATATCCCTTCCTTCCTATCTCCCTCTCCACATCCCCCTCTCTCTTACTCTACATCTACGTAGTCGTTTAGATAAGCAAACAAATACAAACTAAATCCCAGTCCCATTAGGATTTCGTAAATTCGCGAAAAAATTCTACGATAAACTAAGGCATTCTAAGCACTCGTATATATTACACGTATGCGGGTTGAGACAACAATTGATTCTTGAAGTTTAGCAATGACGTGATCGGCAAGGCAACATCCCGCTTAAAAGCCGATATTTTCCCAAAATATGTGATTTAAATGTTTAATATGAGAGATTTCGAACGTTAGGCGGAAAAAGATGAATAAAATAAGAAACTTCATTAGTTTTCCTAAAACATAGATTAAATTCGAAGATTGTACGTCAATTTTTTATTAATTTTAATTTCCATAAGAAAAAAAGCCTACGCTTTAATAAAGCCGCTTTTTACGTGTCATCTTACGGGAAATGGAGTCGAACCCGGATCTTTTTTCGTATTTTTTCGTCATTTAATTTTTGTTTCTGAATCAAACATTCCTGCGAAACGAAAGACGCGTTAAAAAGTGCCATTGATGATGCCAGCGTTATACACAAACAAACACATCCAGGTTTTTATTACAGTAATCATTTCTATAAATGCCAAATGCGATAAACTTTACATACTTAATTATTTTATGCGGCGTCTTTCTCGCGATAAGTTTCTTCCTTATTGTAGAATTATTTTATTTCCTCGTCAGTATAGACAGTGATCATTGTTCATTTCAGATTATTTTACCTACTTCATATCTTAATAAGCTGAGGATAAGCGAACACTAGCAGTGAAATTATGACTGTTCATTTATAATTACTATTGGTACCCACAAAAACATTTGCAATGTCAGAAATCTGTATGTTTTAAAGTCATCTTAGAGAGAAAAATATTGGTATACAGCAATTATTTTCAAAGTTTTATGTTATTAATGCTTTAAAATTGTCGCTTTTTATTAACATATATGCATTTTTTTTCATAGACAGTTAATTCAAACATTTATTTCATTTTTAACTCATGAATTATTACCAACACAAAGTTTTTGTACTTCAAATTGTGTTATTATTCATTTATTAATAATATCCCATATTCTCCTAATAAAATTGGACAACTGACATTTTGAATGCGATGTTTCTTTTTATAATTTATATGTGTAATTTTAATTTCTTCTCTCTTAAGAAAAAGGTAATATTCCTGTATTTAAATTAAAAAATATTTTTTCTTTTGGTCGATCGTTAAAATCGCCCTCAGTCTACATGCAGTTTACTGAATAATCATCATCTGCAATTATTAACGTTGCAATCTTTTAATTTTGACGTTGCTACAACAATAATTTAAATGCGTCATAAAAAACGCGAAGCGAATAACGCAATTCTTTTGTCTATTTGAAGGCTTAATAGACTATATTTGAATCGGAGGCAACAGTGCGGTCGCTCTGGCAACGCCCGGAAAGAGTACGAAGAAGCCATGAAATTTCGAAAAGAAATGCGTATTTCTGACACATTCTTCTGTGTAATATCAAAACATTGCAATAATAAGATATTTTATAGTTTTATTCGTCGAATAAAGCAATAACGAAGAAAATTGGTTTATATTTACGTATTTTGATGAATGAAGGAAAACATCTTGCACCCTGAGAAATCGAAAATCCGTGTAAACATATGGGAAAATATAATCATCTCCTGGAGTCGAACCTGGAATACTTCTGTAAACGAATAGTTTTCCTGGGGTCTCCTAGTTGGCAGAAACAAAATGGCGTTCACAGCATTAATCTATGACATACAGTTCAAGAGATAAAAGGGAGGACGGACAGACATCGAGTAATCTAATATATTATAACACCTGTGTCTCTGCCTGCGTCTCTGCTTGTGTCCCTGCGTGCCTGCGTCTGAAGCCTCGAGTGACGTCACCTTCCGACATGAACGCAAATAAACCGAGAACGGTCGGTTCTATTTCGACGAATCTTTCGCCTGAATACTCGGCGCGAACTCTTGCAGGTTTTAAGTGGGTAGTCGTCCCCCGGAAAGGCATGGGTTCGATACCAGGATAGTTTTCGTTTTTTCATTAGGTCAACACGCAATCGGCAAGAATACGATGTTTAGACCTTTATTCTTTAACATTTTAAAATACCTTACGATCAAGACTCTGACTCAAGATTTATACCATTTCACGCAGAAAAAAATGAAGATTATTATTATTACCACCGATTCTGTTGTTAAATTCGTGTTTGCTCATATTTTATGTTTATATTAGATTTTCTCCGGTTTTTCGACAATTCATTTGTTGATCTCGGATTTTTGCATTGTTAGACTCGGACTTTCAAATGCATTTGTGCTAAGCTTACAGTGCTAGAAACGCAACAAGGACAATAATCGATTGAAAATTTATGTGAAAAGTTCCGTGTAAATATAAAACAAATGAAACACGTAGCGAAGGAAAGAAGCGGTTCTAATGCATTGTTAAAATGAACAACTTAACATTTCAAATAGAAACATATTTCACGCATGCATTCAAAATATTGTTTCGTTTGCAAGTTTTATTGGGCAGTTTAAAGCAAATTACTATATTGATAATGTTTGTGATTAATTTCTTTCAATATTGAGACGTGGCCGATTCATTGATTACTTAATATTAAACAAACCACAGAACATACGATATGCTGTACCATCAGAAATATTGAGCAAAACAAAAACTATTGCATACCGGTAGTATAAATCATGTAGGTATGTGCTTTTGGTTATGAAATGGTGTGAGTTATATAATTATTTTAAGAGGGGCTTTAAAAGTGATTCAACTAATAACACTCTTTGTAACAATTTTTTTCATAGGAACTCTCGCAATGTGTCACTGCACGCAATGGTTTCTAGAGGTTTGCAGGAAGTACTGCAAAGGCCCCCTAGTTATATATAAAACGTGTTGTTATTTATAACCTTTCATTTATTGTTGTTGAACCATACTGGGTTATTTTTCCGCGATAAGGGCGTTATAACACGCTCCGATATTGTCTAAGTCGACATTCTTTTCAGAATTCTTATTCAGTATTCTGGAGTTGGTTGAGGATGGGGTTGGAAGTTGTGTCCGATGGATAAGAAAAGACTTTGCTTATTATATTAGCTTCACCTTAGGAGAAAGCATTGCAGAGAAAATTCCACTGAAAAACATTATTGGGTGCATCCAGTTTTGGCGGAAAAATGTCTTTTTTGAGAGTATTATTTTTGTTTTTGAAAGCATTTAATTATTTTCTGCATGTTTTTATATTAACTTCACTTAAGGTTTTTTGTCTAATTTCTTAAAAAGATATTTACTTCTCCAAGTTATGTTGTAAGGAAGAAGTATTGCGGTCGTGTCAAAAGAATCGAAAATGAGTTAACGGTGGAATTACACTTTTCAAAGGGCGTTCAATGCGAAGAACATAGTCCTCCGAACATTATTTTTACAGGTATTTTCCTTACGTTTCCTTGGAAGTTTCACTTCGTATCTCAGCTACCCATGTAATTCTGTGAGATATTTACGTATCAAATAGAGAACATATTTTGAAAGATAAGATACCTATTTTTTCTTTTTCCTTACTGCCCATTGTCTTAAATTCTGCATTCGGAAAATTGTACAATTCTTTCCACGAATTAAGTATCCTTCAAGATTTTATCTTTGTAAGTTTTTTTTCAAGTTTTGTCCCACAAACAGGGCTTAGATTCGGCTAACTCTATAAAGGTTAGACCTCGTATTTGTTAATAGCAGCAGGAATGAATTCCAAACTTGCTGATATAACCGTCTTAGAGATAGATGTAAACAAAATGTTTGATGTTATGCTTGGAGTTTTCTCGAATTTTTATCTCAGAAACTATAACTCGTAATTATATTGTCTCGCGGGTCTCTTTGTAGTAAATGTTGTCCTCTATTCGAATACATTTTTATTCTATACCTCACAGATCATATAAGAGCACGGAAGAGAAAATTATGGATTTTTAATTGTTGTTTCCCGAGAGAACCGTCTTAACGATCGATGCAAACAAAATATGCGATGTTTTGTTCGCGACTTCCACGAGTTATCATCTCCCAAACTATAAGTCGTAATTATATAGTCTCACAAACCTCATTGTAGTAAATGCTGTCCTCTATTCGAATGTATTTCTTAATCTGTACGTCACAGGTCAAATTACAGCTAGAGAGAGAATAGTTTGCTTGACGGACGCCATTTAAGGAGATATGAGTATAAGTTTACTTAAGTAATTATGCAAAGTGGAAGTTCTAATTGACGGATCACAATTGGGCGATACATTTTAATAAGGGTCACTCCTAATTAATTTAATTAAAATCCGTCCAGCGATTTAGGAGATGAAAGTTAGGACAGACGGACGGACGGACTGACGGACGAGACGTGCCCATAAGGCGTTCTGCTACCACCGCTTCCCCGGTAAAGAACGCCTAAAAACGGAACAGTTACGATTTGCACCTATTAGTATGAAGGTTGAACCTCATGGCCAGTACCATAACTTTTTCGGTTCGTGCTCGATATTTCGTAATATTTTATTTTTGCTTATATATATTGAATACCAAACCTTTATTTTTTCATAGCGTTTCAGGGTCGTGAAAATGATTTGTTTTAAATCCCATTCCTACTGGACTTCATTCTCGATTCTACCTTTCCATGGTACATATAAATGCCTCGAGAATGCTATATCGGATGCCAAAAAGTTTTTCTCTATTCCTTGGTGGTTTATTTCATAATATCGCTGCATCTGATATGCATGATTGAATTTTTTAGTATTGCGTCCTCATCAATGTCATGCAAGAGAATATTAATTTTAAACATGGACTTCTCTTAAAATTTAAATCTTAACTCCTGTCACGGAAGTGAGAGTAAGGAACTTTTTCACTGATTTGTTTCAATTCGAATAATTTGTTTGAATATTTTGGCGAAATTTATGCGAAAGTGATGTTATCAGATTCGTTTTGAATCCTGTAAAATACGATTGCTAGTATTCGAAATATTTCTGGCATATTTTCTTCGAAGCAACCGTATTCAGAGACAATTTTTGGGGAATTATAAATAAAGACGGCTGCTTTGTAGCCTAAATGCGCATTTCGTTTTTTACAACCTTACTGTGGCTATTGGAGTTACATGAAACTAATATTTTTAAATGCTTGTTTTTGAATCACGATAAGTATTTCATTCCGTGAGGTTGAGAAACTAAATGTTATTTTATCTCCAAGTTTGAGTTTGTTATCCATAAACTGAACTGTACGTGTTTTTTGGTGAAATGTATACTTTCTATTTCGAGCATTTTCTCGCGATTATAACGTTAACAGTTCGAAAATAAAGGATTTTCTCTCGGAGGAGATTTAAATGCCTCTTTCATCATCATTAGTAATAATTTCGCAGACATCCATGATTATATATGTTGGATCGGGTTCCAAACAACCTTAATTTCTCCTTCCTTTTCAAATTCGTCTTTTAAAACTTTTCCTTACTCTTCTTCTTTTGCATGCTAAGTTTTCTTAATTTTCTCCTCAAGAGTATACCTCTCCAGTTCACCCTCCTCATTCTGCTCACGTCAGTTATATTATCTTTCCCTTCTCTCCTAATAATTTAATACTTTCTCGCTGTATACTTTATTCGTAAATTTTATCTTTATTATTCTTCCCAATGTCCATATTTCAAAGATTTCCGAGAAATCCATATACTTTTCTCTAGCCATTCATTTTCCGCCTCAAAAAGGTACAATTCATTTCACCAAATTACTACATATATCTGCATCTCCTTTATTTGTAAACAAAAGCTTTTAGCCTACTTTCCAGAATGAAAATAGGCTAATACTTTTGTCTTTGTGTCTTTCTGCCCCCCTACTAACTTTTGAAGCAATAAACCGTTTTTCGTGAAACTTGGTGGAAATCTCTTGCTACATGGGCCGAGCTCCCGAGGTTAGATTTTGTTGCGAAGATTGAAGTCCTGGGTTCGATTCCAGGGACTATCCTCCCCATTTGGTTTACGTGGGAAATATTAAATCCATCGTGCAGAGAAATTTTCTCTTGGGCATTAAAATATCTTAGAAATGCAATATCGGAGCGGGATTTATACTATCTTCTGAGAAAAGGAATAGAGATTCCAATTTTGATCGTAGAATTTTGCTTATCGCTGGTATTTCTTAGAATTTTGCTTAATTACTGGCGTTTTAGCAGTTCTTATCACTCATTTCCATTGCAGCGACTATTGTTGGGCTCAGATTTGTTATAGTCTAGTATAATATATACGCGCGTTATTTTTGCCACAAATACTCGTGAGCAATTTAGTTTTCCGTTCGAATGTATTTGTAGTAATATATTACTCTAAATTATGAAATTTGGAAACTCAAAGAGCAACATTTGAAAGCTATTAAAGCAAAGTAATTAAATAAATGTTTAAATGGAAAGTAGGCATCATATAATCCTTTTGAATTATCACGTTTAATTTTACTTAACACACCATTCACCTTCGTTAACCTTTCCCTAATCAGAAATAATCGAATTATATTCTTTTGTTCATTGAATCGAAATAGTTTTAGAAATGGTACATGCAAAACTGTATTGAAAATGAAATGTTATTAATAAGTAATGTGAGTACTACGCAAAATATCAATAGTAAAATTTTAAACGGAATATTCATATTTGGGTTGGCAAAAAGTTACAATTCATCTTAAGTAATAGATTCTTAATATTCATTCATATTTAACTAACATGGACAGATTTTATTAACTTAGAATCATATTAGGATTTTTGAAATGTAATATGTACATTAATAAAGTCGTTCTAGCAATGATGAATGTCTCAGACGGCAACATTTCAGTAATGATCCAGTCAAAACATCTCAATGGCCTCACAGTCCTTCTCTCCACACGTAAATGTTTTTATCGCAACCGTCGATACACTCTAAAAGAAAATCCGGTGCTTAAGAGGCCAGAGGTCATTTTGTTTCGCACTCTGTGGCGTGTCGCTTGTTTATGAGAGCCCAATAAACGAAAGAACGTGTTGTTTTGACAGCATTTCTCTCGCAACTGAGATCGCAAGCCAGTCTAAGGAGAGAAAGAATAAGGAAACTGTTAACAGATCCACGTGTGACTTAACAAAGTACGCGTAGAGTTGTGGCGTTCCCTCAGCAGATAGGTTTTATGTTGTGTTCGAATGCTCCGAGCGGCGATAGTGGCACTTGTATTGGACGAGTCGGGATGTAGACGGTGGTCGGCGCACAAGTAATATTGAGAAGCCGAGGTATAGAGGCAGATAAGGAGAGAGAGAGAGGGAAATGGCGGTAGGAATGGTGGCCATGGAGGGAGGGATGGGGAGGGATGGAGAAGGGATGGGGGAAGGTCGATATACGGGTCTTCGCCATTCTTAAAACCAAAGGATACTCAGAATGCTATCACGTAACGAATTATTTAAGATTATGCAGGAAGTTCGAGTCAATAATTTCAATCCCCTACTGTGCGAAGAATTTCCATTTCACCTAGAGATATATTATTCTTTGCAAGCATTAATATATGTGCTGCCAAACGCGCCCAGATACACATATATGTACTTGGATGCGACTTTTTATGCATGTATTCATTTATATAGGGCCTAATTCAAATATGGTTAGCCTTTAGAGCAGTAGTGCACAACATACGGCCCGCACGCCAAATTTGGCCCGCCGACACATTTTGTGTGGCCCTGCAGGATTTAACTCAGCTGGTGCTTTCCTTTTCCGTAAAAAATACAAATAAAATTTGTTATGGATATTTATCGCATGTGTGAACAAACATTCTCTCTTATGGAATTAAACAAAGCTCCATTACGTTCAGCACTGACAGATCAGAGTTTAACTTCTCCCATTGAGCAAGCATATTATATTTGTCTGTCACCTCATTTTTGTCGCATAAAAATTGAACGTAAAAGTTGTTACGGCAATTACTGGATCTACAATAGTGCACGTAAATTTTTTATGTACAAAACTTTCATAGCTTGGCCCACCCAGATCCAATCGATCGTGTCAACTTTTGAGTTGCGCACCTCTGCTTTAGAGGTTTTAAACGTAGAGAAGAGAGCGAGAGATGCTAAGGATGGATGCGTTGGATCTCACTTAGGAGAGGTCGGAGGCTGACTCCGCTATCTGTAACATTATTTGGGCGCCGTCGAACGAGTCGTCCTGCGACCATTTTAAGCGATTAAATCAGTCGGGAGAGTTTGGAATGCGGCGTCGGACAGAACTGAGATTTCAACGTGGTTGGGACGGGACGGGAGGTGACAATGTACGGGACTGTGCGGGAGTGAGGTGGGATAAAACGGGATTGGAAGTAGGGTGAAAGGAGAAGGAGCGGGACGGGATTGGGGAAAGGAATGGGACAGGAATAGAAAGGGAATGTAACTGGAATGGAGTGGGGTGGAACGGGAATGGAACGACGACGAAGATTGGTGCTGCGGGGTCGGGAAGGGCGCGTGTCTTTGAGGGAATCGAGCAAGGAAGTGGAGCGAGCGAGGAAAGAAATTGGGATATGGTAAAAGGCGGGAAGGGACAATATACCCAATAACACGTGTATTGGACTATACGGATTCATAGGGCGATGTTCACGGAGAGAGCGCGGGAATGCGTGCGTTAGGAAAACAGAAGCAAGTACAGCAGGGTCTCAAAGTAGGCGAACTCAGAGTACGCGAACCCGCTCATACGCGACTGACCCCCTGATTCATACTTACCGGTATTAATTGCTTTGGCGGCCTCATCGCACAATCCTGTTTCGTCGCCTCCACGAGAAAAGGTCGCGAAATCACCGACCAAAACGCCTGTCACAACACAAGTCAAAGTCGATCCCGACGATCCTCTATCTGTTGAATGGTCGGAAGAAGAGGATCCGGAATAATTTTTTTTTTCTGACATTTGATTTTTTATAGAAAATGATAGTGTTCAGGCATATATAGAATTTTATAAAATTTATACTTTATTCAAGATTTATGTAAATTTAATTTATACAAATGAAGTTTATATACACGCGTGCATGGTTTATAGGAGTTCGGGTGGTTTTACCTTGGTATATGAACAATAGTTTTCTATAGGTGAACCCCAACTTACGCGAATTCGCACTACCAGGAACCTGACCCTTTCTCACTTTGAGACCCTACTGTAATGAGGAAGAGAATAAATTGGAGTGGAGTGGGAAGACTAAAACCGCAGAATGAACGAGCAACGAGATAATCGCTTGGACGACTCTCGATGGGCAGTGTAAAGAGGTTAAACGAAGAACAGACTGGCGGCAAGGGACGAATGTATTCATAACGAACAAGAAGAATTCCCGACTCATAAACGAATCAAGAAGCTCACATTATGGCTTTCGTTTAAAATACGAAGAGTTTCTGTGACTGTGAGGCGACACGTCAATATTTAGTGGAACAAAACCAAAAGTTCATAGTAAGAATTCATAAAGATGACCACTGACGATCATGCGGGAGAGCTGACCGTCCTGAATTCCCGACCCCATTCTGACAAGTGAATCGAGCGCAATCACGAAACTTGGAATCGACCTTAAAAGACTTGAAAAATATAATTTTACTTCTAGATTTGCTATAACTTTAAAATTTGGCAGAAATATGTGGCATTAGTAACCTACAATGGAAAAAGTAATGGTTTTTAAGGTGAAATGATATGCTTGCAGAATGCACGCACCAAACCACTTGTATAGTATAAGGATTAAGGCGACAATACAATCTCGAGGTTTAACAGGGACGCGGTCGGCAAGGCAACATATCGTTAAATAGCTTAAATTTTTCAAATAAATGTAGAAATGTAGAACTTCGGCGATTTTATATCGCAGGCAAAATGCGACGATATGAATAAGATTTTTAGGCGTTCTTTACCAGCGAAGCGGTAGTACCAGGACGCCATATGGGCGTCTCGTCCGTCAGTCCGTCGCAACTTTAGTCTCCTAAACCGCTGGACGGATTTTAATTAAATTAAGTATGAGTGATCCTTATTAAAATTTATCCCCAAATTGTGATTTTGAACTGCATCTCTCAATTATAACTTCCACTTTACGTAAATACTTTAATAAACCTATACACGTATCTCGTTAAATGGCATCCTTCAAGCAACAATTAAAAATCCGCATTTTCTCCCCCTTGCTCTTATATGATTTGGGAAGTATAGATTAAAATTAAATTTAAAATGCAAGAACCGCCCATTCTTTCCATACAGTTTCATACGTATTTCCGATAAGGAACGACTTTGAAATTTATGGAGTATACTTTTCCATTTTGTATTTTGGGCTGCCATTCTCTAAGATTGTCAATGCCCTTTATTTCTCCTTTTCTCTAAAAAAACATTTCTTTCTGATTCTGATTGCCTTATACATCCTTATGCAGCTATCGACTGATTATTTTCATAATGTGTTTGGTTTTCTTCAGTGATAGTTTTTTCATTGCTATCTTTTATAATAAAGCTAAAAATTAAATTTCTATAATTATTAATGATTATTTATAATATTCAGCCGGTTTGACTGATTTTAAACAATTTATAGCATTTAAATGTTTCCTTATCGTTTAAATGTTGCTTCATGGTTCATGAAACTCAATTTACGGCACAAACTACTGCGTCTGAACGCACTCTACTTTGGACATGGCGTTAGTTGCCGAAGTATATTTTATTTAGACAGAAGAAGTGATTTTATATAATAACTAGCGTAATTTCCCGGGTTTTGCCCTGGGTTTAGAGTTTAGAAATTTTCATTCGCATAAGACTCGGTAATATTTTCATCCAAACTCAAGGTACTCTCAAGGTAAGTGAACAATATTCCTTTTTAATTGGTATGAACAAATTAAATATAGACTCAAATTTGATACCCCCCTTCTCCCAAAGAAATCAAAAAGTTCTGGCACCGAGGTGCGTATCCTCAACGTCTCTTTAGTATGTACATCAAGTTTTAAGTCTCTACGTTTCTTGCTTCAACATTGATATTGGTGGAAGATTCATCAAAATCGGTCATTTGGTTGCTGAGATAACTTCAAACAGATTGCTTTTTGTCAAATTCGCCGTAGTATAATCGAATATTAATGTATTTGCTTTGAAATAAGAAAAATATTTTTCCTTATATTGTGATGGCTCTGCTTTTTAGATCCCTTCAAAACATGTTCATTTCGTTTTTCCATTCTACACCCGCCCTACAATGAAATCTGTTCAGCCAATACCTTTCAAATTCATAGTTACAGAAAAATTCCAACCTTGATATTGTGGTCGCCCTGTTTAGTCGACACCGTTGAAATATTTTAGTTATTTATTTATATGAAGATTAAATATACTATATTTGGTTAAAATCCATTAGGTCAGTTCTCTAGAAATATGTCTAAAAGAAATATTATTTAACTCTTCATGGTGGTAGCCTGCTCTTTAGCTCCGCTTTAAACATCTTTATTTCATTATTTTATGTTGTGCAAATCTCATAAACACAATTTAATTGAAATCCGTTCAGCCAATTCCTTCCAAATCCTTAATTATTGAAAGAGTTTAATTTTTAATTGTGGCACCCCTGTTTGACTGATTCGGTTTAAATATGCTAATATAATTTTGTATACAAGTGTCTATTATAAGTATTAAAATTGATATGGACAGTTCAACACAAATACGTGTAAAAAGATTTTTTTATTCCTTGTATTGTGGCAGCTCTGCTTTCTATATCAATATTAAACATCATGATTTTGTTATTTTATGTTGCACGCCTACTTCATAGAAAATTTCATTGTAATCGATTGGGCCAATTCCGTCCAAATTCATAATTACCGAAAAGTTTAACTTTGCAACTGGGCACCCCTACTTAGTTAATCGGTTCGAAATGTCATTTTTAGCCTATTTTCCAAAATAGAAATAGGCTTATAGTTTTGTCGTTGTGTTTGTTTGTCCGTCTGTCTGTCTCTCCGTCCCCCTATTAACCTTTGAACCAATAGACCGATTTTGATGAAACTTGGTGAAAACCTCTTGCTACATGGGCCGAATCCCGAGGATAGTTTTTGTTGCAAAGATTGAAGTGCTGGGTTCGATTCCAAGAACTATCCTTCCCATTTGATTTACAGGGGAAATATTAAATCCATCGTGCAGAGTAATTTTCTCTTGTACATTAAAATATCTTAGAATAATAATATCGGAATGAATTTTGTACTGTTCTCTTAGGAAAGGAATGAAGATTCTAATTTTTATCGTAGAATTTTGCTTATTGATCGTATTTCTTCGAACTCCTCGTAAATACTAGCGTTTTTGCAGTTTTTATCATTCACTACGAGAGTGTTGCCATAGCAACAACCATTGTTGGTCTCGGATTCGGTATATTCTAATACATAGGCGCGTTATTTTGTCGCACAAATACGCATGATAAATGTAATATTCCGTTCGAATGTATTTGTAATATTTTATAACGCTAAATTATGAAATTTGGGAACACAAAGAGCAACATATCCGCGGTGATTTTAAAAATATTAAAGCCAACATATGTAAGTATTAAATAAATGATTAAATGGAAAGTAGGCATCATAAGTTCTGCTTGGATCATCTTGTTTTGGTCATGGATTTATGTACCAAATTTGGTTGAATTCAGTTTGGCCAATTCCTTCCAAAAGCATAATTACTGAAAAGATTTATTTTGCAATTGTGGCACCCCTGCTCAGTCGATCCGGTCCAAATATGTCACTTTGCTCATGAATTTTTTTGATGATTCTATGTACCAAATTTGTTTGAAATCGGTTTGGCCAATTCCTTCCAAAAGCATAACAACCGAAAAGTTTATTTTGCAATTGTTGCACCCCTGCTTGGTCGATCCGGTCCAAATATGTCATTTTGGTCATGTATTTAAGTGACTATTGTATGTACCTACCACATTTGGTTGTAATCGGTTCAGCCAGTTCTTCCCTGATTTATGCGTACTGGCGGACGGACATCGCCGAAATTTGGACCGACCGTTTTATGGAGACCCCTCGAAATCTTGAAATTTGGATCGGCCCTTACATTACGATCCTTGACCCCGTAAACGATTTTATCCTTTTTTTGGTTCGAAAATGTATTTCATCAAAAGATTGATATTATTGGAGAATTCATCAAAATCGTTCAATTGGTTGCTGAGATATCTTCAAAAGACCGATATTAGGACCAACAATGGGGACTCTCGGGCCCCCGTGTGCCGATTTAAATTATTTTTGGCACTACAACTCTCAGAATCAACCTAAAGCTGCTGCTACATTTTTTAGCTCCTACGTTTATTTTCTGAAGGGTTATGACTGCCACAGGCGCACACACACGCAGCTTTCATTATTATATTATAGATATCTTAAATTTAGCTAGCGATTTGTTTGCGTAATGGAAACCTTAACATTAACGTTCGCATTCAGCTGATAATATTCATACACAGGCTCTAAAGTGAATTGCGATCAAATTTACTCTAGAGTATACTAAAAAAAATAGCTTCCGGCAATTAATTTCGAGACTAAGCAAAAATAAGTGAAATGTATTAACCAGAGCTAATCTACGGCCAGTATAAATCATCAGATGACAATAATATTATATTTCAATTACTTTGTTCGGAATTACATAGTTTATCAATGTGATGGCGCCTCACGTTTAGGCTCGCGTTCCGAGAGAGGAAAGGGGTATGGTGAAACGAGAGTGAGGGAGAAAGGCCGAGGAACGGAGAGAGGGAAGGAGGGGAAAAGGGAAGGATAGGGAGAGAGAGAGGGAGGGGAAAAGGGAGGGAGGGAAGAAGGAGGAGAGGGAGGGAAGAAGGGAGGGAGGGAGGGAGGGAGTGGAGGGAGGGAAGAAGGAGGAGAGGAAGGGAAGAAGGAGTGGAGGAAGGGAAGAAGGGAGGGAGCGAGGGAAGGAGTGGAGGAAGGGAAGGAGGGAAGAAGGAGGAGAGGGAGGGAAGAAGGAGGGGAGGGAGGGAAGAAAGAGGAGAGGGAGAGATGGGGAGAGGGAGGAGGGGGGAGTGCGTGTTGTCGTGTGGTGTCGGCGTTTCCACAGCAACGCCCCAACACAGTAATTTATCGCCGCGACCGCGCCGGAGACTTCCAAGAGAGGAAAAGAGAGGAGAGAAATGGGGGGAGAGAGAAAAAGGAAGAAAAAGAGCTGGAGAGCGAGAGAGAGAGAGAATGGGATGTGTGGGGCTGGATTTTTCTACGAGACGCGTGAATTGCGGTTGGAGAAAGAGTGGAGCGTGTGAGTGGGAGGGGAGCGAAGTGCAGTTCGGTGTGGGAGTGCGCAGAAATCCACTCTCCTACCTTCTTCTTAATCCTTCCGGAACTCTTCGGATCGCTAAATAAGGATTATAAAAGAGGCCGATTTGGTCAAGCACACGTTCCCTGGGTACTTTAAATGAGCCTAGTGGTTGAATTAGAGCAATACCTTATTCAAGCCGAATATTTTTCGATTAAATGCTCGAATTGATTTATTTGAAAATTAATGTTGCCGTAGAAAAGATATTCCATGTCGTTTAAACTTTTTTTCACTATCCAGTATCTTTTTCAGAAACAATTAGTGGATGTAGGAGGAAATAGTCGGAGGAACATGAATCATTATATTGCTTGGATTGACACACGTGGTTATTTTGATGCCTCTGATTTCAAGTTGGATTTATGTAAAAAACTTTTGTTATTTTTCCTAATATTATCTGGTTCGGTACAATACCTTCATAAAAATATAAACGTAATCCTAAGAAAACTAAATTTCGAAATGAATAATTTAAAACTCAACTACATGATTCCAATTTGGATATAAGCCACGTTTCAGGTTGTTATCAAATAGAATTTTGATACAAATCGCTTGAGAATAGCACATTTCCTTTGAAGATAAATAGACACCCAAATGAAGCATTGAGCGATCGTTCTCATGGATGCAGTATTATACTAGAACATTGGGTTGAATACAATTCAACGTAGTTAAAGAGATATTTCAATCAGAGTAGGTACGTATTACGGAAGTAGTTAGTCTCCTCCCCTCTTCCCCTCCCCCACCTCTCCCCCCCCCCCACTCCTCCCTTCCACTCCCTCCAAATGCAGCATCATTTCAAAACTCGAACGGACGGCTATCAAAAGAAAGATATGTGCTCCAGGACGCGGCTCGGATTCCGCAAAAAGCGGAATCCAGTCGCATATAACATGCGCCGCTGACAGGATGTTAAACAGTAAACGTAAGTGAAAGCCAAGGTTTCGCTCAATCTACTGCTCCCTTAAACACAGATCACGAACCCTCTTCACGAAATCGCGCGCGCGCCACTAATTTCAATAAACCGGCGTCGATTCCGCAGTTCTCGTGGCTACCGCGCTCTTTGCTGAAAATCCGGTCACGTGTCACACGTTCTCTGGAAAGCATTTATACCCTTTTAAGAAAACTAAAGGTAAGAAGTTAATGCCGACGCACGCAAATACGATATACAGCAGTGCCTCCGACACACGGCCATAATATAGGAATTTAAAGGTGATACTTGCAAAATTAACAAATCGAGGCAGCAGGCAGTGAGTTTGCTTTAGATTTCCCTCTCGATTGCTGTCGAATATTTCGTCCGAAACAAAAGAGTAAACAAATCGGAATAATCACCCCCCTCAAAAGTAATTCGGGCATTATAACCGAATATAAAACACAGACAATACTATAGTTTTGAATAAATCGTTTTAATTAAAATAAACTGCGTTGGAGTACAACAACTCGGGAATATTAATTTTTATTGATTATCTGGTTGAAGGCTAAATTAAAACCTGCGTCGAACCCATTTTCCTTAATGTATCTCTTCATAAATTTAATCAAATTTCGTTCCAGATGCCTTCTATTAGTTAATGCATATTAATGGTTAACATTACAACATACACGAGTTCTTTATTGGCAAGATTTTTCCTAGTTTAGTCGAGATAACCATTTATTCACAGACTAAAAATAATCTAAATGAATATATTTTATGAAACCACGGAGGTATGTATTCCTATCGTATTTGAGGATGGTTACACATTCCTGCCATTCAGGGGAGGGTATAAATGGCCGTAACGTGTTGTTCCTCTTTAAGAGCGCGTGTTGACATTGTATTCTCTCGGAATTAGTTTCCTTCCCACTCCTGTTCTTCCCGCCGTGAATCTGATCGGCGAAAATCTTCTCCTGCGCTATCTAATTTGGTTTTCCAAGTGTTAGGTGAAAATATTTCTCCGACGCATAAATTTTAGGCGCACGTCTCAGGCCCCAATATGTCAGCCTCTCCCGTCCCATACTCCCCTCCCCACTTCCATTCTCCCTCCCCCATTCCCTCCCCCCAATCCTCTCCCTTATTCTCTCAGAGCTCTGCATCTATGTCTCCTATTCGAGGTTGACACGCACCCAGGCAGATAAGCTAACGACCTTCCTCTCCAGCCATTGCCGTTGAGTG
The DNA here is from genome assembly GCA_028673005.1 of Tanypteryx hageni. Lineage (NCBI taxonomy): Eukaryota > Metazoa > Arthropoda > Insecta > Odonata > Petaluridae > Tanypteryx > Tanypteryx hageni. The sequence goes on from CM054118.1 coordinate 70,749,841, forward strand.
AAAGAAAGGCAGGCGGAGGAGTCATAAATTCCCCCTCATCTCACCTCCCTCCCTCCCAATTGAGACGGTGCACCAAAGTGCCCTCCCTCACTCCTTATTACCACCAACTCCCTACCTTTTCCTCCCTTTATATAAATCTCCATCCCTTCTTCGTCACCTCTCTTTCCTCCGCAGTTCTCTCCCATTCTTCCTCCCGTATTTTACTCCCACTCCTTTCTTTCTCCTCCACACTTACTCTCTTCCAAAACTTTCTCCATTCCTTCTCCCTTCCCCTCCGCTAATTCTTCTCTATCTTCCCTTCCCACCTTCCTCCTATATTTTACTCTCTATATCGCTATATCTTCTCTCTCTCTCTCTACCTCGCATTCCTTCTCTCTCTCTCCTTCCATTCCATTTTTGCTTATTTAACTCCACTTCTACCTCCACTCATCCTTCCATTCCGCCTTCCTCTTTTTCCTTCTTGCCATCTCTCACCCTATCTCCCTATTTCCTTTTAATCTTTATTCTTTCCCATTCTCTCTCTCTCTACCTCGCATTCCTTCTCTCTCTCTCTCCTTCCATTCCATTTTTGCTTATTCAACTCCATTTCTACCTCCACCCATCCTTCCAGGCATATCTTACCCTACAATCCCTATTTCCCCCTCACCCCCTCCCTTATATGGATATTATTGTATGTATTTATATATGATTTTTTCTCTCTTTCTCAAATTATTGTTGTTTTTTTCCCCTTTCCCTGAACTATTTAGGAATTTTTCGCGGTTTTTTTCACCTCTCTTCTCTTTGTAGGTGTTTTCCGCAGTGGAAAATTTTTTCTGTGTTAAAATATAGCTGAACACAGTTTTTTTTCGACCCACAAAACTAACAATATTCTTTGGTAATACTCTGTGATCTATTAACCAATATATAATTAACTTGTAATTTGTATATATTTTACTGTAATATTTATGTAACTTAATTTCTTTTGATATGTAAATATTGTAATTACTTATATGATGAAAGGGTTAAATGTAAGAAGGGACTATATAGTCTCAATTTCGCCCTAAATAAAGTCGTTTTTCTGTCTGTCTGTGTGTCCATTCCTCCTTCCTCTCATCCCTTCTTGCCATCTGTCGCCCTATCTCCGGGGGCACCGGTGGTGTAGTGGTTAGGACGCTGCCACTCGCCTGCAGCTCGAAAGGGCAGCGGGCACAAATTCTGCGAAAGTAGGATTTTCCAAGGTCGCCGGGCCCACTGTTTGTGTGGTTTGAGGAGACCACGCAAAGTCAGCGTTCCGTCCTTCGAAAGAGACGTTAAGCCGTTGGCCCCCTTGGTGCACTTCGTTGAGTGTAGGCTAATACTGGCACCGGGTTTCCCTCCTCCCTTGTATGTTCATTCTGGAAGGAGCTATGACTATAACAATCCAAGAGGTTGATTAGCCAAAAATACACACACACACTCGCCCTTTCTCCCGCTTTCCTTTTAACCTTTGTTCTTTCCCATTCTTCTTCCTCCTCCTCTCTCTTCCCCACCTCCTCCCCCTCTGCTGCCTCTTTCGATCTCCCCTCCCATCCTCCGTGCCCCTCTCCTCTATATATCGACCTCAATAGCGCCTCTCCCTCCGCACCCCCTCTTTCCATTCGACCCATCACCCTTTCGCCTATTCACTCCGCCTCTCCTGCCCCTTGCATCCTTTCTTCATCTCTTCACCTCTTTATCGAAGTCCGAGAGCATTCGGCCGCCGCCCTTATTAATTGGATTCTCTCGTGGAGTATGCTGAGATGATCGACACATCGATTATCGATTTATTGCCAACTTGAGGCATCTCCTTGACACCAAAAACTGCGGCACTGACTTATTGCGAGTTTGGAGATTAAATAGTATCTTAGGTTTCATTATCAATTCTATGCGTATCCACTTCAATTACGTATAATTGTTGAATTTTAGCAAATGAAAAGGGGAAAATATTGAGCAAAATGATCCCTCTCAAAAACACTCTAATGGTCTTTGCGCGAAGACTACTCAATGGACAGAAACTTCTACATTATAACATCAAAATTTGACAAACGACAAAAAAATATCTAAAATACTGGTAACTGACAGCAAGCTTATTCACATGATAAAATAATGTCTCTGAGAGTAATTAATCTTGAAAAAATCATGTCTTACACTATCTATTTTGTTTTTATTATGGGCATATCCTTGAGTTTTTTATCTAACAATGTTTCCAAGCTCGGCGTCGCTTAAATCAGCCTGTTAGTGCAATAGGGACATTTAAATAACACCACTCTCTAAATACGCCATAAATTAAATTAAAATTAAAACTTGCGATATTTAAACCCAACTAACTCTCTCCATATAAAATTCTTATCTCCTCTCCATCCCCTTCTCTCAAATTATCCGGAATCCTTGACCTCTGCATTCTTCCTCTTCCTTAGCGTACTTCTCCGATGAAATTACTCAACATTAACTTAAAATCTCCTCTGGCCATTTCTTCTCTCTACATCTGATCAATTTTTTTCAAAAATTATCTTTCATACGACTTCATTCTCCTGCATACTTTTTGAACGAGTCCTATCCAAAATTTTTAATATTAATATTTTATCAGCTTCTCTCATCTACGTAAGTCCTTTTTTCAGGCCGGTGGTATTCTACGCTTTAAGCTTCCATCAACCACTTTTTGGGATAATTTATTTAGCATATTTTTATGAATGTTCTAACATGAATGCTGCTTTTGCTATCCCTCTATTTAATTATGATGAGCTTTAGACCAAATTTTACAGAATGTATTTAAATAGAAAATATCCATCAACGATGAAATGGTCTGAGAGATGATCGTGAAAATGAAAATAGAATAAAATGCTTGACAGTATTTATGTGTTTCTACAGATGATTTAAGCCCGAATGTATACCCTTGAATTTCCGTTATTTAAAGTGTATGAATAATTTTTGCGGAAAAATATTTATAAATTTTGGCGTTCAACATATTTAATTGCTTTCATGCCATGAACGAATGCAAACAATAACGAAATTGCACCAGCAAAAAAATACTCCGTGCGACGGGCGACAAAAATTAATCATTATTCGTTAGATGTTTAACTAACCCCTTAATTTGAAATAAAAGCTCCAAATGCAGTTATCTGACATATCAGAGCTTTTCTAGTTAATCACATTATAAATCTGTCAAATATTTTCGGTTCTAATTTATTATAATATAACTCAGGCTGTTACGAAAGGCTTAATGGTAATAGGAATCGTATTATTTGAAATGGATAATTATGAGTATCCGTTGATTCAATGGATCCATAAAATTTCTAATATTTTTACATAACTAATGTTGTGGTGGATTAATGGATCATATATAATTATACTTCGAGAGTGAACGTGCCATTCGAGTTAAACCAAACCGGAAGCGCTCTTCTTTGTCAAACGTGTAAATACGTGTTTTATTTTCACTACTACATTTCTTTCATAATCTATCCCGATACTAATGCAGCGTAGATGTTAAAAGACTTAGTTGTTTTAGCTGATATAAAAACGTTTCGAAACGAACATTTCGTTTAGTAACGAAACGACCGATAATATTCCGCTCGAAATAAATATGCGTTTAGATTTTCGTATGCCAATTTAAAAGAGATAAAATACGACTTTACGCGCGAGGAATTTTCATTCCCATTATTGGTCAATTGCTTATTATTTTTAAAACAATAACTCCAAAAATTAAGAATCGTATTCATAACTATACTTAATAATGAGGATCGAAATAAATCAAATACTTAATATTGGAGTTACGCTAATCCTCAACAGTAAACTACTTATAATTCGCTGACGAGGCCGATATTTGCTAACTCGTCGAAACCGGTCGTGCATTTTTTTAAGCGGGAATAGTATAAAGTTTTTTAAAAATGGAGTGCAATTTATTTCATCTTCGTGGAAATTGCGCCCATTATCCTAATGCATATATTACTTGTTCTATTCTTGTTTTACTTATGTATAACACCAGTAACATTTGAAATTTTCCAGGCAAACCGTATTCTTACCTGCTTTGATAAATAAGGAGTATAGGCATTTTTCCCGAAAACCGGCGGGGAATAGACTCCCAAAATATATTGTCACCGCAGATAAGGAAAGCAACATTCCATGAGGAAACAACCAACAAGATCTCTAAATAAAAGCACGTGTCTCATGGAGAACCAGTGCCTTCATTAACTATAATTAGCTCTTGATTATTGATTTGCACCCAACACTGAAATTTGGCTTAGCCATAGCACCGCACATTTTTAATTTTACTTCGTTTCAATGCCTTTACAGAGCTTCAATTTTCTTCGGACTGTGTTTTTGCGATATTTTACTTTCGATGAACAAATATAATAGAAATGAATTACTATATTGTCTATTCCTATGCTTTTTGGACTGAAATATGGCTCCAGAGTTATTCCATGTCCTAACTTTTATGCTATAAAAATTAAACACTCATTTATTGTTGAAATATTATAAGCAATTTAAACAATGGATAGTTCTTGAAGGATGCTGATAATCTTTCATTTTCAAGATCTCAGCGCTTTTTCTATGAAAACTTTCTGAAACATAACAAAGTCTCGTTTAGAGAATATTCAAAGTATAGATCCATTTCCTTGTTTATATTCAAATTTTAAGAGCAATTCTTGTGGCAGTAGCTTAGAAATTATGGCTCACAGCAGAGCATTTTAATTTTCTTTGTAATGGAATTAATGCAGTCCTTACTCGACGTAAATTTAATTAGTAAATTTCAGACGTAATTTATTTCTTGAACTTTGTGTTACAGAGAGGATAGGTGTTCCATCCTGCAAAAAATCCTTCTTGCGAACACAATTATTACTTCTGCCTCAAATGAGATGTTAATAACAGAGATTTTTAGAATATTGAGACCATAGAGAAAAGTTCAAATTAACCTCACTTTCGATTTTATTATTATTTGCCAATTGTGAGAAGTTTCATTGCTTCCTTAAGAGACGTGAGAATAAGTTTCTCTCTTTTCAAGACCAACGATGATGAGACAGGCGAATTACCGTATATTTCCATGATCTGCGCCCTTAGAGAGTGGTGTACTCTGCGTTGACACCTCGAAAACCAATTACAAAGGACCGGGAGCCAGTGGCTAGGTAGTTTCAGGAGTTGCTCCGGTGGTGAGAGGAAGTTGGGGCTTTAGTGAGGGAGGTAAGATGGAGTGAGGGAGTGAAGTGGTCGGTGGGAGGGAGGGGGCTTTTTTAAGTGGGAATGCAAGTTAGAGAGTCGGGCGGAAGGAGGGCGGGCGGATGAGTGGCAAGGAGTAAATGGGGTGGGGGAGGTGGTGGGGGGGGAGAGCGAAAGAATGAGAGTGGTGGATGAGGGAGGATCAACCGAGTATCGGCTGAAAGGGCTAAAGGCAGGAGGTTGAATAGGCATTCCACAGATAGCGTGCGATATAAACATTGGAAATCCACGGAATTATAAGTACCTATGGCTCTGTACCCGTTGCTATGTTCCAGGATTTTGAAATGTGCTTGACTTAAAGCCCATGACACGTGCAAGCGATATTTTTTTATATTAAATTTGTTCATTCTCGTTGGTGAAATGTGATATATACAATGATATAAAATATTCATGCTTTGAGAATAATAGAACGAATAATTTGTTATCTCATTCGCCAAGGTTGAATCACTCTTAGAAGAACTTAATTACTTTAATTATTATAGTTAGACAAGTAATTAATTTCATGGTTTCTTAGATGCCCGACGGTCTCCATTATAATTTAAATCGTATCTGGCTGTAACATCTCCGCGTGAATTTCTCATCGTCTCGAATTTTAAAAAAAATGTACGTGGAATATTCGCATAGCCTTGGATTACGCATACTCGAATTCAAATAGAGAATATCTGTCATGAAAAAAAGAACTTAGTTACTTCCACAAAGTAACTAAGTTCTTTTTTCCATGATGAGTAAATTCCACAGGGTTGAGTCTGACCTCATTATTGATATTAGAGAATATCTGAATTAATCACATTCATAATTAGTGAAAATAGTAATAAGATTCATCCAGATATGGCTGGCCTTTGCGTGAATGTTAATGGCGAGTTTTATGGCCAAAACGATTACCATTTTTGCGGCTGTTTTTTAGTCTTTCAGATTAGGAATCTGATGAGTATTCGGATGAGAATGAAAACGAAGAGTCGCCCATTTTCCTTAATTAAACTAATCTTTCCGTCGGCCCAAATTTGTTATTGTATCCTTTTGGTAATGGGATATTTTTGTGATAACCTCTTACTAATTTCACTGCGCATGGTGTCACGCTCATTCAATAGACGGGAAGAAGATGCTTTCGCCCGTGAAGTAGCAGAGGGAGAGAGAGAGGGAGAGGGAGGAGGGGGAAAGGAGTGACGTGACCCCGTGCCGCAGCATCCATTCGCTTCCTTTATACCGCCGCCCGTAAATTCTTGCCCACGCCTTTCGATACACAAGCAATGCAGACACGGACCAAAAATGAGTCGCAATGAGGATCTGAACTCGGGCATTTGACGTAAAAATCCTTAACTCTCCTGCAACCCTCTATTTTAAAGAGTCACGAAAGGGAGAAGCATGTATGTGTCACGGTAAATGTGCGTAGTCCGGTAAATATGTACATTTCCCGGTAAATGTGCACATTTACCGGCAAGTTTGGTAAATGTAAGTATAACGTACTTTTACCGATTGGATTGGGGAAATGTACACATTAACCTAGAGACACTGGTAAATTGGGATAAACGTCGCAACACAGGCCACAACATGACGGCGTCGCGAACATCTGCCGCAGTTTAGAAGTACGGTAAATGTGTAAATTTCTTGGTAAACTAAAGTAAACTAAATTTGAACATGAAGGCAAATTTTACTCGGCCCCACCGAGTTGGGTAAGTTAGTCGAAGTGTTTTTGATTCCTCCTCACGTTCACTGTGTTCCCACCTCGGGTTGGGAAGCGTTCATCTTAATATATACCAGTGGAGCCGAACCCTCGATGATTTTTGTTATAAATTAACGTAATTATTAAAGTGTAGCATTTCTCATTCTTACTTATTTCCATATTCACCATGGCACATCGGTAAAAGTGCACATTTACCGGGAAATGTACGGATAATACGTATTTCTGGAAAGTTAAACTTACATTTACCGGTAAATGTACACATTTCCCGATTACGTACTTTTACCGTAACATATGAATTGCAAACAAAATCCACTCTAACGGTAAGATAAATGTTAATAAATGAACAACGCTCGATGGTTTAGAGCAGGGGTGTCCAAACTACAGCCCAAGAGTTTTTGTGCGGCCCGCGAAGCTATGATGAAAAAACAATCCGCGAAATTTAACAAAAATTCAGACACTTTTATGAATTTTTTAAATAAACCTTTAAAAGTAAAATTTTTACCATAATAACCTTATTTTCACTTATATGGCACCTCAAAATATATATAGGTAACTTCCGATTTAAACTCTAATCCGGCCCGCCGAAGAATTGGCAACTTCCAACGCGGCCCGCCGGAGGATTCGCAACCATTGATGAGTCCCGCCATGTAGAAAAGGTTGGGCACCACTGGTTTAGAACATTATTCTCTTTGCGATGCCTTTTTAAGGCGATTTTATCACTGACGGAAAGTCATCTTAGACTAAATTCACTCTTAGAAGAATAGCGACTAAGAGCTCAATGGAGAAAGGGGAATAGAGTGACACATAGCGAATTTCGATGGAGCCAAAACTGCAACTTTTTAGGTTAATTCGGTTTAAAAAAAACTGTTTCAGTACACTCAACTGGTTAAAATAAGTCTCGATACTACCATAAAAACTTCAAGGAAAGATGGATTTTGTTGTTGTTGTTGGATTGTATTTCTGGCTAATCAACCTCTTGGATTATTATAGCCATTAGTCCTTACACACCAAACACACTCATAAGGGAAGAGGGAAACCCGGTGTCGGAATTAGCCTACTCTTTACTAATAGCACCAAGGGGGCAAACTGCTTCACGTTCCTTCTGAAGGATGGAGCGCTGTCTTGCGCGGTCTCCTCAAATGACACAAATAGGGGACGGGACGATTCGATTCGAACGTGGGATCGCTGCGTGGAAGGCCAACGCTCTAACCACTCCGCCACTCCGAAAGAGGGAATTCTGGCTTTTCAGTTATACCGAAGTCTCCTATTTTCTCTCTCTCTGATAATATTCGTAGATCCCCATTTATACTTTAAAGCAGGTCCGCGAAATCGGCTCTTATTCCACGCCGTCAGGAGGGACACGAAAGAACTCGGACGATTCAAGAACCGAAGGATTTTCGGAGCGACCTCTCGCTTAATGGCTCACTAAGGACGACCTCTGAGAGAGCGAGGAATCTGCCTCCCTCTCCTCCTACCTCTCTTCTTGAAAATCCATTTCCTTCGGCGGTCTGATCGGATGAGTTACATCCCCTGCCGTGGAAAGTGCCCCTCCGCGTTCAGAGCAGTCCTCGAGCGGCCGACCTCACCCTCCACGCGCCCAGAACACATCGCCGGCCCTTTTCGCTTTTTGGTCTCTTTGTGAAGTTCTGAAGCATGCTTCTTCCATTCCAAACAATCAACTCTCCGGCGCCATTAATTCTGGAGCGAGTTCTCCAGAAGAGAAAGGGATCCATACTCCAAAGGAGTGAATGACGCGGTGGTCACGAGAACGGGGGAGGGAAGAAAGGGGTAGCCGGGGAGGAGGAAAGAGGCAGCCGGGAGCAGAAGGAGATATCCGGGGGCGGAGGGGGACAGCCGGGGGCGGAGGAAGGAGGCAGCCGGGGACGGAGGAATGAGACAGCCGGGAGCGGAGGAATGAGACAGCCGGGGGCGAAGGATGGAGGCAGCCCGGGGCGGAGGAAGAAGACAGCCGGGGGCGAAGGAATGAGACAACCGGGGCGGAGGAAGGAGGCAGCTGGGGGCGGAGGAATAGATGTCGGCCATGAATATTAATTCGCCACGCAAAATGAAAAGAGTCGGACAGTTTGGCCAGATGTATCTCGTCCGAAAACTCACAAATTACACACACGCAAAATTTTCTTATTCGCCGAGGAATAGCTCTTGAAAATATTACATCCTAAGAGGTGTAAAATACGTTCGATCTATTTAGAACATAATAATGTGTGTTTCACATGAACTCGCAGTGAGAATTTTTGGAAATCGGTCTAAAATTCACAGAGTCGATTCTTTTTTCAATCGCTTTATGGCTATAAAAATGTAGTAATACAATAGAATATTCCTCGGTTATACGGACTAGATACATTCTTGAAAAGTTGTCCGTAAAGCGAAATTCCGTATATCGAATCATATTTTCCCATTAGATGTCATTCATATCATTGAGATGCGTTTCCCGTACACAAAAATAATTGCCAAATATGTATGAAAGTATGTTAAAAACGCCACAGACTCAATAAAACAATTTTAATTATAATTCAATACAAACATAAATATGTATTCCAAATAAGATTTTCCTTAGGCAATAATTATGAAATTGGAAGACCGTTTTCATCACCAGTAAGATCAGCCGATCTCGAAGCAGGGACTTCCTGGAAAAAAGCGTCCAAACGTAGCTGTTTTGAGTCTCTTCTTTTCTCTTTGTAAAGCTGCTTGTAACAGTTGAGAACTACATTAACTCCTCGTGACATTTTTGAGCTACGTTCTTCGATTGGGCCATTGTGGAGGTAGCAAGTCCTAATTCTTTCGCGATTTAACTTAGTTTTTCACCTTCAAAACGCTTCAAAACTTCTATCGTAGTTTAACATTTAACGTAATTGATTTGCGACTTTTTTCGTTTTCTTGCAATTATTCGAATTTTACGGCCGATTTGCAGACATTTTTGGCAAAAATATGCACATACTTTTAATAAAACAACCACAAAAGCAAAGTAAACGCGTGTTAATCTAAATTTATGTATTGTGCTACTAAAAATTAATTTCGGGGATTCCCCGAATATACACCAATGCTTAGTTGGAGCTACCGAGCAATAGATGGGCCTGTCTCTATAGCAAGCCAAAAATTACGCTGCGAAGCTCGAGCAATAAATAAAATTTCATTATAAAACTTCCGTAAATCGAATTTTGAATTACGTATATCGATTTTCAGTTCTAATTGCTAAGTTGCGTTATAGCGAAATTCCGTAAAACTGGTGTCCGCATAACGGGAGAATACTGTAATCGAATATTTAATTATTATGTACATACATACGCAAACTTCAGAGGCAGAATGAAAGTACTTTGGGTAAAATAAACATCAAATATGCTAGGGATAATGCTTGCGCCACCTATGTTTATAAATACGAATTTATTGGCTATGTGGAGTAAATTTAACGATTTATACATTTGAAAGGTTTTAGGTAGTAACGTGGGCCGCACAGTGCAGGGTGATTAATAAGCCATTCCTCGAGCGTTTATTCTATGTCTATAGTTAACCTTCACAGCTGGAATTCTACGACCCTCCATTCTAATGAACAAAACTTATTCGGAGTTCGCATTTATTGCAAATTAACTTAAATGACTCTTAGCAATACTTTTACATTATCAAAACGGAAATGCGCGTCTTTCTAACGTTATCCTACAGTTAATATTAGCAAAATTATCAATATTATCCACATAAACCAAACCCGGTCATTCTTAATCACTTCAGCAAGGTAACGCTCATATTTAAAATGAAATAGTAAGAGGCATAATCGTATTATAATGACTGGGTTGGGTTTTTGGTAGGCAAATTTGAAGAAAATTATTCCATTTCTGACATTCGCCCGAACGGATGGAAGAACAGCAAATGTTTTAACCTAATACATATTCATGCTACAACTAAGAAAATTTCGTGAAGTAACTCAGGAAACAGATCTCAGTATTATATCTCTCATCTTTGAATTATTTTTTTACATTTATTGATGTAAAATATGCTAATAGCCGTTCTCAACTAGAACTCACCAGCCAAGCGGCGCTCAACTTATGGTGCAGGCGCCATTACTACCGCGTCCGTGTCTCTTTTAAGTGGCATGTTGTACTTCGCACAATTTATATGAGCATTTCATTTCATGCCACAATTAAAATATATCTAGGATTGAAAACGATGATAATAAAATTTCATTACGGTTTACGTCGCTATATCGGATTTGTTTGCGAATAAAAAGAAGGATTAATTATTACGTATACGTTTATTACACTCCTAAAATTAAGTGGCGCATTAACACTGCCACAGGGAAAATGGCGCATGCCACTTAAGGGTTGAGAACCACTGAACTGGTCGAAAAAAGCGCATACAAAATTAAATCGCTTTTACGCAGACAATTTCGACCATTTATTCAAGTATAAGTACGTCATATACACAAAATGTTGCATAGAATAGCGTAGACGTCAAATTTGCCAAATCTGGAACTTTACATTTTACTCTTCGCAAAAGAAGTAGAGTACGCTAGTGTGGAGTCAGTATTTAAAATAGCCTTCCCTATGGCGATCTAGCTGGTGTGAAGCATGCTTTACCGCCCGGTGACAATCATTGAAAGTTTGTCTTTGCAAGTCTTTTCAAAATGTGACATAAATATGTTGGCTAAAAAGGGGGATAAAGGGTTTCCCATGGAGGTACCTTGTGTTTGCTGATAGATTTCGTTATGAAATTGAAAAATGTTTTGTTGCATGCATAAGTTAGTGAGCCGTAAGTATTCGTGGACAACTTCGTCAGTAAATTCCATTATTTTCCTGAAAGTTGGTTTAGATATGTTGATGATATTTTTACAATTTTTGATTTAAAAAAACAAAAAGTAGAAGACTTCGTGGATCAATTAAACAACTTATATCCATCCATAAAATTCACTTTTGAACTTCAGGAGAAAAATACATTACCATTTCTGGATTTACTAATCATCAATAACCAACAACAATTAGAGTTTGATATTTACAGGAAACCAACACATACTGACAATTATATTCCAAATAACTCCTTCCATCCCATGAATCAAAAAACAGCTGTTTTCCAATTCTTAATACACCGATTGTGCAACATCCCCCTTAACAAAGATAGATATGTTAAAGAACTCAAACATATAAAACAAACTGCAAAGAAACTTGGTTTCGATCCCAATTTAATCAATAAATTAATAAGGAAACACAATCTTAAAAAAAAACGTTGTCCAACTCCACCACTTTCAAACTTGACAACAATAAGGCCAACAAATATATAAAGCTACCGTATTGTCCCATATTAAACAGGGGCTTGAATAAAATTTTCAAACATAAGAATTGCACAATAACATACACGAACCCACATAGTTTGAAAAATTTACTGGATAGCACCAAGGACAGAACGGAGAATTTGAACAAGTCCGGAATTTATAAAATACAATGTTCACATTGCAATTTAATGTACATAGGAAAAACTAATAACACGATTTAAAGAACACTTAGCCCATTACAAACACAATCGTTTTGAGAAATCAAGCGTAGCCACTCATATCCTCGAAACTGGACACAGTATACACATAGAGGACTTAACATTGTTAACTTCAGCCAACCATTCACTTAACTCGTTAGAAAATCTGCATATCTATAAAAACAGATACAATCTTATGAACACAGATACTGATTTTAACAAAACTTTATATAAATTGACCGAACTCGACGTACAAAATTCTTTTCGATCCTCAAATGTTTTTCGGTCTTCGTTATAAACTTTTCCTCTAACTTCGTCGCAGTTGAACTCTGTTCACTGCCAAGGCAGGTTCTCCCCTGAAGATGCCCACTTAGTGGGCGAAATGCATAGGGCTTACCCTACAATTTTTTGGCTGAAGGAGTTTTATACAACTGTTCAAAATAAAGTAAGTTGAAAAGAAATACTTTTTACAATAACGGTCATTTTTTCCGGCATGTACTAAAACACTATAGGAGTTAATTTTTCACGAGTCTTCCTTCATGGTTAATATAAAACGTTTCCCTGACCTCACACAAGTTTCTGCCATCTTCACTGACGTGACAGTGTAACCAACTGAATAAAAAATACGCACATTTTGGACGAATATGGTTACAAAATCATGGACGAAAATGGCAAACAAAATCCATCCGTATAGCTAGTTAGTTATATTCATTAACCTGTCCAAGTATCATCCGTCTCCAAATTTCATACACCTAACCACCGTCCATCTGCCAGTCAACCATCTACATATATCAAAAATCCAACACCAATAGCAAGAGTGGTCGTGCATCACACAGCACCCTCCTCATCCGCCATATTCACCAGTCATTTCACTCTGCGATTTCTTCTTTTTTCCGAAAATGAAAGAAAAGCTCAGAGGCATTCGCTTATTAGCCTACTTTCCAGAGTGAAAATAGGCTTATAGCTTCTTCGTTGTGTCTGTCTGTCTGTCCCCCCTATTATCATTTTTCAACCAATGGACCGGTTTTCATGGCACTTGGTGGAAATCTCTTACTACTGGGGCCGAGTTCCCGAGGATAGTTTTTGTTGCGAAGATTGAAGTCCCGAATTCGATTCCAGGAACTATTCTTCCCATTTGGTTTACGTGGGAAATTTGAAATCCATAGTTTAGGGTAACTTTCTCTTGAACATCAAAATATCTTAGAATTGCAATATCGAAGCGGAATTTGTACTTTTTTATGAGGAAAGGAATGAAAATTCTAGTTTTTATCGTAGAACTTTGCCTATCGATGATATTTCTTCGATTTTTGCGTAAATACTGGCGTTTTAGCAGTTCTTATCACTCATTGCCATTGCAACGACTAGCGTTAGTCTCGGATTTGGTATATTCTGGTAGGTACATACGTTATATTTGCCACACAAATACGCGTGATCAATTTAGTTTTCTGTGCGAATGTATTTGTAATACTTTAAAATGCTAATTTATGAAATTTGGGAGCACAAAGAGCAATTTATCCGCGGTGATATTAGAGCTATTAAATCAAATATAAGTAATTGCTGCATCCCATTTAATTTAAGTAAGAAAGTAGACATCATAAGTCCGGTTTGGATCATTCTTGTTTTTTCAATAGAAGCACGAAAAAATGAATTAATCCGCTCACCTTATGGGTTGAATCTATAGGTCAATGTGTCTCAAAATTGCCATGTTGGAGTGCCGCTCCTGATTGTTAGGGTACACGCGAAAAACGCTGTTTCGTATTAAATCAACGATTTGAAAATGTTGATCGACCATTTGGTCAACAATTTTTCCTCCAATAAATCGACGGTGAATGAGTCCGAACGTTTTGATAGTACTTGATCTATAAATATAAATCCTTGTTCCTTGATGGGGAGCCGCGTATTCTGTTTACCTTAGAATGACTGCCGCGCCTGCGAAATTTTGGGAACCGATAAACTAAAAACAAAAAAAAACAATATTTGAACCGATAGTCACTTAATTAAAAGTGGTGTGTTTATATGATTCCCAAAAAAAATTTAACTGGAAAAACTAATAATAAATTTTGGACGGGAAACATCGCATTCAATTTAATAGGTTTGAAAATAAATTTTCGATAACTTCGTAATTTGAAAATATGAAAAGAAAAAAGTCGTCTAAAAAACAGATATCCAGATTAGAGGTAAGAAAAGCTAATAATGCTTTGAGCCGCATGCAATAATATTCTTAGGCTCGAGAGCCACAGTACACTCATATTGATAGTGTTTAGTTTTTAATTATTAAAAATATTTTGCAAATTGACCATATTTTGCGGTTGTAAGATATTGACATATTATTTACATGGATGTTTAATCTGTATAGCCCTACAAAGAGGTAAGGAAAGTATTCGTATTTATCAATCAATTAACACTGCCAATTATATGAAAGATCCACTAATCAATCATAATAAATAATCCCGTAATTTTAATTGTTTGTTGGAAAATCTAAAATATGCGAAGTGATTCAACTGCTTCATAGTATTTACCTGCCCAAGAGCAAAAATTTGTAATAAAGAGAAAATAAAGAGAAATAAGCGTTAAAGAGAAAAGCCTCAACTAAAACAGAAAATACTCGTAAAAGATCTTGCTCTAACATTTATGCAGCGGTAACTGTGACGTGGAAAACTTCCTCCCATCTGACGTCAAGACTCTAATTTGATCGTTTGATGCCATTTGCTATAGATTTCAATTTGCCAAAGACTTTCCATGCATTTCGGAGATAATTCCTGCGCTTCATAAAATATATATTATACAAACGCAAAATGTAATTATTTGCTTGCGAAATAAAACATCCGAAAGTTTTTGCAAACATAAAATTTTATAAATCCCATGCACTTGAAAAATCGATTCATATTATTAGTCCGTAATAAATTTTATCGTTTGCATTCTGTATATCTAGCTGATTATTTAAATAAATAAAATCATCGATTTAAACTGTTTTTATAGTGCAGAAAATGGGTTCTTTCAAGTAAGTAGGAAAAAAAATTTTGAACTCTACATCCAATTTCATCAAATCGTTTTTATTTAGCCATTTAATCCAGTGTTTTTCAAAACTTTTTCTCATGACCCAAAGGGAGGGAAGGCAACACGAATAAAACATATTCTGATTTGAATTTTCATTAACCTGTAGTAAAAAAATATACACTAAAAGATTGCCATTTATCTAATAGGATCATTTCATTACTTTTACTCGATACATTTCAGCGGTTAAGAGTTGAATGCATTCTCCTAATGAGTTCTGCGACGCAGTATTGGTTCGTGACCCATACTTGAACAAACAGTGATTTAATCGAATCGATAGCCGCAGTCACGAAGGAAACTCTCGGTGATTTCTTGGTACAATATTTGAATTTTTACCTTCGGGCGAAAATTTACGTTTTGAAATGTTCCTTTTTAATCTTTCTCTCCCTCTCTCATTTGTGCCCATTCGAATGGCAGGTCTATGGATTTTTTTCATTTTTAGGGAAAGACAGAAATATCCTTTATTTGCATTCTGATAATGCTTCACTATATTATTTTCCAGCCTTGGTTGACGGCTATGAAAATAAGCTAACCGTAAACTTTGATATCATTCGAACGAACCTTAAAAAGATCTGTTCTGATGAAATGTTTTATCGATGTCTCGATGTTTAAATATCGATAGGAGAGGTTTCTAGCAACAATCTTACGTCTATATTACCGAGAATGAGGAAATGCGAAATCAGTGTTTTTCATGATCAATGAGATGCTAGGATCTTAGTTACTTAGATTCTACCTTTCTACCCCTTTCCTTAACGTGATCTCCAGCAATAAATTATCAGATCAATTACATAACTACCGTAAACTGGGGTTACTTTGTGACACTTATCGAGGTTTTTCTTATTAAAACAAAATAAGAACCAAAGGCTGTCACAAAGTCACCCCCGGAAGTTGGAAAATTGCATAACATTACAATATCACTAGAAATATCAAGTCAATCAAAATAATTTTTCCAGCTAAAGGCTCCTGTTTAAACATCGTATTTGTAAATTTTAGTTTTTTTTTAAACAATTCAGCAGTTTGGTGTGGGTAGATGAAAGTTTGCAGGCAATATGTCATCACGTGCAATGTAGACTCCTAATTAAAGATGACAAGCAGAAAGAGTCCAGTCATTCCTTACAGCACCACTACGTTGCAGCACAATACAGTGCTTTAAGCTATCACCCTGTTTTGGCAGCACTACAGGCCACTAAGGCGGGGGAGTTGAAATTAAGGAAAATTATCCTGTGTCACAAATTTACCCACCCTGTCACAAAGTAACCCCGGTTTACGGTATATAAATACATTTATATTTGAAATAATGTAGGGCATGAGTATAATATGAATTTTTCAATTAAATTAATTGCGCATTATTAATTAGAAGATGACACTGTTTCTTTGTCATTTTGGAATGATGTATAGGTTGGTTTACGTTATTGGTCGAGGAACCAGAAAGAAACAAGAACTTGTCAACAAATTCGAGGACCATAACAAAGCCAGCACTCTCAGCCGCTAAACCCCAGAACTGAACGCTTTGTTTGATTAAAAAATATGTGTTGTTGTGTTGAGAAAGGACCTTTTCCTTAATCCGGGCCTGCCCGCGCAGTCCTTTTGCAGTTTTACGTCTGCTCATTCGACAGAAGTAATTTATCTGGAATGTACAGATATTGTGCTCGCAGTCGCACGCCAGAGCAAAGGGTTCAAATTGACTGATCGATCCCGATCGAAGTCTTGAGCACCCCTGACCTATGACCTCAAAAGTTGGTGGAAAATAGTTTGCGTTGATAGTTCCACGGTTGATCACTACGATAAGAGGGAGACCCGGGTTTTATTCCCAGTCATAGCGGAATTTTCTCATGCTTTACATCAACTTTTGCAGCCCAACGTATGCCTTCATGTCTCTAAAATTAAGATCTATACCAGTGGGTTTCAAGTGCGGCCACCAGCAACTCTTAATGCAACTACCAGCAAATTATATTTTTTAAATAGCAATAATTAATGCGCGGACTGCGATGAATATTGTGGTGTTACATTTTGTATAATTAATATTTTCTATTGTTATTTTATCTCGTTAAACTTCTTAGATGCCTTAGGTAGACTAACAAATGTCATTTAGACCTTCAATTTAACAATGCGGCCACCACAACAGGGCAAGCGGCCGTAGATGCGGCCACGACGAAATTTTCTCTGAGAACCACTGATCTATATTTTCTTCATCCCAAGCCTCAGTAATATTATTCATGTAAAAAGACAAATCTATCAGCCAGTAGATGGAAAAAGATAGTTTATTTATAAATCGTCATATTGTTGATTAGTCAGTTAATCAGGCCAATTTAAAAACTTGGGATACGCAAACTTTACCCTATTATTTTAAAAAGGAATGCTTCATGTGAATCGTTTCATGTTTCGGAAATAATTTGAGAACTAAGTGATATATCTAAACTATATGTTCATGAATAATTTATTATATTTTTTTACATTAAGAACTGATTTTATAACTGGAAGATCAGAAGAAATGTATCAATGCCCACAAGGTCAATCTTCAACTGTCATACGAAACATGATGCTCAGTTCTTTCCAAACCTAACTAAATCATACTCAGTATATCTTATTAAGATAAGAAAAATACACCTGACCCTTTTTGATCGCGGTTATGATGGTTCGTCATTCATTTATTGTATCCAAACATTGCCGTTTGCGCAACAGACCCTTGAAGGTGCAATAATCACGGTCTCATTTGAAAATGCCGCCGCACTGACCGAAGAGTCGACAAACATGTTTTCATTAATTCAAAAGCATATTTCTCAAGGGTACTCGCATAAAATCCAGTTATTATGCACATTTTGTTTTTTTATTTAAGTGAGAGACTTTGTGCCCTGTAACTATGTCAGGAAGTTCGAGTCAACTGATCATTAAGACATCGCAAAGAAACAGCGTAAGGCAGTTTCGTTAACGAAACAGATAACCATTGTTGAAATGCAACTTTTAGAATTTGAATTTAGACAATATTATTCTTATTGGAACTTTTTATATATTAATTACTACTAAAGTATTTGGAGTAGCAAAAACCTTGACCGCAACGACTTCAGTTTCGACTTCCATATGCCAGAAATATATAAAGACAAGAGTGGAAATATGCGCACATCATGCGTGTATACATGCAAGGCAGAGGCGTTCTTTACGATTTATACAATCATGTAAAAAATATATATATTAATGGCTTAGTATAATGTCTACGAACTGAAATGCCAGTAGTCATGACAAGGAAATATCGAATTTTTGATTCACCGACTAATTTCCTAATCAATGGTAATTAATAAAACAATAGACAATTATTTAAAACTTATCTCACTCGAATAGTAGTAATGTAATCTTTATGTTCACGTTCATTCCTTCGTCGTAAATTACCCATTTCTTTTCACTAACAAACGCGGTGTATAGATAAAGAAAATAGACGTATTTACGTTCATTTCCCTTCTTTTCCAAATGTTGCGTGCGCACGAAAGAAAATAAAACTAATCAGGTATTTACAGCAGATATTGTTTACTTCATTTGTCACGAAGATTGTTTTAGTTGACAACAAATAAAAAGCACGGGAAAATTATTCTATGTCCAAAGTACATTACAACTTTATCGTTTGTTTTTCTTGAAATTGGCTACTCCTTCGATAAGAATGTTCTGAACAAAACATGCTATTTGACCAGTTCTACAAAGTCGTTTAAAGACTTTTTGTATGAGATATAAAGAAAAGTTCCTTATCACCAGTAAAGTGGCACTCCCAATTAGTTCACGTTAGCTATTTATGTATTTTTTGTAGTTTATTTGCCCCTATGTACCAGTGGCGGATCCAAGGGAGGGGCGATGGGGGCGATCGCCCTCCCCTTGGAGGACCCCATTTCCCTCCTCTAGGTGCATTCTTAAATTCATTCTGCGCAACATTCATTGTTTCTACACCGAAGATTAAGTCTGTATGACAAGGGAAAGAAAGATTCTGATGGGGGTAGGGATTTCCAAAATGTATGCTTGTCGGCAGAGGAGGAATCAAGACGGGGGAGGGGTAATTGGGGCGATCGCCCCCTCCTTGGGAAGGTTCTTAATCCGCCCCTGCTATGTACTGAATACCAAATTTCATCAACATTCGTCCAGTAATTTCTGTGATGAAACATGTGGACAGACGGACGGACGGACACGACCTGGCCATAAGGCGTTCTTTTTTTATTTATTGTAAGGAACGCCCAAAAAAATTTCATAGCTTTATCTGTTTTACATTGGGTTAATGGATTGTTAAACGACACCTGTTCTTTAGGATTAAACATTTATTTGTAACAAAAGATGATCTCTAAACAAGAAGAAGTCCAAACCAGGACTAATGCAGGCTAGCTTACCGAAGTTGACGTTCCGAATTGATTAGTTATATCGACAGGAAATGTTTCAGTATGTGTTAGTCCTTTCGAGGAATTCTGATGCCATAAATACCATTTGTAATTCATAGTTTATCAATGACAGAGAAACATTGGAACACAAATTAATAGAGCATTATCAGGTTTAAAATACTAAAAGCAATGTCAAAATCTCTTTCTGACATTATATTTTGCATGTATTTTTTTAAATAAACGAATTTAATAAATATTACTGTTTATACGCTAAATGTAAGGATCAACTGTCCATTTCTGAAGGGTAGTCGAGTGGAAAAGAAAATAACCTATTTGTTCACTCGTCTTTGACCAAGTCGAGTTCGATAAAATCGGTTCCATGGCAACAATCCGAAAAATGCGATTTAAAACGCAAATCCGCTATTTTTAATAGAAATTCAAGAAAATACAATCAATTATCAAAATTCTGCGATAAGAATTATAATATACATTCTTTTATCCTTAGGATAGTACAAACATCGCTCCGATATCACAATTTTAAGATATTTTAAAGTATTAAAGAAAAAATCTCTGAACAATGGATTGGAGACTTCCTATGTAAAAAAAATAGGGGAAAAGTTTATAAAATCGAACCCGGGACTTCAAGCTTCGCCAAATAAAATATAGCCTAAAGGTGGGCCATGGCAGCACGAGCCTCATACCAAATTTCATGAAAATCGGTCAACTGATACAAACGTTGTTAGTAGAGGACACATACATACATACATACACACAGACGGAGCCATTTCATAAGGTTGTTTCCTTTGGAACCCATCCTAAAAATAGGCTTTGTTCTGCTACCTCTGGTCCCTAAAACTTTTTCCTCATTCGCGATGTTTCTAAGGAACGAAACCCTTGCAAACGGCAAGGGTTTAGTGCGTACAGTTCATTTCGGATCGAACGCAAGGCGTGAAAACACCAGTCGAATTTGGCATCGAGGTTTCATCCAAATATATCCGCGAAGGAAAAAGTCTAATTAAATTGTAAGGGAAATTAAAATATAAAAAATTAAATTAGTCCACTTACAGAGGCTCCCTGTAGTCCACAAAAGATTCGGACTCTTTTGATCGTTTAGGGCGGGAGTCCGAACTCCGCCATCGGACGCTTTGGCCGGGAGAGGGCTAGCACACTCGTCAATGTGCTGATATTGATGATGAAAGTTATGTCTATTGTTTGCAATGACCCTGATGTCGACAAGATTCGGCATTGATAAAGCTGCTTTCTTTGAAATGATTGCGCTATTTACCTGCTAAAAATTAACCACAATCAATCATTATATTATTTCCTTGAATAAATTACACCGTTTGAATCTAAATTATATTCAGTATATATTTTATTAACGCTATTGGTTCCAGTTACTTTAGATCAGTGTTTCCCAAACTGGGTGTCGCAGTTGATTTTTAGGGGATGCCGCGAAATAAACTATTTGGAAATGTCGGTAGGTCATTAAGGAAAAACTTTTGTTCTAATGAATTTATTAGTGGTTTAGTGTCACTAAATGGATACATTTAAACGTTGTGATACCAATATATAATCTTGATTCAAGGTGAGGATGCCGCGAAATCCTGTTTATCTTTTAAACAACGCCGCGCTTATGTAAAGTAGAGAATCACTTGTTTGAATTCAGCAGATATATCTTAAACCGAAATTTATTTGAGAAACAAGTAAATCTTAAGGATGCATGTGATAAAATTCTATCAAAATTTTTATACCTCTTTATACAGCTTACCAGTGGAGATGTGTAATATTTGACTGATTTAAAAATTAGTAAAACGTGGTATGAAAATTTTTTCATCAAATTTTGTAATTTGAAAATTAAAAAATTGTATTGATGTTATTCCTTTAAAGTTGAATCACAGCCTATTTATAATATTTTAAAGAGTTGATTTTTCACTTTTAAAAGATAAACCGTACAACCAAGAAGGAGCTATTACTTTGTCTTATTGGAGTTAATATTTGGTGAAATTCTACCGAATAAAGCTGTTTTACAGGAGAAATGTGCAGATTTTGTTTTCAAAACTTTCTCAACTAAAGTTTTTTATTGGCTTCGTAAATTTAGTCAATTTTGAATCAGTCACTGCCTTAACACGTACGCTGCCTGCCTTACGTATGTTGCCCACAGTAGAGTATTTTTTGCGTGAAACAGCCCTCGCATTGATAAATGAATAACAGTAACAACTCAATACTGTTAATGTTAATAACAATATTTGAGCTGTCAACTTGAATATGATCTCAAAACAATTTTATCAACTACCGCTCAGTGTATAAGAGTTTTGCCAAATTAGGGAAAATAGCGAAAGGGTTTGTATCAGCGTTTCTCAAATTGAGGCTTTCAACCCAGTTGTGGGTGACAATGTTCATAACAAAAATTTCATTAGTCGATACAAAACCAGCTAAAATGTGTCCAAATGCTAACATTAAAAAAATGGTTTCATTTTGACGTATTCATTCTTTTATTGTCGGTTCACATTAACTCCGCTCAGAAAATTATTAATGCGGTTTTTCTTCAAATAAACGGCGAAATAAGATTCGAAAAAACCGCCATATGTCAATCGCTTTTCTGTTTCCTCGGCAAAAACGTCTTTATTGATTAGACAGCGTTTCGAATCTTTGCAATGCGCTATAATGAAATGAAAGTTGATGTATTGCCATACTCAACGCAACTCTATAAAAATCTACCAATGGAGTAATTGCTTTGAAGGCTATTCATTCAGAGGAAAATACAAAAAATCTCGATTTCAATATCTATGTTTAACGAGGTGATATTAATACTCTTTTTCGGTCGTTATCTTAATTGGTATTCTTTCCAAATGATAGAAAAATAGAATGTTTGCTCGATCAAATTTCTGCTCATCATTCTTTTTAGTTACGGTCAGGTAAACAGTACAAGGTGTCTTTGAGGGCCATCGAAGTGTGGACTTCATTCAAACAACTATTTTAATTCCATATACAAACGACTTCCATTTCAGTGATTTGCCATTGAGGGATTCTTCTACAATCCTGCGATTTTTACTTAAAAGATGTTTATTCCGACTTTTAAAACTTCTTGCTCAAAACTGTGAATCAGAGTGGTATTACTATCATAAACAAGTCACGTATTACTCGTAAAAAATTGGTTTTAAATCCAAGTCGCAAAAAGTAAGTGGTGAGAGATAACTTCATGAAATGCCTCGAAGGCAGAGGAAAATCAAAACAAAAAAATGAATTCGACGAGCAAAGAGTGTATTCGTATCTGCACGATCTGTGTTTCATCGGAATAAATAACCACCGTGGGATTTATGGATATTTTACAAATACCGTAGCGCCGCGATAAAACGTATAAAATTAGAAAATAATCCTTTATTGCTCGAAAAATTGCGGAAATTCTGAGAAATTAGCTACAACTGCTCAGCCCACGAGCTTTTCAACGGACACACACATTCACGTTGAAGAGAGCGAGGGGGAAATCCCGGTGCTGGCATTAGCCTAGCCATTGCGAGAAGCAACAAGGGGTCACATTGCTTAGCTTCCCTTACGACTGACGGAATGCTAACTCGCATGATCTCACAACACACAGGCAGGGGTTGGAAAATCGACCACCACCCGGATTCGAATCCCGGCCCGCTGCGTGTGTAGTCAGCACTCGAACCACTCCACCACTGGTCTCCTTATCTGGGAAATATTTGAGCTATTTTTCCTTTTACACGTCAGCAAAGTCACTCTGCAGGAGCTCCTGGTGTTGGCAAGAACCGTTTTACGATGGCGCTTTATCTAGGATGACTGAAATTGCTTCAGATATTTAATTTGTTCAGTGGTTTTATTTCTATATGCAATAAAACATTATGTTTGTCTTTGTGTAATTTTTGAAAGAAAAAAAAACAGTGGCACTTGCTAAACTCCTGCACTAAAGTTAAGGTCGTAAAATGACGAATGGGCGCCTGAGACGAACCCCGACTACAGACTATATTCGAATTTTCTCCAATTAGCCGAAGACAGAAAGCGCGAAAGGAGTCGGAATTTAAATGCAGACTGGAACGCGCAAAAAATGTGACCGAAAATTGGATTCAACCTCGAAAAATACGCTCGTCGTCGTATAGAGAGACCCAGTTAACTTACGCCTTTGATGAACCAGCCTTCTTCAAGAGAGAAGTAAACTAAATAAAATAGAAAATCTGTTGTTGTTGGTTTGTATTTATGGCTAATCAACCTCTTGGATTGTTATAGCCATTACTCCTTACACACCAAACACACAAGGGAGGAGGGAAACCCGGTGCCGGCATTAGCCTACTTTTTACGAAGAACACCAAAGGAGACAACTGCTTAACGTCCCATCCCAAGGACGGAGCGCTGACTTGCGCGGTCTCCTCAAACCACACCAGTAGGGAACGGGACAATACCAGTTTGAAAAATCCGACCTCAGCCGGATTCAACCAGGGACCGCTGCGTGGAAGGCCAACTCTCTAACCACTCCGCCACCGCTACCCCTAAATAGAATAGAAACAAATGCGAATGTTATTGTCTAAACTTGGGTGCGGAGTCGCATTGGATCTCTCGAGCGACAAGGCTCTCCTACGGTCGGAAGGGAGATGCGAGGCAATAAGGGGGCGAAGGAGAGGGGGCGACTACTGGGATAGGAGGTGCAAAGGAGGAGGCGAGGGAGAGGGGACGGGCAGTGTCTGGAGAGGGCGGAGGGGCGGGAGGGAGGCGTGAGGAGAGGGCGGAGGGGCGAGAGGGAGGAGGGGCGAGAGGGCAGGCGGTCGCCTCCGCCGAGCCACTCGTCGCTCGGGCAGGCCGAGAACCCCATACGGAAGGAGAGGCAGATTTTCGTTTCCCTTCGAGCCGGTTTTCTGGTGCTTCCCGCCGGGTCTCCTGGAGAACCTCCCCAGTGCCTATCGAAGGACGTCCCGATCCGCCAGTTAGCACGGGCCCCCCCAGGTCCCCCTTTCGCCCCATCTTATCTGCTTCCCCGTGCACCTCACCGCGGGGCCGCGAGTTCCCAGAGGCGGAGGCATCTTTGGCGGCGAGAGCGCCGTGGGAATGCCGAGTGCGACAGCGGAGCGACCTCCCGGTGGACTCTCTTGAAGAGCGACGAAGGAGGGAAAGGCGATAGCTTCCAGAAGGAATAGACGCATCGCCAGGGACAGAAGTAGATAAGGTGAGTTGGCTCCGTTATCTTGTCGATACGAACTGCATATCGTCTCCAATCCAAATCCCTCTCAAAAACGAGCCGGAGGATGTTGTGTTGTTTCAGGAAAAAATTTGTGCCCGTGTTGTTTTGAATGGTTGAATTGTATCTGGCGACCACTTTGCCGTCGATAACCGGAGTCGTTGAGTGCGATATTTCGGAAATGATTCATTTATCGATCCGCCGATTGAATGACAATTATTCCCTAAAAGGTCTCTTGAATTTACTTAATGGATGTATAACTTCGTGCTAACGGCATTAATCTATTCAACCGACGATGTTGATACCAGCGGCACTGTTAAACACATTATAGAGGTATCATCGTTTCCATAATCTACATTTGTCTCCAGTAAGCAGTGCATTTTTTAAAAGGAATGTTATTGTAAATATTCTGATGATGCGTAAATCGATTGTTGAATTAATAAATTCATTGGTTACGAGTGACTGGCGATACAAAATCCCTTTTCTGAAAATAATCTATTCGTTTCTTTCTGCCCATCTCGCGCTAAATGGAAAATTGGGCGTGCAAATATTATTATAATACTTTGCTAGTGCGGATATTTAATCGTTTAAATAACATTTTATATTTGTTTTAAGATTTTATGTTAATATTTCAAGTTACATTTATAATCTAAGGAAACCGTACCAATTATGACTCGTAGTTTAAAGGGTCATTTGTTATGTTCTGCCATTTTAATGATAAAGGATTTGACAGTATATTTTATTAAACTTTAACTATTGAAGTGCAGTCTATGAGACACCACTTAAGTAATAGCCTCATATTATTCTGCTACTTTACTTTCCTCTAGTTTTACCTTTCACAAAGAAATAAGGCGAACATTTAGTTTTTTCTTTCGTTGCCTCTCAACCCTCGTGACAGATTATTAAACACGGATAGTCCACTTTTATATGTAGCTAGTGAATAAATAATAATGAAAATAATAGAGGTATAGGAGAACGCCCTAAGTTACAACGTGTCCATAATTTCATCTCAGTAGTTAAAGGTTAATTGAAAGCTATTTGCTGTAATGTGGTATGGGTATAATTTCGAAAAGGAAGAAAAACTCTGCTTTGACTTGGAGCCGATCCGGGTTTTCCACTTGCCGGGCGGATGTTCTATGACTGAACTATCGTAGAAAACTCATTCTCCAATTTCAGTGGTAGAATAACTGCTTTCGATTCCCGGTCAAGGCATAATTTTTCTTCCGGTTCAAATTATTTCCTAAATTTGCGGCGAATGTCTTTCAGCGGAGTGATCTCCGGATCAATTCTCTCCAGCAATTTGTAACGAGGAAGGTATGGGAATTGAAATTTGTGTCGGTTAAGTTTTAAAATTTTTATGTTAGTTTTATTAATTTAGGTTCGCAAACGACAGCGGATGTCAATATTGAATCATAGGTAGTCTGCCCATGGACAGGTCCGTGATTATTCATAGTTAAACTTGGTTCTCCATAATCCTATTTTCCGCTGTCCTCTTCATATCTTGATAACTCTCTTTCCCTTTCAAATCGTCTATCAGCTGAAACCTTTTCCTATCTCTTTCCCTTTTTCCATCTAGTTTTCCTTCTAACACGTGTTTAATCATACTCTCTCTCTCTCTCCTCAGGTAATGCCCAACCCAGTTTGCCTTCCTCTTTCTAATAGCCTGTACAATCATTCGCTTCTCTCCTACTCTTCGTAGCACTTCATCGTTTTTCATCCTGTCTGTCCATTTTATCTTCAGCATTCTCCTCCAAATCCACATTTCAAAGCTTTCCAAGTATTTGATGACATTTTTCCTTAGCGTCAATGTTTCTGCCCTGTACAAAGCTATACTCCATACAAAGCATTTTATGAACTTCTTGAGGATATCTTCCCTTATATTCCCCGAAAGTAGGTGTTTCTTTCTTCTGAAAGCCGCTTTTGCTTTTCCTATTCTAGTTCTGATCCTATATTAAATTATTGAGAACGAATTTCAGATTAAAAGAAATTATATCACATAATACATATTTTCTAAGGAATGCGAGATTTTGTACAATATGTAATGGTGACGCTATCGTGATGTGGAAAATTGACGCCGATTTAACATTGTGGTCCGCTCGACTTTTCTGATTTTTGTGAAAGTTATTCTGTAAATTTGCCAAAGTGTCGTATAGTATGTAAATAAATAACGATTATAATCTTGATCTTGAATTAGAACAATAATATCGCAGATCTATTGAAAAGTAAAAGTATTTACAAGTCATTTCATTAAGGATATTTTCCGAAAGAATAAAATAATGAGGAAATCATCAACAAATTTTGAATCTGAAGCCAAAATACTCGCCTTTCAATCAGCAGTTATTTTAGTTATCGTTATTTCATCACACGCACGCTAACCAAAAGTAATTGAACAAAATTGTTTCTAAAGAAATAAAGGAAATATTTAATTTACTCAAATATCACAATCTTATTCTCTTCGTTCTTTTCATTCCATTCAGAAACTTGGAATGGAGAACGCAATGACAATGATTTACTTTTTAAAAATCTAAAATATACGAAATTTACAGAAAATGGATTTGATGTTTTATAATAATAACAATAATAATTTATTAGGCCATTGACCAGATATAATCTGAAATAGGCATCGCCACTACAAAACACAATATACAAAATGCACAAGAATAAGGAAATAAAGAACACAAGCGAACATAATTAGTTTAAAAGCGGACACATTGAAAACACGAGTTCAAAACATAATGTCAATATGGTCCTCATTATATTCATTTATGGAATAGCAATCTTTCTCTGTTAACCAATTATAGAGAACAGATTTAAACCTGCTCAGGCTGATAGTTCTCACCCTGTCAGGAAGTCTGTTGAATAACTCAGTCAGTCTCACTCGTGGAAGATCCAGTTTGGTACCAAATCTAGTACTATGGGTATGCACATCAGACCTTACTATTAAATTACCAATATTTTGTTTTACATGTAGGGGATAAATATAACAGCCATATAGAGTCATGATACCTGTACGAACAAATAGAGGCCTACTGTGCTCTCTATAGGATTCACCAGTTAGCAATCGTACTGCTTTCTTTTGCAGCAGAAATACTTTATTTACATTTATTTACAAATACCATAGTTAATGCGACAATGAAAAATTGCAAAGTACATACATCTAATATAGGATCCAGATACACATGATTTCAGCTTTCATATCATAAAGAGCACTCGAGACAGTGATGTGTTCTTCCCAAGATAATTTAGGGTCGAGTACGAAACCTAATAGTTTTACAGGATCTTTAGAAATGGGGATATAAGGGATATGCCTTAGAGAGAATATCATATTCTGAGTCTTATCAACATTTATAAAGATTTCATTAGCATCAAACCAAGACTTGGCAGCTGTCAGGGTTGAAGATGATATAGATATAGCAACATCAAGGTCAGAAACACTGTTAACAAATGTGGTATCATCTGCGAAGAGTACGGACTTTCCAGAGACATTGGATGCCGAGTAATATTTCCATGTCAGTTTGTTATTCAATTAAATCTGATTAGCCTTTAAACTCACTTTTGCCATGGTGGCGAATGTTTATTTATACGATTCATCTTTCCATCGATTGACATTTGATTATGGTTTCATTGCATTACGTGTCATTTACTTATCTCTTACATGTGAGTCGGCTGGGAATAGGAACCCCTCTTTATTTATGGCAGTTTATTATAAATTTTATTTTTACTGCGTTTGACAAGTGTCAAATAAATTTAATGCGATGATTTTCCCTGCTTATTTAGATGTTAAAAACTTTCTCGTCGATAGAATGTCTATTCGGAGACTTATGATTACAGTCCTGAATGAAAGTTTTCTAATTGTGTACCCCTAAAAAATATCCTTTTTCTTAATTGCCATACTGTTTATGTTTGAAAATTCTCATTTACGTTTCAGCACTGTGATCATTTTGTTTTATTTAGAATTTTTAATGCCACTGATCTGCATAAAATTTGATTTTTAAAGGTTGTTAAATTTTTAATAACGAAAAAGGTCTCGCAATAATTTATAACCTGAATAAAAATTATCCGACGAAGAATTCGGCTTTCGAAACATTTTTGTAATGCATTACATTCATCGATTTGTTTTGGTAAACATTTTTTATTTAGTTTCCAATATCATACATTTTTAAAAATATGCATCGTAATAGCCACTCGCAAAGTTCGTACATTATATCGAAGGGATAATTTAACTCTAAGATTATATCGGCGACTGCTTTGCCAGGGTACAAAATGGTGAGAAAACCATCTGCGCATTTCATAAGTATGATTGCTGTCACCGTTAGTAATTTCTTAATAGTTGGTTGAAAACTCAAAAAATACATTTTTGCTTCTAATAAGATGGAAATGCAAAATAATAAGACTCAAATTTATGTTTTAGTTTTATATTTTTGAAAATTTTCATATACAGTGCAACCTCTATAATCCGAAATAATTAATACAAGGGCGTGCTTGGATTATCGAGGTGTTCGGATTACTGGATTCATGTGAAACAACGAGGAAAAAATCTATTATGTATTAAATTTCTGTAAATAAAACACAAATTAATGTTTTTACAATTCACTAAAATGATTGGGAGAGATCCGCGTTGATGGACGGGAAAATTGCACTCCACACTGGGCCGCGGCAGTAGGAATGAGCGGTATCGACTCGGTCGGCCGAGCCGATATCGCTCATTCCTTTTAAAACAATGTTTCAAAGAACCATCTATTCAGCCGCAAGAGGCATTAGTAGTGGACATTTTGTGCCCGACTTTGTTAAAAAATAAAAGCTTCAAATTTCACTTTTAGACGCTCGCTTCGCTTAACCGACACTTTACACCTGATGTTGAGAAACAGTTCGGATTACCGGGAGTTCGGATTACCTTGGGTTCCGATTATAGAGGTTTCACTGTATGTATTCGTTTAGGAAGTTGATGAACCTGCTATATTTCCATTGATTAGATTACAGCGTCATGTCTGAAAAAACTGCCAAAATGGGCGCAGTTAAATTTGTAATTACAGCTAATCACAGGACCAGATTGGAAGGTCCAAGCCAATTTCAATATCTACCGACATTTATATCGGCCGTTTTATCATCAGTGGTAATAGGCATTGAGCAAGAATAATGTTGTTCATTAACACGGGTAAAATTAACGCGTTTTTCTTATATTATTAAATTTGTTAATATTTTGTTTTATTTCGATACTAAGACCTGAGGAGAATGTCAATTTTGATCGCCTGCTATACGCGTAAATTTAGTTCGTCTTAATTTATTTTTATGTGGTTATACCTCAACACATTTGGCCACTAGAGCCTTGTTTGTAAGCGGCCATCAATATGGTATTGTAAAATTACAGATTTTCATCTACTTTATCTTCTGAGATATTTAAAAAAATGTTGGGTTCCTGTCTGACCCTGTACATTTTTTCAAAACAAAAATCTAACGAAAAACAAATGGCAGCAGTACAGAAACCTACACTCGAAGTTTCACCTCTCTATCGTTTACAGTTTCGTTCCAGTTTCTATTTATGCGCATTTAAAAAACGCGCTAAAATGTGCCTTTATTCTGACGATATATTTACTCGTAATTTTACTCTCTATAGAAAAATTGTTGAGATAGAGTTTCGTCAATTTCGACATCCGTTTCTTCCAGTGGCGTTAACTCGTGTCAATATGTTATCGATGGTCTCTCTCCCCCCCCCCCCCCAACAGATACATATGTTCAATTAAACCTGAAACCCATTTTTTGATCGCTAGGTTCCCTCGTTACAAAACTCTTCCACATCAACATAGAGAGCATTGGCCTTTGCTTGGAGTGACGCAATATATTTAATATCGCTGTTTATTTAGATTTTATATCAAAGAGAGTCGATATTTAGATCTCAGCATTTGATTTTTATTTAGTATTTTAATCAGATAATAGCATGAGGAAGGTGGCAACGAAATTTTTAAAGAACCTTAGACATCTAACGACGTAACTTCGAGTCAAAAAGACGTAAATCATTATACAGGTATTAATTTATCGGCGACGTTACTTCGAATCGACGTAAATCGTACCTGCACTTCCTATTCGCGAAAGGTGTTCGCCTTTTTTCGTGGGTTTAAACACGAGGTTATTGTATTGAGTTGCAATTTTATTGAATTGCAACACCAGAACCTCGATGTGTTGCCAATTTTGTTCAATCTATCTTGCAGGCAAAATTCATTAAATTTATGCATATGATATTTTACATATGAAAATCTAGTTAAGTAGATTTTAAATGTACTTATTACCTTCATTTTCTCCGAATGTACATTAAATTAAAAACATCTTCAGCCCTTCATGTTCTGATAGATTACTTCGAAATTGGCATTGTAGATCGAAAACTATTTTGGAGTTTGAGTAATCAATATACGTAAACAAATCAATCGAAGATGAGTGTCGATAACAAATAAAAGGATTATATTATGTGTAAACGTGTATTGATAAACGAGGGTGAAGCTGAAGATAAGATGATATCGATTTGGATTCCGTATGTAAAGCGAAATCGATAATGATTTTTGAAAGATATTAATTATTTGATCGAATTCAAATTTGCGCTGACAATATGCCGTTGCTCACGACAAATGTGTTGAGTTTCCGAATTTTATCGTCGTTACAAACAATGAAAAACGCCCTCTTGCGTCGTTTCTCCAGTTTTGCACAACGATGTCATGTTAGAGCAGGGGTCCACAAACTTTTTGAGAAGAGGGCCACATAGGAATATTGAAAGTGCTAGGCGGGCCGGATCGAAAAAAAAAAACCGTTTCAAAATTTAAAATATTTTCTATAATTACCTAAGCATATATGCATATATAACTACAAGTAAACGTAAATAAATGTAAGAAAAAATTCTAATGCGAGCAATTCGCCTGTTTTTGAATTGGAAACACTGATTTTATGATGTTTAATAAAAATTCCGCGGGCCGGATAAAACCCTTTGGCGGGCCAGATCCGTCCCGCGGGCCGTAGTTTGGGGACACCTGTGTTAGAGCATCGATAGAATTTTTCGAAGCGATACGCACTTGTTTGCACCGTTTATCGCTTACGTCTCCTTCGCAGAAAAGTATTTCCCTCCCCTGAAATTTCGACCCTAACCTGCGGTCGCGTGGACATCCCTCACGTCGTCCCTCGATACGCTGCTTCCCCACTGTCATTCGCCCCGATACCGAGCCGCTGCCGACCGGGAAATATCACCTCATATCTATATATCCCCCCTCGTCGGACCATTATACTCTCTTTCGCCGCCCCACTTACAGCCGCGCGCACTTCTTATCGAGAGAGGGAAGCCATCGGCTGCCGCGGTATGCCATGGCTCCGCAGATAAACGCTTATCGCGTTTACGAAAGTCCGAAAATTATCGTCCAGGCTACGAAAAAACAAGCTGTGTTGTTGTCACGAAACCGTCAATCATTCGACGCGTAAAAACGCGTGGGAAGGAAAGAAGTCGATAGGAATTTTTTAATATTCGTTTTTTTACGAGCGTCGCTTCCCAACGGACGCCTATCGCCAACTCCCCCACCGTCCGCTCCCTCTCTGCCGACCTCCCCGCAAAGCGGAGAGAAACGCAATGGGTGGGAGGGGCGATGCATATCTCCACGCGAATTCATTTGCCCCTTTCTGCGAAAGGCTGCGCATAATGTCTCCCAAATCTCTTTCTGGCGTCAATGCGTTAATATCCAAGCCATATAATGATGCGGTTTATCATTTCCACTTTATCTCATCGGAGTGATTTTGTATCGATATAGCGCGTGTTTGGGGTGACGGATAGGGCGAACGATCAAAGATGATTCGCCAGAGAATTATCGAGCTCGTCTTATGGCTGTCAAAAATTAAAGAATTAGAACTTAAGAATAGAAAAAATGAAGAAAGTACCTACCTTAGGTTTCTCCAATAGAAATTAGATTCTAAAGGAACATTTTAGATTCTACTTTCGGTGAATTACCGCTGAAGATGGCTACATTGTATCCGAAATGCGCACCTGGTTTTCATAACCTTGTTGCGGCTATTGTAGATACCTCAGATAAGTTCTTTCAATTTTTTTTTAATTTCAAGCGCTTATTCTTGAATGAACGACGAATTAAATTAGTCTCTAAACGAGTTAGTCTTCCTTTTAACAGACTTTTTATTGAACCGGAAGAGTCCGTTCATAGAGGCTTCATTATTTCATAATAAATATAAATTTAACAAGCTCGGCTGAAAATCAAAATTCTGAAGTTTCGAATTATAGCTTAAGCGATCTTGTTAAAATATTATTGTTGTGTTTTTTGAAATATGTATTTTTATAACAATATTTCATTGGCTATTAATTCCTTTTCGTGATATTAACAAATTCGTAAGAAATGCTAAAATTGGCGAACATGGCGTGAAAAAATTTTTAAGCGAGTACGGCCGAACATAGGTGTGAGAAAAAATTAAATTATGCAGCGGTCGAAAATAGGGTCGAGATCCGGGAAGAATACACCGAAATTATTGTGGAAATTGAGTAGTTACACATTATGTTCGATTAGAGGAAGCTCGTCCATTGGTCACCAGTGATTGGGGAAAAACGGAATTTATATGCTTTTCTTTCAAATAATATTGTATTTTCCACAAATTTCTCGACAAAATTAAGTTTTGGAAAGAATTCTATCTTAACTACCTATGAAGAAGTATTTATAACTTAGCGGCAGCCTCAAAATTCGTTATTATATTTCATACTAGTAGAAGGTGCTTCTGCAAGCATATCATCTCACCTTGAAAAAACATTCATTTTTCAGACAGATATTTCATCATTACAAATATTTTTTTAATTCTAAATATTTCACCTCCGCAGTGATTTTCGTTTTCCCCCTATGTAAAAATCATAGATTAAAACAATCCCCAAACTTTGCAATTTTAAGAATTTTATACTTTCTCCATTAGGGGGTACTAATGCTACACATTTTAGCTAAATTTTAAAGTTGTAGCACTTCTAGAAGTAAAATAATATTTTTCTAATTGTTTAAATTTAAATAATTTTTAACGGCCGCCGCAATTCATATATGGTAAAATTGAAATGTTTATTTGTGCAAATTTACTACTCTGTAAATAATTTGAAAATTTCAGCTTCCTAGCTCATCCCGTAGTACCTAAACAGATATCTATTTGTTTAAACTTTAAGAATTTTTAACGGCAATACAAATTAAAATATCAAAATTTCTATAATCCCTATTTCGTTATTTTACAAATCCTACCTCTAAACAAATTTCAGCTCCGTAGCGCATTCGGAAATACATAAACATTGAAAATTTGTTTAAACAATTGCGAATTTTTAGCGGCCGCTTTGTTACACTATTTCAAGATTTTCGTTTTTTCTAATCTGTTTTGCACAAAATCCTACATTAAAAAATTTCAAATCTCCAGCTCACCTGGAAGTTCCTAAACATTAGTATCCTCCTATACGTTATATCCTCCTCCTCTGTAAGGAACGTCTATATATAATGACTAGTATAACAAAAGGTCAAGATGTATGAATAAATTCGGGTGGGCTTTTCCCACTCCACTTCTAAAAGCGATGATGTTATCCTGAAAATAATATTAATGTAACCGACAAATAATTTATCGAGGTTGCTCATAAAAACAAAATAGCAGTCTGTTGGTGATGGAAAATTATTTTTAAGGTTAGCTTACTATATGGTCATGGTCAATCGCCCAATGAAAGGACGAAGCGAGAATGGGATTTTACAAATTCAAAGAAAAATCTATTTTCGATCGAGTTGAATTTTCGATCCGTCGCTTTGCCCCCAGAGTTGCGAAGGATGGTACTTGGAATAGCATCCCAATATTCCTGCGGCACATGGCTCCTCACATGCGGTTAGGTATAATGCAATTTCCGCAGATCGGCTTGAAAGGTTCATACGAAATCCAAACCCGCGAAAGACTTCTCGCCTGAAAAAAAGGATCGGGTCTCATAATCCGGCGCGGAAATGTTTCAGAATTATCGTTCAGCGACAATACCTTCGGAAAAGATGCATCCCTTGCCGGTCTAATATTCTCACCTCCGCTACTGATTACCAAGCTGAGAAATTAGTGCTTTCGATTCTCTGATCTACAGTCATAAATTTAAAGCAACGTCAAAACCCTCGCGTCAGATTCACTAAGTTGTCCATTGAGTTTATCAGTAAATTTTTAGCCTACTTTCCAGAATGGAAAAAGGCTTATAGTTTCTTCGTTTTGTCTGTCTATCCCCCTATTAACTTTTGAACATTTTAATAACACTCGGTGGTAAGCTCTTGCTGCTTAGGCCGAGCTCCCGTGTATGGTTTTTGTTGCGAAGGTTGAAAGTCCCGGGTTCGATTCCAGGAACTTTCCTTCCCAATTGATTTACATGGAAAGCTGAAATGCATCGTGAAGAATAATTTTCTCTTGCACATTAAAATATCTTAGAATTGTAATATCGGAGCGGGATTTGTTCCATTCTCTGAGGAAAGGAATCGAGATTCTAATTTCTATCGTAGAACTATGCTTATCAATCATATTTATTCGAATTTCGCGTAAATTTTTGAAGTTTTTATCACTCTTTACGTGAGTGTTGCCATTGCAACGACTATTGTTGGACTCGAATTAGGTATAGTCTAGTGTAATAATATATATATCGACGACTCTTACAGAGGAGGATATAACATATATATAACATATAGGAGGATACTAATGTTTAGGCACTTCCACTTTAAAATTGCAACATATGGGGATTGTTTTAAACTATTATTTTTACATGTGGGAAAAACGAAAATCGCTGCGGAGGTGAAATCTTTAGAATTAATAGAATATTTGTATAATGAAATATCTGTCTAAAAAATTAATGTTTTTTCAAGGTTTGATGAAATGCTTGCAGTATGCAAGCACCTTCTACTAGTAATATATACACGGGTTATTTTTGCCACACAAACACGCGTGATCAATTTAGTTTTCCGTTTGAATGTATTTGTAATATTTTATAACGCTAAATTATGAAATTTGGGAACCCAAAGAGCAACTCATCCGCGGTGATTTTTAAACTATAAAAGCACCACATTTAATTTAAAATTGATATGTGGAAAGTTCCATTTGGACCATCTCGTTAACTCACTTTCCTCCGTTGCTGTCTCTTTCTCTTGAATAGCCATGGGCCTCGAACAGTAGAATAGAAAACGGATAGATGGAAGATTAGAGATAGAAGGGGAGGGGAAGGCGCGAATAATAAACCTAGATCATTGGGGAGTGGGTTGGGGAGGAGGCGCGTTGGAGGGAGCCTGGCGATACAGGGTGAGAGAGTGGTGGAGGAAGGAGAGAGGTGAAGGGAGTGAGAGGGTCGAAGACTCGAATAGATGTGTGCTGAGTGGAGAAAGAGACAAAGCTGAAAAATGGTTCTCGCTATTGCGTCATAAAATGTTATTACCCCCAACGCAAGAAACCAGCGAAGCAAAGTGGTCGAAGGCGTGTGCGTGTGAGAAAGGGGTTGGAAAAGAGAAATCAAAAGAGAAGAGAAAACAGAGAGGTATAGGGAGAAGAACTAGGGGGAGGTGATATTAGAGAGAGAGAGAGAGAGCTGGAAAAATAGATTGCGCGAAATGTAATCAAATGTCTAAATGGGAATGGAATCGATAAGAATGGCATTTAGGAATTAATTTTTCGAAATAAATTTGTATTTTTCCCTCAATCTTTAAGGGATGGAATACTATTTCCTAATTTTTCAATCGACCATTTCTGATTATATTGTCTTCTTCATTGGGCTCAAATTTGACATTTCCATAGACAAAAAAGTCCTGTTTGCTTGTTTCGCATTAGACGAAAGTAGAATTAATGGAAGAAAGAAACTGTAAGCGAAAAGAGAAAAAAAGAATAAGGAAATGGTTCGAGAATGAGAAAAGAATTAGTATAGAGATAAAGGAGGAAGATGATTGGAAGAGACAAAGAGAGGAAGTGTTAATATGGGAGGAATAAAATTAAGCACAATAGGAGCGAGGGAGTTGTGCAGATAGGAAGCAAGAGAGGGTGCAATTGTGTATATATGCTAGAGGAAGAGAAGGCGAGAGAGAGAGGGGGGAGGGGATAGTGGGGGAGGTGATTGGCGAAGAAAGGAGAAACGAAAAATAAAAATATTCAATTAAAAGAGAATTTGTTTTGAGAGAATGGAATGATAAACCATATCAGAATAACGGAAGGGAGCGTTTCGAGCAGTAATAAAGGGGATTGGAGAGATATATGGAGGTAGTGGAATGGAATGGTGGATGGAGGGGATGGGTGGGGGAAGGGGGAAGGAAAGGGCGTAAGAGGAGGGTGCACGTGGGGGGACCCAGAATGCAGCTCGCGGATTAATGAGCGTATAAAAGCAGTTCGAGTGTGAGAGGGAGAAAGAGAGAGAGAGAGAGGGGGAGAGAGAGAGAGAGCCATTTCGTCCGATAATGGAAGGATAGCATGCGGCAGTAATTAATGTAGTAGAGTGAGCGAGGATGGTGCGGCGGGGGCGTTTTTTCTCGGCCGCATTGGTCGGAGGCCCAAATGGACGGGGCCCAACCGAACGTTGGCAGCGTCGCGTCGGCCATCGAAAGGAAGCCGCATGTACGTGGGTCGACCCCCATTGGACGATTGCGCGCCAGCGCCAAAAACAAAAAAGAATCCAATCGCGTCGGTCGTTAATCGGCGGTAATGGATAACGCCGTTTAGATTCGGGCTTCGCACTGGGGACTGAGGCTGGAGTGAATGACTCCAAAGATTTTTCCGCGGTTACTTCCTTTCCCATTCCATGCCAAATACCAAAATAAATTGCTGTCCTTCGGAAGTCGATCGCGGAGTGAATTTTCTCGAGATAAACTGCGTAAACATGATGCAATGAACAGTGCATCTTTTTAGTCTTAAATGGCTAAATGGGAGCTTGTTTCGATTTCATGTTCTCACGCATAAAATTCCTTAATATAAATTTTCATTTTCCGTTCTCTTTAGCCGTCAGGAAAATTCGCTTAAGGATGGACAATTCAATGTACGATTTTGATCGAACGGATTGCACGAGTAATATTAATTATAGTGATAAAAGTTCGCACAATCTGACATTTTATCTCGGAAAATCTAATAGAAGCAACTCCTTATTTCATATGGCGATCACAAATGCTTGAACTTGGTATTGCTAACCATTTTCATAACTTCATTTCTTGATTTCCGTTATTTTTATTTCCTTCTTTTTGTTTAATTTCTTTGCCTACACACTTCCACGGACACTCTGCAAGCTCTACGGGCAAGAAAGATAAACAATTAATTTTGCAAGCCACTTTACATATGATTTTATACGGAGCAATAGTCCTCCACCTCTCCCTCCCTCTCTTGCTCTCCTAGCAAGATACCGATGCACGGGTTCTCTCCAGTGGCAAAAGGAGCAGTTGCCCCAGGGCCCACAGGCGTGAGGGGCCCCATGGCTTCATAACTCCATAACAAATTTTATGGTGTGCATTGAAACATACTTTTTGCTTAATTATTAGGAATAAAACTGTGATTTATGTATAACGGATTGTTATTTTGGTGTGTAACTATACATTAATATTTTAATATATTGGAGGAGGCCCCTTGTGACTGTGTTGCCCCGATGCCCCACCTATTCTTAACCCGCCCCTGGTTCTCTAACCCCAACAGGGACATACCACTTTATTTAGGGCGAAACTAAGACTATATAGTCCCTTCTTACATTGAACCCTTTTGTCATATAATTAAAATATATAAATATTTAAAATAAATGAATTACATATGAATTACAATAAAATACATATTAATTACAAATTAATTATATATTAGTTAATAGATCATAGAGCATTACCAAAGAATATTGTTAGTTTTGTGGATCGAAAACAACTGTATCAGCTACGTTTTAATACAGAAAAAATATCCCACTGCGGAAAACACCTACGAAGAGAAGAGAGGTGTAAAAAACCGCGAAAAATTCCTAAACAGTTCAGAGGAAAAAACAATGATTTGCACGATAGAGGAAAAAAATCACTTATAAATATATACATACGTACAGATGTATTGAAAGCTTATGGCACCTAAATGCGCGAAGAGTCACGTGATGTAGGGGAGGTGGCTGTGGAGGAGGAAAGCTTAAGGGGAAGGTGGCTGTGGAGGAGGAAAGCTTAAGGGGAAGGTGGCTGTGGAGAATGACTGATTACCCCATGCGTATGTACCCTCACCCCCGCGTAGCTCGCTTTCGAGAATGGACTCTTCCACGCTGAATTCGTGTTTGAGCGCAGTTGCCATAAGCTTTCAATAGATCTGTACATACATTAATATCTATATAAGAGAGGGGGTGAGAGGAAATGGAGAGGAGGGGAGAAGGGAGAGGGGAGGATGGGGGAGTAGAGGGGAGGATGGAGAAGGGGAGGATGGAGAAGGGGGGATGGAGGAGGGAAGATGGAAGAGGGGAGGATGGAGGAGGGAAGGATGGAGGAGGGGGTAGCGGAGAGGGGACCAGAGTTTTGGTCGAAGCAACGCGTGGCACGCGACCACGGGACGATTCCTTCCGCGAGGAATTCATCTAGCGCCCTTCGAAGTCCGGCCCAGAATCGATCTCCTTACAGATGCGCGGGACAGTGTTACTCGTTAAACCTCTTCATCTCTGCTCTTCCGGATCTCCCCGGGCCGCACTCCTCTTTCTCCCTCTCTCTCTCTCTCTCACACACACACATTGTTTTCTGTTTAAACAAGGCTGATACACATTTTTTTTTCGATCCACAAAACTAACATTATTTTATGGTCATACTCCATGATCTATTAACCAAATATAAAATTAATTTCTATTTAATATGTAATCAATTTGTATTTAATTATAATTCGTGTGTAATTAATGTTGTAATTATGTAAATACTGTAATTACATGACCAAAGGGTTAAATGTAAGAAGGGAACAGATAGACTCAATTTCGCCCTCAAAAAGTCGTTTGTCTGTCTGTCTCTCTATTTCCTCGTCTGCATTCCATTCCCTCCCTCTCTTTCACCCATCTCTTTCTCCTCCTCTTCCTCTGTTGGCCGCCATATTCATTCCTCATTCATAACGCGCATATTTTTCTTGAAATGCGTGTGTGCCGCAGTACGGCGAATGGCTTTCGCGACGATAGAAGATTTCCCTCATAGGATTGTAAATGCGAGTTCTGCGCTTCGAAAATGTTTCTCTTTGCATCGGACTGCGGTCTTCGATACGCGATATTGTGCAGTTTATGTGTTTTGGGTTTCTTTAAAGGGCTTTTTTAAATCGTTCACGATTTCACTTTCTCCTTCCTTCCGGGCGCAAAACTTTGAAGGCACAAGAAGAGCTAAAAATATTCAGGATATTTTGGGCTAGTTACAGACATTAATTCCATTTATTTTGGGGTCCGTCTGCCAGTTTATTTGCCATTTTTCGAAACCCCGTATCATCTATCAATGTGGGTCTGTTACTATGGTAAAGTTTGGTTTTGTTTACAG
Organism: Tanypteryx hageni; assembly: GCA_028673005.1. Lineage (NCBI taxonomy): Eukaryota > Metazoa > Arthropoda > Insecta > Odonata > Petaluridae > Tanypteryx > Tanypteryx hageni. Next base: position 70,790,263 of record CM054118.1, read on the forward strand.
TGCTACAACAATAAAAGTGAACATTAAAAATTAGCGCTTTTGTAATCTGCTTTTATAGTTCTTTCTTAACTTGATAGCGTTAGAGCCAAGTTCAATGGATTATGACTCAAAAAACGAGAATATTGTTGCTAGTAATCTGAATGATACGTTTTACATTGATTTTTTTTGTTTATTGGTAGCTTGAAGGGGAATACCAATTAAGGTGCAGCATTTCTGCAGTGGTAGTTTTAATTTTATATTTTTAGAATAAAAATCTCCGTAAATAAACGTCATAAGAAATTTATACTGTTAAGTTCGGTTCGTAGAACCACTTTTTCTCACTCCACGCACTTCAGCCATTCTTTCTTAACAGTCTTTGTCAGGATTTTTTTTTAGAAGTGGAGCGTTCGATTGCAATCGAAAATGCGCCTCGGTCGCGACCGACACGTATAACGTGCGTCTTTTAGCCCCGGTGTGTCGACGATTGACGTAGGTGCAGGTGCGTAACGGGCCAACCGTTCCTTTGGCCCGAACGAGTGGAGCAATTCCCGGGTAATCGAGCGCCATGCACCATCCGCATTACGGGAACGAGGTCTCCCGCCGCGGTGTCCTCCGCGTCGTTGTGAGGAGTAGCGGGTCGGAGCGCGCGGGCAGTGAAGGCTACCGTTACCGGGGAACGCACCGCGCGGGGCCGGGCGAACCCGGTTCCCGGGCGGCCACTCTTTCTGTAGGAACCTTTGATAGGCCCAAGAGGACTGCCGTCCCCCCTCCCGTTGAGAGAAATAGAGGAATAAATTGCAAAAGATGGCGTTAGCTCTAGGATAGTGTTCCATTAGGTGGACGAATGAAGTGGCGTTTCTAACCTGAGATTTGAACGCCGGAATTCCATATGCAATGGGTTTAAACTTTACCTTTTGCGGCTACGTCCATTATGCCTTGGTGGAATATAATCCGCTAATTAACCTATAAAGCTATCGCAAATGTTACATATACAATTTTTTACCTGCGTTACTTTCACTCTTTACTTGGATGGAAAGCATAATGAGTAGTTCATAAGACGGCTGGGATGGTTAGTAGTAATCGTACAGAAGTGGAATGAGCAATGGTTCACAACCGGAATGACATCACACCCCAGGGTGACGTGAGAGTTATTGAGGGGTGACGCGAATATTTGATAAATTCACAGTTTGTTGTATTCCGGCTTATGAAACTAAATAAAATCAGGAGTATACAGACTCCTACTTTTTTAAATGCGTAATTATTTATCTTTAGGTGATAGAGAGAGCGCAAGCTATCTTTAAATGTGACTCGGAGGAGATGCAACTGTAAACGAGATGACGCAGAACTGATAATGGGATGACGCAGAAAAAAAAGGCTGAGAATCACTGGGTTAAACAGTGATAATTGTTAATGGGAGAGAAGGAAAAATAATTTCTGGCATCGTAAAAACCAGAGGCTACAGATGCTAGTCATTCAGTTCCATCCTTGAAAAATGCTGAAGTATTGCGGCAAATGTGAGATATTTGTCTCCGCTTGGAAAATTAAAAGCGTTAAGGATCTTTAGAGCTTCTTCGAACAAATACAATACCGACAGTTATAGTTGAGAGATGATTAACGATGCTCGGAAAAAAGTTCTCGCAGTCCTGTTGCTATCCTCCCTCACGATGTGGGGTTGGGAACAAGGAACATTCGGATTCCCACTACGCCGTTTATTGCCGCAATCTCCACCGTCGCGTGCAACTGCGAAAAAGCTTAATCGGAAAGTTCTAGGTACGCGCGTTCTTTCTCCACGGCAATCCGGGAGAGAGGCAAGGGAGGGAGGGAGGAGAAATGGATAGGAAAGGGAAGGGAAGGTGAGAAAAATTGAGGAGGGAAATGTCCATTTTGCCGTGCGTGCCGGTCGCCACAATCGCCATATCGAGCAGTTCAGAGTTTAGTCAAATGTTCATATCATTAAATAGGAATTCGAGGTCAGATAAAATTCATCAAAAAATATATATAAGCAGAGGTGGACATTTTTAAAGCCAGTAAAAAGTTTGCCCACTGCCATTCCGTCTCAAAATTTGTAGAAACATGCGTTGGATGTCTAAAACGAATAATTTAAAACTCTGAAGAGTTTCCTAATTTCATCTTTGTGAAGACCTGAGCATACCTTAGTTAGTCTGTGCGTTTTTCCTAAAATGATATTTTTCTGTCGATATTATTCTTGTATTTGTATTTATGGTTTAATTCTATAAAATCTTTCTCGCGTTCATTGGAAATGGCATTCAATCCTAAATTTTCCTTATGGAGCATCTTTTCTCTTGTTGCGGATATATTAACTTAAAAATAAACTCTTTTGCCTCGTGTCTCTTTCCATATAGATTCTTCCAAATTTTTCGTTTAACTCCATCCATCATCCTCCTCTCCGAACTCCATTTATATCTCCTTCCCGTTTCCTCGTATATCGCCTATCCCCTCAAAATATCTCCCAGTGGTGCCACTCAGAAATATGAGCTCTAAAACCTTAAGCAATATCCCGCTAGAAAAAGAAAATATTTAAGGCTAAGTGTAGTTCTATTTCGATACTAGTTTGGTGCTTACATTCTGCAAGCATTTAATTTCTCCTTAAAAACCATTACTTTTTCCATTGTAGGGTACTAATACTACACATTTATGCGACATTTTAACGTTGTAGTTCATCTAGAAGCAAAATAATATTTATCTATTTGTTTAAATTTTAAAAATTTATAACGGCCGCAATAATAACTTCTTGGTAGTTAACAAATGTTTATTTGTGCACATGAAATAAGCTCTAAATAACATAAAAATTTCAGCTCCCTAGCTTTCTCCATAGTACCTATTTTTTAAACTTTAAGAATTTTTAACAAATTAAAATATCAAAATTTCTATTATAACTATTTCGTTTTTTTACAAATTATACTATTAACGAAAATTTCAGCTTCGCAGCACATTTGAAAATACATAAACCTTGAAAATTTGTTTAAACATTTGAAATTTTTAGCGGCCGCATTGTTAATCTTTTTCAAGATTTTCGTTTTTCCTACTCGGTTTTGAACATAATCCGATATAATTAGTTTCGAATCTCCGTCTCTTCTGGAAGTGCCTAAACATTAGTATCCTCCTATATGTTATCTATTATTTATATATATATAATTATATATGTCTATAACCGGTCCAACTAAGTTTTTTCAGCAAATTTCATCATTCCCCTTGAAATTTCTAATAAAATTTATCGCCCCAGTATACATTATTTAATTTCGGTTAAGCAGGCTGCATTGTCTAGTCCTGCGGTTCTCAGGGAAAATTTCGTTGTGGTCACATCTGCGGCCACCTGCCATGTTGTGGTGGTCGCATTGTTAAATTCAAAGTCTAAATGATATTTGTTATTCTACGTAAGAGACAAAATAACAATCGAAAATATTAATTATAAAAATGTGACATCACAGTATTCATCGCAGTCCGCATATTAAGTATTGCTATGTTTAAAATATGATTTTTCTGGTGGCAGCATTAAAAGGTTTCTGGTGGCCGCACTTGAGAACGACCGGTTTAGTCTATCCAAAAGAAAAACTCTCTTGAGCGAGACACTCACTCTAGGCCATTTGAACGCTTCCCTCCATTACAACAAACTAGCCTTTCAATATCGAAAAACAAATTCATAAACTATTACCCGGGCATCTCCAACAGCAATAAGAAGGCTATTAAAGGTAGTTATTTTTTAATTTTAAGTACTAATTTTGTGAAACTTTTCTTTGTTTTTCATTTCCTGTCCCTGGAGATGTTTTCTATATGCATCTCCCTGATTGTCGCCATAAGAGATGAATGTATTCTTGACCATCAGCTATTAACTTACTAACAAATAAACAAGCATAGTTAAAATAAATAAAGTCAAAATAGACGGTGAATACATAAGCATATCCACGACGATCGTGACCACAGCGTTACTCTTCATACCTCTAAACCGGTGTCATAATCTAGAGGTTAAGAAAGTGCGAATTATTACTTTCTCCATATACGAAGTATAGAGCAAGTATTGTTGTAATGAAAAAAATCGAAATCGAGATTTCAACGGAAATACATGTTTTAAAGTCCCCTGAACACGTTTTTACTGTTTTCTCGATGATGTCTGTGTGTCTGTCTGTATGTGATAGATTTTTGTGGGCGCTCTGACTCAAAAACTATTTATCAGGTCAACGCAAAATTTTATATTTAACATTTTTATAAAAGTTTGATGATCTGATTAGTTTTTGGTAAATATCGGTCGACCGAAAATGGGTGTTTACTCTTGTCACATCCGTTATTTTGAAATATTTGCTTTAATATTTGATAAATGTAAAAATGTACTAGAATAAAAGTTGTAGGAAATTTTATTTTCTGCAACCTTTGTTTGATACATTTTTCCATATAATGCATTGTTGAAGAGCTATCTTATATTTTTAGCTGCCACCACCACACCACCTACCGAAGACTATTGTTAACAATTGGCGCTTAGTTACGTCTTAGTAACGCTCCTTTTTCTTTTCTTGATTGTCAGCCGGAAGTAAATATTGACAACGATCCCAGATCTAACAACATGTAATTTGCCATATAAATATGGAGAAAGTCATGTGTTGCCCACATCAATTTATTTTTCATACGTCTTCTTGGATATTAAATTTTAAAAGCAGCACTTGTATCACTCCAGTCATCCGTCATATGCCAATCTCTCTGTGATTTGTCCATTTGAAGGCTATACGATACGTATTAGATGTGCTCCAACGCCGCCGTATTAACCTATTCTGCTGATACATAAGTTGAGTTAATATTCTTTAGTTGAAAGTAAATAATAATAAGCGTAGCATGGATCAATCGACGAATTATTATTTCTCATTTTGCTATTTGTATTTTTTTGTTGCAGTTCAGCGTTTTGGATATTCCTTAGGTTGTTTTGGAGAAATAAAATTCTTGTCTCACAATCTGTCCAGTAATAATAGTACCTCTTCTTTTCCGCTCGATGACAATAATTTAATCAAAATAAACATTTTCTATTCTTTCGTATTTTTATTTTTCGGATGTGCGGTGTATTTAATAACTCCATAAACACCTTTTCAGTTATTTTATTCATTGATTTTTTCCTAGAGATATTGGAAAGCGTACGCCATGCGCAGTTTGGAAACAAAAGCGACCGAGGACACTTATTTTATCTCTTATAAGGTCATTAAAATAGCGACAAAAACATTAATGAAAAAGTATTGATTGACGAGATTAGAAATCTTTCAACAAAAGGTTGCTCGTATGTTTTCTTAAGACAGACAAATATGCTTACAACGTTGAAAAATGAAAAGATATTATTTCCCTTCATATTGGTATGGATTAAGGAGCACCATTAGGGAACTCAAGTGAACAAAAACAGTCAACGTTTTTGGTTTAAGAGAAACTAGATAAACGAACAATAGACTCCGTATATTCTTTTATAAATTTTATCGCATAGTTTCGTTACAGGCGTTGCAATACGCGAAGCCTGAGTTACGATCATGGGAAAGCACGGAAGTTATTAAACGTAAGCGTTCTTCGACGATGAATTTGGTTAGATTGCAGATGCTCTCGACGGTGATCCATCGATCTTTAATTATAAAAGAAAGACCAAGGAGTGGCGGGTAACCACTGAGGACGGCTGCGTTGTAGCCGAAAAGTCCTTTAAGTCTTTCCAGTCGTTTTGAGGCAATTGGAGTCATCTTCAACATCAATCAGATTCTAGGGTGTGATGCACATTCAATTTCATTATTATACCAATCATTTTGTCAATAAATATCCCAGACAAAGTTCGCAAAAAGTTAAACGTTGAAAATAGCATTGACCGATGTTCTTAGTCAAACTGCTGGTAATGAGAATGTGAAGGGCATATCGCGCTATCAAGGCTACTATTTAGATTATACGAGTTGTCGGTGCTTGCATACTGCAAGCGCTAAATGAAATCACCATACACCAAGATCTAAACTCGTGTAACTAAACCAACGCGATCTCCAGGGCAACAGCACTTCAGACACGTGGAATCCTTATATGTATTAAATGAAAAATTTCACGGGTTCTAGCAGAATATTTATAATTTTATTAAATTAAATTAGGGCAACTTTCCGTAATTTCCGAATTCTCTGGCAATCGGCTAGTGATCGAGTTTTCGTATTTCACGTTTCGTGAGTCAGATCGCCCTGCATGAGCAATGAGAGTAATCATCATTAAGACAATACCCTACATGCTAAAATTATGGAAAAATTAGGATATTTTGTGTTAAGATTATGGCATCATCAACTGTGCCTTGAGCACGTATTTGGATTTAAAAAATCGCGAAATAGATATGACGCCATTATATTTAACAATCGAAAAGAGAAAACTTCTCGAAAAACTACGAAACGACATAAAAATACTTTTCACGTTTTAATAAATTTCGTGTGTTAGTATAATGACGTCATCATAAGTTTACATCGTACTTTAAAAGCAATGGTATCTAATCCAACAATAATAAAAGGCTACATCTGTCCCTTTGTTGTTCCCTATGTCACGGTATAAAAATGCGAATATCTCAATAATGGAACGAGATACATTTTTGATATTTGGCAGGAATGATCGATTCCCATATTTCAAGATGATGATGAAAATAAATCTCGAAAAAAGTCCTAGGTTCGACTCCAAGGTAGGCATTTCCATTTCACATATGATAACACGTAAAAATCGACTTTTTCACTTGCAGGCTTTTATACTTTTTGAAATATAAATTAGAAAGAATTAACCTATAATTTACGAATCTAGCCCACTTTAAAGAAAAAACTATTGAGTTTCTTATTTTGTCATTTTTTCCCGCCTGCAGTTCCAAATTTCTCATGTTAAACGTTTAATTCACATATTTTGGGGAAATCTTGGCATTTAATTGGGATGTTGCCTTGCCAACCAATTACATTGTTAAACCTCGAAATCCTATTGTTATTTCAATCCTTATGGGTGAAAGGGTGTTTTGAATGCTCTTACAATTAATACGAGAGAAAGAGGAGAGAGAAATTCTTTACGTAGCAACCAATGTAAACAATATTCGTTGCGTTATTTACGAGAAGGAATACATTTGAATGTGGAACATTAATCATTCGCATATTAAAATTAGGTACTTACGGAAAGGTTCCCAACTCGCACTAACAGATAATTATAACTTTTCTTCCATAGAAAGTGTATGCAAAAAAACTTCAAAATTCATTAATGCTAGCTGCTGAGAGCAAAGAGATAAGAAGTTACAGGTTCATATATATTACTCGATAGGAGATTGAAGCAAAAAACGTTTGCATTTATTGCATTACTGAAAGATTTAAACATAGTAAATGGTAATGAATGAAATTGTCACTAAAAAGTGGTTAATACATAAAGATTCATCATAATGTGCGCAACGTATGAAGCAATAATTCTCACAAATTACACATGGCACTCCAATCAAATTATGAATTAGAATCACCGTAGGAGTTCGAAACTTGAAACAACGAACGCCTTGATTACTTATATTGAAAGGAAATGTTTTAGTCATTCCAAGGAATTCTCATACCATAAATACCATTTGTAATTCATAGTATATCAATGATAGAGAAAAATTGGAAAACAAATTAATTGAGCATTATCAGGTTTAAAATACTAAAAACAATGTCAAAACATCTTTCTGACATTATATGTCGCATATATTTATTTAAATAAACGAATTTAATAAATGTTACTGTTTATACACTAAGATGAATGGATTAACTGTCCATTGCTGAAGGGTGGTCGAGTGGAAAAGAAAATAACCAACCCATTCGTTCACTCGTCTATGCTCAAGCCGAGTTCGGTAATAATCGTCTCCATGGCAACAATCCGATAAAATGCGATTTAAAACGCAAAAACGCTGTTTTAGTAGAAATTCAAGAAAATACTATCAATTATCAAAATTGGGTGATAAGCATTAGAATCTACATTCTTTCCTCCTTAGAACAGTAGAAACCTCGCACCGATATCACAATTTTAAGATATTTAATGTGTCAAAGAAAATATCTCTGCGCGATGGATTTGAGATTTCCTATGTAAAACAAATAGGGAAAAAACGTTCCTGGAATCGAACCCGGGAGCTCAATCTTCGCCAAATAAAATATATCTCAGAGGTGAGTCATGGCAGCACGAGCCTCATACCAAGTTTCATGAAAATCGGTCCATTGGTGCAAAAGTTCTTAGTAGGAAACACAGACAGGATCATTTCATAAAGTTATGTTTCCTTTGGAAACCAGCCTAAAAAATGTCGGTACTTGAAAGTTTCCGGCGATACACCTACAGTGATGTAAAGGAATTATCCAAAACGCTCTGTTCACAATTTACCGCCTATTAGTTGACATTATTCTTTCCTTTGCGGGTTGGCGCTGTCTTGCATAAGAGCAGTGTACAGATCTATTGAAAGCTTATGGCACCTGCGCACAACACACGAATTCAGCATGGAAGAGTCCATTCTCGAAAGCGTGCTACGCGGGGGTGAGGGTATATGCGCATGGGATAATCAGTCATTCTCCACAGCCGCCTTCCCCTTAAGCTTTTCCCCTCCACAGCCACCTTCCCCTGCATCACGTGACTCTTCGCGCATTTGGGTGCCGTAAGTTTTCAATAGATCTGTACGCTATCGTTGTATCTCCGAGTTGTAAACTTGCAAGAAAGGTTGTTTCTTTAGTGAATAGAGCAGTCTCGAAATTTTGAACTATGGTAGAAGGCCGTCGATTTAGTCTTCACTATTTTGTGACGAACGCACGCGCCCCATACAAATGGTTTGCAACATTGCTTCACGTCATTGCTATCGAGAGAGTGGAATTTGTGGTCCCAGGTTGATAGAAATACTTTGCAACTTTGAGATAGCTGTGAAATTACCTCTACATTTTTAATTAAAAGGCTGACCCTTATCGATTTTTAAATCTTCCTTATATATATTTTCGGACCTTATTCCGTTTTACCCATCGTAGCTTTTTTTTACTTCGTATATGGAGAAAGTATTGTTTTCATGAAAAAAATTCGAGATTTCAACGGAAATACATGTTTTAAGGTCCCCTGAACACGTTTTTACTGTTTTCTCGATGATGTCTGTGTGTCTGTCTGTATGTGATAGATTTTTGTGGGCGCTCTGACTCAAAAACTATTTATCAGGTCAACGCAAAATTTTATATTTAACATTTTTATAAAAGTTTGATGATCTGATTAGTTTTTGGTAAATATCGGTCGACCGAAAATGGGTGTTTACTCTTGTCACTTATCCGTTATTTTGAAATATTTCCTTTAATATTTGATAAATGTAAAAATATACTGGAATAAAAGTTGTAGGAAATTTTAGTTTCTGCAACCTTTGTTTGATACATTTTTCCATATAATGCATTGTTGAAGAGATATCTTATATTTTTAGCTGCCACCACCACACCACCTACCGAAGACTATTGTTAACAATTGGCGCTTAGTTACGTCTTAGTAACGCTCCTTTTTCTTTTCTTGATTGTCAGCCGGAAGTAAATATTGACAACAATCCCAGATCTAACAACATGTAATTTGCCATATAAATATGGAGAAAGTCATGTGTTGCCCATATCAGTTTATTTAATTTTATAGCCGTATAATTTATTAATTTTGGGATCGATGGAGGAGTGATCTGAGTGGAGATTTTGCCATGCAGCGGGCTCGGGTTTGAATCTTGGCAGTTGCTCGTTTTTAACATAGACGTTGCGAGGAAAAAAAATGCAAGTTAGCATTCCTTCCGTAGTTGCGGGCGTTAAACGGCGTGCTTCCCTTGGCGCTTTTCGAAAAAGTACGACATTGACGGCAACGGGTTTCCTCTTCTCTTCTGTTTGCGCGCGTTTTGTTATCCACCTGGAAAGGATGTTATGTGATAAACTGCTACCATATCAGTGTAAAACAAAATTCTTAGGAACCTCACAAGAGGATCGAGGCCAAGGCTGAGCTTGGGCTGTAATGCCAAAGCTCTTGCTTCCTAAAGTTTCGCTCTCATTCAGACCAGAAATGTATTTTCGCCGCCTGTAGTTTTGCTGACATACGTGGGGTCAATATGAGAATAACTACATTAGCCACAACACGCCTGGGAAAACTAGACGCCCATTTTGGCTACTGGGAATCGGCGATCAACATTGCGGCTCATTTGTAGCCGAAATGCGCATCAAGTCTCCCTAACAGTTGTGTGGTTATTGAAGTTACCTTTCTTAATTATGTAGTTCAATATCAAGAGCAAAAGTGTAAAAATTGAAAAAATAAGTACTTACCTATCTACTCGTAAGGTATCTCCAATAGCCATAACCATGTTATGGAAAACCAGATGCGCATTTCGCTTACAATTCTTTAATGTTGTTTCACCGAAGGTAGATTCTAAACAAGTGAGGGAAGAATTGCAAAGCAAATACATTGGACGCTTTTTTCACCGACTGCTATAATTCCAGCGGATACGGAATATTGCTGGATGCCTGCATTTGCAGCCTGTACTTTTTAGCAGCTAATCCTTTAGAGTAGAGTGAAGAATGCTAATTTGATTGGTGTATAACGTTGCATTTTAAAAAACTTAAGCTCCATTGAACTGAAAGACGATGCCGACGGTATGGTAAAAAGCTGACTTCTTTGTTTGGTGGGCTAGTATATATTACATCTTTCAGGCAGATATATTGTACGCATTACATCAAATGATGGCCGATATCATTAAGACTTGGATGAAAAAACGTCAAAAAGGTAAGAGAAATTCCTGATCGGATAAGTTCTGACAGAACAGCAACATACAAGAAGTATTTGCAAGAAATAATTCACTGAGCTTTGTTTGGAATAAAAATCTCCTCTTTATTGTAAAGTAGCAGTCAGTGAAAAATCCACCAACAGTGCCAAATGAGTCTTTATGTATGTACCACTGTGCGGGCCTTATACGACCTTTCAAATGACTAATCGGGCCGTGTTGAGAAAATGTTTGATTGTGTAATGCGTCACACTTCTTTATTAAAAGTATGTTGCATATACGTACTCGAAAAATATCGTTTATATTTTATAGAAGATATACAAAGACACCTCCTGCTGGTAAATATGCGTATTTTGAAGAAATGGATGAGGTAAGGGGGGTCGGACGAAATCCCTGCGCGAATCATAGTTTGGATACCCTTGCTTTAAAAGACTTTTTCTGTCATGAAAAATCGTAGGTAGAACTTAAAAATCAAATCAAAATGGCCATCACTAACATCATTCTACACCATCTCATCACTTCGAAGAGCATAGAAACAAGTAATTCATTATTACTATTGTATATTCGAATGTGTCGGTTCATCGCTGACGAAATCGATTATCTCGCGTCAGGCGGTGTTGTTGGGAGTTGCGATATCCCTAATCTCTTTCCAATTGAGCAGGTGTCTCCCACATGGAAAAAGCCGAAAGGTGTAGGTAAAAAACAGTGGGCAATCTAATGGGTGCATAGGGGTTCGCTTCCGATGCGATTAGCATACTATCGCCCACCGCGCCGAGGCGGCCTCGGCTATCTTCGTGGCTTTGATGCGGGTTGGCTGGGGAGTCGATAGCAGGGAAACGGCCGTTTGTTTACCGCAAACGCATTCCAAGGTGCGCAGTAGGCAGCGTAACGGCGGAAAGCAAGCGGGAGGCAATATTCATCGAATATTGTTCAAAGCCATTCTGCGTTTTTCATTTCATCCTGCCTAGAAGAGAGATCTTCTTGCTCAACGTAATGTCCGTAAATTTAGAACTTTGAGAAGGAGGAAAAAATCCTGTACTTGACCGGGAATCGAACCCGGTTCTCCCCGTTGGCCGGATAGGTGCTTTAACCAACTAAGCTATCAAGCCAGCATGATTCTCCATTTTCGGATTGGGGTATTTACGTTGAAGAAGGGCTAAATTTAATTTCAGATTTATGCGAGCACGCATAACAAGTCATCTCAGCACCTTCGTTTCTTATTACAATGTCCGCAGTTTCCTTCCAGACAATAATTGACCCTTCTTGGCTATGAATTACAGAAACATCGCATAAGCGTTGAGTGCGTCTATTCACACATTCGTAACTTTTTATAAAACTGTAAAACGATTGATGTTTCTCGTTCTCCTACCCGAAAAGATCTTCTATATTATAGAGAGTCGTTCAGATCTGCTCTCATAACATCTGCTCTCGTAGAAAGTGAAGTGCCTCTCGGAATAAATTCTTTTGGACGTAATCACCTGAGGAAATGTGGAATCGAATACAATTTTAATACGTGCGAAACGCATCCGTGAAAATAAGAGGAGTAGGTACAACCGTCGCTCCTCTTGTATCAGTTACGCTTTGATTTTTACTAAAGTTCCGCATTTTAGTAGCTACCGGTGTTGCCCGCAGAACATTTCGCCGAGTCAGCCCGAAATCTAAATGTTTAAAAAGCCATCTTAGAGAGGAAAATAATGATACGCAGCAATTATTTTCAAAGTTTTATCCAATTAATGCTTTGAAATTGTTTATTTTTATTGAAATATATGCAATTTTTTAATATATAATTAATTCGACCATTTACTTCATTTTTTACCCATGAATTATTACCAACACAAATTCTGTTGTACTCCATTATATATGTTATTTTTCATTTATGAATAATATCTTATATTCTCCTTATCATCAAGTTTTAAATTGACACGTAGGCCTATTTGCGTTAATAAGCATTAAATGTGTAGGATATAATGAATTTATTTACGAAAAAGGTAACATTCCAGTACTGAAATATAGAACAATCATCGACTTTAGGTGGCACTTTTTAACGTGTTTGAACAAACTTCCCGATTAAATAGAATTTTGAATTTTTGCACGAATTCTCGATTTACATATTATATGGCGATGGCAAAAAAGTCTCGAAAAAAGTCCTGGGTTCGACTCCAAGAAAAACATCCATTTCCCATATGACAACACGCACAGGATGGATGTACAGGCTTTAATTCTTTTCGATATTAGAATTAAAAATAGCTAACCTGCAATCTTCGGATATAAACCGTTTTGAAGAAAAATTATCAAGTTTCTTATTCTGATCATCTTTTTTCGCTCACAGTTCTAAATCGTTCATTTTTAACGTTTAATGCACATATTTTGGGGTAATTTTGCCATTTGGACAGGATTTTGCTTTGCCTAAAATTACATTGTTAGAACTCGAAATCCTATTGTTGTTTCAGTCCTTATGGGGGTAAGCTTGCTTTGAATGCTTTTAATACGAGAGAGAAGGGAAGGAGAGGGAAATGATTTTCATAGCAACCAAAGTAAACAACATTCGTAAATTATTATATTGAAAGACAACTGGAAACGCATTTTTGTAATTTGTTACGTTATTTCAGTAAATAAATTCTTTTTCGACTTTATGAGTACTGACTGTTTAAATATAACAAAATCAATGATTGCACAAAAAAACAAACTAATTCTCCGTTATTTCAGTAACTCTTTTCTGTTTTGATTGTATAAGTAATGATGATAATATTGTATATGACAAATATTACAAGCATAAAAGGCAATGAAAAAAAATCCCGAATAGAAGACCAGGGTTCGACTGCAGGGTATAATTTTTATTCCCCATAAGAAGACCTCAAATCTCCCAAGTATTTACGGAGGACGATTTTTAACAATTATTGCTAACTAAATTTATGATTCAAACGTAATAGCTATAATGTATAAATTATGTTTTATTTCCGGATGAAAACCGTTCGTAGAACGGGCATCTCCCTAGTAATAATAATCTGCAATTATTAACGTTGCAGCCTATTGTTTGACGTTTCTACAACAACAACAACTTCGATACTTCATAAAAATCTCGAAACGAATAACGCGATTCTTTCGTTTATTTGAAGGCTTAATAGAAGATAACAACAATGCGGGTCGCCTTGACAGCACCTGGAAAGAGCACAAAAAAGCGATAAAACTTCGAAAAGAAATACGTGTTTCTGACAAATTATTTCGTACAACGTCTAAACATTAGATATTTTGTAGTTTTAGCCGTCGAATGAATCAAAAACGGCGGATATCGGTCCATATTTACGTATTTTGATGAATGAAAGAAAACGATCCAGTACTTGAAAAATCGAAAATCCCGTGTAAGCTTATGGGAAAATAAAATTGTCTGCCGGAGTCGAACCCGAGTTGTTTGATTTTTCTAGAGATCATCTCTGGGTATTTAACGGTTTTGAAAGTTTCAGCTCTTAATTCCATCGGGAAATGTCCAAAAGTACTGTGACAGACAGACAAGACGGACGGACACTTGAGAATTTATATATATATACTGATGAGTGCTTCAACTTGCGCTTATTAAAAGCGTAATTTGGTATTACTTTAATGGTTTCAATAACCTACATAAATAACCCTGTCAAGCAACTTACGGAGACTTCAACGCGTTCGCTCATTTGCAATGGGAATATTGAGATATTGGATCATACTTTGGGAGTCTTGCATTAAAACTTTTCACTGAGCGTTAAGTTGAGTTTTTCTAAGGTTCGGGCATTATTATTTCAGTTACTAGGAAAATTTTGGTCGCCAAAACATGTGAATATTTGAGGTGGTAATCGTATTTCAAATTTTATATTAATTGAATGATTCTATCGAGATTTCTGTAGTTTAGATGCTGCGTTTTGGCTCACTATCACTAAAACTACATACGTAATATTTAATTAGAAACGAATAATATATTTTCCAGCAATTTCATGAATGAGGTTTGGAAAAGAAACTTAACCAACCGGTTTCCTTTACGCCCAACGATGCCAGCAGCCACGCTAGAATATCCGTGACAACTTTACTTCCCGAAAACATGTTTATGCTAAAAACTACGCTATTTATGTTGCGTACATCTTCTTTACAGAATTTAATGTTTTTCAAAAAGCTTTTTTATGTAAGCGTTTAGTATTTTTTTCTATTTAAGGTAATTTTTATTCTTTAACGTCCTTTACTGCATAATATGTTGTAGATTTGATTTTAAGGAGAAGTTCTTATCTAAAAGTAATTTGCGATTTAGTTCATGAGACTAAAAGATCAACAAAACAAGTAAGACTGTAGATTTTAAGAAAGGCAGCTGTGGAAGGCTTCCTACGCACTTGTATTTCTAGCGGAGACTGCAATGCTCGTTTCTGGCATTAGAAATGTTAGTTGGGGGTAATAACCTTTTAACAACTGGGATGCGGTGAGTGAGACACCATTTAAATCAGAGGTGCCCAACCCGAGGGCCGCGGGCCGAATGCGGTCCACTAAGCAATCGTACCGCCCATGTTTTATAGTTTTCAAAACTTTTATTCATTTGCCTCTTGTTTTACCTACCAAATATTATTCTTTATCTAGCAAAGTCCGTTAGAATATCTAGTTTTAAAGTACGGCCCCTTAGTAAATATTTCTCAATTTAAACAAGTTTTTTTAATGTTGTTTTTTATAATTCCCAAAGGTATTTCTAAGATTGAACTCCATCATGATTCTTATAATTGTAATGTAAACCCTAAAAACCTATTTTTTACTTGATTTTCACTTATATGGTTTCTAGGAATCTTGAAGTAAATTCTGATTTAACTTTAATGCAGTCCATCGAAGCTTGGGCAATTTGCAATGCGGCACACCGAAGGACTCACTGCCACCACTGCGACACACCAAATAGAAATGGTTGCCCACCTATGATTTAAATTATAGGGTCAAAATATCCCTCTCCTTTTCCCGATAGTTTACATGTAACAAAGAAATAAAGTGGACATTCAAGTTCTTTCTTGAAATCACTTCTTAACCCTCATGACAGATTATTAAACACAGAAAATCCAATTGTAGATATAGCTATTGAATAAATAATAATAAACACAATAGCGGCCTGGAAGACCGCATCTCAGCTACAACGTGGTCATAATTTCGTCTCACTAGATAAACGTTAAGATATTGTACCATAAGAAAGATTTTTTGAAAGCGAAAGGAGGCTTATGCGGTTGATAACGATAAGTAATCCTGAGAGCAGGGTTGCCCCTAGAGAGGTGCGGGACCCGGGTGAAATCGACTTGTGCGGGACCCTGTTAACATTTACCGACAAATTTAACATAAGCTTTCCATGTGGTGATATCGAAGCGCGGGAATCCCAAAAGTGCGGGGCCAGATTCGCCCTACCCTAGAGACGGCCCTGCCTGAGAGAATAAGGAATGTGGCAGAGCGGACTGAATAAGAAAATTCAGCTCGATCAGAAAATCGAATGATTCTAGGATCGGATCGGCACCTCACTCGGCGCGGAAGTCTGTTACCCGCTTCCCACGACTCGGATCGGCACGCTCCCTCGTCCCTTCCCCGCCTCCCACACGCATAACCTCCGCTCCCATGAGCGCGATCCAGCGAGCGAGCAAATGCACGACTCGCACGTCCTCATGTTTCCGACAATATTGGACATCCGCCCCTCGTAGAAATTTCCGAGTGTGTAATATGGCGCGAGCGGGGAATGGGAAAGGAGAAAATGAGGCAGAGGAAGGGCGACACGGTGCGATGAGTGTGTGGGTGTGCGGTGGAGAGGGGGAGGGGAAAGGAAGGGGAGGAGAAGGAAGGGGAGGGGAGGGGAAGGGAAGGGGAGGGGAAGGAAGGGGAGGGGGAAGGAAGGGGTGGGGGAGAAAGGGTTAAGAGCTTTGGGTGGAGGAAAAAGTCGACGAGAGAAGCGATTGAGGATTGTCCAGAGGAGTACGAGGAGGATGATGGAGGAATGAAGAAGTGAGAGGAGGCTGATGGAAGAATGGAGGAGTGCGAGGAGGCTGATGGACGTATGGAGGAGTGTGAGGAGGGTGATGGAGGAATGGAGAAGTGAGAGGAGGCTGATGGAAGAATGGAGGAGTGCGAGGAGGCTGATGGAGGTATGGAGGAGTGTGAGGAGGGTGATGGAGGAATGGAGGAGTGCAGGGAGGCTGATGGAGGAGTGCGGAGAGGCTGATGGAGGAGTGAAGGGAGGCTGATGGAAGAGTGTGAGGAGACTGATGGGGGAGGGGGAGGGAATATTGAATCGAGGATAAGAGCGAAGGTAGACGACCGAACGAAAGCGAACGGCTGTAACGATCCGTTCACATTGCATAACCGCACAAACTGATGGCTACGTTGCATCATTATTAGTCATTGTTGTAGTAAAGTCGATTTTAAACGATGAAGACTACGTCGCATTTTTTCGAAATTATTTTCCTTGCAACATGAGATCGCATTACTATTTGCAATGAACTGAATTCAATCCAAATTATCTTTTTTAGACTTTTCGCACAGTCAAAAAAGGAAGTTCCGAAATAAAGGCATTAGTCGATTGTAAAAATCGCTGGGCACGCGATGCAACACCTTGCGATTCAATGCATGCCACCCTTCATCTTCACGTTCCAAAAATTCACTTTGGATTCCAAATATATTTCCGTGGACGGTCGATTTTGTGCAGCCGCTCTGTCCTCGGAAGAACCGAGGACCAAAGATAGGAACTTTGGCATCGGAAAAGTCCCGTTGAGGGAGCGGAGGCAAAAGATACTAATGGGAAAGATGAGTGTGTGGCGAGGTGGTGTACCAGGAGAGGAGAGGAGTGGGAGTGGAGTGGACCCTCGGTGGCGGCTCTCCGCAGCTCGCCCAGATACTCTTAAAAGCTTCTCTTTCTCTCTCTCTCCTTTTTTTACCTCCCATCAAGGCGCTGCCCCACCCAGCCCTCTCCCTCTTTCTCTCCTCTCCCCCCTTGGTTTCCTTTTCACCTCCTCGCTACGAAGCAGACGGCTCAATTTCGTGGCCCCAGAGAGGTTTTCGGGATCCTCGGTTCGGTGGAGAGATAGGCATCTCACTGCATGTTCTCCAATTTTTTCTTTCTCCCATTTTCCTTTTCCTCTGACCAGGCGTGTCCCCCAGACGATCCCCTTCTTCCTGTCCTCTTCCCCACGCGCCTTGTTTCTTTCTCCTCCTCCGCCTCTTCGTCCTCTCCTCACTCCGACACACACACTCCTCCCGAATAAACATGCCAGAGAAGAGGACAACAGGAAGGTCGGATTGATTTAATGCTTTCCGTCGTTTAATTTTTATCCGCCTGTGGAAAATGGTTCGAATTTACGTTTAGCGTCCTCGACCATTTTTAGTATGAACCGTTTCTTCGGTTCTTTTCATTCGCCCGCGGAAATTGAGTCGATGGAGCTCTCGTGGGTCACGGAGGAGTTTTCGCATAGTTGAGTAGATTGTGATACTCTTGTGCAAGCGTAATTCGTCGCTTTTCACACAACTAAGCGAAGAAACGACACGCGGTCCAAAACAACATTTTTTCCATAAAACACCAATGAGCTATATAGCTATGTAAATGTTGCGAAACATCGAGGTTATTCAACTCTAGTGTTGAATGGGTAGTTCAAACGTATGTAGTATACAGAGAAATGCTTAGTATGACGAATTGGTCCATTAAAAAACATTATAACAAAATAAATATTACAAAGAATTATAATAAAACTAATAAAAACAAAAAAATAATTAAAAAAGCGGACTATCACATAGAAAAAAATAATAAATGTAATGTAAATTGGATAATTGAAACGCCGATTAAAAGACGGAATACGGAAGGAGAAGGTGACTTATCATTTCTTCATAGTGGCCATTGTCCGGGATGGAATCCACCATACCGGGGTCTCCCCGGGAAATACCAGTTCTCTAGGCATTTATTTGTCGAACACAAAAATTATAATTTAAACTTCTAAAATAACTGAATCGCTCCTTATCTTTTCAGGCATCGGTCTCGCATTTGTTATTGAAATATAGGCAATTCATAAGAACATGTCGCGTAGTTTGAATCCGGCCCTATCGTTAAGTTCGAGAGAATAATAAATAAATAAACTTGGATAATGAATACTCTGCGACGCTTCTTATGTTCTCTGAAATCATGTTAACACCGTTTAGAATTTTTTCAATTTTTCTGACAACCTCACGGGTAAATTGGCGCACAGCATAATTAGAGTCGTTTTAAAAATAATACTTTCAAAAAATTGAGTGGGTCTATTTTATTTTAATGTAACTGTATGCTAATAGAGATAAATCAATCATCCATTACCAGCCATTTTGATTTTCCGGCCCAGAAACTGAGCTTACATCTCTGATTCCCCATTTTCGGTTTAAAGAAACACGAACTTATCGGAATTACCTCCTACTCATAATAAAAAAATTGGGAGTAAACGTACAGAAAGAAACATGCTTAAGATAATGCGAGACTGGAGCGAGAGGCCACATGACGCTGGACATATGCCGAATAGGATAGATAATTGCATCGATGTTGAAACTGACGACCATAACCCACTTTTGACCCAGTTGAGATGTTTGTTTTTTAAATTTAGTTTGTTTGTTTTTATTTCTGTCTAATCAGCCTCTTGGACTGTTATAGCCGTAACTCCTTCCACACCAGATAAACACAGAAGGGGGCCGGTGTCGGCATTAGCCTACTCTTTACGAAGAGCACCAAGGAATTGTTCGTTTGTATGGAATTTTTGGCTAATCAACCTTTTGGATTATTATAGCCATTATTCCTTCCACACCGAACACACAAGGGAGGAGGGAAACCCGGTTCCGGCATTAACCTACTCTTTACGAAGAGCACCAAGGGGACCAACTGCTTAACGCCCCTTCCGAAAGACGGAGCGCTGATTTGCGCGGTCTCCTCAAATCACACAAGTAGGGGACGGGACGATACCAGGTTGAAAAATCCGATCTCAGCCGGATTCGAACCTGGAATCGCTGCGTGAAAGGCCAATGCTCAAACCACTCCGCCGCCGCCACTCCAGCACCAAGGAAGCTAACGGAAATCTAGTGAGTCATATGGATGACTCAGGATATCAATAGGTATCTTAGGTTTAATTTCATCCATATAAAGTTTGAGCAAACGGTCGCTTATTTTATACGAATGACCTTTAACTTCCAATGAAGTCACAACGATGAAATACGGACAATTTCACGTACCTATGATCATAAACACACTCGTGTGAAACGCCGATAAATCCACGTGTGTGCGTGGGCGTTGTTTTAGAGTTTCTCAAAGAGGAAATAACATGCCAGAAGCGAAGTCACACTTACTGACAAATAAATAGAAGCGAATTACTAATTCGGCACCGCCTACAGTTCCTCCTCTTATCTCATGTAATAATTAACCAATCGGTTAATCTTCGTCTCAAATGACTATGCGATAAACTCGAATTAGTCATGCCACTCTGAAATTATTACTACAAATTTTATCACATATACAGAATTTAACTAAAATGTGCGTGAAAGGTGATCGATCGGTTTTGCAGTGCTTCCCTTATAAGTACATATATCCACGTATTAAACATACAATCAAATATTATTTTTAGATCGTTATCCTTTTCCTAATAATTTCAAAAACATTGTAGCTACCTATATTTTTAGGGTACGGTCACTGTATTTTCATCCATAGGTTTTTTATTAAACACATTTTCTTAACATAAGAGTCGATTTAAAGGAAAATCGCGTGTAAACATTCATCATTTCGAAAAATATTGTTCTTCATTAACAACCTTGTAAATATTAAAATATGGCAGCGAGGAAATTTGGCGCCCCGGGCGAGATAGCAATCCAGCCCTTCCGAAAATTTTTGTTGAGTTATTTTCACAGTAGATACATGTTAATTTATTCATCGATCTGTAAAAATTAGTGCTAATGAAAAAATTATAGGGATGTCAACAAGATTTAAACCTA
The DNA here is from genome assembly GCA_028673005.1 of Tanypteryx hageni. Lineage (NCBI taxonomy): Eukaryota > Metazoa > Arthropoda > Insecta > Odonata > Petaluridae > Tanypteryx > Tanypteryx hageni. The sequence goes on from CM054118.1 coordinate 70,810,943, forward strand.
TTCCGTGATATAAATTGGCATCCAATATTTATTCACTTGCAAGTAGGGCATAGGTAGATGATCGGGATAGCACCCAAGGACTTCGGCGCCCCAGGCAGCCGCCCTCCTCGCCCGTACCTCGGGCCGGCCATGATGGCAGCTATAGATACTAAATGTTAAATAAAATAAGTTTTCACGAAAACGGCTGAAAAGCTTAAGTGAATTTTTTATTATCAGAATAATAATGCAACGAGGGAGTTTTAAATTCCTAAACCGTACCTTTGGCGTCCCAGTATGCATCTACCCATTACCCACGAGTCGGTTCTTGGATTAGCCATTATATCATACGGAAGAATAGGAATTCGTGTTGTTGAGCGAAAAAAAGTTTTTTCATACACGACATCATTAGAGAAATCGATTTCTTACCTACGCTGCTTCATCTTCTACCGTGTTAATGCGGTTAATTCCGCATTCGTAAAGGTCGCATCGACTTTAATTAGCATAAATAGGAGCGAGCATTGGTCGGTGATCAATCATCCTTCGGATCGCTGGCATTGGAAGCTGCACATCGGTCGTAATCGAGTGCCGACGATTCGCTGACAACTCGAAAGAAAAAGACGCTCGGTTAATTACAGAGCATCCGATTGCAGCCACGCCAAACGGCCGAGTGGCGGGGAGGAGAAGACGGCTTGAAGAAGGGTCGCACCTCGCACGCTCGTCCGAGCGAAGCATCCGCTCATCCCTTAATGCACTCTCGCCGAGATAATCCCCCACCCCCTCCCGTCCCCAGTCAACGAGAGGAGTCGGGGTGAGCGAGTGGAACCTGGAAGCTATGCTTCCCTTTAACGCGCTTAGTCTCCGGAGCGAAAGATCAGTTATGACACATAGGCCTTGATGCGTGAGACGGAAGAGGGTGTTGCCAGGCTACCGCATTTCTCCGCCGTCGCCCACCCCCTCCCCCTTACGACCATCACCCCCCCCCTCCCCTACCCGTCAACCTGTCATCTCGCTTCTCTGTCTCCCCGCCCCGAGATCCAACTGTCTCCCCTTCTCTACCCCTTCCGTGTTTCCCAGCAGCCCTGCTGCATCTCCCGTGCCGCTCCTCTTCCTTCCCCTCCCCTTTCTCCTTTCCCGCCTTCACTTGCATTCCTGCGCCGGATACAGAACGGAATCTACCTTTACCTCGCCGCACATTTCTCACTCTTCCCTTTACCCTTTTTAGGCGGTCTTTACCAGCGAAGAGATAGTAGCGGAACGCCTTATGGGCACGTCTCGTCCGTCCGTCTGTCGTAACTTTCATCTCCTAAACCGTTGGACGGATTTTAATTAAATTAAGCATGGGTGGTCCTTATTAAAATTGTTCGCCCAATTGTCATTTTGAACTCCATCCGTCAATTAGAACTTCCACTTTACATAATTACTTTAATAAACTTATACTCGTATCTCGTTAAATGGCATCCGTCAAGCAACAATTAAATACCATATTGTTCTCTCCCTAGCTCTTATATGATCTGTGAGGTAAAAATATTATTCGGATAGAGGGCAACATTTACCACAATGAAGTCCGCGAGACCACATAATTACGATTTATAATTTCGAAGATAAAAATTCAAGAACAGCCCGATCTTTCGATGCTGTTTCGCACGTATTTCCCGTAAAGAACGCCTTTGAAATTTTTGTGTATTCCATTTATGGAGCATACGTATCCATCTTGTTGTCTCTCTCCACTTCCATTTCTCTCTTTTCTCTCACCTCCGCTATTTCTCCGTCCATTCATTTCCCTTCCTACCTTGCCCTCGCTCTCCTCCTCCCCTCTCGTCCCCTCCCCCCTCCACCCCCTCCCCCTCCATCCCCTCCCCCTCCATCCCCTCCCCCTCCATCCCCTCCCCCTCCATCCCCTATCCCTCCATCCCCTATCCCTCCATCCCCTATCCCTCCTTCCCCTCCATCCCCTCCCCCTCCATCCCCTCCTCTCCTCCTTCCCCTCCCCATCCAACCCCACCTCCTCCTTCCCCTCCCCCTCCATCCCCTCCCCCTCCATCCCCTCTCCCTCCATCCCCTCCCCCTCCATCCCCTCCCCCTCCATCCCCTCCCCCTCCAACCCCTATCCCTCCATCCCCTCCTCCTCCTACCCCTCCATTCCCTCCTCCTCCTTCCCCTCCATTCCCTCCCCCTCCATCCCCTATCCCTCCATCCCCTACCTCCTCCTTCCCCTCCATCCCCTCCCCACCCAACCCCACCTCCTCCTTCCCCTCCCTCACCTCCCGCCCGTGGCAGTTACGCCTCGGCCGTGTGGGCGTACCACTCCTGCCGCACGAGTGTGTCCGTCCGTCCTTTCGGCAAGTGGGTGGAACTGCGCTCGCTCTGCGGTCGAAACTTGTAAACACTCTGGCTCTTCGGATAGTTAGTCCTCTCTCAGACACTTCCCCATCCGCCCTCTATCTTCCTTATCGTCCTCCAACACGTTAGCCTCTCTCATCCCTCTTTCTCTCTCTCTTTCACCCTCCGCCTCTCCATCTCTCTCCCTCTCCATTCTCTTCTCCGTCGTCGTGCGCTGGCGTCGGTGAGGAATGCCAATCGCAGATGAAGAGCGAAATCGCTTTGCTTAAGCGAGAAAGTAATTCGTCTCGAACAAAAATAATTAATAAACGACAAACAGTTAAGTGAACTTTGCGAGAATATTAGCGACGGGAAGAATACTTTTAAATTTAACGGGATGCAATAGCAGAAGGCTCTGAATCCGTATTAATAAACTCTGGTTTAAAGCGTGTCATTTAAAAATCACCCTTTAATGCGTGGCATTCGCAAAGAAAACATTTCTCTAAATGCGTTTCTTGCTCGACTCGGTAGGTTTCATTGATTCAGATTACCCTTTACGATGATTTCCAGAATTACTTCCATTTTGATGTTTGTTAACTGTTAAATTTCTACGGCTGAGCGTCGCTTTACATCGAGTCAACTCCTATTTAAAATTTAGAAAACTCGAATGCTTTCTCTTATGATTACTAGCTGAATCGATCCACCGTGCGAACATACCTCGGCAAATAAGAAGCAAAGTATCCTGAATTGAATCTTTTTAATCATTCAATCGGACGGATTGAGGTGCTTGCGGATCTTTCTGGTTTAATATATTTTATGATTATGTTTATGTAATTTAGAATGGGATACATATTTGTAATTTAATCGTTGGATTTTTTTATAAATTACCAATGCTACATCAAATTTTCGCGAGCTAAAAGAAAAGCAATTACCTTTTAAAATTGAAAAATGGGTTACGCTGCCATTGATTTTCAGGATATTTCTTCCAATTTTGTCCTCGCAATAAATTGTTTTTAACGCATTCCTATGAGAAGAGTATGTCTCAGTCATTTTCTCTCGCGGCGAGTTTTTCTCAACTCATCTATTATTTGAGACTAGTACCCGAGTCCAACCCTCAACCACTTAGCCCAAACCGCGGAAAAAAATTAGACGAATCCAACTCCAAGCCACTTAACCCAACTCTGGGAGGGAAAATAGAACAAATCCAATACCCAACCAATTAAACTAAAGGAGGAAAATGAATCGAATCCAACCCAAAACCACTTAACCCAACCCGGGGGAGGAAATAGAACGATTCCAACTCCCAATTACCTTTCCCCACCCGGGGGAGGAAAATGTAACGTATCCTACCCTCAACCACTTAACCCAACCTGGGGGAGGAAATAGAACGAATCCAACCTCCAACCACTTTATCCAACTCGGGGGGGGGGGGGTAATTCGACGAATCCAACCCCCAGCAACTTGGGCTCGGGTACAAGGATACAATGAAAATATTATAGAATTTTTAATAGGGATCCAGGATATACGAAAAGTACCAAAAATATATTCCCTACCTATCGCGCGTCCCACGAGAGACGAGGGGGGTCGAAATGAGGGCGGAGGGTGGGGGTGGAGGGAAGAATGGGCTGGATAGTACGACAGGAGAGCATACCGCGGAGAGCGAACAACACAGCCAAAGAAACAAGTTGAGATTGCCTGAGGAACGAAGAGAAATAAAGGAGAAACCGAATTCGTTTAAACCTTATATCGTTTAAGGCACGCGGAACCTTGACTCTCGAACATAAATGGAAAAATGTAATCGTAAAATGCGTACATAAGTTGGTGATTCCGTAAGAATACTATCAAATAACTTTGATTGCGTTTTCATTTTCTCCCTCGACTTTCATGAGCTTGAATTTGCTATTGTTGAATAATTCGACGATTCCATTAACAGTCATTTGTCATATTCCTGTACATTTTATGAGACATTTATTCGTATGCATGAGTGAGTGTGTACCTATGTGTGCTTGCGCGGGAGTGTGCAATCATGTTAATGTCTGTTTTAATGTTTATTATTCGAATCTTAAACGCAATAGATTGTAATTTTACTCCATACAACAAAAATAACTAGATTTTTTATGACGAGATAGAAGTTTTTGTGAGAAACATTGCGATCTTTCAGTAATAAAAAGACCTTCTTTTGTATTTTGCTCCGCGAATGATCACGCGGGGAGTAAATGAATTAGAATCATACCATACTGCTCGCAAAGTTGGAATGAGAGGAGTTTTCTGTGTCATTGTGTGCTCCATCTATTTCAGTAAAAATTCCAAGAACATCCACTGCGCAACAAAATAATACTAAGAGGTGAAGTGTAAACAAAAGCACCCATGGTGCATTTTCACCCTGCGCGACCTCTTGACGGATTAATTGTGCAAATGAATCCCGGCTCGGGCTGATGTCCCGGCGCGGCGGTGCAAGAATCCCTAATATCGGCCCTTTTTTGTTGATATGAATTGACGCGCCAACTTCTCGCTCGATTCGTGGAGCTATTTGCCATTCAGTTCAAGATAATCTCACGGTTTTATATGACGAATAAAAGTGTTTCGTGAGGAATATTTGTCGTTCTGAGATCATTGGCAATAGAGCAGGGGCGGATCTACGAATGGCCTCAAATGCCCGCGCACCCCTGGGCCCCAAGATCGAGGAGGCCTTTTTTTCATAGAAGAATTGAGATCCACAAAAATAAAATACATGTTTAACTTAGGCATAAACAATACAAATTACGTAACAAAACTATCTTTCATTAATAATTCCTCTCTTATATTTTGTTTAATTCAGTTGATTGATGTAAGAAGCTTCCGAATAACATTAGCTCAAACATTCTTATCTTCCACTGCCTTAGAGATGAAATGTAGGTATCTCATTTGGTATGTAAGCGATCGCTAAATGAGCCAAAGATATCCATTTGGGAGCGAAGGATGATGTAGAGTGAAAATTACCTTGTATATATCCTAATCGCGCAGGGAATCGTTTGCGCCGAAGCCATGTCCTCTACTTACCTATTTCTTTCCTCTGGGCTTGGCATAGTGTAGGTATATGTCACAATGAAAAACTACAACAAGATATAGGAAACAGTTAGTGCAGTAGGAGCGATCGTAAATACAGCATATATATATACATACATACATGTGTATAAGTAGCTGCTTCTTACGGAGGATATATATATGTATGATATAAAACCTAAGGTACTTATAGATATGCCACGGACCTGAAATTTGGTAGGATGATAGGTTATTAGGTACAACCCACCAGAAAAATTAAAAATTTCCGGTTTTATTTTTAGTGTGTTATTTTTGACCCCAATGTTCTATTTCGATGCTCCATAAGAAAAACATGGAAATCTGTGCAGTTTCATAAATTTGCATTTTTAAATTAGTTATAATTAAGATAGAAACTCGGGAAGAAAACAATTCCATAGCTAAAAGAATGTTTCTTATTTTGAAGACTGAATTCAAATCGGTGACGAATTGATGAAGACATGTTTTTAATCGGAATAAGCAGATGCTGAATAATAAAGAACTTAAGCTACCATAGCAACCTGGACAATGCTTTTCAATGGTAATTGGCAATTCGTATTATAACATCGTTTATTCTTTTTAATAGGAAAATTATTATTGTCCCATTGATTTCAACCAAAGAGGTATACATATGATGAGGTCATAATTTTAAAACTCCATATATGTTATTAAATAAAAGAACGTTACTCCTTTCAATTATGGGGGTTGATGAACTGTATATAATAATAGCTTTAATTTAGTGCTTCTAAAGAGAATCAGTAGATTTTATTATCTACAGTTTCATCTACAGTTTACCCTGCAAGCCACCGCAAGGGTGTGTGGCAGGGGGTGTATTAACACCAAGGGGAAAACTCCAAAATTAGGTTACTTTTGATCGCAAGTTTTATTCTGCTCAGCTATCGTTCTAGGGAAAAATGAGCCTTTGTATCTCTCTGTCCTACAGGCTATCTCTCTTATTTTACGAGGATGGTCCATTCTACCGATATAGGTGGGAGTTCTTATTATTTCTTTGACGTCGCTGGAGAAAGTACTCGTTCTAAATCTTTCAAGAAGTTTTAACCTAGCACGTGATCGACGCTCAGCTAGTGATTCCCATCCTAAGTCCTGTATCAAGCCTGTAACGCTTATATTTCTATCATAACAATTTTTGACGAATCTAGCAGCTTTTCGCTGCACTTTCTCTAACTCGGCGATTAAACCTTTCTCGTACGGATCCCATATGCTCGACGCATACTCTAGCAGCGGTCTAACTAAAGAAAAGTAACATGTCCCTTTGACTTTTTCTTCGCTTTTACCTACTATCCGTTTGATGAATCCTAGTTTTTGCTTAGCTTTCCCGGATATATTTCGTATGTGTGTGTCCCACGAGAGGTTACTTGTTAAAATGACACCTAAGTATTTGACGGATTCGGATAATTTTAGATGTACGCCTTCTATACTGTAATTCATCGCCTCAATTTCTTTGTTTCTCCAGAATCTCATGACGGAACACTTACCTAAGTTCAGCTCTAATTGCCACTCTTTACACCACTCGAGAATTGCGTGTAGATCGTTAGAAAGTAATGCTTGATCAGCAGGACTGTTAATCTCTCTGTAAACTACCGTATCATCCGCGAATAACTTGATTTTACTTGTAATAACATTATCTAAGTCATTTATGTATATAAGGAATAATAGGGGACCGATGACACTTCCCTGTGGAACGCCGGAGGACACGCTGACCGAATCTGATTTAAATCCATCAATGACTACCATTTGTTCCCGATCATTAAGAAAGTCCCTGATCCACTCGATTATCTTTCGATTTATTCCACAGGCTTGTAATTTTTTCAATAACTTAATATGAGGGACTTTATCGAATGCCTTCCTGAAGTCAAGAAAAACCGCGTCTAGCTGGGTCTTTCGATCGCCGGATCGTAGTATATCATGTGCAAACAGAGCGAGCTGTGTTTCACAAGATCTTGCCTTCCTAAAACCGTGCTGATATTTACTGAGCAAGTCCTGGCTATCTAAGAAGTCCATCACAGAACTAACGATGATGTGCTCTAGAATCTTGCAAGATATTGAGGTTAGCGAAATCGGCCTGTAGTTTTCTCGGTCGTCTTTTTTCCCGCCTTTATGTAGCGGAGTTATAAACGCTAATTTCCATTCCTTAGGTATAACGCCATGACTAAGTGACTTACTGAAAACTGTTTCGAGATAAGGTGCTATTTCTAACGCTAATTCCTTTAATACTCTAGCTGGTATCTCTTCCGGTCCCGGGGATTTATTTGCATTTATGATTTTGAGCTGTTCTGCTATACCTTTCGCTGATATAAGTATATCGTTCATCTTCTCTTCGCTTGGTTCGGGTGGATCGACCTTCCTTTTCTCCACTTCGGTCGTAAATACGCTTTGAAAAAATGAGTTTAACAAGTTTCCTTTATCAATGCTATCGTAAACTACCTCTCCTTTGTCGTTTCTTAATGGTGCTACGGTTGGGCGTCGATCTTGAACTTCTCTAACATAAGACCAAAAGATTTTGGGATTTTCGTTTAGATGTTCACAGAGAATCTTTTTCTTAAAGTTCATTAATGCCTTGCGCATAATCTTTTTAGTCCAAGTCCGACAATTTCTGTACTTGTTTGAAATTGTATTTATTACCTCCTGTGACATATTATTTTTGGCGCATTTAAGTTTTGAGTGAAGCTTTCTTTGTCTCCTGAGAGCACATCTAACCTGCCGATTACACCACCTAGGTTCTCCATTATCGGTAATATATTTACTTGGTTTGTACGTATTTATACCTGTTCTAATTACTGATAAAAAAGCTTTCCAAGTTTCCTCAACGTTCTTCGTGCTTGCTAATTTTCTGAAAGTTGCGTAATCTTTAATAAGTTTCTCTTTAAAGTCCGCAAAGTTAGCATTTTTAAATATGTACACTTTTCGCTTAGGCTTGCGATACTTTACGAATGCTATGTTCAAGATAACTCGGACTACTCGGTGATCGCTGATTCCTTTTTCAATAACTACTTCAGAAACACGTTCAGGGATATTAAGTGCTATTAAGTCTAATATATTGTCCTCTCTCGTGGGTTCTCTGACTACCTGAATAAGGGAATGTTTATTGAAGATGTCTATTAGTGCTTCGCATGACTCACGATTTCTACCGGGTGGTGTGAAGCTGCAACTTCGCCAATTTATCGAGGGTAGATTAAAGTCTCCCCCTACTATAGTAAGACTTTTGCTATTTTTCATCTGTATTGAGTTGATTTGGGCCTCTAGCTCTAGCTCTAGCTTATAATGCAATTGATTTAAAACTACGGCGTAAACTTATAACGACGTCAAAATCCAAAAACAGGAAATATTAGAGAACTGTGAAAAAAATAATATCGTGTTGGAGCTGAAATATTTAAGTTATTTAGAGCTTAGTGCACATACCCAAATAAACATTTGAAAAACTCGATGAATATGCTGTTGCGTCCGATAAAGTTTTTAAATATTTAAAGAAATGTAAATATTATTTCACTTCTAGATAAGCTAAAACTTTAAAATTTGGCAGAAATGTGTGGCTTTGGTATCCTACTGTGGAAAAAGTATAATATTCTTAAAATTGCAAATGTTAGGGATTGTTTTCTTCTATTATTGTTATGCGTTCTTTGCGCGAAGTGCACGAAGTGAACGCATATAGGAGAGGTCGTTTCCGTCCGTCAACCGGTTTCAAATTTGGTCAAAATCGGAAAACAACGATGAGCACTTTTGGAGACCTCCAATGTCCCTTTGTTTCAACTCGGGAACCGTTGGATGTATTTTGATGAAATTTCGTATTGGGGAGTTTTGATAAAACAACAATTACGACCACTTTACATGACCTACAAATAGTTGACAATGTTCTTTTGTTTCAATTCGGGAACAGCTCGATATGTTTTGATGAAATTTGGTATTGGGGAGTTTTTATAAAATCGGTCGACCGATTCCAATTTTGGTTAAAATCGGTCAAAAATGACGACCACTTTACATGAAGACCTAAATGTAGTTTACAATGTTCCTTTGTTTCAACTCGGGAACCGCTTGACGTATGGTGATGAAATTTGATATTCCCCAGCAGCCTGCCAACTTGGTCCCCAACTTGATAAGTGTCCGCTGGGCTTCCCTCAACACCTTGTTGCCACCCTAATCACTACCTTTTCTTTTCCTTAAGTATATATATATATATATATATATATATATATATATATATACTCACAACAGGTTACGGAAAAGGAAAGGTAAAATGGATATATGGATGGCAACAAGATGTTGGGATGAGGAAGCTCAGTGAACACTCACCAATCGGACGACTTCAGGTTGGCAAGGCCCTGGGGATGTCAAAGCGACACACGTAAAAGAACACTAAAACAACACAGACACATCACAAACGTACATGCTTTCGGAGTTATTCCTTCATCAGCTACAGAGAGAGAACTGATGGCAGTGATACTTGGTGGAGGCATAGGGTGGAAGGGTAGTGCGGAAAGGTCGAGGATTGGAGGATACGGAGGGGGTTGGCGATTGGTAGGGGGTTGGGAGAAGACAGAAAGGGAGTGAAAAGCTATCGAAGGTTGAGGCCAGGGGGAGTGAAGGAGTTTAGGAGATGGATATGAGAAAGCTCCCACTGACGGAGTTGGGGAGCCGAAGCATTGTCGGGGAGAGCACGAATGACTCTCACTGTGAAGCAGTTGTTAAACTTTAAATTATGTTGGTTCACATGAACGGCCACAGGCAGCGGTCGTTTGAGAATGACGCTGTTGCGCTGGCCGTTCATGCGGATGTTGAGGGGATTGCTGGTGAGGCCAACATAAAAGGCGGGACATTGGGTGCATTTAAGGAGGTAAATGATATTTCGGGTGGTGCAGTTGGTGGTAGAAGTTATGGGGTAGGTGATGTTGGTTGTGGGACTGGAGAAGGAGTTGAAGGGGGGGGTTTATTGGGCATGTGAGACATCGGGATCTACCGCAGGGGTAAGATCCGGCAGGGTGTAGAGGTGTGGGTGCTGGGGGTTCTTTCTTCCATAGAATATTTGCCAGATTAGGGGGACGGCGGAAGGAGAGCATCGGTGGTCTAGGAAATGGAATCTGATGAGGGGAGGATGTGAGGATAAGGTGGGCGGCTTTTAAGATATTTTTCAGAATGTCGTGGATGCCGGGGAAATAAAGGGTGGTTAGGGTGAGTTGGGGTGGAATCGGTGGTGGTGTGGGTATTGGGGTGGGAGTTAGGGGTGGCGGGTGCGACTGCCCGCCGGATTTGGTCTCGGATCAGATCCGGCGGGTATCCGCGCTGTAAAAAGGCATGTTCGAGGGTGGAGCAGTACTCGGACAGTGAATCTCTGTCCGAGCAGATTCTCCGCCCTCGTCGGGCTAGGGCGTAGGGAATAGAGGTTTTGGTGTGGAGGGAATGGCAGCTGTCAAACTGGAGATATTGAAGGCGGTTGTAAGGCTTGAGGTGCACGCTGGTGTGGATTTTGTTTTCCCGGATGGAGATATATATATATATATATATATATATATATATATATATATCAACGGAAATACACGTTTTGAGATTCCCTGAACTGGTTTTGAACATTTTCTCGATGATGTCTGTGTGGCTGTGCATGTGATACCTTTTTGTGGGTGCTCTGACTCAAAAACTATTAATCAGGTCAACGCGAAATTTTATATTTAACATATTTATAAAAGTCACAAGAACAGATTAGTTTTTGATAAAATCGGTCGATCGGAAGTGGGTGTTTACTCTTATCACATCCGTTACTTTGAAATATTTGCTTTAATATTTGATAAATGTAAAAATGTATTGAATAAAAGTTGTAGGAAGTTATATTTCTACAACCTTTATTTAATACATTTTCCCACATAATGCATTGTTTAGGAGATATCTTATATTTTTAGCTGCCACCACCACGCCACCTACCGATGACTATTTTTAGCAATTGACGCTTAGTTACATCTTAGTAACGCTCCTTTTTCTTTTCTTAATTGTTGGAGCTTTGTGGCTATATCCAATATCAGAAGGCTATGGTTTGAGTTTATTTCTGTTCTTTGTAAAGTCTAACATTTTCTCGCAGTTTCTTAAAATATTTATTATTATGTAACCTATTTGGGATTTTTAGAAATATTACAAATATGGAGAAAGTCATCAGATTTTTTATTTTTATTTTAACTTACCTAATACTTAATACCCGTCATATTTGTGGGGCAATTACGTTAGTATACATATAAAAATATTCAAGTAATATTCTCATGAAATATAGATAAATACATATGAAATATATATTAATTATACATGGAATATACATTATATATGTATTCACAGGTAGTCTGTGCGTAGGCAGGTCCGTGATTATTTATGGTTTAACCTGGTTCTCCATATAATCCTATTTTCCGCTGTCATCTTCATATCTTGATATCTTTCCCTTTCAAATCGTTTATCAGCTGAAACCTTTTCCTACCTCTTTCCCTTTTTCATCTAGTTTTCCTTCTAACACGTCTTTAATCATACTCTCTCTCTCTCCTCAGGTAATGTCCAACCCAGTTTGCCTTCCTCTTTCTAACAGTCTGTATAACCATTCGCTTCTCTCCTACTCTTCGTAGCACTTCATCGTTTTTCATCCTATGCTATCCCATCTGTCCATTTTATCTTCAGCATTCTCCTACAAGTCCACATTTGAAAGCTTTCCAAATGGAGAAGTTAGAACGGTACGATACACACACTACTGTATTTCCCGTCATATGACGTATGTCAGTTATTATATGGTAGAAAAACCCGTCGTAGGACAGATAACCCTACTGAAACCATACATCTTAAGTAATCATAACTCATTATTATGGAAAATCACAAAATTAGTTTATTTTTCTAGTGTAATTGCCCGTTAAAATTAGACGGGGAACTTAGAAATTACTAATAACAGCTGTAATTATTGTGTAAGAGTTAGTATAAAATTTGTCAAAATAGAGATTAGGGGAAATTTTTTTTTAACTTCTTTCTTCGTAAATATTACAGAATAAACAGGCTCAGCATAAAAACATAAATCAACAAAAATGTAAACAAACAAAATGACGTAGTATCGTCAAGGGGCTCTATTTTAATCATACTTATACTGTTTAAAATTTTTTCGCCTGGGTTAAATAAATTAATTTAATTATTTTTTAGACGACGCTACAATAACGAATAAAATGATTCTTTAATTCAAAGGGAAACGGATCACTTATTCTTCAAAAATGTTCAAAATCCATGTAAACAAACAAAATGACGTAATATCGTCAAGGGGCTCGCGAGTATACACCCAATATTACCACTCTCTCAGATGAGATGGCCATGGTAACTGACAATTCTCATTATTTAAAAGTCGCGATTGTTCGTATTAAAAACGGATTTTCCGGCAAATTCGGAAGGTAATTTGATTTTTACGGTAACCAAAATGACCTTCTTTCTTTTCCAACACAACCGTTTAGGTTTCGACTTCGTATCTTGATTTTAACTAATTTTTAAATGCGATTTTATAATGCCCGAAACTGATTCCAATGCTTTTCTTATGGAGTGCAGGGGTGTCGGAAACCCCTCTTTAAAAAAGAAAGTATTTAACTTTTCCGGTTGAATTTAGTATCGCTAAAGAACAGGAGATTTCCCAAACTTGACAAATCATAGATGACGAAAATAGCCCAAACAGCGGCGGAGATATAAGCTATAACCAACCTACCAAAAAGTTCGCCTACGACGACTACGCTAATATAATATATGATAGATTTAGAACGGTAGACGGAAAAAGATGAATATAATAAGAAATTGCACTATTTTTCCTAAAACATTGTTAAAATTTGAAGATCGTACGTCAATTATTTCTAATTTGAATTTTCAAAAAATAAAAAAAATCCTGCACTTTAAAAAGTCGCTTTTTACGTGATATTTTACGGTAAATGGAAATCGCCCCCCTGGAGTCGAATTCGGGTCTTTTTTTCGTATTTGTCATTTAATTTTTATATCTGAACCAAACATTCCTGCGAAATTTCAACCTTCCACCCAACCGGGAAGTTTGTTAGAAGCGCGTTAAAAAGTGCCATTGAGGACGTCAGCGTTCTACATAAACAACACATCTAGGCTTATATATATATATATATATATATATATGTGTGTGTGTGTGTGTGTGTGTGTGTGTGTGTGTGTGTGTGTGTGTGTGTGTATATACACATATATATATAAGATACAGGGGATAGAAATTGCGTATTATAAGAAAGAAGCAAAAAAATATGTATTAAAAAGATAACGTAAAAAGGCAACATAGAAGACACTAAGCAATGAAAAGGTATCACATTCGATAGTATCGTACGTTGTGAGAAACTCGATATCCTGTAGAGAGGTTAATTAATACTAATTATGCTAGGAGGAGTCAAGGCATCCACCGTGTAAAAGATAAGGATAATAAGCTAAAGCTGACGTGAACTTTGGACAGAGAACAGCAAATTAAAGAGAGAAGGGGGGGGGAGTAGAGGAGGAGGTTGAGCCCAAAGAGAGCATCGTGGAAGAGGGAATGGTGCGCGGAGATAGGCGCCGGAGGGATACGGAAGAGACGCACCCTCACAGCACGCCCACATCCCTCTTTCGAGTGCGTGTAAGGCGATCGGACGCCCCCGCCGCCGACCTGTTCTAGACCGAAAGACAAAGTGGGTGAAGGGAGGAAGGTTAAGGGGAGGGGGGGAGGGGAGGGGAGGGAGGGGATGGGGGGACGTCCACGCATTACCATCTCATCGAACCCCTTCTCTCTCCCTAACCCCTTCCATCGACCCAAGACGTCCTTTTTATCCTACTCCACCCCTATCTGGCGCCCGAGTGTTCGCTTCCCTTAGAGGCTGGAGGAGTCCCACGAGTGTCGTCCTTTCCTCTCCCCCACTTCTTTCCCCCTCCCCCCAAATCACCACTACCCCCCTCACCCACTCTCTCTCTTACTCTGGTCCGCCGCAACCAGACGACCCCTTCTATATCCTCCTCATCTTCTTCCGCCTTGGGAAAGGAGAGATTAGAGGAGGTTAGAGAGACATCTTGGGATGGACGCATGTTAGCCAGGGGCTGAGCACTTAAAAATTACGCCTTTTAGTCGGTCGGAAGATGAATGTTATTTGTCGTCCGCTTCGCACGGAAAACGCACGGCGACTTTTCTTGAGCTATTATGTCATTCCATCGTGTGTGTGGATGTTTTACTTCAGGGTCGTCTTAATTTTTAACCTCTGGGACAGGGGTCTCAAACTCGCGACCCCAATGCTACATTTCTACGGCCCGCGAAGTAAGGTAGTTTACACTAGACGACCAAAACTCAAATGTATTTCTTGTAAAATATTTCATGAGAATCTAAGAAATTTAAGAAGTATAATAAATTAGCAGTATTAAAATAGTATACGCAGTTTATTAGTCATTCAGATTTGTGAAAATTCTGCACAGGTGGGGTATTGAGAATGTTCTTTCCGCTGCCAATATGTGTTTTGCCTGTCAAAAGAACCTAGTCCACTACGCCGAAACTAGCATTCTTGTAATGCATGGGTTTAAGGCCGCATCATAGGGTTTGGGCGATTTCTTCCTCGTGGAAGGGGAGAATGTATGTCCAAAGAATATGAAGTGGTGTGAGGCCTGGGAAAGTATGCGGCCCGCGGACTTGGCACGATTCATTAATACGGCCCGCGGGTTCGGTGGAAGGTCTTCATGTGGCCCTCAGACCGATGTGAGTTTGACACACCTGTCCTAGGACGTCCTACATCGGATAAGCCACATTCAAGCGTTCTCTCTTTTAACATTTCAAGATACGATGGAAAAATCTAGTTTTCGACGATCTGTGAAGAAAAATGTCTTTAGTATTCTTCGGTCGCTCAAAATATTTGGCGTAATTTAATCGCAGGTTAAAGCAATCAGAGTAAAACTTTCTTTTTTGTAAATCGGCGATGCAGCTCGGAAGACAGACAATTAAGGACCACCCCCCCCCCCCCCTCCGTGGATATATTAACGCCAAAGCGTCCAAATTCGGTTGACCCTTTTGAGCGTCGGAACTGAGCGAGAAATACGAGATTAGATGAATGGATAGGGAAACATTACAGCGATGTAGAATGTATGTGCAGGGAATGGACGGCGCCTGCGAGGGTCATCCTCGGAAGGAGTACAAGTAGTAAAAATATTTTCCCAGATCGGTTTGCGTGTGGTTTTGGGGCGGAGAGTGGTCTGCCGGGGTCCGTTAGGGGTGGGTGGTGAGGGGGCATCGATAGGGGATGGGTGGGGAGGAGATAATGGAAAGATGGAGGGGCGGCGTGTATTCGTGGGACTTGAAAGGATCGCCGGCCTCCTTTAGAAGATGCGAGAGAGAGAGCCAGGAGGGAGAAGGGGTTGAGGGTGTGAGTTGTGGGGGCAGAGAGAGGTTTAGGGGCGGAATGGAGAGGAGTGGTCGGTCTTATGGGTCGTGAATGATGGATATAAGAGGATGCCGAGACAAATTGAATGGAGGCAGGCGCCGAGCATCTGACTTTACAGTTCCACCTGCAAAATATTCTCCCACAAAGATATATCCTTAATGGCAAGCAGGCTTTTTGATTTAAGGCTTCTTTTGCGGTGTCGTGAATGCGATCTTCTCGAGATTTCGCTCGTAAATCTAACTATGTTCTTTTTTTCAACGGATTTGAGGCTAAAAATAAACACCAGGATACTCAATTTTTAACCAAAGCTTTATTGTTTAGAAAAGGCCGCGTCTGCGCGGAATATTATGGTTAAATAATTCTCGGGACAGATTTAGCATTTATTTGTACTGAAATAATCTCCATCGTGCAGATATTCTTCAGGAGTTGCATCGGTGGACCTAAAACGCATTACTTTTTCCTAAAGAGTTTGATATATTTTAAGAAATCACAATAATTTTCTCTTTCCGTTTTATGTCTCAGAATCAGTCTCCTGCTTCGAGTGCTTTCCGCCATTTTGTAGGCTGATACGTGAATTTCGCATTGAGTAAACCCGAAAATATGAGCGACAATAAGTTCTGGTCATGAGGACAGCAGCTTTACATCTACTGAAAGTCATCTCCTTCTCTCACTATCTCTGAATGCTATTGAAATATAAAAACGATGTGATAGCTTCCTCCGATACAAACTGAACTTACACTCTCCAGCCATTACCGCCAAACCTCCCAAAGCAAAATATCTAAATATCCTTTATAGAGCTTGCTACTGCACAGCGACGTACTCGGCAAGTTTCCTTCGAATTAACAAAATTAACACTTAAACCCGAAGTCTTCGGTAGCAGTTTTCAAAGACTTTCGCCCGCATCCGCCTACCTGGAGAGGAAAAAAATCCCGGGGTTGGGTTGGGAGCTGGAGTGAATAGAGCGTCGGTCTTCTACGAAGCAGACCTGGATTCAAATCTGACGGAGGTCGGTGTGTAAAGAGTTATGGCTATAATAATCCGAGAGGTTGAATCAGTCAGAAAAACAAACAAACAAACCGAATTCTGCGAATCCCTTGTCGGCCAAATATTTTCTTCCTTAATAATGATTCGGAGGCGCATTCAAGGCTGTTTTCGGAGGAAAACATTATCTCGAGAACAGAATGTTGTTTCCCCAACTTCTCATCCTATTGGATTAACCTCCGAGGTTAATTCACATATTTGAAAGAATGATTTTCATTTCTCCCATTAAAATGCATTTTAAACCATTTTTACCGAAAATATATTGCATTTAAAATTTTAAAGAGCACAGATTTGGCATTTTTGCCATTGACCGATTTTTATACTAAATATTCCGTCGAACGCTAACCGCCTCCCTCCTCGAAAAAGCTGAAATTTAGGTAAGCCTATTGACACGAAAAAGCATGCAAAGATAAAATCCCGCGCCTGATTTTCTCTAGATTTTTGTCCTTGCTAGGTAATATCTTTTCTTTTTTATATAAACTAAAAATGCCCTTAGTACTAAAATGAGTTTCTTTAGTCTTAATGAATCTTAAATCTCAAAGAAATTAAATCGTCATCGGGAAGACTTAAGAAGTAGAATGCAGGTGCCGATTTTTTAGGGAAAAATAGCCATGAATTTAAAATTAAACTTAGGCCGCAGAAAACAAATACAGCAAAGTATTCGTTTCTAAACAGGGGAATCAGCGAGTGGAACAAGTTACCTTAAGTGCTTTTCAAGCCATTACCTAAGAACTCGAAACATTTTAAACGTAGAGTTAGTTCATATATGCATGGTAAAAATAATACGAACTGTGAGGAGGAATATTAGTAACATCCACATCTATGTAACTGTGCCTAAGTGCAGGAAAAGTAGGGGATTGCTTGGAAGGGTGGAGTACGGTGGGGACTTCGTGGGCCCCGTGACCGCTACGGTAGCCGTGAAGACCTTCCATGAACCCACGGAAATCCGCACTCTAGGCACTGGTTGTAATTAGTTTAAAATTGTATATTGTTAAATATTTTTAATATATTTTAATATTTCTAATATAATTTATGAGGACTTTATTTGTAAAATTGGAATTTTAGAATTATGTACGGTTTTCCTTGCCACCTGGCCGGCTGGCCAAATTGAAATGTTTTTTAAATAAATAAATAAATAAATATCTCTAAAATTGCCCTAAGAAAATTTGGAAAGCCCACGGTATTTGCGCTTTAAGCAGATAAATATATAAAAGTTAATTCTTTTATTCAAAACGTGTGATTACCCAAATTTCTTATGTCAAGCCAGTGAAATCTGAAAAAATCTTACTGGTTAAATCTGATACTGGTTAAACCTGATAGCATTATGTATATTATGCCTCGATAAGTAATTATGTTTTTCGTAATCAGAAAATTAATCTCAATCTCGTCCATCAATATTTTAATTGCTTCTGGTAATTATATTACATGTTAAATGGTATTTGATATTCCCGCAGTAATGAGAGAAGTTGTTTTTTTTAGATAATTCATTCGATAACTCTCTACAAAACGACTAAAGTCCAATGGAAGAATTTTAAAACTGAATTTCAGCGAAGCTGTTAACGCAAGGCTCCTCAAAAACAGGTCTATACATATATAAACATTTCCTCAGAACTCGTGCGTAAAGCGGCGATAGAATATCGGTGTCCATGTTTATGTCGTTCTGGAACATGCTAACACTTATGAACTTTTATGGTCGAATATTCGAGCAGTCACCCCCTGACACCCTCCGTTGCACTCCATCCGCCGCCGCTGGTGCCTCCTGGAGGCCGCTCGTGGAGCCGCCGCCCCTCCGACCGTCCAGCAATCGGTGGAGAAAGAAGAGGGTCGGGATGGCAGTGACAAATGATGGTCGCGATGCGTCGACCACTCCGTTGGACCGCATTCATGTCCATTGGGAGTCATTCTGCTATAGGATGTCTTGGCCGCTGAGTGAAATGCTCTATTTCAGCTCTGGAATACGTCGACTGGCGAGCGAAACCACATGGCTCGCCGATTTAATCGTTTTTTGTTTCACATTGTGGCATTTTTTTCTTACAGCGAGTCCCCGCGATTAATATATGCTTTCTAACAAGGTCAGGAGAACGAAGCAAAGATATCGAAATACATGGAGATGGAGTAAATGTTGGAATGCGTTTTTGTGAGTGCGAGGGAGGGAAGGGAAGAGAAAGGAAACGGACGAATTTAGAGATCCGAATGTCTCTTGTCATTTGCAAAGCGTTTGGAAGATCCGAGAGAATCGCCCTCGAATCCAATGCAAAATATGCTGCCTAGGAAAATACGAATTGATGAGTATTACTTAAGAAATATGAGTTTGAATTCTTTCTGCATATAATTCGTCCAAAAATTCCTGATATAGATGCGGTTTAAATATGCTAAAAAGATAAATTATTTGGTTTCCCTCATTGATCAAAGGGATGAGCAACCTCCATCTCATATCCTTGCTGCTATACATCAGCATTTTTCTGCCCTTAAATGAGTCTTTCGTGTACCCTTCCGATAATCATTCTATTGCGTTACTCCCCTTACATTCATCGAGTTACAATCTTCTTTTTATGATCGCAGTCAACTTCTTGTCTGTAAAAGTTTGTCTTAGCAGTCCTCTCCTTGTTTCCCTTAATGAATTATCGCTACTTTAACTTCTTTACCAAATTATTATTTTTTTATATATTCCGAGCCTATATTTCTAAAGATAAGCAGATATTATTTCCTCGTGACCGTAGTCATGGCTCAGTTTTTCGCAATTATCATTTTGATATCTCTCTTTAGGTCCTGTGGAATTAATTTTCGTCTGCAAAATAGAGCGCCCTTGACTATTTTTTCCATTTCCACAAACTAACATATAATATAACGAGCCAGCACATTTTGTCACGTTCGACTGTGGCGCCGCCCTTAAAAAGTCGTTATAAAATAGCGGGAGAATCGCGAACTATAGGAGAGGAAAAGGGATAATAGGAGGGAGAGAGGGAGAATAGGAGGAAGGGTGAATAGGAGGGAGAAATGGAGAATAGGAGGGAGAGAGGAAAGGAGGATGAGAGAAAGGGAAGAATAATGGGGAGTACCTTAATAATAGTACTTAATCTGTACATATCCATCATATTTTACGGGCAATTATGCTAGTATTCATTCATATTCCATTAACTCATTAGTCTCTTAATTGGTCTTAATGGTTTGGATTTAATGAGTCAGTATCTGAGATGGATAGCGGTTACGGCCAAAAATACAGACTTGGTCCACGTCACAGGACACGCTCGGAGTCACTGCTGTGGAGAATGGAGAGGAAGAGAGTAAGAGAGATAGAGAGCGAATGGGTTGGTGGATTGAGAGGATGGATGGAAAGCGAAACGGGATGTTCCGGGAGAGTGGAATGAGGCGAGCGCGAAGCAGACGCCGAAGGTTTTGGTTGTGACGTGGAGATCGGACAGGGACAAGTGCGAGACTGTTTAGTGTAAACTTCGAAGCCACCGATGGAGACGTCTACGGGCGCGCCGCTGCCAGGGCTCGCTCTCCCACGCCTCCCCCACCCCCCCTCGGCTCCCCTCTCCCTCTTCCCCCACCCCCTCTCTCAACCCCCACTTTCCTTTCCGACTCTTTGCTTCCTAAAAAAAAAAGAGGCGACCTAATCGCCACCCACGCCGCTAGAGGCGCCACCTAGGAGGGCAGGGAGAGGGGAGGGGGCGGGAGGAGCAAAGGACTAGACGGAACACTCGAAAGAGTCAAGACGGCGGAAAGAGTTACTGCATCACCTGAGGGCGACGGGGACGTCACGAAGTCCCTCGGAGGAATTCTCGGAATGCCCTCGTAAAAACTGGAACACACTAAAAAAGAACTGCGCCATTTTCAAGAAAATCGGTAGTGACGCAAAAAAACAACGCTAAAAGATGTTTTCAGTCGTCTCTTGGGAAAGTAGACGTCCTGAGAATTTTCACGGTAGAATGAAGGAGAAGCGGTGACTTTTTCTTAGCTCTCCTACAAAAAAAGCGGTAGAATTTGAATTTCACTTTCTTTGTTGTCTCTACAAAACATTAACTCGTGTATAAAGGAAAACTCACGAAATTCCATCGAAAATCATAAGGGTGAACTCATACGTATCAAATTATTTTTACACTAACTTGTCTCCACCGATCGTTAGTGTATAGATATGTCGTGAATAGTGCCTTAACTGAATATTTTTCACTCCGGGACATATTTCGTCATCTTTGCCCTACTGTGGAAAATGGGGATATTTAGCTTAACCACTCGGCCTTCATTTCGCCACAGACAACAGACATTTAAATTTGATCGCGTATATATTGAGTATATAGTGTGCTACATGTACTACATACCGTATATAGTAGCGTATCCTAACCAGCGGGCTTAGTTTATCGCAATAATTGACGCTGAGAGTGTATAATTACCGTATTTTTCAATAGATAACGCGCACCTAATGTATAATGCGCACCTCAATATTTTCACCTTTCATTAAAATGTAGGCGTAACGTGCAGTCGAAAATTTTCTGCTAGTTGTGATTTAACTCCCAAAAACGTTGAATAACTAAAGGAAGGCGATATTTACTTAATCTAATTTTCAGTTTTAGAGATCGCTGCCTCAAGAGTCTTTTTGTGTGATTCCATGTTTAAAACTTGACCGTGTTTGCAAACAGAAGCATTTTATGACTACATCTGTACAATATGGAAAAATATGTGGCCTTTTACATTTTAAACTATTAATTAAAATCAGGCGAAAACTCGAGACTGAAATAAATACTTCTCAACTGAAAAACTTTCTTTTCCAACAGCTTCTTTTTTATTACGCTATTTGTAGTAGATTGTAGTAATTTTTTTTTAACTTGGAAATTTTATATTTTTAAGCTATGAAAATCCATTTCAAATAATTGCGTACATCGAGGCTTTAAAAGAAAGCGAGACGAATTATCATGAATTAGTAAATAAACTTATTCGCTTTTAATGTTTTCGTGTTTTTCTTATGATCATTTTTGCCAGATTTCGATATTTATTGTATAGATTATTATTGTTAGATAACGCTCGCGTAATCTATCGAAAAATACGGTATTATCTTAAACACCAAAGGAACATTACCAGATTTATAGCGATGTCGTCAGGGAGGCTTATATTATTGCACTAGTGTATTTTCCCGCAAAAAATGACGAGTCACCACGCACCCATCAACTAAATTTCTAGATCGTAATGTTTTGCTAATATCTGCGTTTAGCATTCATAGGAATACATTATTTGAATAACTGTCACGTTTTTCAATCATAACCCGCTCCAACGCGTACTATTTACAGTAAATAATCAACACGCCACAGTAATTTTGTCCAGTACAAAGAAAAGACAAACTCCCGGACCAGGCTGCCACTAGCGCCATCTTTTGGTAGTGGAGCGAAGCTTCGCTTTCGCAACCACGGCAACCTTCCGGTTTTTTTGTCCTTCCGGATTTCGGGATTCCGGATAAGGGGTCCCATACTGTATACATATATATTTCTCTTACTCCGTCTGCATCAACTTCAACCACGCGACACCAAACCGCGCCACTGATTGGCTGTAAAGCAATTTTTAACAAACTTCCCGAGTAGGTAGAAGATTGAAATTTGTTAGGTATGTTTGTCTCTTATATTAAAAACCATTTACGGAAAAAATCCAAAAAAGAGCCTGATTCGACTCCAGTAGATATTTCCCATAAGAGGCAAAACGTAAAAATCGATTTTTGAACTTACAGGCTTTTACTGTTTTACAAATTAAAATAAAAAAGAATCGACCTACGATCTTCGGACCTGGACCGTTATAAAGAAAACTAAACAATATTTCTTATTCTTATCTTTGCATTTTGCCTACGATACAAAATCGCTCAGGTTCTACATTTAAATCATATTTATTTGAAAATTTTAAGCTTCTCAACGATATGCTGCCTTACCGACCGTGTCATCAGCGCCGGATTAAGATTTTGTAGGCCCCTGGGTTACAGGTACTGTGAGGCCCCCAGTAATATTTTCAAAAGGAAAAAGTTAAAGAAAAATTAAATTTATTTTTACAAGGCTAACAACAATTAAAATTCAAACATTTGCTTTGCGTAATTTCTTGGAAACAAATTTCTCCAAAACATCAGTAAATTTTAAGTTCTTGTGCCATTGTCGATCTGTGTACATTCTTTAGATGTTTCATCTTGCAGAAACTCCTCTCTCCAGTCGCATTAGTTATCATTAAACACAAGTAAATTCGTAGTGCTATTTTAACATTAGGGAATGAAGAAGTTAATCCACAGTTTATCATATACGTGATATAATAACATACTATAATTATAAACTTACCGCAGTAACTGTAAACACCAATGTCAGTCTTGTCAGATTTCAAAACAATAAAAAAATGCCGTTAGAGAGAACGTTTTGCAGGGTTCCAACCAATAAAACAGTTATTCATATTATAAAGTCTGTATGACGTCACAAACCGTCATACAATATATATGTATACAGTACAGCGTTTCTTTTTGCCGTAATATGTTTACTACAAATATATATATATATATATATAGAGTATATTAATTGACCCCTTTTTTTAAATAGATAATTTAGAGTACTTATACTTTGATTCAGCATTCACAAATGAAATAACTTTTCACTCAATCTCTGGAGGCCCCTGGGCTGCAGCCCCTAAAGCCCATGCCTTAATGCGGTCCTGCGTGTCATTGTTAAAATTCGAGATTGTATTGTCGCCTTAATCCTTATACTATATGCGTAAGGAATGCGTGCTTTGAATGCTTTAATACGAGAGAGAAGAAGAGAGACAGAGAGGGAGAGAGAGATAGAGAGAGAAAATTAAATGTTACATAAATTAAAAATAATGTTTGGCGTATAAGTATTGTATAGCGTAATGTATTTCTTTGTCTAATAATTTCTATTCGCCCAAAACTATTTTTACTCTCTGGAACACAAAATTATGGGAATTTTATATTTATTGCTTACTTTTTAGGGCATATAAAAGTTGGTTTCATTGATTTTATTTCAATTTTAACTTAATACTTAATTCATGCATACCCATCATATTTGACGGGCAATTACGCTAGTTATTTATATTATCTACAGATCAATTATACTGTACTTTTTATTTCCTACGGGAAGTAATCACAACCTAATAATAGCTTTTTCTGCTTTGGTTATTCGTTCTAATGTAATATTCTGACATTCGATGTTAAATGATTGTTAGCCAAGGTAGATTTTCAAGAAGCTTATGTCAAGATTATTTTCATTTTCATATTAAAGTCAATTTCTGTCTAAATATTCTAGACGACAATATAATCAAGAAAGTCGCCTTATTTTCTCGAGAGGAATCTGATCTTTATATAGGTCCTTTAGTTTATTGTGAGGTTTATTTTGTTTCGAACAGTTACAATCCATTGGCGCGGTATAACCACAATTGCATAGATTTTAAATTCCAAAAGTCTTTATTTATCCAAAACTGTTTTTACACGAGGGAATGATTTGCATGTCTAAATGCGATTAATTCAAAGGAGAAAACGTCACGCGACGAAAGTGATTTCGAATGCCGCCGCATCGATTATGACTGCCAGCGCTCACTACCTGACTCCATCTTGTGATATCTTCGCCATCTTTTTTCCCTTTTACCGTTTAATCGATTAGTCGCAACCTTATGCCGCGTGCTTCTTTCGCCTTGGCACACGCGCGTGTTTTCAGCGACCTTGCTGAGGCCCCTCACACTTCTGTCCTTATATTTTAGTTAATTTCAATTTAAAAACGTGAAAAGTGTTCTACCTAATTGTTCGATAAAGCTCCTTTATCCGTAGCAGGAACAAAAACTTGCGGAAAACTGAATAACATCGTTAGGTAAAGCACGAATCATGTAGCCATACTGGTGCCGGACAACTATTTGCGCAATTAGGAAAAATTACGCGACTTCAGTGAAATAACATTAATTCAAAAGCAATTCAAATTTGATATTGCGGTTATCATTCGATAATTTCCAATGCAGGGAAATTGGAGACAGATATTTGCATTGTGGGAACAGTAGGTGTTCGTACAATGAAGAGGATCGAACAACGCGCGCATTTAAAATTCACCATTGCACGGAGGTTGAATACTTATCTTCATTAAACAATTCAGTTGAGTCCGTTTGTCCGCTTTTAGCCACTTATTGCTGGAATTGAGATTTTTAACTCGGTACATGCATAAAATGCCGTAAGTGCTCATAAAATTTTTATAAATCACAGAAAAATGAAATGGATTCGAATTCTGGATAAATGTGTTAATTAGTCTTCTTCAGCAACGACTCTTGCGCCATAATGCGGGTCTAACTCCATTTTAAAGGAATAGTTCTACCACGCCGTTTATAAAGGGGTTTTACGTAATATAGTAGCAGTAGCGTAGTGCAAAGATTATCGAAGGTAAAAATAATAATAATAAATAATTATATATAGTTACACATACAATAAATTCAATCTTATTTATTAAACCATTTGATATATGTACTGTACGAGTATTAATATGTCCGTCAGTATTGAAATTGCGCCAATATTGAAACTAAGTCCTAGTTTATAAATTTAAGTTAATAGCTTATGATGACGCAGTTGCTTTTATATATTTAAAGTAAATAATTATCAGATATCAAAATGAAATTTCACGACACAAGTTATGTTGCTAGTGATGTTTTTGTAAGTTATAAACAAGGAATTTTGACCATGAAAGGATAATTATAAGGCAATTACTTTGTTGATACAAAAACATATGCATATGTATTAGATAAAACTCTTTATATTCCTTTTTATTAATAACCCATACAATTTAAAACAATTCCCTTAACGTTCTTCGATCGCTCGTACAACGGCTTTTTCCTAGTTCGTATATAAACGCTTGTCTTAATTAATCGTTTTTCTTCTTTTCCCAATTATAACAAAACAAGAAAGATTTAACATTAGAATTACGAACGAGGGTAGAATTTCCGAGATTTTTTCACCGATTACTTCGCAGCAGTTAATCCTAGATCAACTAAATGTTTCCCTTGCTTAGCTCTGATCAAGATCGACCTATTCTGATAATTCCAAAGATGTTGTCCACACAGACCGACAGACAAACCAAATACATATCCGATTTTTTTAATGAAAAAAAAAGGTCTAAAGAGTGTTACTTCCTTAGCATTGGCTACTTTTATTGACAGTTTCGATATCGTTCGAAAATATATCGATAATAACCAAATAGTACTTTTTTAAAGCTAGATGGTTTGACAGTATCTTTCATGTCACGTTAATTAATAATCCCTTTTATAGCGCGCCTGTGCTATGATTTCTTAAATTGCTAATTGATTTCAATTTTTATTATTTTAAAGTTTTTAATTTGCGTGCATTTGCTTGTAAGTGATACGATTGGGCTTACGCCGACGTTCCATTAGCTTGAACTTCAAACGCCATAAATTTGCCGTTTTTCTATTTTTTGCGGGTAATCTTATCCATCGAAATGTTTTGTTCTTCGGGCAATTGCTTGTATAAAGTATAGTACAAATTTCATGATAGAAGCACCAAAAATTGCATTTAGCGTGTAAAACAAAATCTGAGGCAATGAAGGGCCGTTACAAATGCTATACGTATAAGGTCTCATCTCTCGAAGGTGAATCACGAACATTCGCTTTGATAGTTATACGCATGTTGAGTGTTATCATTGTGATATCATTCTACACCTCAAGCACCCGGCACGCGAAATAAAATCTTTTTATACTTACGCGTAGTAAAAAACGATCTCGTGTTGCTCTCCATCAAAAACTCGCGTGCATTTTTCCGTTCCATTTTGTTTCCATCTAATCAATACGCTTACCCGCATTAAGCTCTTCCATTTCGTAACCGTGGTGGCATTTCCAATCTCCTCCAACTGTTCTCTCTCTCTTCTTCTAAAAGAGCATTTCTTTCTCTCTCTCTCTCTCTCTCTCTATATATATATATATATATATATATATATATATAACAACTTACGGAAAAGGAAAGGTAAAATGAATATATGGATGTCAACAAGGTGTTGGGATGAGGAAACCCAGTGAGCACTCACCAATCAGACGACTTCAGGTTGGCGAGGCTCCGGGGATGTCGAAGCGACACACGTAAAATAACACAAAAACACAGAAACATCACAAACGTAAAGCTTTCGGAACTACTCCTTCTTCAGCTACAGAGAGAGAATATATATATATATATATATATATATATATATATATATATATATATATATATATATACGAGACTTGTCGGTGCTTGTAGGAATTAAAAAAATGGATAATAAGATTCTAATTTAACGGATTCATCATCACTTTTCTAATAATTCTCCTCTCCGAGAATTTTATTGATCATATTGCATATTAAAATGGAGTATATGATTAAAATTTTTATTTCTGGGTAGCCAAAATTTATCTTATATTACTGCATATATTAAAATTCATTCCAGGAGTCGATGCGTTAATGAAGTTCTTAAATATGCTTACTAATGTAAAGCGCTTCAAAAAAATCACCATTCACCAAGATCTAAACTCGTAAATAAACCAACGCGATCTCCAGGGCAACAGCACTTCAGCCACGTGGAGCCTTATATGTATTAAACAATAAATTCCATGAAAAATTTACAATTTTCCGTGAAATTAAGGCAACTATCCGTAATTTCCAAATTCTCTGGCAATCTGCTCGTGTCCAAGTTTTCGTATTTCAAGTTTCGTGACTCAGATCGTCATGCATGAGCAATATGAATAATCATCATTAAGACAATACCCTACACATTAAATTTATGGAAAAATTAGGATATTTTCTCTTAAGATTATGGCATCATCATCCTTGCCTTTAGCGAGTATTCGGATAAAAAATATCGATAAATAGATATAAAAGCTATCATCCATGCCTTTAGCACATATTTTGATAAAAACAATCGCGAGATAGGTATGACGCCATTATATTTAACAATTGAAAAGAGTTAAAATTTCTCGAAAAACTACGAAACACAACATTATAATATTTTTCACGTTCTACCGTCACCGCTATCAGCGCTTCTTCTCCTATTGTGATCCCTTATAGCCCTGGAGAAAAAAAACATATTCGCTCCTTCCTACAGTCGATAACTCAAATTTAATCGTCACGTTTGTGCTTTCAGTAGCACGTCAGAATTGCAATTATCTATGATACCCTCAATCACAGTGCGTTATGCAATTAATGTTTTGGATAGAGTAAAATCTTACATATGATCGGAAGAAATTATTAGTGATGATGTTTGCATAAAATGCATGATATAAAATTAGAGTTATATGCTTATGGGAATAAATTTGATGTTAAGTCAATTAAAGAAAAATGAAAAAATATATTCCCGTAACTCGAATTATCTATAACTCGAATAATTGTTGCTTTCCTTTGATACTCGAGTTATAGAAGTTCCACTGCATATATACAAATATTTAAAAATATATTTCCATAACTTGAATTTTTTATTACTCGAATAATTATTACTTTTCCTTGAGATTCGAGTAATGGAAGTTCAACTCTAATTCGTTATAACGGCATCAATTTCCATTAAAAGCATTAAATCACTGCAATCGTAAAGTATACCTAATTTCAGATCCCTTTAAAAGCAATGAGGTCGTTGCCATGGTATTTAAAGATTTTCATTGTTGAAAAGAGAAAAAATTAACACCCGATTAAAAGCAGATATTTATTAGATTATCTTATCATTTCTTAAGCACATTTTATTCCACCCAAAGTCGTAGGATGCATTATTTTTATGAGAAACGACAGTACTTGACTCTGTATTGTAAAATTTCGCTCCTTGCTCCAGGATAGTGCTTGGAATTCTCTCACTATCTTTCTCCTCATCGCGTCCTTCAATATAGTCCATTTTGAATCTCGCTGAAATGTACTGATAATTGGCAATAAGATAGCTTCGTTTAATATATAAATAACTGCACAAATGGATAAAAACAGCATTGCACGGGATACGACGTGGCTTCATTTATTCACTCAGAAATCGCATACGAAATACTAACGAATTCGCGGAGTTCATGGAACAGCGAGTGGGGTTCCCTTATGTCCTTTATGAAATAAAAGTAAAATGAAAGTGTGTATATATACATAAATAACTATATATATATATATATATATATATATATATATATATATAT
This sequence comes from Tanypteryx hageni, assembly GCA_028673005.1. NCBI lineage: Eukaryota > Metazoa > Arthropoda > Insecta > Odonata > Petaluridae > Tanypteryx > Tanypteryx hageni. Next base: position 70,839,886 of record CM054118.1, read on the forward strand.
ATATATATTCCGACATACCTTGCTTTGAGCGACCCCGTTTTAAGCGGATTCAGTATAGCGCAAGACAGGCCCGCGTCTACCAGGTTTTCAAAAAAATAAAGGTGGCCTATTATTGAGGTAGTTTAACCATATATGAATTAGAAATTCAATTTTTTACAGACTTTTGGATGTTAGTCATATCTTCTTCTATGGATCCCCATTTAGGGTCAGGATGTGATACTGTATAAATAAATCCCGAGGACGGCACACAGTTTTTATTCCTCGATCGACGGTTATTTTGGCGTTATTATTTTTCAAGAAAGGCGACTTTCCGAATAAAACTTCATCGCTTATCTATTTGAGATTTCATTCATACAGGAAGTAATTACAATTTCGCACGAATATAATGAAGTTATTAGTTTTCTATACCATTTGAAAATTACCGATGAAGATCAGTTATTGAAAAAATGTAAAGAAAAATTTGAAGGAAGGGTGGAGGGAAGGAAGTGAATTTTGTAGTCTATATTGCTGTCCTCGCTCTCTTTTCTCTCTCTCCATATCTCTTTCTCGATTTCTCTATTTCTCCATCTCTTTTCCTCCCTCCCTTTATCTCCCACTTTTTATCTCCCTCCCTTTATCTCCCTCTCTTTTCCCCCCTTTCTTTTTCTCCCTCTCTCTTTCTCCATCTCTTTTTCTCCCTCTCTTTTTCTCCATATCTTTTCTCCCTCTATTTCTCACTCTCTCCTCCATCTCTCTTTCTCCATCTCTTTCTTCCTCTCCCTTTCTCCATCTCTTTTCCTCCCTCCCTTTATCTCCCTCTCTTTATCTCCCTCTCTTTATCTCCCTCCCTTTATCTCACTCTCTTTATCTCCCTCTCTTTTTTCCCCTTTCTTTTCTCCCTCTCTTTCTCAATCTCTTTCTTCCTCTCTCTTTCTCCATCTCTTTTCCTCCCTCCCTTTATCTCCTTCCCTTTATCTCCCTCTCTTTATCTCCCTCTCTTTACCTCCCTCTCTTTTTCTCCCTCTCTTTTTCTCCCTCTCTTTTTCTCCCTTTCTTTTTCTCCCTCTCTCTTTCTCCCTCTCTCTTCCCCTCTCCTTGCGTTGTGGTGTTTTAGGCGTGCGCGTGTCGGGCATCCATCTCGAGCGAATCCCACGCTCCGATCTCTTTATTACTACCTCCTCACCCCAACGGCTCAATCCCCCCGAACTCCTCCCGCCCACACCTTCCTCCCACGACCTCCTCCCTCACCCCCCACGTACCTCTCTCTCCCATCTCAATTTTTCCTTCTCCCCGTTAACCCAGCCTCCCCTCTCTCAACCCCTCTATCCCTCCCTTCTCTCCCTCCCCTCCCCCTTTCCCCGTCCTCCGTGGCACTCGTCCGTCACAAGTGACAACGGAACTTACTTAGCCGTGCCTCTTTCCCCCACCGCTCTCCCCATCCACTTCCGTGACTTTCGTGAGCCGAAGAGTGAGTAGGAGTGTAATGGAGGGAAGGAAATGGGAGGGGGGATCTCGCAGGGAGGGTTGGAGGGAGTGGAATGTATAGGAGGAGAGGGGGACAGTCGGGGAAGGTGGACGAATGACGCAATCGAGTGAAGGGGTGGAATCGTTGCTGAGGGCGCATCGAGGTTTCGAAGGTAGACGAGGGGCCCTCTCGGGGTAAGGCCCTCTCTTGGGAAGTGAACCGCTACTCTCCCGTTTTCTAGAATAGCTCTAAATTTCAAAGTGATCGATGAGAACGCAGTGCGAGAGAAGTGGGGGAGGGAGGGAGGGAAAGGGATGGAGGAAGGGGGATTGACAGACGGGCAAACGTCTTTACCTGGGCGATACTCCTTACATTTTACCCATCTGTATTAATAAAATGCGGCCTGTATCTATCTGTGTGTGTGTGGACAGAATTTCTCGAATACCAAGAAATTTGGAGACTTAAAACCTTGTACACTTACTAATGAGACTTTGAGGATGTGCACCTCGGGACCAGAATTTTAATTTTGCGATGGGAGGGGGAGAGGGGTGGCGTAAAATATCATGCCCTACAGCATTTCTCGAAAATGAAGCACCTTAAAGACTTAAAACTTGGTACACATACTAAAAAGACCTTAAGGATGTCCACCTCTAGGCCAGAATTTTGATTTTTTGGGGTGGGGGTGCCAAAAAAGCATACCATGACTAGAGGTCCGTGTTAATTTTTTGTAAAATTACACAGCTAATTTTTAATATTCTTAGCAAAATATCAAATTTGAATCTAAATTTAATTTGTACATACCAATGGGAGAATATTGGTCACTAAATCTCGAGAGTATCTTGAGTTTGAATGAAAATATTAACGATTGATACGAGGATGAAAAATTCGAAACTGTTAACCCCGGACAAAGTTCGGGTAATTAGCTAGTAGTCATATATAACAGGTCAGATTTAGATTTAAAAAGTAAATATAAATATTACTATTTTAAATAGGGTATCTTAAAATTAACATATTTTTGAGATTCGGTATCAAAAGATAATACCATTAGTTTGAAGTTTGAAAGAGGAAGAGAGATGGGAAGGAGAGAGTGAAATGGGAGGCAGAGAGAGAGAGAGAGATGGGAGGGAGAAAAAGATGTAAAGGAAGAGATGGGAAGATGGACGACACACTTCGCATCACTTCGGTTTTGTAATTAGCGGATACTATACGCTTTTATCGGTAACTTTTTCTCTAAACTTTGATCAAAAGTTCTCTAACAATAATTTTCTAATTTTATGGGTACTTTCATTTTGAACAATTCTATGAAAAATATTGAAATTTTAATCTTCACTATTTGCAGTTAAACCATCCATCGTATGGACATAATTATTTTATCCTCTTCTATACGCTAAAAATGTTCCGTTATATGGTCTATACGCGAATGTCATTTGACAAACGATGTATTACTTACTTTCTTGTGATAATTGAAAACAAGTGGTAATTATATTAACAGATAGAAATGCTTTGCTGACTGGGCATGATACTTATCTATTTCTCGTGTTTATTTAGAAGATTAACAAAAGAGAACACTTTTATATCTAAAATCACCATTGTTGGATTACTCTTGAAAATAAATATCCCAAATCGTTTCTGCATGCAAGGGGCAACATTCTGGAGCTATGAAAACTGTCGCTAAATGCACGCCGATTGACAGTTATTAAAGATTGTAATCAGAAGAAGAGAGCTTACCATCATCTCCATCATTACATCGTGTAGTTTAACGATGTTAAAATTGCACTCCGCCATCTTTCGTCAAACACGCATCAGTAGGTTTGTAAAAATTCAAATCAAACGATCTTATCGAAGAGAGGTAAAACCGATGCTCTGTTCTATAAGGTTAGGCAAGAATGTAAACGAAAAAAAAGTTTGATAGACTTTGAAGCAAGGCTATAGCAATCGAGAGCATTGAAGCAATCGTATTTTCGCTTGGAAATGAATCAAACCGGTTGCCAATCCATTAAGGTAAAACTCGTGGAAGTTCTTTGCGTGAGGTCGTCCATGTATCAATTCAATCTCAGTTAGCTATAAATACAGAAAAATACGTGCACCTTTAGACACTTAGATCCAAGTAGTTAATATTTATGGAGTTCTACTAAGTAAACATAGCGCCCTTAGAATTTTTTTGGCAGGAAGTCTAACATTTTGGAATAATTTGCCTTCGTTACTGCTCCATAAATGTAGTACCTACTTGTTGTTAAAGTAGTCTAAAGTAACCTATTTAAACCGATTCTTCAATGCCATTGTTGTTGTTATATTTATCTTTCCGTTACCTTAATGGAAACATGAAAATTGCAGAAATAGTTGAACGAATACCGAAGTACCGAAGCAAGGAATTCTATCTATATCGCATATATTTACAGACAAAAGCAGTGTAGTATTTATCACAAATAGGCGCGTTTAGTGCGATGGGGCATTTGAAACTTAACGATATAGTGTGAAATAACGCATACCGTAAAACAGTTAACCACTATGAGCCAATTATGTTAAGGACAAATAGGATCAGAATGGAAAAAGTCTACCTAAATTGGTAATAGTTGCCTTATTATATAAATTTTAGTGGAGGTGATAATATCATCCTATGTCAGGAGTGTCCAATCTACGACCCGTGGGTCACATGCGGCCCGCGAAGGGTTTCTGCTACGATGAAAAAGGAATCCGAAAATTTTAACCCACAAATTCATACATTTTATGAACATTTTTACATGCACTAAAACTTTTAATATTGAAAATTTAACCATAAAAACCTTATTTAAACGCGATTTTCACTTATGTGGCGGCACCTCAATATTTAGATAACTTCCGATTTAAACTCTTATCCGGTCCGCCGAAGAATTGGCGAATTCCAATGCGGCTCGCCGAAGGATTCGCAATCACCGATGCGGTCGAACGACACTGTCCTATGTTATGCCTAGTATAAAAAAGAATTTGACCGCTTCGCAAAAAGTATGTGTCGTTTGAAAAAGCTCACAGTATGCATATGAAATATTTATTGCGATATTTCTTGTGCAATAAAGCAGTTTCGTGTTACACTTAAAAATTGCCAATGATTCGTTCTATGAGGAAAAAATTTATTCGATTTAATTTTTATTTTAACTTAAATTAGTTGCTTTGTAGTATTTTATTTTTAGAATGTCTGTAAAATGCAGCCAAAATAGCTTGTATATTTATATTTATACACGCTATTTTTCAGAATTTGCAGTCCTTCATGTCGTAATTCTTCGGCAGAAGAAGAATGTTGTCACAGGCTTTTCGTTTCACCCATAACTTGTTTTTGGTAGATAGTTTTTATCTATTATCAGCATCGTATGAAGTTATTAAATTTGAAAGTATCCTCAATCTCTTTCAATTCAATAGGCTTCACCAATTTGCGTGTCTCTTCTAAGTTCTTGTTATGTAGATATCTCACTGAGCGTTTAGCGTTTATCAAAAACTAAATTGATTAATTATAAGTCACAGAGATCGAAGTATCTATTTGAGTTTGTCTAAGATTTTACAAGTTTTGTGTATTAGGTAATCAGAATAATTCCCTTGCCATCATATAGATTAGTAGCCGTTCTCTGGCTAGAGTGATTTTCCCGTCGACCATCGCGCGGAGTTAGTGTGGATCACGATCTAGTACTAGTTCGCGAGGCTCATGAGGAAATTGTGGGCACTTAACGTATAACCGGCTGAGATATATCAAAACTGAGAGGAAAGCAATTTCTCCTTTTAGGTGAAAGCTGGTATTTTTTGTAGTTTGATTTTTTCGTGAAATTAATAAAATATATAGTATTTGTTCCTTGTGTTGTCGTTCATTCCCATTGAGAAATTATAATAGATAGCGAGACAAAAAGTTTGAAAACATTTAATCAATTGGATTCAAGGAACAGGGTAAGATCGATAATTTATATTTGGACAATTCATATTCGTATTAATTCACATTCTCTGCCGACGAGAAAAATATCGCTTTAAAAACAATGTGAAAATTCACACGGCGCTTTGTAAATCTTATTTTTAACATAAGCGTGACAAATATTTCAAAGAGAGAAAAGATTGAATGAAAGAATACATAGCGATAAATAATTCTATGGAAGTGCCAAAAGAGTTGTCCGTTAAACCTGTCCCAAGCACATTTCGCTTAGAGTGTCTTTCACACCTGTTATATGAGAGATAGCGAGTGAGAAATCTCTTGATGAAGGTCATTTCATAAACTTTGTATCTCCAATAGACATAAAGCGTTTCGGAAAAGCAGACGCAAACTCCGGCTGCAAAGTAGCCTTCACCAGTTGTCATTCACCCACTGTAGATTCAAAATTGTTTTTTAGGATTTACTGTCAGCAAATAACCCGATTAAGTCTAATGCGTTGCCTGAATCCTTTTTTGTCAATCAATGGAGTGTTGGAAGTACACAGTATATTGGAAATGACCCCAGCCATAATGCGTACTCGATAATTCTCTTTCGAATTTCAGTCAAGGAGATAGAAAGAGTCGTAAACTTCGGAAAACAGTGTTGATCTTTTGGGATTGCAAAGTGGTTAGAGCATCGGCCTTTCACGCAGCGGTCCCAGGTTCGAATGTGGCAGAGTTCGGATTTTTCAACCTGGGTTCGTCCAGTCACCTACTTGTGTGCTTTGAGGAGACCGCGCAAGTCGGCGCTCCGTCCTTCGGAAGGGACTTTAGGCAGTTGCCCCCTTGGTGCTCTTCGTAAAGAGCAGGCTAATGCCGGCACCGGATTTCCCTCCTCCCTTGTGTATGTGTTCGGCGTGGCAGGAGTAATATAACAATCGAAAAGGTTGATTAGCCAGAAATACATACAGACACACAAGTGTTGATCTACATCGACTCTTGATTAGGTTTATTTTATTTTTCTTTATTATAGAATGGAATCAGTTCACGAAAAATGAAGAGAGAAGGGCTTCGAATGTACAACAAACGGACAAACGGTTCTCTTATATTAGCACGTGTGTTATGCGTTGCCGTATGCAGAGGGTGGAACTTGGTTGGAAGAGAGTGGCCACGTGCCTCGCACTGGGCGTCATATGTCTCTTTCCCTCTCTCTTTCTCTCACTCCACTCGCTGTTTTCGACGGCGACATATGCCAGCGGCTGCGACCTACGACCGCTTCCTGTCCCACATTCATTTCCCGCCTTACGACTCATATGAGTTCGCCGGCGTTCGATGAAGACGATATCCGCATTGTCGGTTTAAACTTTGCGGTTATATTCCCCGACACATTCGATTTCTAGCTGTTTGAGAGGCCATTTGATGTTTTTCGCAGTATGTATTTTTTGCTTAATATATTTTTCGCTATACATATATATTTTTCGCTATATATATATATTTTTCGCTGTATATATTTTTCGCTGTGTATATTTTTCGCTGTATATATTTTTCGCTGTATATAGTTTTCGCTGCATATATTTTCCGTGAAAATTACGCTTGTCTGGTTTCCAATGATCGTGGAACTTCGGAAAATTCTCCACTACTCGTATGACATTTCATTTTTGTAGAAATATGGTCATTTTTGCGTGCCATATCGAGTTCATTGGCCCGGTAATTTTCCCCAAGTGAGCTGAATAAATCATTCGGACAATTAACCTTCCTCTCCACCTCATCGTCGGCGGGTATGATAGAAGTGGCGCAGCCAGAGGGAGGGAAGCCAGGGATTTGGCCCACTAATACCAAAGAATAAGCATTTTTAAAATACTTGTCAATAGCCCCAATAAGTTTGTAAAATACGAACTCGATAATTTCCTGTTGAATCCTTAATATCGCAAATAATTTAACCTGCGACTGCTTTCGCATTAATTTCAACTTTAACTTGAAAATAAATATTTTTATTAAATGACAGTTATGAATTTTTGAATTTGAAAGCGATATTTATGAGTTTATATTGGAAATTATCATAAAAGAATAAAAGGGTAATCTCCTTAAAAAAATGCCTTTTATTATTTGCCAACCAAAAGTCAATTCCTGGCTGCGCCACTGTATGACGGTGGTATTACATCCATCGATAATTGTTTTTAAGCTTTTCACTGCAACGCAAACGGCACTTTCTCTGTCATTCGCTGTTTCTGCTGACCCACTTCAAGAACGCGTGTGTCATCGTCAATAGAATAGCACTTGAGCAGTGGCGTACTGGACACCTACCGCAACCCCGCGCAGCGAGGGGCCCATGGCCAAAGCTGGCCCATATTTTTTTCCTGAGACACAGATCTTTTTCCGGGACTTCAATTTTGTTTTGGCGGAGGGGAGGGAGGGAGGGCACACATTTTCCGGTACGCCACTGCACTTGAGTCATTTGTAAAATTTGAAAACAATTTAAGGACACGTAAATATTCAATCAAAATTTGTATATTGTCGTGGAGAACAAATACAAGCAACACAGGGTCTCGAGCGCGCGTGTTATATTATAATATACATGCGCTTTGAGGCAGAGTATAATGCATGAGTAAAGCACCTGCAATTGTGGGATTTTCGTCGTCTTGCGTGGCCGCATTATTATAACTACGTTACAACCGATAACGCAAAACATTTAAAGTGTTTTTTATTATTTTTAATACTTTAAACATTGTTATTAATCTTATCCACAAAGATCCTTAGCTAGCAATTCGAGGAAGATCCATTGATTTTCCTGTGACATGTCAAAATTACGGCGCGTTGAATTTACTCCATCTCATTGATCGTTATAGTAATTTCATGTTTGCTATGGTATCAAATAAAAATTTCTTGTACTCAGACCTAAGATAAAACAACCAAAGACTGTACAAATAAATTCTAGTTGAGGAATTCGATGTGATAAAATAGTAGAAGATAATATCTAAAATTGGAATTGTGTCGGCCTGGTCTGCCGTGTGAGTTGAGTTTGAGAAGGCACCGTCTCAGGCTGCTCTCTTCCAGGGGCGGAATTATAGCAGCGCCACGTCGATTCTGCACTTATGCGTCATAAACTGGAGTTAGATTTTGTTTTTTTTTTGCCTCAGACGGCAGATATTCACGCAACGGATCTGATATTTATAGCTGTAAATGAGTTCATTTTCTGTATTTATAAAAATTCAGTATAAATGTAATGAGATTTCCCCAGCTTCCGTATAATATACGGGCTTAGAGAATTCACGCATTTGAGTTTATTTTGTTTCTTATTCGCATATTTCGGTTGCAGCGAAGGTAATTATAAGGTTCGTCGCAGCACGATTAATACAAAAGAGACAAATGACCGATCTGTCTCAAGGCTGAAATTCCCACGAGGAACGAGGAAACTTATGCCCAGCCTAATGTATCAGAAAACTGTCTCCGCTTATATTTTTCACCTTTTCGAGAGATTACATTCTCACTCCCTCGCAACCCTCTCTATTACTCTTCCCACCCTCCCCCCTTCTCTCTCTCTCTCCTCCCGCTATTTCACAAGCCCATCTAGAGAGGCCACCAATATCCGGTTAAAATGCTCCTAACGAAGAAGAGGTGAGTGCCGGGTGGCGAGAGGGAGAGAGAGGGTCGAAAAGAACATCGAAATCCTCTTTCTACTGTGGCGCCATCCCGCGGATTGGAGTGGAGAGGGAAAGGGAGCTGGCGGAGGGGGAAAAGGGAGACTGTCTCTACAGGTGAGACGACGGTTCGAGATGGAGGGAGGAAGGGAGGGAGGAGAGGGGGAGGGAGGGAAAGAGGGAGGAGAGATATAGAGGGAGAGAGTAATAAGAAGAAAGGGATAGAGGGAAAGGAAGAACGGAAAGCAGTGAGTAGGATAGGCACACAAAGAATAGTAAAACGAAAGAAATAAACAGGCGAAGAAAACAAATGTCCGCGAGGGAAGAAATGAGCGTATGAGGAAAGACGAATAGTGAAAGGGAGATTGCGAGAGTAGAAGAGAAAAGCAGAGAATGAGAGTAAAATGTGGATGGCGATAGAGAGAGAGAGAGAGAAAGAGGAGGTGGATTGGAAAGAATGCTGGCCAAAAGGAAGCAGAGGGGGTAGTGAGGGGTATGCATTAAAGATGACGACAGGGTAAAAAATGACAAAAGCACCTCGGAGACCTTGCGAAGAGAACGAAGAGGTTCGAAGTGGATGCGTCGTGTCGCTTGGCAAGATGACGATTCGCAGAAATGTGCTTTGTGGGTTCTTCCCTCCGTTCCAGGCGAATGATTAGGAACGTTAGGAGATTGTTTTTTGTTATTTTCGTGCTAAAGTACTTTAATAAGGTATAAATCTGCGACAGCGGAAAAGAATTACTGCATAAAAATTCAATTATTTTAGCCATGTAGTAAGGATATTTGTCTGCTATGGTTGAAAATGTTAGTTTTGAAGAATAGCATTCGTTACTAACGCCATGATGCTATTACCAAAATATAATCTGTTAGCTGAGTAATTTTAATGCATGCATGATCAATAAAATATAACATTTTGCGTTGCGACCAAATAAAATACCGATTTATCAGTAAAATGCACAAACTACATGAACTACAAGTATAAAATATACACTTAAAATAAAAATATAGAGGATAATTTATACAAAAACTAGCTTCTGCTGAAAGTGACTTCGCATTCCAACCGTTCGAAACCCAGTATGGGTAAAATGAATATAAACAGAAGGAAGCATTGGGGGACTTTGAAAGAAACGAAAAATCCAAAGAATGATATTTCCTAATGGCTGTGGAATGTCTTCGAGCCCTTTCTTTTATTCCGAAGTATTACTCTCCTCTACTCAACCTCCGAATCCCCCTCGCCGCTCCTTCCACCCCCACCTCCTACTCTCCCACCCCAATATTTCGCATTACGTAATGGCGAGCGGAAGTGGGATGCGTACTTTATTCCCATCCTCCACGATTTTAATTCCGCCATACTCCTTCCGAAACCCCTCTTCCCCTCCTCCCTCCATCTCCTCCCGTCCATCATCTTCCTTCACCTCCTCTCTCCGCCCTCTCCCTCCACCTTCTCCCTCCGCCTTCTCCCTCTCCCTCCAACTCCTCCCACCGCCTCCTCCCTCCACCTCCTCCCTCCATCATCTTCCTACACCTCCTCCCTCCGCCCTCTCCCTCCACTTCCACCCTCCACCTCCTCCCTCCACGTCCTCCCTCCGCCCTCTCCATCCACTTTCTCACACCTCCTCCCACCGCCTTCTCCCTTCACCTCCTTCCTTCACCTCCTCCCTCCACCTCCTCTCTCCACCTTCTCCCTACACCTCCTCCCTCCACCTCATCCCGTCATCTCCTCCCTCCACTCCTCCCTCCAGCCTCTCCCTCCACCTCCTACCACCACCTCCTACCACCACCTCCTTCCATCTACTCACTTCATCTCCTTCCTCCACCTCCTCCCTTCACCTCATCCCTCCACCTCCTCCCTCCGCCCTCTCCCTCCACCCTCTCCCTCCACCTCCTACCACCACCTCCTTCCATCTACTCACTCCATCTCCTTCCTCCACCTCCTCCCTCCACCTCCTCCCTCCACCTCCTCCCTCCACCCTCTCCCTCCACCTCCTCCCTCCGCTCCGCTACAAACGGACACGCCCTCCCCTTTTATTAGTTTGATCGATCGCTTCTTCTCATCCGCTCTGCTATCCCATCTCCTCACCGACTACACAACGCACTCAGAACCTGATGACTCTCTCTCTCTCTCCTTCCACTCCTTTGTCTTTTCTCCAGCTCCCATTTTTCCCCTCCCCCTATTTCTCCCCCTCCCACCTGATCTAAAGGTGGCCCACGGTAGCCGAATGTACTGTCAATTCCGAATCCTCGAGGCCCAGATAGCAGCTAATTGCAAAAGATGGAATGTCAGGCTGGAGTTTGTGTAGGGAAGATGATGGGCGAAGATAAATATGGACTCCAAAAGGGAGGGAAAAAATTAAATAACACGACGCGTCCACTATTTCAGGATAGCTTTTCCGCTCTTCCTTCTGTCATCGTTACAATTCATGAGTTTGGAATACGTATTTCTGCGAGTTGTGCACCCTCTTTTATTTCTCATTTGTATCTTTATGCGGTTCTTTGCTGCATGGTGATTTCTTCATTTGAACCGAAGATCGATATTATCGGTCTGCACTTCGCACAGAATATTATTCTCTGTAATTTGAGGATGATATCATCGAATCTCTTTTATTTTTTCCTTTTTGTGCATAAATATTCATTCAGGTGTCGCTATTTAATCATAAACGTAAAAATATTTTCCTCATACTAATTATTAATAATTATTCGTATTTATTTGCTGAAATATAGGGTGATAAAAAGATCACGCGACCCATTAGAGAGGTTTCATACATTCAATGGCGAATTAAATTTTAAGAACAATAATAATTACAAAATAAGTTGGAAATGACTACAGCTTCAATTGAAATGAATTCTTTTCAGCATGTTCGAAGAGACTGTTTGAAATACACGACTCAGTATTTTGTTGCAGTTCCTGTAATGTGTGAGGCTTTTTTCTGTAGGCATCTTCTTTTAAAAAGAATCAAAGATAAAAGTGAGGTGGCGATGGATCCGGAATAAGGGCGGCCACAAACACGTAAATAATATGGTCACCAAATACCGAATTCTTTTCTCATTGTCTGGAACCTTAAGTTATATATGTTATATATAAGCAAGCAGCGTCAAAAGCTTTTTAGCCTTATGTGCGCTCACATATGACAACCAACTTTGCTGGAAAAGTTTTCTCAGTGATTTATGTGAAGATCGTAACAAAGCCATACGGATATTTTCAAGAGTTTCATCATTTAAAAATGAAGGCCGGCCGTACCGCTTCTTATCTTAACATTGCCTGTTTTATGGAAACGTTTAATGAGACGACATACTGTTGATTTATCCGGAACAGGAGAGACCGGAAATGATTACCTAAACACATTCTAGCAGTCTACGTAAGAATGAAGCGTTAAGTAATACTCAACGATAGACAAAACACACGATGCACTTGTGAGAAAGGCATCCTCTCGCTTCGACTGCTCCGAAACAACTGAAGCCAGTGGAGGACTGCGTACTGCGTATTAGTGTTGCATTAGTTTGCAGTATTTAAGTTTTTAATATTTTTTTACATAGTTGGGGAAAACGTCAACTTTATGGGTTGGATGATTTTTTGATCGTCCTATATAAGGAAGTGACACACAAAAGTTCTTAATAAGCGATAGCTCGAAGCGCAAACAATTGAAGCTCAAGGAGATGTTCGACGGTAGTTAGATGCGCATCCGTGATCGTGATGAACTCGTTTCCTCCCACTTAAGAACTTCCGATTAATTTTCAGATTTTACCAATCTACGGTCATTTACTTTGTCATCAAATTCCAAAATGTTCTACCCTGCTTATTCTTCTTTTTACCGCTTAAGAAACATTTCACAATGTATTGTGTACAACGATTTTAATTTCCGTTCGTTCAAACTGAAAAATATCTCAGATCCTCTAATAAGGGTAGGACTTATTTGTGAGTTAGGGAGGCCTTCTTCCTTTACCTGTTTATTCGATAATTCTCGCATTTTATAACACTCTACTTTCAGGAAGCGTCTATTGTCTAAAATATTAAGATGAAGAAGACATCAGTTGTTATGCAATTATCTGATATTTCGTCGTATACATCACAAACGTTACTATTATGTCTATTCATGAATTTGAACGAAGTTGAGAAATGTTGGCGCTATTTTCAAATTCCGAGTGAGGTTTCGGCGTTTTAATTCTAATTCACGTGAAGTTCAAATCAAAACGAATCTCCTTTATTTCAGTAAATTACAGTTAAATATAAACAATTTCTAAACAAGATGAAAAAGCATACTTCATAAATGGATTGCATAGATATTTCAAAGGCGTTCATTTTGGAAAATACGTAGAAAATGTTATAGGAAGATTGGCCGGTCTTGAATTTTTGTCGGAAACTATGTCGTAATTATGTGGTCCCGCTGAGTCTTTTATGGCAAATGTTGTTCTCTATTAGAAGAAATTTTTTAATCTATACCTTACAGATCAAATAAGAGCATGGGAGAAAAAATTAAGGATTTTAAATTGTTGTTCATATATATAGAATATAGAACCGTCGTGGCGATCGATGTAAACAAAATTATGTGATTTTATACTTGAGATTTTCTCAAATTTTTTTCCGAAACTTTAAGTTGTAATTCTGTGGTCTCGCGGTATAGGAGATTAAAGTTACGACAGACGGATGGACGGGACGTGCCCATAAGGAGTTTCGCTAATACCGCTTTGCTGGCAAAGAACGCCAAATAACGAATGCGAAAATAAAATCATTTTTTCTCTGATGCAATCACTTCCTTAAATATTAGACCACTCCTTATTATCCACTCAAATAACCCGTATCCGAATACGATATTCCTCAATAATTTTCTCTCATAGTAAACTCCTTGCATTATGTTGCAATCTGTATCTATTGAAAGCTTATGGCACCTGCGCACAAACACGAATTCAGCATGGAAGAGTCCATTCTCAAAAGCGAGCTACGCGGGGGTGAGGGTATATACGCATGGGGTAATCAGTCATTCTCCTCAGCCACCTTCCCCTTAAACTTTCCCCCTCCACAGCCACCTTCCCCTACATCACGTGACTCTTGTGCATTTAGGTGCCATAAGCTTTCAATAGATCTGTACAGGGCCGTGCTTACCATGGGTGCAATGTGTGCATTGCACACGGGCGACAGCTTCTATGGAGCGGCAGCGAGCAGCAACCTTCAAAAGTTTAAGGCGGGTACAGTCTTGAGCACAAAACCCCTACATTTATTGCTTTCGTTTTTTTACCGGATTGTAACAAGCCGAATCTAAACTGAAGAACGTTACTTTTTTAGTTCCTCTTTTTCTCGCGCATCCCTGTATATTGGCAATTGGTTGGGAGCAGTGTTGTTCTAGGCCCCAGTCATGGTAAAACAAGTAGGAAGGGGGTCTCGTTTCTCCGTGGGTCTCATTTGGCCGTCCTCCGCCATACGAGGGTTGCGTGTCCATTACGCCACTGGTGGGGAGCGTTTGTGATTGTATTTTCATGTGTTTTGAGACGCAAGATTAAGAAGGCTACCGTCCTGTACATTGCGTTGGGGCGACAGGGTTGTTTTATGAATGACAGCAAATAGGAGCAATCTTCTGTGAAATTTTCGTATTAGGGATATTCTGGGTGATCAAAGTAGAATGGCCGAAAATGGCAACTTATAAGTTACTCTTTTTTAATCTATTTCCCGCTCGGAGCAAGCCTCTAAATTGCACGTATTCCTACCGCCAGGTCCAAAACCCTTGTGGCTAGTTTAATGTTTACATCCAAGTCCCCAACATGAAAGTCTTCAAAAGCTATATTTCTTCGCAAGATGGTCATTTTTCTTTAACCCCACCTCAAGCTTAAAAGCCTATTTTGAGAAAGATCTCATCAGTCTTATGTTGACATGTGTTGAAGTTGCATCTATTTTCAGAATTGTACTTTTGTGTCAACCCTTTCTTTCATTCAAAACGTTATTCATCAACAGTGATAGTGATTTTTGTGCATTCAACTTGGAAATGTCTACATCAGAGCAGGATGTAAGTACTCATAGTAATCTCAATCAAAGAATACTTTTTGTTCTTTAAGCAGTTTATCGTGGTTTTGATTTTTACGGTTTATTTGAAAATTAAAGAAAATTATTCGCTCTTTTCCGGAAGAAGTTTTTTGTTAGTCACAATCACACTAAAAGGCGTGTTTTGTAAGGAACCATTTATATCGATAACGAGAATTGCAGTTTACATAATAGTTTAAATTAAACTGTGTTTACCGTCTAATTTGTTGCCGTCGGTTCTGGTCGGTTCGATTGTATGAGCGTTTAATTTTTCCTCTGTAAACACAACTTTCATTCAATCAATCAATCTGCTTCATTTTCAATTTTATTTTCTGATAGTTTTTATAATTTTGTTTTTAAGTTTCGGTTTTATTTTCATTATTAAAAATAAACCCTTGTTTTAGATGCCTGCTGGTATAAGAAAACGATTTTCTGGGGTTGAGTAGAGAAAAAAAGAATTGTAAAGGAAATACAGAAAAGTTCCTCTTCAATTGCCAACTTTTTTTAAACAAAAGATAAATCCACGTCGACTTTAAATGTAGCTTTGGACGAGAATATAGAGCAGGTAATGATCAAGACAACGGATAACCACATTGTGCGCCCTATTATTGAAGAAACTATGGATAATACAAATACGAAGGAAGAGGTTCAACGTAATGCTGATCCGGATTCAGAAGCAGAAGGTTATTTAAATAATCTTTCAGACGATCCAGGCTTGTGGTCGGAATTCATGCAAGAAAAATACAGGCTAACATTATTTTAAAAGTGTCCTATACAAGGGTACAATTCAAATTTTTCCAAAGATAAGTGTGGCAAAAGTTTTTCAAATGCCTATTATTATAGAATCTTAGAATGATAAATGTTAATAACATATACGTTAGTAACTAATAAATATGTTAATATAATTGTTATGGGTTTTCATCTACTTTTTTCTCGAGCTGCAATATTTTAAAAAATTAATTGGGGGCGGCAAATTCTACTTTGCACACGGGCGGCATATACCCACGGCACGGCCCTAGATATGTGTATGTCTCGCGCTCATCTTCTACGATAATTATTTCCCCTTATTTACTTAAAAATAGTTCATTCCTTTCTTTATAAAAGAACTTAAGTTCATTTCCAAGTTTCTGGAATAATTAATTATTTCTCAATAAACTCTGTCCATCATTCGATCATTAATTGAAATACGCCTAGCCGTGAATTAACCAACTCGTTTTCTTACCTACCGAATTCCAACTTCCGAAAGTAGGTTATGTAATGTCCCGCGGTGCAATAATTAAAATAACTTAAATAATCAACCGTTTCATCCTGTTAGTATATCATCCTATGTTATTATTTCTTCTGTATAATTTTGAAATATATTTTATGGGTATAAAAATCCTCGTTTAAATCTTTCTAGTCCTTTATAGTCTTCCATCTGGTACCATTATCTAACCCATCTGGCGTTTGTTTAGGTATTTGATATAAAGTTATCTATTCTTTTCTCGTGAGAAATTTCAATTAAAGTGAGCTGAAATCCGTAAACCATGTGGAAACTTCCAGGTTGTATCACAAACCGTTTGAAAGTTAATAATCATTAAATAAGTTATACACATGCGCCCAATACAATTCTAAATAACATTGGAAACACAACCTTGTATTGATGGAGTTCTTAAGCCTTATCCACCATATTTTATGCGTGCTTCGTTTTGTTTTCTTTCGTTATAATTCCCTCGCATGATTCGCAGTAAAACTGCGCATTTATACGAACAAGTCATGAACACATACGACCGCAGCGGAATAGTTTTGCGATCACCATTAATCCCTTTGTTGTTAATAGCTTTCCTTCCACCATTTTGTCCTTATCCTTAAAACAAGCCGATTCTCAAATCTACGACTGCTAGATTTTTAGCTTATATACAGAAACCTGACTTAGATGGTTGTTGCTTGAAATACCACGCTGTTTTTCATGCATCGCTAACACCCATTTATTATAATATTAATTGTAATAATATATAGCCAAAATAAATCGGCACGACGCGCCATACACAAACTCTCGTATCCGTACGCTTCCATTCAACACAAAATTCCACTGCTTACGTTATTGTATGGACATATTGGCGGAAGCTGGGTGTAAATCTCGCAGTGTTACTAGACGCTATACATCAGGGGTGACGAAACCGCAGCTCGCGAGCCGCATGCAGCTCTTTTAAACTTCCATTCAGTTGAGTGTCAACGTTTTTCACTGCCGAACACGATGACGCAGTGCGACTTTAGACGTGTTGGGAATGCCTAAGGGACTCGTACTCTATCTGAATTGCTTCGGATATAGGTTATGTCTTGTTGTTCGTAAATTTATGAGCACGGAATGTGTGTCGTGCGGCTTTTGAACTTCTAAAGATTGTCGTATGCGGCTCCGAGGGTAAATAAATTTGATCATACCTGTTATACAGTTTTATTTTTAGACGTATGGCTTACACAATTTTCCATTACAGCAAGACCTATGAATATATTTCAATAAAAATATTTTGAGATATTTTTGGTAAATGAAAATATTGTTTAAATTAACAAAAATGAGCCAGCTACCCTCCATCTTCACGTTAAGGTCTATTTCAATTAGTTTTTTATTCCATATATAATAAGAGATTTGTTTGTATTCTTGCGTTTGGTTTTTTTTTGTATTTTTGTCTAATCAACCTCTTGGATTATTATATCCATAACTCCTTACACACCGATCACACACATACAAATGAGGAGGGAAACCTGGTGTCGGTATTAGCCTACTCTTTACGAAGAGCACCAAGGGGGTCAACAGCTTAACGTCCCTTCTGAAGGACGGAGCGCTGACTTGCGCGGTCTCCTCAGATAACACAAGTAGGGGAAGGGACGATCCCAGTTTGAGAAATCCGACATATGATGGCTTCTTTATCTATACTCACTCTTCCAACTTAAGCCAGAGTAATAAATTGGCCGTGTTTTTAGAGGTAAATCCAGGATTAATGAATGGCAAAACCAATGGAGGCAATGAGAAGGAATGAAGTCGCTTTGGGGGTTGGAAAGAATGTCGGATATTTGAGTCTTAATAGTCTTAAGTCGTTTGAGTGAATTTCTTTGCCTCCAGTACGGGTCAAAATTTTACTCAGTCCCTATATTCTAAATTTCAATAATCAGAGAGAAGTTTCTGTTTCTTAATATGCTGTAAAATGAAGAATGTTGCGTGCGTAATTTAAAAACTGCTACAGGCGAAATGCCTCGAGAAATGGTATGCGACTTCAAGTGTAGCCCTTTGAATAACCGTTCCACGAATTAGCAAATCCTAGGACCACAAATCTAATGCCGGGCCTACCCAGCCGAAAACACAGCAACTGCTTCATAATGTTTTTGTCTTTCTTGGTGCGGGCAGGGGCGGTCCGAGGAATTTTGGCACTCCGGGCGAGATAGCACTCCGTTAATATTTGTTGAGATAATTACGAAGTACATATAAGAATTATTGATAATGAAAAATTAAAAGGAATTCCATCAAGAATCTAGCCTGTTTGTCGATATCCAATATTTATTCCCTTGCAAGTAATGCATAGATAAATGATCGGGATAGCGCCCCCAAAACTTGGGCGCCCCGGGCAGCCGCCGGGCTCTCCCGTAGCTCGGGATAGCCTTGGGTGTGTGCAGAAGTTTCCGTTTCTAGTCTAAAAAATACAAGTCGCAAAAAACTCGCAGTTTTGTCGCAAACGCCAGTTGCTGTTTTGTTGGCTTGGTGTTGACCCGGCATCATAGAGCACTGTTATTTGAAACGCACAGTTAAATGCAATATTTGTCGATTATAATACTAACAAGAAGATTCTGAAAATAAAAGCTTTTAGACCGATATAAGCAAAATATTTTATAGCAATTAATTTGTTGAAAAATGCCATTTTCTCAAATATTTCAGGATATTAGTCCCAAACGAGCTTAGCGATGGCATATCATAGAAAACTCTTACCTTTATCTGAGAGAATCTCTCTCATATTTGCCCTCGTAAAGACATTAAAAAAATCTATTTAGCGAACTATTTGAGTCTGCATTATCCGCATCCTCTACTTAAGTTTCTTCATGTATACCTATGTACTTGTTTCGTAAAAATTAAGGAAAAATGTTTCACAGGTTTTTGCTTTCCCATCCTATTCTATCCAAACATGAACTCGATTCCCATTGGTAGTATATTCATGACGTAGAGGAATAGATGCAATTTGAAATAAAACAATTTGCTTAAGATTTTATAAAATTTTTATTATTTCAATACGTTTAAGTTACACGACCAGTTTCGACAAATGACCGTTATCACCTGTTCAGAAATTGGACACAATCCCCTTTTAAGGAGTTCTACCAGATATCGTCCTCTTCAATGAATTATATTTGAGACATACGTAGTTTGCCAAAGGACAAAAATTATGGAACTTTGACGTGAATTTCAAATTTGACTATTAAAGTACTTACAAAAAGCCTTCCTCGATAAAGTTTTAATTAAATTAATAAAAGATATCGAGATCTCAATTCGCAATGACTTAATAAAAGCTCAAGTCCGCTTTGAGAATGGTTTCCTAAAATACGAAAATATTCGTAAGGGGGGTCCTTCAAATCCGCCCATCTGCCCGATTCATTCGAAATAAATTAATGAAAGCGAAATGGCGAATGCACGTGCGCTGCATCTAAACCTCGCCGCGGCAAACATAAGTATGCGTTTGCATCAATGGAGCTTTTAAACGATGTCCGCCGTTCTTCCTTCAGCTCTCTCTTTCTTTTGTTTTAGTTCTCATCCTTCATCCATCAGCAACCAGTTCATTTATGCGGAAATAAGCGTGAGCGAGACGGAATAGTTTCGAAAACGAAACTAATGCTGGAATTCCTTTAATGCTTTGGACTCCAGATGGTGTCATTTTCTAACTCTAAATTATAACATCAACTTACATCAAACTTCCCATAAATTCGTTATTCCCTGCCGACTGGTCGACGCAAGGGAAAACAAAAAGAGGAACCTCCTCCCCATTTCTACTTCTCCCTTTCAACTTCCCCTTTCCTTTCCACTTCCCCCTCTTTGAATTTCCTCCCCCCTTTCCATCCCCACCCCCCTCGACTCCATTTCCATTCCGACTTCAGTCTGGTTCCTTCCTCCTTCCCTTCGACCTCATCACCGAAAAACACTTGAGAGCAGCAAACACCTTGCATTCCGTCCGCTTCATATGTCGTTATCTTACGCCCATGAAACTGTGGCCATCAAACAAGCGAACATCGTAAGGCGCTCCTTCCACCTTGTTGGCGCCTGCGGTCGAAGGATGGGAGGAGAGGAGAGGGGGAGAGAGGAGAGGGAGTGGAAGGAGGGTGAGGGAGGGAAAGGAGGGGAGAAGATAGCGGATCGGTAAGGAGGGAGGGAGGGGAAGGAACAGCACGCGTCCCGGCTCACAGTCTCCGCAACAATTAGGCTACACGAAGAAACCCTTCCTTCCACTCCCAAAAGCTTTTTTTCCTTTTTTTTCTCTTTCTGCCCTCTCTCTCTCTGTGGCATTTATTCATCCGCTCTTTTTCTGTTGTTTCTCTCTCTCACTCTTTACTCCGTGAAGGTTTTCAGAGCATTCCAGGACTCTTCCTCTCTCTCCCCCCACTCTCTCTCCTCCTCCGTGCCTCCCTCTTTCCCTACAGAGCTCCATCCCTCGACCACTTACGATCCAACACTCCATTTACCTCACATTCTCCTCCACTAACTCTTCTTCCCACTTCCTCGCCTCCACCCACTCCTTTTCCTCTCTCTCTCTCACCTCCCTTTCCTATTCTCTCCTTTTTTATTACTCCTTCAATCATTCTCTTTTCTTTTTTACACTTCGATTCCTTTGTCCCCATTTACTTTAAATCTCCCATTCGACGCACATTTCCCCCTTCTCCTACCCTGCGTAAAAGCCACTTGGCCCTCACTCTGTGTGCGTGAATGCGTTTCCTGCCTCCTCCATTCTTTTATGCAAAAGTGCTCTCAATTCGTCCAAACAGTTTTTTAAAATTTTATTCCCTAATCCATTAGCTCTTCTTTTTCAATGCGATTCCGTATTATTTGTCGAAGAAACCATCTACTCTATTCTCTGTTTTAAATTCCGCGGCCGAAACAACCCTTTTTTCCGTTCTTTGTCTATTATTTGTCTGTTTACACGCGACCTTTTTTTGAAACTTGATCGGCAATTACTCGTGTTTTTATAGTTTGGTTGAATTCCACGGGTATTCCAGGTAGTCAACTTATCGTTTTCCGATAAATTTATGGAAAACCCCGTGCTCCGGACGCGTTCACTTTCACCCATATCCCTCCCTACCTCCCGCCTCCCCTTCTCCTCCTTCCCCCTCGTCTCTCTTTCTCTCTCTCTCTCTCTCCGCCTCAGCTGCCTCTCCTCCTCTGCCCACGGTCCCTCTCCAGATCGCCCTTGACTCTCGAATTCAGCGCTCAACAGATTTCTCCGCATCCTACTCCTCTCGTCTTTTTTATCACCTACGTAGCTTCTCTTATTCTCCGTCGCCCGGTTTCTCCCTCCCCTCACCTCCCTCCTACATCCCCCCACCTCCCTCCCCCAATCCCTCACCTCCTCACTCCCCTCCTCCCTCCCCTCACCTCTCCTCAACACCCTTCCCCCCTCTAGTCCTCCTTAAACGCAACTGCCCACAGCTATCTGGTTCGCCCCCTCCTCCACCCCCACCGACCTCCGTCTCAATCCGAGCCGCCTCACTCCCTTATCCTTCTCCGATGCTAATACTACCACTACTACCACTCACTAATGCTTTTTAAGTCTGTCCCTCCCCTCCCCCCCACTCCCTGCAACCCTTCCCTCCACCGCTCTCCCTCCACCGCTCTCCCTCCAACACTTTCCTCCACCGCTCTCTCTCCATCTCTCTCTCTCTCTGCTGTTTTAGACGCGCCGAGAGTTGGTCCACCCATCACACGCCTTCTCCGCTAGCATCCCACGCGCTCCTCGCTCTCATCCTGTCCGCAGCAGGTCCATCTTCACCCCCGAAGGACTCCAGTTCACCCTCCCTCCCCCAATCACTTTTACTCCATCCCTCTCTCCACCTCTTCCTCACCATTCTTGCTCTCTCTCTCTCTCTCTCTCTATATATATATATATATATATATATATATATATATATATATATATATATATATTACTCTTACATCCTCTATCTCGACCCATACTCTCATTTTCTCCCCTTCCATACCCCCCTTTTCCCTGATTTACCCTCACCTCTTTCTCTCTCCGCTCCCCCTTAGCTTTCCCTTCCGCCCTCCTATTTCCATTTTTCCTTCCTTTCCCTTCCTCCTCCTTCCACTCCACTCACTCACGAAGACCTTTTTCTCATTTCTCTCCATCCCTCATTTCTCCCCTGTAAGAATGGACCTTATGGTCTAAATTTCACCCGAATAAAGACGATTATCTATCTATCTATCCCCTATAGGTACTAATATCCCTTTCCTTCACTGGCAGATTCTCCTGTCTCCATTCTTGTTTCCGTTCCTCTCTTTCTTCTCCAATCCTTATAACTTCAACTCGGCTGATGCCAAAGAACTTTTCTTTCCCTTTCACCATTTCCTTTGCTTGGAAACGTACGCTATGTGCATACATATTGTCTTACGGCATTCTAATACGATTTGTGATGACCGTGGAAAATGATTGCACTTGCTAAAATGATGGTTTCTATTTATTTTGACACCGCCAAATTTAAGTTTATCCATATATTTTCATTTGTGTCAGATGGTGTGTTCATTAAAGGTTTCACGTTCTCTTGAGTTTAAAATTCATTTGAGCTTTGTCTTCCTCATTTTGCCTTCCGTTTACTTTGCGTTTTCACCTGAATGCGAGCCATTTCAATCGCGAGCAAAAAGCTATCACAGATCCGATTTCCGTCGAGATTCTTTTTCATTATTTCAATACTTTTGCCCCCACTATTCGCCTCATCAATTGACGGTGTTCAAAAGCCCGGTCGCTTCGCACGATTCCAAAAAACGGACAAATTTACTATATATCCCTCCCATTTACTCGCGACACGGAGATTCCGAAGGCGTACAAATATTTGATTCGTAGAATCGGCAACGCTGTGCCGCGAATTCCCTCCGCCACCTTCCCCCCACTCCCCCTCCTTCCCCCTGTGACCACCTCTCCCTCGCCGCGCCCTTTACCAGCGAATAATGAGACACTTCCATTAAGGGAGGACACTCGGACGCCGACGTGTCTTTTTTTATGAATTTCCGACGGTCGTAGGGAAGAGAGGACCAGTGGAGGAGGAGGAGGTGGGAGGGGAGGAGGTGGGAGGGGCGGAGGTGGGAGGGGCGGAGGTGGGAGGGGAGGAGATGGGAGGGGTGGAGGTGGGAGGGGAGGAGGTGGGAGGGGAGGAGGTGGGAGGGGAGTAGGGGGTGGAGGGAGAGGTGGCAGTGGATGGAGAGGGGCCGTGGAGGGAGAGAGAGAGGGAGAAAAGGGAGTGGGAATAAAATAAATGACTCGAGTCAGTGATTCTCGTTCTCGAGCAGAATTGGTGCCCAGCGTTGGATGAACGAAGAAGTCGGAGTGAGAGTGAAAGAGAAAGAAATATAGAGGAAGAAAGAATGAGAAATAGAGAGAGATAGAATACGGTGGGCGTAACCTGTATCGTGGATATTAGGGAAATGATTTTCCTCTCCATCTTGGAATCTCCTTCCTAAATTTCGGTGGTTCTGCAGTCCAACGATCTCCATCTTCCACTTAGCGACGTCATTTTAAATAGCTAGCATGTTTTATCTTTTATCCGGATAATTTTTGAATTTCTTGCCGCCCTTTTTCCATTACGAGAGAGCTTTCAAATGTTCACGTGTTCCGACTAGGAAATGCTGATTAATGGCCCGAATGTAGTTCATTTGTATTTACGGTCGAGTTTGAGTTTTTTGCAATTTATTCACAATAATGAATTTCCCCGGGAAAAATTAGACTTTCCGAAAAACAGGCTAAATAATATTGTGCTGGAGATATTTTGATAGCAAAGCATTCTTAAGTAACCGCTCTTTCTTTCCGTAAACGGCTCAAAGTTTCAAAAGTTATTTCGTATACTTGTGAGCCAAAGACCAAACAGGTTATCGGTTATCTTTCTTTTTCCAAAGTAAAATGACTTCTGCAAAAGAATAAACCACGTTTACCTACTTTTAGTAGAAACTATGAGAAGGATGTGACAGTAAATGTAACCTACTATACATTTTTATATTAATCGTGTTAATTATTTAAAGTAATACTTGGTTATACGTTCAATCTTCTTGCGAGGTAAAAATTCTGGTGAAATTTCTATTAATCTTAGATTATAAATTATAATGAGAGTAATCTAGAATAAATGAAGTATTGATTCTCTTCATTGTAAATTTAAATGCCTTTAAAATGGCCATGCATTTCATCGCAATCTCCAGGCACGTTAATGGAGACGAATAATTTTCCATTGATGTTATCAGAGCGAAGCGACGATGAGGAAGATTTAATTTCTTTTAAAACACGTACTTGTGAGAATATTCACAAAGCTGAAGATAAGTAATATTAAATCTCCATCAGCAATTTACGATATGAAATCATAACGAGAGAGTAATACTAGGGAAAGCATTTAAATAGGAACAAAAGGATTTTTATTTGAGCGAGAGGTTGAAAAAAGCGAAGCGACCGTAAATCGGCGTCGCATCTTTGATGGCCGATTTTTTTAGCATCAAAAATGCCGGTCGATAATGCTTGAGGAAAGTGGAAGTGAATAAGGAGTGGGGGAGATTGGCTTGGGAGGGGGAGGTTGGGGAGGGGGGAGGAGAGTGAGAAAGGGACGAGGAGAGATGGCCAGGCGCCGGTTGCAGATGGTCGGAATCAAAGGATCACAGATGATTTTCTGACTGCTGGCCTGCTTGAGCCTATTCTCTCCCCTCCCTTTTCCCTCATCCTCCCCTCACTTTCTCCCGCCTCTCTCTCTCTCTCTATACGCAGTTAAGATCCTTTCCTCGCATCCTCCCATTTCTCCTCATTTATTAAAAAATAATGTAACGTGATACATTTCTACAATACTTTTATTAGGGGGACTCGATCAAGTTTGTCGGTTTGTATGGGATGGAATGTATGTACCGAACATAAACACAAGCAAGGAGGGAAACCCGGTGCCGGCATTAGCCTACTCTTTACGAGGAGCACCAAGGAGGCCAACTGCGTAACGTCCCTTCCGAAGGACGGAGCGCTGACTCTCCTCAAGTTACACAAGTTGGGAACGGTACGATCCCAGGTTGAAAAATCTGATCTACACCGGGTTCGAACCAGGGACCGCTGTGTGGAAGGCCAACGCTCTAACCACTCCTGGACTCGATCTGAATTTCAACGCTTTGCGTCATCAACTCCTGATGATGACGCAAAGCGTTGAAATCTATATCGAGTCTCCTAAATAAAAGTATGTGATGTAGAAATTTACCAAGCTGCATTGTTTTTTAATTATGGATTTCTACCAAATAACAGCCGAAACAGTTGACTATTTTCTCATCTATTTATCTATTATTTCACTCTAACTCTCCGATAAAAAGCGCCCTTGCCATTGATTTAAATCCATGGTTTTTATATTCGCTCGTTTTAAACATGATACGGCAAAAGCAACGCAAATTAACAGCCATTCAAGAAACAGGTTTTTGGGGGGAAAATCAATGATGCATTTAATTTGACAGCCGATTCAGTTGACGGTAAAAGGGCAAATCGTCGTCATTAGTAATTGTTCTGCACGCCGGTAGGGCAAAATCTCCGAATCGGTCTTTCCCGTTAAACCGATGAATTGCTTGAAATATGTTTCCAGTTCAAGTCACCTAATATCTCAATACCGTAATACTTCAACTTCTGCCTTCAAGTTTCCCTCTTTAATCGTCTAATCTCTTCTTAGGAAATGCCCATTTCGCTTCTTCCTGTGTTTTCATTATTATTTGTATCGAGAGAGAATAAGAAAGAGAGGGAGAGAGATAAAGAGAGGGAGAGAGAGAATGAGAGGGAGAGAGAGAATAATAATAATAATCCGTCTTTATTGAGGGCGATATTTAGACAATAATGTCCATTCTTACATATAACCCTAATGTTACAAGCACAAACATCCATGTCCTAGGCGGGATTCGAACCCGCGACCTTAGTATCCGTTGGCAGAAACTCTAACCACCCGTCTACCAAGGCCGACAATGAGAGGGTGAGAGAGAATGAGAGGGAGAGAGAATGAGAGGGAGAGAGAGAATGAGAGGGAGAGAGAATGAGAGGGAGAGAGAGAGAGAGAGAGAGAGAGAGAATGAGAGGGAGAGAGAGCGAATGAGAGGGAGAGAGAGAATTAGACGGAAAGAGAGAGAATGAGAGAGAAAGAGAATGAGAGGGAAAGAGAGACGGGGACCGGCATTCCGCGTAGAGGCGCGCGGCTACGCGAAGACAAATGAAGACGCAATTCAAATTGGCGACAAGGGTGGCGAGTGGGGTGGGAGAGACGTAAAAAAGAAGAGCTTTTTCGGTCGATTAAGATGTCGCATCCCTCCCTCCTCACCACACCTCCCTCTCTCTCCCTTCGAAATCTCCTATCACTTCGTCCTCTGCTACCTCCGAGGGGGAGGTGGACGGGAGGAAGATTTAGGAAGGGGAGAGAGCGTTTTTTTTTGTTTCTGTTGGGTCTCGGCGGGTTGGTTAAGGCCACTGGTGCAGGCGAGGTTTTTCGTGTGGTGACTTGATGGGACAAGAGGACATCTAAGTGCCCCTTTCCATCCGTCTCTTCCCCTTCCTCTACTACCCCTGCCCCTTTCCTCCCCTGACTCCTCCTCCTCTTCTTCCTCCTCCTCCCCAGCCTCCCCCTCCCCTTCTCCTCTCCCCGCCTCCACTTCTCATACCTCCCTCCTCTACCCTCCACTGCTCTCTCTCTGTCGCCCTTATCGCGGAGGGGGTGACACCGGCGAAGAGGCCCTACCTCGACCCGCGACCCTTTCTGTCCCTGAGCGCCGCTTTTGAAGAGGCCTCTGCGGGAGGCCTTCCATCTCTCTCGACCCTCGGTGGTCTGTTCGGCTAATTCCCCGCTTTGTTTATCCTTCGGTTACAACTGGAAGGATAAATGAGCTCGCAGGGATCACCTGCTTGTTTTACCCTAATGATGTAGCAATGCATTGGCAGTAGAACAAATAATTGATTACAAATTATTACGGTTATATATAATTTAAGCATTGGTAACACTTACAAATAACATGAACAATACTAGATAGTATTATTTATTTATGTTAAACTTTTGCTAATTTCCTGATGTTACCTGATGATGGTGATTATTCACCGTGTTTCACTTACCGTGTTTTACTTACCTATATTTTGTGGAAATTAGCAAAAAAAATGTATAAATAAATAATACTATCTAGTATTTTGTTCATGTTATTTGATTGTGGAATTCCACGAAGTCTCGGCCTCGTCCATTAACTTTATAGTACGACTTACCTTCACCGTTTGTAATTGGTAATGACATTAAAGCTATACCTCGCGGTTTTACTTATTTGTGACGACACAAGTTGAGATCAGGTTTGCCATTTCAGAGCATTATTTCTCACTCTTTCACATAAAAGAAAAGGAGTAAGAAACACAACTACCCATTAGGTATCATAGAGAACTTGGATGAAACACCAGTGAATTTTGATATGATTGGTAATCAAACCGATGGAAAAAAACTCATTTTGAACAGAAAAACAATGCCAAAAATCAAGTTCCCTGCTGGAGGTTTTGTTCAGGTGCATGAAAAGGGCTGGATGGGTGAAGGAGTTGGATTGATAATATACGGAGTAGGCGAAATCAACGTAGCCTATTGTTATGGGATATGTTTAAGCCACGTATAACCGACAATGAGAACAAAGAAACGCCTGGCAAAAAATAACACTGATATGACAGATATGGACAGATAGGATGAAAAACGATGAAGTGCTACGAAGAATAGGAGAGAAGCGAATGATTATACAGACTATCAGAAAGAGGAAGGCTAACTGGGTTGGACATTACCTGAGGAGAGAGAGTATGATTAAAGACGTGTTAGAAGGAAAACTAGATGGGAAAAGGGAAAGAGGTAGGAAAAGGTTTCAGCTGATAGACGATTTGAAAGGGAAAGAGAGTTATCAAGAAATAAAGAGGACAGCGGAAAATAGGAATATATGGAGAACCAGGTTTAACCAAGAATAATCACGGACCTGTCTACGGACAGACTACCTATGATGATGATGATGATGATGACAGTTATTCTTGGTGGCTTTAACATCATTGGTACAATCACTGGATGTGTCTTAACAAGCCTTTCAAGGATCGTGTTCGTGCGCTGTAAAACGGGCGAAAAGTCATTTACAAAGGGTGGGAATATCCGTGCTGCTCCATTGGATGTACTTTGTGATTTTCTCATCAAAGCGTGAAATGGTATAAGTGTAGAAACTATCATCAGGTCTTTCAAAAAGTGTGGTATATCGAATTCAGTGGATGGTATGGAGGACGATTTATTGTGGCAAGATGAGGAGGAGGCCGAAGTCGATGCCGCACCATCTGATTCAGAGTTTGATCCATATGACGATGCACTTACAAACATATCTCAGGATGTATTTTAATCGACTTCTAATGTCAGATGCAATTTTAATTAAAACTTTCAGTAAAATGTAAACTTATACGATTCCTTTATTCATATTGCGTATATATGTATATAATGTATTCGATAAGGATGTACTCTTTTTTCGCCCTACCTATTGCTAATGAAACATTTAAAGAATAAATGGAAAAATTTCATTGCACGCCGAAATTAGATCCCGTAAATTAACCGACGCCACGGTACCGTCACTAGTTTTACAAAACAAGCTGTCATATTCTATAGTCGTCTTAATTGGCAAATATAGCCTAAAACTTAAAATTTTAATTGAAAATTTGGGATCGTCTTATGCGCAGGCCGCCTTATAGACCGCGATTTACGGTACGTAAAGGGAAGCATCGTGAACTATTTTTAATGAATCGTGAGAAGTCTTTAAAAAAAAACGGCGTAAATGATAGCCCCAAAACCATTTAATAACCCTAACTTAATTAAAACTGCAGTGTGATAACATAACTAACAAGGAACCCAGAGGTTACAGTGAAATAGGCAGGGTGGCAGGCGGTCTTCTCTCCAACCTCCTGAGCCGGCGAGCGAGAAACAGGAGCAGCAGCGCCGAGCGGTCACCTGGTCACGGGCGCGTGCAGGCGCCACGGCGCTCAGACAAAAACAGGCCTCGAGGTCGTCCCCTCGATGGCTTTTATAGGCCCCGAGCCGGTGGCGGGCCCATTAAGCGATTCCGTCACAGGCCAGGATACTCATGACCGCACCGCCGCGGGGATAAGTCCCTTTCCTTCTCCGGACACAGGTCCTAGAGGGGTCGAACCGGCCCGCGCGAACGGTTCATCCTCCGTCTCTACTCCCTCAGCCTTTCTCCCCCGTCGAGTGAAGGAAGGGGCGTCGCTTCCGGCTCCAGCCGACAGGCGTAGACCTCGGTCCGATTCCAGCGTCGATACCTTTCGGTTTTCCACACTCCACACAACGTTTAACACTCAGGCTTATCAGCAGGACCTCAACACCTCCACCAGCCCTTCACAACACTTAACCACTCAAAAATTCTCATAGGAGTCCAAGGCGCCAGCACACCTTTTCGGCCCCCTCCCACAAACAGGTGTCTTCCACACACAATATTAAAATAGATGAATAATTCCAACATCACAAGAGAACTTAAAAGAATAGGTAGCCCATCTTGAGACAATATATGTCTTTGATCACATTTGGTTTATAAACTGAAAGCACTTGTTTCTTCAGATGAAAAATCTTTTGTACACAAAGTTTAATTAGCATGTTTTACACCTAGTTTACAACTTTACAAAGCACTCTGATCGTCCTGCATAAACAATGCCAATGCATCTTATTATCATTTCACTCTACACTGAAATCATTTCACTGCTAGTCCACAGTATTACTTCTTCCTTAAGCATATCAGAACAAAATTATTTGTTTTCCCAAGCCAGATCCCTTATTCACATACCATTTTAAGTAAGTTTTAACAATAGAAAATTAAGTTTTACAAATGCAGAAAACAAACACCTCCAGTAACTTTCTGGACTAGACATACTTTTCACTATATACAATTGCAGATTCCTTAGGCCAGAAAGGAACAAACATAACCCCCAAAACATGGCCCCAGCCAGACAGAGACAACAAACAAGAAAGAACTCACGCGATACTCGGCCCCGCTGCTTCTTTCAATCGCTCGCCCCTCCAAGGGAGTTAGAAAACGAAAAGGGTAAAAATAGGGGTTAGGGATTAGGAAGGACACTGAATTACCTCTGGTGAAATGGTTTAATCTGCGAGACATGGCATTTACGCTTAGGTTCATCCGTTCCCAGATCGCCCAACTCGACCGTCACCGGACTACTAAATCTAATAATGCGAAGTGGGCCAGACCACTTCGGTAGCAATTTTCCGGAAATTTTATTCGGGGCCGAACTCACCGGATGCAGCTTATAAGAGACGACTTGACCCGTCGAAAAAGGTTGATCCCTCCTCTTAAGGTTATACCGAGCAGCTACTAATTTATTGGCTCGTCTCAGACATTGAAGCGCGTCCGTCCACCTTTCCTCAAGTCTTTTATTGTCCCCCGATTGCGATATACTTTCGTCGATGCCCCATTGGATCTTTAAGGGGTGATTCAATTCTCGTCCAAAAAATAGGCTTGCGGGAGTACATTTAGTGCTCTCGTGAAACGCCGAATTGAAAGCAATCGCTAGAGTATGCAGGCTCTCGTCCCAGTTGAGTTGCGAGTCGTGATGGAACACCGTAAGAGCTGCTTTTAAATTTCTATTAAACCGCTCTACATGCGATGGTTGCGGATAATAGGGCGAGGTAGTAACGTGTTTAATCCCCCAGGAGAAGCACATATCGTTAAACTCTTTCGCCGTGAATACCGATGCATTATCTGAAACTAAATATTGCGGAACCCCCGCTATGCTAAACACTGTGTTTTAAACATTGGACCGTGGCCGCTGCTGTCATCTTCCGCATAGGGATCATTAACACGAACTTGGTAAAGGCATCGATGATGACCAGGATCACGCTATTTCCCGAGCGCGTGCGCGTTAACGGCCCCATATAATCTACGAATATTTTTTGCCAAGGCTCCGTCGCCACATCCACGGAATGGTATCCCACTTGAGTGTCACGCGCAGGCTTGGCGCGTTGACACTCGGCACAAGACCTTACGTAATTTAAAATTTCTCGGTGCATATTTGGCCAAAAAAAATCTCGACTTATCTTTTCCTTAGTTTTTTTATAACCCAAGTGCCCTCCGACGGGAGAGTCATGGAAATACGCAATCACCATGCACCGAATCTCCTCCGGGATGTAGACCCGATTTCGCCTTCCCCTAGGTGTGCGGAATACTAAAAGTTCGCGTCTCAACCGTAAATTCCTTACTTTGTCTCCTCGTTTTAACCTCTCCTTTTGCTCGCGGCATACCGGGTCTCTGTTCTGATAATCCTTAATGGAGGTAAAGGATATCGGCGTGTCCTGCAACACGCATACCCGGGACTCTACATTATCCTCACACGGTCGCGTCTCCTCCTAGAACATTCGGGACAAGCAATCCGCGACTACATTATCTGCCCCCACTGTCGGTGGCTCTCTGTAAGACTACGCGATCCCACGCCTTTCTTCTAGGCGGCGGCCCCATTGCGTAAGTTCTTCAAACGAATCCGGCGCCTTAATGAGATGCCACGAATAATTCGGATTTAAATTACTACATACAACCTCCAATAACTCCGCTTGAGCGAGCGGTTTGCTCAGCCTGTTATTCATTTTTTTCATTAGGATAAGATATTCGCTTAACGTCTCGCCACTACCTTGAGTCCGATTATATAGGTCCCTTTTTAACCGCATCTGATAATTTGGCGCCGGATTCGTTTGAAGAACTTACGCAATGGGGTCGAAACCTTATTAATAACAACTCTTAGTTTCGGCGAGGAAGCGACAGCGGGGGAAATGGTCGACGCGGACTTTTCCGAACAGAATCAAAGGGAGGTGCGCGGTGGATCGGCCCTAAGTCCACCGAACCTCCGTTCAACGCCGCCCCATCGTCAGAGTTTTCGACAGGCCGGGCAGAATTGGAGAAGAGGAAATACTTCTTTCCGCACACATCCCTCGCACGGTCGGAATTTCCGTTCGGGAAACGAGTGGTCCGCGGAGCTGTGAAGCCACGAGGTAGCCGCGGAAAATTAGTGGCATTGTATCGGCCCTCGCCCCCCCTCGCCGCTTCCTCACCGAAACTAAGAGTTGTTGTTAATAAGGTTTCGACTACCGCCCTCCTTGACTCGGGCGCTTTCCATTCCTGCGTGGCCAACGCCTTTTTGCAGAAAATGGACCTATCTCGGTGCAATATTACGAAGGTTGACGTTACCTGCTGCGGAATCGGTTCCTCTCTCTGTAAAATTGAGAATAAGGTGGAACTTACAGTCCACATAGACGGCTTGTCGTGGAAACAAGAATTTTTAATTCTAGCGGATTCTCCGCTCGAGATCGTTTTAGGCGCTGTATGGGATTCGCATTCTCCAAGTAGTCTATCGCTGCGGACGTCTACAGCCGTATGGATTTGACGCAAGATTCAGACTGCGGCACCAGCCCGGGTGCCAGGCGAGAGCTTAAACTCCCATTAACAGCAGGCGGAACCAAACGGGCGACTGGGTGGACACGTTCACGTCGCACAGCATTAATGTGGACGTGACGCATCAAGTGATCGAGTGCCAAGGAAAGCGGGTGATCTACATCCAAGGGGTGTGGCAAGATAACCTAGTGGAAGCTTTCGTCGATAAGGAGGAGAAACGAGACAGATTAACTTTTCATCCAAGGTGTGGCAAAAACGTTGCAATCCAGGGCAACGGGCGCACGGCACAAAAAATAAAACCGGAGCAGGAATATTATTCAGCTGTTTTCACTAATCGACCACTTAAGGATAACGAAATATTCGAAGTTGGACAAAAAGACTGAAAAAGTCCCAAGTTCTTTTGGCATCGGTGTCATCACACGCACTCCCGACGATATTGACATTATATCGGATATGTACAACTCGCCTTTTGCTCAGTTATATATCTATAACCACGCTCTGCTACCATTGAACTATTTTTAATGAATCGTGAGAAGTCTTTAAAAAAAACTGCGTAAATGATAGCCCCAAAACCATTTAATAACCCTAACTTAATTATAAATGCAGTATGATAACCTAACTAACAAGGAACCCAGAGGTTACAGTGAAATAGGCAGGGTGGCAGGCGGTCTTCTCTCCAACCTCCTGAGCCGGCGAGCGAGAAACAGGAGCAGCAGCGCCGAGCGGTCACCTGGTCACGGGCGCGTGCAGGCGCCACGGCGCT
Organism: Tanypteryx hageni; assembly: GCA_028673005.1. Taxonomy (NCBI): domain Eukaryota; kingdom Metazoa; phylum Arthropoda; class Insecta; order Odonata; family Petaluridae; genus Tanypteryx; species Tanypteryx hageni. The sequence goes on from CM054118.1 coordinate 70,873,252, forward strand.
CAGACAAAAACAGGCCTCGAGGTCGTCCCCTCGATGGCTTTTATAGGCCCCGAGCCGGTGGCGGGCCCATTAAGCGATTCCGTCACAGGCCAGGATACTCATGACCGCACCGCCGCGGGGATAAGTCCCTTTCCTTCTCCGGACACAGGTCCTAGAGGGGTCGAACCGGCCCGCGCGAACGGTTCAATCGACTCTGCGATAGATAACCATTCAGGACTTAAAAACAAAAGCAAGGGAGCTTCAGATCGCACCATTCACCAAACCGGTTTTTTCTTCTTCTGCCTCTAACTAACGTCCTTCTCAAATAACTCCATCCGCCACATCTTAAGCTCACCAGCTACCTCCATCATGGCGAGTTAAATGATATTTTCTCTTTTTCCCTTGCCTCTTCTCTCTCTCTCTCTCTGTTAGACTTTCTTTTTCCCTATTCACCTACGCATGCCCCAACAACATTCTCTATATTCATTTATTGTATATATTTCATGTATATTTCATCTCATTCTGTATACTTGTATATTTCTTGTTTACATTACGTTATTACCTTTACGTGTACTTTTTTATGACGGTATATAATTACGCTGTATATACGAACTCTCCCACTGTACATACTCCTTTTTATTTAATGTTGTAGTTTTGTATTATCATATGTACACTATCTAGGGTTTTCGCAGGTTTTCACACCCCCCTTCTTAGTGGGTGTTTTCCTGCGTGGGTTTTACTAGGGCTGCCTGTTTTTACCTAGGTTTTCCCCACAAACACAAATCTGTATTCAATTTTATCATTTTACTTTGTATGATTTAGGTACATAATGTTTATATAATGTATTTTGTTATATCTTATTTTATTCTTTTTCTTGTATTTATTATATTGACGAAGGGTTAAATGTAAGAATGGACCTTATGGTCTAAATTTCACCCGAATAAAGACGATTATCTCTCTATCTACGTCACTATCTATTGTGGTAGAAATCGCTCTGCGTTTTATGCTCGTTCATTACTGTAGTTCGCGTTGTTTTTGGCTGGCGAGGTTCTCCGGTAACAATACCCGCAAACGACGTGATATACCTGTATTTATCATTCGCATTTGTAAATGACACATTTTCTCAATAAATTTGCAGTCGGAAAGATCCTAATAATCAATGCCACATAAGAATATCGATTATGTTTATGTATGCGCCTAATCAGAGTAATACCCCGATATACGCGAAGGATGCATTGATGGAAAAGGCGCGTATAGCGAATTTCGCGAATATCGGGGTCTAAAATACATGTATTTTATAGAGATAGGTACTTTTGTCGAGTATTTTTTATTTTAAAAATAAGGGATATTACCAGTTTAACAGAATTGAATAATAATAACAATGAAATAAACAACGGCGTATTTTTGAAGCTGTATCGCAAATATTTCGCTTTCAAATCACTATAAATATCATACACACAAATATAGCCAGAGAAACGCTGCACGCGAACTACAGTTAAGTATATGTAAACAAATGCTTTTATTGACTGAGAGCTCTCTCTATTGCTGATTTCTGCCGATTGGCTGGCGCTACTTTTGATATTTTTTTTTGTTTTTTACAATTTTTACTTGAATTTTATTCGATATAAAAAATAAATATTTTATCAAGCGCGTCGCGTAATAACGAATCCGCGTATATCAGGGTCGCACATATCGAGATATTGCTGTATAATAGATGGTGTATCCTAACCACAATTTTTATACTTAATAGCTGCTGAAGTTAATCAGAAACACTTTTCCGTCGTTCATTCTTTCCCTGTACAAATGGCTCAGCGATAATGTTTGCTTTAAAATAAATTATTGCCGCAACGGCCGAAATCAACTGTCCGATTTGCAACCGTGTTTATAGCGCGCGGGATTTTATTGTTCGCGTTCGAATTATGCTTTTAAGAACAAATTAAAAAGATGAGCGTAACAACCGACCTGTGTCGGAGGGCAACGGTAACGAACGGAAACGTTCGCACTCGCATCATTTTATGAGACAGAAATGCTAACCGAACGGGTACGCCTCATTCTCCCATGAGTTCAATAAGATCGGGCCAAGTTTTCAATCACGGAGATTTACCCGGTTAGCACTAATCGGTGCATGAAGAGAAACCGCGAGGAAGGTTGCCATATGAATATGCTTTTGGAGAGACTAGAGAGTTGAAGTGGAGGGAGGGGGTGGAGTTAGGGGGGGATGGGGTTGAGTTTGGGAGAGGGGGTGGAGTTAGGGGGGGTGTAATTTTGGAGAGGGGGTGGAGTTAGGGGGGAGGGGATTGAGTTAGGAGGATGGGGTTGAGTTAGGGGGGAGGAGGTGGAGTTAGGGGGAGGGGGTGGAGTTAGGAGGGAGGGGATGGAGTTAGGGGGGAGGAGGTGGAGTTAGGGGGAGGGGGTGGAGTTAGGGGGGAGAGGGTGGAGTTAGGGGGAAGAGGGTGGAGTTAGGGGGGAGGGGTGGAGTTAGGGGGGATGATATGGAGTTAGGGGGGAGAGGGTGGAGTTAGGGGGAGGGGTGAAGTTAAGGGGGAGGGGTGGAGTTAGGGAGGAGGGGGTGGAGTTGGAGGAGGTTGCGTATGTGGTGGGTCAGGATCGAAGTGCCAAAAAGGGTCATAGGGCCGACAAGACCGATGGGCCGTCCACATTATAGAGCCGAAAGTACCGAAGCGACGGCAATGCGAAAAAAAACGAAATTTTGACTACGCTCTTTGGTTACTTCTCATATTGTTTTAATTATAACATTTATTGGAATAACAGAAAAATAATAATTTTAGTAAATAGCCGTAATATTTTTTATCTCTTTATCTAATCACCTCAAAGTTACTTTTTTAACGATCCATATAATTTTCTCTTACGAGCTTCAATTCTTTTCAATTAAATTAATTATACTTTAAAGTTTTATACAAAATTATTTGGAACTTGTGTAAGTAATCATGATCTAACCCAACCGAACCCAACCCAACCAAACCCAACCCAACCCATAATATTATAAAATAATATCTATACGTATATCGTATTAATAGGGCCATATTTTTAATTTCAATACATTTTTGTTTTTATATCCTGATATGTCTTCTATCCAATGAGTAAGCCTGTTTAATTAAGTTAATTATTTATATATTTCTGCAAATTGATGTGGTCTCCCCTTATTTGAGTTTTAGGAAATAGGAGCGATTTTACTTTTCAGAGTCGACAGTAAAATGGATAGTGCGCTCGTCAACGGTCTGATCTTAAATGACGCCTTCGGCGAAGCAACCGAATTCACGTCACCGGAAAAGAATGAGGTGGAAATCCCGGACTAGTTTTTCTTTCGATTCGGTTCCTTGGATGAATCCTGCGTTCGTGTAAACAGTTTAATATCGAGAGGTCGACCAAGCTGATTATCGCGGTAAGTTAAAGCTGCCACGTTAAAAGAGTGTAGCGTTTTTCGACATTATGATTGTAACATGGGGATACTCCAACCAACTAGTCGGTCTGGTTTGTATAGTCGATTGTGCAGATTCAGTAGCCGCCTTATCTTGTTCAGTTGCCGTACCCGTCGAATGCACGTATGATTTCCCTCACATTGAGTATTAGTCTATTGCACTTTCTCCGACTGTTTGGAATCAATTCATTCAGGATAAAAATGGAATGTGCATTGTCAAACCTCAGTTACATCCCGTATAGAATGTTTACGTCGACTCAAATATTTTGCTTACATTTAAAAATACGTTTTTCGTAACTGTAGGAAACATAGCTTAAGATCCTGCGATTTTAAAACTATAATGTCCACAGTCTGTCTTTTGTCACCCTTTCAATAATCCAATGCAGGTCGTTTCAAAGTTGTGGGCTATCGATAAATTTCGAAGCGCAAAATAAAAAGAGGCAAGCCGGATGTATCTTTTGAATTAGCATTTAGTGCGTCGAGTAAATATCGTAAGTGAATTTGAAATTTTGAAATTTTCCTTGGAACGTATTTATTTCTTGGTGATATGTCATATCAACCGACCATGATTATCTGGCAGTAGACGAACAGTACGTGCCCTGACGCATCGGAACCGCAATTCGATCTTGTCTTGCATTTGTGCGATTTGGTGAGTAAAATCACTTGTTATTACAATGGGATAATAATTATAACAGGATGATCCAAACGGAACTTGTGATGCCTAATTTCCATTTAATCATTTATTTAATACTTATTTCGGCTTTAATAGCTTTAAAAATCACCGCGGATATGTTGTATTTGTGTTCCCAAATTTCATAATTTGGCGTTATAAAATATTACAAATACATTCGAACGGAAAAATAAATCGATCGCGCGCGTTTGAGTTGCAAAAATAACGCGTGTATGCACTAGACTATACCGCATCCGAATCCAACAATACATAGTTGTTTCTGTGGCAACACTCTCGTGGTGAGTGAAAAAAACTGCAAAAACACCGGTATTTACGTGAAATTCGAAGAAATACGATCTATAAGCCAACTTCTACGATAACAATTAAAATTTCCATTCCTTTCCTCAGAGAATATTACAAATCGCGCTCCGATATTACAATTCTAAGATATTTTAATGTGTAAGAGAAAATTACCCTGCACGGTGGATTTCAGATTTCCCATTTACATGAAATTGGAAGGATAATTCCTGGAATCGATCCCGGGACTTTAAATCTTCGCAACAAAAACTATATTCGGGTGCTCGGTCAATTGGTTCAAAATTTAATAGGGGGGGGGGGCAGACAGACAGAACGACGAAACTATAAACCTAACAAAAAGCTGGCCTTTATAGGGAGAATAGTTCGAAATAGCTCCGAAAAAGTGAAAGAATTATGCTATTTATCCTTGGTTCGACCGCAGGTCGAATATGCTTCAGCTGTGTGGGATCCTTACGAAAAGGGACTCACTAACGAGATAGAAAAGGTTCAGCGCAGGGCAGCTAGATTTGTAAAGAGGAATTACGATAGTAAACAAAGCGTAACATCATTAATAGAAAATCTGAAATGGACATCGTTAGAGGAACGTAGGCTGCAGGCTAGAATTAAACTACTGGAAAAATTTATGTCGGAGGGACTAGGGAATGAGGTAGTAGGACTTATCAGAAGCCCGACGTATTTCGGAAGGCAGGACAGTGAGGATAAGATTCGCGAGATTGACTGCAGAACGGAGCGATATAGAGGATCGTTTTTCCCTAGGACGATAAGAGACCATAATAGGAAAAGATAACGTAGGAAAACTATGGACCTTTGGTGCACTGCACCCCCTGCCATCCACCGAAAAGGTGATTTGCAGGGTATAATGTAGATGTAGATGTAGATGTAGATAAAAACTTGTGTTTACAAATAAAGGAGATGCAGATATATGGAGCAATTTGGTGAAATGCTGCGCGGAAAATGGATGGCTAGGGAAAATTATACGAATCTCTCGGAAATCTTTAAAACGTGGACATTGGGGAGAGTAATAAAGAGAAAATGGACAAATAAAGTATACAGTGGGAAAGTATTAAATTACTAGGAGAGAAGAGAAAGATGATGTAACCGAGTAGAATAAGGAAGGCCATCAAACCTCTACTATGCTCTACTATGAAATTCTCATTGGCACGTGCGATTTCGAATTCCCAATTCATTCGGCACAGAATGAGGAACGGAGCGGGACTCTTTCTCTCTCTCCTCATCAAATATGTTACTCTCTCTCTATTTCTCTCCATCTTCCTCCTCTTGCCCTCTCCACCCACGCTCTGTCGACCCTCACTCCCTCCCTCTTTCTCTCACTCAATTCCAACTCTCCCTCTCTACGCACCCTCTCAACATCCTTCAACCGACACCACCGCAGCCCATCTAACTCCGCATTCCGTAAACTACACCTCCAAAATCGCCTCCCCCGCCCCTCTCGCCCCCGCCCCGGCCTCATCCCTCCCCGGTCTACCCCTCCCCATTATTCTTCTTTCCAACCCCCTTTTCTCCATTTCTAACGCCTTCATCTATTTTCCTTCGCAGACGCGCCTCCTGTTTGTCGAAACTCCACTGTTTTCGAAGAAACTGGAGTCGCTTAAAGCGAGTCATTTCCACAGCCATTTCACGCATATGCCAACGAAATAACGACGAACGAAAAATAAATAAACATTATAAAAGTCGAGTTATCCTTTAAGTAGTTAGGTGAAATTGCAATAATATTGTAACTGATTGTGAGTCTCCCAGACCGATATTGTGCTTTTATTGCCATTTATTTACTAGCTATACATAAAATTTGATTTTCCGTGTTTAATAGTGTGATGAGGGGTGAGAAGCAATTGAAAGAAAAAACTTAAATTTTATTTTATTTCTTCGTAAAATGTAAACTGGTGGGAAATAAAGTGGCGGGGTAATTTAACACTATTACTTAGGGGATGTCTAAAAGGCCGTACCTCAGTAGTTATACATTAAGTATCCTTTACGCTTCAGAAAATTTATGACAAAAAATTGAAATGTATTTGACAGTTCGCTCAGTTAACCCATGAATCCTATCGAATAATGTTTTCGTTCAATCAAACAGAGGTTAAGAAAATTCGCGTTTTCATAGTTAATCATGATGTACGCTTTTTTAGGTTTTAAAATTTAAACAGAGTAGTATTAAACAACCTTTCGGCTGTATCCTTCTCAAGCTTTTAACTATGGAGAGCGTCGTGTGTCGTTTTTTCTCTGTGTGTGCATATTACGGTGGATGCGTTCTCCAAACCCAATTTCTTACGCCCCCCCCCATATTCACCCAAACAAGCTTCTCGAAAATTCCAGGGGTTGACTTGGGGCGCATATCTCAAAGATCTCTGATTCCAAAGCAATATCCGCTCGTGAGGAATGCATTCCGACACTTTTCCTCTCACAATTATACCTCCTAAGCACCCACCCCACCGCTTTCTTCGCCATCTCCATAGAGACGAACGACCCCGACCGGATTGTTGCTACTTCATTAGTCGACCCGAAACAAGAACCACATGTGTCAAAGAGCATCCCGACCTAAGCCACACGCGCTCCTTCCTTCTCCCTCTCCCCTTCCCTACCCGGGCATATTTCCCCTTCCCTCTTTCCCTTTCCCATCCTTCTCCCCCCCTCCTCCCGCTCCTCTCCCAATTCCGCGCTCTAACCAATCCATTCATCCACGTCTTTCAACCCGACCAGACAGACTAGGCGGTAGCTCGAGGCGATCCTTTCGCCGTGTACGATTCTAATGTCGGAATTCCTACCGCATTACGTCTCTCAGCCACTGGGTGTGTTTTCTCTGTGTATCTTCGTATCTCTGCTTTTCTTAATGCGCTTTTGCTCCAGTATTACTTTCCTTGTTTTCTTTAGCGGCTGACAATCGGCCCTCTTATTCCACGAGAGCCTTGCGTCTTTTTAGGTTTCGATCTGTTTTATGACTACAGGAAAACGTATGACGAAAATCAGGGGTCAGCAAACTTTTCTGCATGGCGGGCCACATTTGCAGCTGTGAATGCTTCGGAGGGCCGCATTGAGAGTCAAGAAAGCCTCGGCGGGCCGGATGAGCGAATAAATCAGAAGTTTTCTAGAGATTCTGTGATTTCATATGAACGAAATCAAGTCTACGTAATTTACTAGCGTTAAAACTTCACCCGAAAAGGCTTTGAGACCATAATTTTACTCAAAAAATATAAAATTGCCCATGAGAAATTTTCCTGATCATTTTTTCATTACTGCTTTGCGGGCCGCATAAAGCGTTCTTGAGGGCCGCACGTGGCCCGCGGGCCGTAGGTTGCCGACCCCTGACGTAAAGGGTAGCACGAATTGAGTCTGAATTTGGGACTTAATAGACTAAATAGCAGAAAGCAATTGATCAGTCGTGATTGTCTCATGAAATGCAAACGAAAAAAATTACTTGACAACTTTGTGCACAGAGTTCAAACAATGTAAAATGATATTTAATAATATTTAGTCACCGTTACTTATTCTTTATCAGTGCAATGATATCACTTTTGCATTTTTCCTCGCAATATATCGCCGTGCGTTAATTTCGACAAATTGAAATATAAACTAAAAAACCTTGTGGAAACTGGGCAATATAAAAATCCACAGCTGCCATTACAGAAAGCTTGAAAACGGGCTGCCGAGGTTTATATTTAATACATTCTATGGAACCAAAATTAACAGTACGAAAAAATATTGGCAATAACTTTGGCTAATCACACACAAATTAATATGAAATACGACCCGTTTCGGCGAATAATCACCATCCTCCATTACCATTATTCACCAAACCGGTCGTGTTTCATATTCATTTGTGTGGGATTAGCCAAAGTTATTATAAATATTTTTTCGTTCAGTTAATTTTGGTTTCATTATGGAATTCCACTAAGTCTCTGCCTCGTCCATTAAAACTACATTCTTTGGCAGTGCTTTGTTTCCAACACAAAATGTGGCGGAACGCGGAAGAGGTGAGTAGGGGGGAAAATAGGAACTGAATGTAATTTGTCAGCGGAGGAATACGTGTAATTGTACAATATGAGTAAAACATTGCATTGTAAATAAATTCGTTTGATTTTTTATAAGTTATGTAAATTAGTATTTTTTGCATTGAAAGTTCCGGAACGGCGTTCCGGTGCGTTCCGGCAGAAAAAAGCACCGTTCCTTTGGAATTCTGTTTTCGATGACTATAGATGTAAACGTAGTTTCAAAACGCTTAGGAGTCCTTATCTGAACGATATATTTCATCTCTATATAATTATTAATGGAGGAAATTTAACTTTTCAAGCATTCAGTATAGTTTTTATAAATGATTATCGAATTGGATCAAGGAGGAAAAGCAAAGGTTGGCTATCAGTAATACTCAATTCAATCCATTAGTGATAAAATAATTAAAATTTACTCGGTATAAGAGGGATCGAACTTGGTGCGCGCCAGGAGCTCCATGGAGTAAAGGGCCCAGGAGAAATGCTCGTAGCTATGATAAAAATCTCAATTTAAAAATCAGTGGAACCTCTCTAATATATTCCATGGAAAAAAGATCGTTGTGAGGAATCACATAAGAGGGCGTAAATCCGCCACTGCTCAACATGCGAATATTCTGAAAAATAGTATTTTGCAATATGAAAAACAATATCCATGACGTAAACTTGATTTTTTCTTACGTTTCGTTTGATATCCTTATTCGTGCCGATAGCTTCCATCCATCTCTCCTTCCCATTCCTCCGCGCCTCTCATTCTCTCAGTCGCTCCTTCCGTTCCATTCCGTCGCCTCGCCTCTGCTTCGCGCCACGCCCACTAACCCGCCCTCCTCGCCCATACATTGGCCGCGACAGCCCCCCGCCCACGCGAAGATATAGGACAATGTCCAAATTCCTCTCTCTCCCTCGTTATCTCCTCCATTTTCTCTCAACAATGCGGTCTCTCGCCCATCTCGCTCTCACATCCATTCCCTCCACTCTCTTCCTCTCTTAAATCTCTCCTCCTCGTCATTTATTCATCTCTCCCCAGACTCATTCCACCTTTTTCATTCGTCAAACGAGTTCCACAGGCTCTGCTTTTATCTTTAGGCATCTTTATCGATCGAAAGAATTCGCCGTGCGTCAAGTATATACTATAAGAAATCCTCTTCCTTTTGGGATTTTTTTTTGTTTAAGCAAGTGGTCGGTAGCGGTTATTTATTAAAAACGCGCCTGGATAAGTCAACCCTATTAGTTTCCCATTGCTTTAATAATTTCAGCAGTAACTCGTTTAGTAGTAAACGGATCAACGGGTAAACCGGACGCGTATTTAAGCTACGAAGTGTCCGTCCTCAGTGGCTATTCACCGACCGATGATTCCGATTCGATTATTAAGTACTTTTCTAATATTATCCTCTAAATCTTTCGAAATTTCTATAAGTAGGTTTCGCCGGTTTTTCACGCCTCCCTTCTTGTGAGGGTGTTTTTCTGCAGTGGGGGTTTTCCTAGGGAATAATGCCTTAATTTTCCCTTGTTTTTCCCCACAAACAAATAAATCTCCTCTTTTTATTTCCAAAAACGCTACCTTGGCATTGTATTAATGTAGTACTTTATTATATGTAATATTTTATTTTATTTTTATTCTTTGTTACTTTATTTCTGTTTGTAATTGACAATGGGTTACGTGGAAGAAGTGACTACTTAGTCTCAATCTCGCCCAAATAAAGACGGATGTCTATCTATCTACTATTATCTCAGCACGCCACGCCACTCTTCTCTCCCGCTCTTTATGTCCTTCATTTCGGACCTCGTTTCCATCTCGTTCGTTTGTTTCTGTTTAGCAAGAGAGCGCCACTTTGGAACACTTTCTCTTAAAACAGAAGTTTTTCCCAAGCCGTAAAATGAGTCTCGGCTAACGAAGTTGTTTTGTTGTTATAGAATCGATAATGTTCTATTCAAATGAATTTGTTCCAACACGAATTCTTTTCCATTCTCCATTCGTCGAGAAAATCTTCTTTTGAGAATTAATACAAATCGTTTGGGTGATTTCTTGCCGCGTTTGTTTATTTTCTCCTCCGCATCTTCCTCCCCTCGAGGCACGTGCGCCCCCCACGCCTTTCCCGCTCCCCCCTTCCCCTTAGCTAAGTGCGAACAACGTGTTTCCTTCTTCCATCCTATTTCAACTCCTTTCTTCCTTCTAACACTCTTAATCACCTCTCTCCCCCCCATAGTTCACCGTTTCTATGCCGTTCTCACTTTCTCCCTCTCGCTCCTTTCCACATTCCTCCCTTTTCATCACTTTCTCTCCTCCTCGATCCCCTTCTCTCTTCTCCCGGCTCCATCCTGTATTCTCTCCCCTTTTGCTTCAAAAGGTAGAATATCTCAGCCTTATCTCTCCCCTATCCTTGTCTCTTCCCCCTCGCCCTTCCATCTTGTCACTCATTCGAGATGGATGAGATGGAAAACTGCCAACATTTTAGTGTGCGCTGAAAATAAAGAGTATTTACGCATAATATAAGTCGTCTGAGTGATCTCTCTGCCATATGAACACTTTTTCGCTTGTTTTGATTGAATTTCCTTCGTAGGCTCTGGTGGCGTTCACGTTACGCGTCGAGAGTTCACTCTGACACTTCAAAGAATGAATCCGCTAATGCAACTCGCGCCAAATATTTTGATGTAGGTATTAGTCAAACGCCCTGAGCACATATAGCATTGACATCGATTTTTCAGCTAATTTTGGAAAAAATATTTGGATGGTCTGAACAAAGGCAAATTAGACCCTGATAGAATTCACCTTGTCACGATTTTTTAAGTAGTTCAATCGGAGAGAAAACCACGATGTTAATACGCTTTTTTTTAATCGATTTTCGCGCAATAAATCCTGGGATACCTTTCTCTAGACCAGAGGTTCCCAAACTGGTTCGCGGAAAAAATCCTTAATGGCGTTTTTCCAGCGTATCTCATTGCACGGTTTGTCTTAATCATCGTCTGCAGTGACGGGACTGGTTCAATTCAACTAGTATTTCTTTCATTCATTTTTTTAACATAGGAATGAGAGTGAAATATATATGATTTTCTTTTTAAGATTTCTTAAATTAAACAACGAAATTGAGACACGATTCGACGCGTAAATGAACAACATTTATTTTTGTCGAAGAGAGAATTTTAATCCATGACAAATTAGCGTGCAATGTTTTTAGATTCTGACGCAGAATTTTTCAGGTTTTTTAACGAATAGGAATTGTAACTATAACGGCAATCGCATTATCGCCGCATTTACGTGTACATGGTTGTCGTTAGTTTGGCGCGAGATTTTGCTTTGATTATATAGTAACACAAAAGTTGTTGAGCAAATGATTGAATTATTAGAGCAAAGTGATAATTTATATGCATAAACTTTAAACCTACGACGCGGTCTAGGACGCCATTTTAATGAGAAATTTTAATCATTTTTTATTTAGGTGTAATTTACACGCACATTTGAAGTATTTTAATTTTCATACCTGTAGGGAGGGTGTTTAAACACGTAAACACCACCCTTGGCTACGCCACTGATATTCACGTAAGGAAGATGATCCTTAAAAATGTTTACTTTTAAGAGGGGATCCGCGGGATTTGGAACTCTATGAAAGGGGTTCGCGGGATGTAAAAGTTTGAGGACCACTGCTCTAGGCCCAGCGTGAATCAGATCGCCTTACAATATACGAATCATATAGAATCGAAGTTCTCGCATTGACCGACCCGACTTCCCAAGCCGACAAAATGTTCGATGTGCGTCGTGCGATCCTTAAAGAGTCTCTCGGTCCAGTAGGCCAGTGTTTATCAACTGCGGGTCCCAGGACCAATAGGAATCCGCGCGTTATTTCTCGGGGGTCCGCGATCTGAGTAGGACATGGTGTATATTTTTATCTGTAACTTGTTTGATCCTGCACACAGCTCTGATTAATATTTCAATGTGGAAAAACGAGACTAAGAATTAAATATGTATGCAATTTTCATGGGAAGGAGGTCCGCAGAAAGAGTGGGACATCGTAGGGGGTCCGCGATTCCATAAAGGTTGAGAAACACTGCCGTAGGCCGCCGCCTCCACGCGCCTCACTGAACCCACTTACGCCTCCTCGCGCAAAACGACTCCTGAATACTCCAAGTTTCCCATTCTTCTCCTCTTCCTACCCGCTACAGCGCCCTACTCGAAGGCTCTTCGCCACCTGAAATTCCCACCGCGAACCGCCTTGTCCCCGCTCTCAAACGAAATACACGAAATATTATTTTTAACGGACGAACCTCTAGAGAAGATAGTGTTTTCCCGAGTTTCGCGGCTCTAAACTCCGGCCGATACCTTTAGCGGCGTGCTCGACTGCGCGTGTTAATGTTCCTATGAATTTTCAGAAAGGGATATGCCAGGCATTCACTCCATAGACTCTGATCCCATGCCTTATGAATCAATATTTCAATCCTGAAATAAATCTCCCGTGCCACTCAAAAGACCTCGTTGCTTCGAGCACCTAACTGCTCTCCTCTCTCTCTCTCTTTCCCTCGTTCTATATCTTCCCTTCCCTTAGCCTCACCTCTTTTCATCTCGCCTCTTCTGCTGCAAAGTGCCATGCCTTGTACAAATAATGCGCCTATCCACCCCTTCCCTCCCCTCCCCCTCTCTATCCCTTCCTCTCGCTGTCTCTTCCTCCGCCTCTCACCCACGCGAGCCGCAATACCTCGAGCATCTGGACCAAACGCTCTTTTAATTGGCGGAATCAGCGACCTATCGAAGCCAAACCGATAATTCGAGGGATACATTGAACCATTCCTCTACATCCTCACTCCCTCTATCTAGCTGTCTCCCATTTTCACTCCCTCTTCTTCTCTTCTCTCTCTCACACTTTCCACACTTCTCGGCTACGTCGGCACTCGTCTGTTTTAAAACTCTCGAAAAAGTTGCAGTTCGAATAAAGAATAGAGTATAAAATTTTTGGATTGCGTTGTCCAAAGTGGCGGCGGGAATGCTATACTTATCTCTTTCCAAAATCATCCGCCATCTCGCATAAAATGAGATTTTTTAACGCGGCGGTAATTTGATTAAGTGAGCCTCGCGTTTCTGTCGCCGAGCGTCAGTTGCCCGCGAGATTACGAACGCGTCGTCGGAGGCTGTGAGAGGGGGGAGGGAGGGAGGGTGTAGGAGGGGAGGGGGGTAAGAGACGGAGACACTCGCGAAAGAGTTTACGAGGAAATTTTCAGAACTGGCTTTTTCACGGCTTCTTATTCAGCCACTGTGGATTGGATGACGTCCGAATATGCTCTCAAATAATCGCTAGTCTGCGGTCACGTTGTAAAAATCTTCTTTCTTTCTGATGGTCGAATTTGAGGTATACTTTTGCGGATCTAAGGATGTGAAAGAGGCAATAATCATATTTGAAGAAAACTTCAAAGCTGTGCAGCTGCATTTTCCAAAGATTCATATTTTCTCACATTGATTAATCGATTTTTTGCGATAAAGTGCGGCAAATTTAACTGAAAAGCTACTGAAGACCATTGAAGCGTATTGATCTTCGCTCTTAGTAGAATTTCCAGAAATGTAACCGATAACTGAGAACGGGGCCTTCCTTAGGTTAAAGCGATTCGTAGCGACCGCATTGGGACCATCGCTTATGCATCATGGAAAGGAAAGTTTAATTTGAAGTTTAATTATGAGATAACTCCATACAGACCGGTTTGCTACGTGCCCAGCACGCCTCTATAAACTGTCCTGATGGAGAACTTAGGCCTATAGAACAAAGGAAACCATAGACTATGTTGTTAATATGGCGGCAATGATAATATCTAAAATACATTTCATTAGTTTTATTTCGAAAACCTTACGTTTTAAACGGAAACATTTGTATGCCTGTAAGTTGTGTGCCGAATATTTTAGACGATCAATCTTCATATAAACATTTAGGGGTAGAAGCTACATGATGTTTCCAAATTCTGAAAAATTATCTGATTTACGAATTTAAACGAACTACCTACCGTTTTAAACAAACAATAATTTTTCTTGGTAGACCGTAAGTAGATTTATGTGCATCAACTAATTGTGTAACTATAATCAAATAATGTATCCCTGGTTTAATTAACCGTTATTTTTACTTGCCCAAACGAAATTAGAGTGTCAGGTGTTATTCTCGTCCAATTTAAGGACAAATGTTAATTTGGCAACGTTGTCCGATGCCATGCTGCATTATCCGAGAGTCTTGTGTCCTCATTGATATTTCACCTTCCTCTTCTCTTTTCTATCACTGAAAACTGCCCAATGAGAACCAAGCGTATGCATCCATATTCTTATTTTCGCACATACTCAAGCGTAAACACAGTAATCCTAACGTCGTTGAAGGAAGACAATTAATAGCGAAGTGAAGAGTGCCTATTAAACGTGCTCTCGCAGGACAAAAACTGGTTGCATTGCTAATGGGCGATGGTTACCGATTCAGCACGATTATGTACTAAATGAGGGGACAGGATTTTAATGGAATATTTTCAGACGCGGTTTTGGCGTAGAAAGAGAAAAATGTGGTGAAATGGAAAGAAAAAAGTGAATCGGTGTGTTTGGTATCTTAGTTAAGAGATACTACAGAGGATAAAATAATGAATAATGTATTTCATATGGTTTGAAGGGAGGGATTAATTATGTGAAGATATGTGAGTGGAAGTACTCGGAAGCTGAGAGTATGCCGAAAGTCACCGAAAAATAAGTTTGAAATCTGAAAAACGCGAATTTTCATGCTGTCGACGACGGGATTTATTTCACAAAGATTTAAATTTAAATGCGGTTTCGTTTAAAATATTTTTTAATATACATCTATTGCAGGGAAAGAAATATCATCTTGTACATAATTGCAAAATTGATAATATTTTTATTATCTTAGCCTACGAGACTTGTGTTACATCGTATATATAACTTTTTTAGTATTGAAAAACTTTGATAGTTTGTCTTCATCCCTTATCTTTCAAATTACTTGAGACTGAAATAAGATATTTATTATTTTTACAAAATTTTGAAGGAAGAATGTTAGGAAGAAGGCAAAGAGGTAGGAATAAAGGAGACGTATACTAAATGCTTTAAAAGAAGGAATTGGGTATGAGCAACTTGAAGAGAAAAGCTTTGGATAGCAGTGATCGAGTTGGGTGTGCCTCAAACTTACCGAAAGGTAGAATCACGATGTATCTATTAATACAAAATTTTTAATCTTTCGTTTTCGAATTATTTGAAGGATGACAAAATCAGACTCCTTAATGCGTTTCATTGTATTTTAAACAGAGCAGCATTATATACAGCACAAATCTCGCTTTAGAAAATGGTAAAAATAGACGCAAAATCCATTGATAATTAGATTAAAAATTCCTTATTTTATGATAGTGTTAATGCCTAGAATTAACGATCACATTCAAATGCTTTGCCAGTTATGTCTTAGCAAGTTTCGTTCCATGAATGCGATGTTCATTTTGTATAGCCCAGAAAAATTATGACAAAGAAAAAAAATAAAAATATGACCACTTAAACTCCGCCAGCTGCTGATTAATATTAACAACAGTAAGCAATTAGGATGGAATAAATTAGTTTTAGGTAAGATGATAATGCAAGTGGAGTACCTACATATTAGATGAATGTAAAACAATGTTGTTGCTTGTCGTCGGTCTCGTTTTATATAAATGGATAAAGACAAATGCAAGAAGCATTATGAGATGCCAAAGATACATTGATTCGACGACGCAACATGGGTCAGTAGAATATGCGGAAGACCAAGTATTCATACCAAGAAAAAATAAAGTCAAGAATATTATTACCAACTTGGCGATAGCAAAAAGAACTATGCTTTGGGAATAAACACAGAGAAATCTAAAATTATGAGAAAAGACAAAGAAGACTCGAAGAAGAGGATTTATGGCAAGCAGCTTGAACGAGTTGAACTGCATGAATTCGTTGAAAGTATTAAATAAATTGACAAAATATTCTTTAACTAAATCAGGGCAAAGAAAACGAAAGCGAAAGCACTAGAAATAAAATACTGCTAACAATTAAATAACCGGAAAAGAAGTTGATGACACACTTTGTGGATTACCGCCTTGTGCTTGAAAGAAGCCACGACAGCTAGAATAAATGTTTGATTAGCTTAAAATTCTGGCTATGAAGAAGATTCTTTTCCTGTGGGAAGAGAATGCATGATTGAAGATGAAATTGAAGGAAAATTCGAGAGGAAAAGTTTGACGAAGGAAAAGGATTTTCCCCTATTAGGCGTCTTAAAGAGGAAAGAGAGCTATCGATGAATGACAGAGGTTGCGAAGATAGTAAGTCTATTTGCCGAACTCAGCTAAAACTCTGATCATTGTCCTATCCGCGGCAAATTTACTAAAGATGATCGTAATTAAGTTGAGATTTATATTTATCACGCCACTACTTTCTCGTAGGGAATGGCAGTGGATGAAGTTTTGGCAATCTGTTAACAATTTAAGATGTTACCCTAAATGATTTTTACGCTATCCTTTATACAGTATGTATCAAAAGACCGTTCTCATAGATGATTAAGATAAAACGTAAATTCTGTTTTTCCAGGAAAATTTTCGCATCTTTCTATTTTCTGATCGTAATATTTTTATGTATTAGGTACATAAAGTCCGTTATTTACGAGCAAAGAGCCTCTAAACGATCCAGCCGTTAAAAGAAAGGATTACAGATACATTAGCGTGGAAACGGTACAAAACGTAACCGGCAACTTACAACGGCGAGAATTCTGGTTCTTAAAGACGCTCTGACCCCGTGAGGCATCGAGGAAGTCTTTGCAAAAAGCGCGTACAGTAATATCTCGATTATCCGACCTATTTGGAAGAACCGTCGGATAAACCGAAAAGTAAATTCGTAAATACTGGAAACCATGCTCATTTAGGAACATTATGTATTTATTTAAGTAGGTATTTCACATCCAGTTCAGGCCATTTTACAGTGATATTTAAAATAAATAAACTGATGTGGGCAACACATGACTTTCTCCATATTTATATGGCAAATTACATGTTGTTAGCTCTGGGATCGTTGTCAATATTACTTCCGGTTGACAATTAAGAATAGAAAAAGGAGCGTTACCAAGACGTAACTAAGCGTCAATTGTTAACAATAGTCATCGGTAGGTGGCGTGGTGGTGGCAGCAAAAAATATAAGATATCTCTTAAACAAAATGGAAAACTTTCAAACAAAGGTTGTGGAAAATAAAATTTCCTACAACTTTTATTCCAATATATTTTTACATTTATCAAATATTAAAGGAAATATTTCAAAATAACGGATAAGTGACAAGAGTAAACACCCACTTTCGGTCGACCGATTTTTACCAAAAACTAATCAGATCTTGTAACTTTTACGTGATTAATAGTTTTTGAGTTAGAGCGCCCACAAAAATCTATCACATACAGACCGACATACAGACACACAGACATCACCGCGAAACTAGTCAGAACGTGTTCAGGGAACCTTAAAACATGTATAGCTGTTAAAATCTCGAGTTCGATTTTTTCATTAAAAAACTATTTTCTCAAAATATTATTAACAAAAATATTAAAATTAAGTTATCAGTGGTCTCCCGAGTGAATTAACTTTCAGTTGGGTTGCCACCTCATAAGAAGTTAATTCAGAGAGAGATTTTCTTCTAGATTTGAAAAAAAACCTTATGCGAACTATGAAACTAGTTTTATGTATTGATTAGAAGGCATTTAATGAATATTTAATTGCAATTTTATTTTACTTGATTAAATAATTAGCGTTAATGATCTCCCGCGTGAATCATCTGTCGGGCGATCGCTCGCGTGAACCGACCTTCAGTGGATACAACCAATATTTGCTTTCCGACTATGGTTAGACAGCTCATCTATATTTTGGCCGGTTAAACCGAAAGTGGGATAAACGAGGATCGGATAAACGAGGTTTTACTGTATAATATGATGGGAATGAAAGGAAAAGTAAAAAAAATAGGGGGAAATAATCCAGCGATGGAAGGTCGCTTCCTCTGCCGTAGAGGAGAACGGTCTCACCTTATAGAATAGAGTGAGTGAGCACTCTTACATTTAACCCTTCGTCAACGATATGTTAAATTATACTAAAATACCTTAAATTACACCAGAAAAGATTAAGGTGATAAAATACTTATACAGACAGAGAGAGAGATAGATAGGTACATATTCAGGAAAACTTCTAAGAAAGACAAGTTATTTGTGGGAATAATCTAGGATGGACCTGTCTTGGCCAACCTAGTAAAAACCCATGCAGGAAAACATCCACGAAGTGAAGTGGGGTGGAATAAACCTGCGAAAACCATAGATACAGCAAGGAACAATACGAACGATATAATAACACCTACTCATTAGAAAGTGAAAAATCAAAAAGTGTATGTTAATATAGCAGGTTAAAAAAAATAATAATAAATCAATAAACGAGAAAAATATTTAAGATAAAATGACAATTGATGACAAAAGAGAGAGAGAAAGAGAGGGTCGAAGAGAAGAAAGGGCAACAGAGAGAGAGAATCCCATTGTCATCCATCGAGGCTCTTCGATCCAACCCTTAGACTCCTCCTCCTGCCATCCCCTCCCCTCCTCTCCCCCTAAGCCCCTCCCCTTTTATTCCCCTCCCCCCCTCTTCCTATATTTGGCCCCGCCCATGGCGCCGAGAGCGCGGGGCGACTCCGCCCAGCCGCGCCATCTTCAGCGGTCTGTTTCTCTCTCTCTCTGCGAGGCACAGGGGAAAGGGGAGGAGCGAAGGAGGAAGAGAGAGAGGTATTTGAAGAAAGGAAGGGATGAAGGGGGATAAGGAGAGGGGAAGGGAGGGAGAGAGAGAGAAAGGGGTGAATGTCGAGAGGGAGGAGTAACGGAAAGGAGGGATAGAATCGGAGGATAGGTGAAGGGTTAGAGGAGAGAGGGGAAGGGAGGGAGAGAGATAGAAAGGGGTGAATGTGGGTAGGGAGGAGTAAGGGAAAGGAGGGATTGAATCGGAGGATAGGTGAAGGGTTGGCGGAGGAGAGAGGGGAAGGGAGGGAGAGAGAGAAAGGGGCGGGGCGAAGGGATCCCCGCTCACCTGGCTGAAGACATTGAACGGGTGTGAGAGTAGGGAGGTTGGAGGGGCTGAAGAACAGTGGGATGGGGGAGAGAGTGAGAGGAGTGAGAGAGAGAGAGAATGGAGGAGGGGAGAGAGACTCGACCTTCCACGCAGGCCCAATGAGGTTCCAGATAAAGGCGTGACTTAACGATCGAAATGGGAAAAAATTATAATCGTTTTTTCCTTTCGACCAAACAATTCCTCTCTGCCGAAATTTGTTCGTGAAGGGAGTCTTGAATAGCATTTCTATTATATAGATCAGTGGTCTCAAACTGGGTGCCGCGGAACACTGGCGTGCCTCAGTAGATATTTAGGGGTGGCGCGAAAAACTTTGTGTAGTAATTGAATCAACGATTCGCATATGTTGGTGGGTAATTAAGGCAATCATTTTTCTTCTAATAAATGTATTAATGTAGTAGCATCAACAAATGGATGTGTTCAAAGGTTGTAATATCTGTATCTAAAAATGTATAAAGCTTGCCACAAGACCAAAAAAGTTTGAGAACCGATGGTGAAGGCGAAGCTTCTCTGCTTCGATTTGAAATGAAAACTACTTGCCGCAAAGGATTATAGAGCTCAGGAATCGACGGTTAGAGGTACTGTATAAAGAACCTATTTCATTTAGGTTCTTACGGCAGCAGTTTTCCCCTTTACTCTCTCAGGAGATTTCTTAACCGGGCCTGATCAAAATACGATCCCCGTGTGGAGGATGCGTGTTCCCATCCGTGTCTCTTAATTTTCTCGGAGCAGAGAATGAAAATGTAAGGCTCGAGTATCTGGCTGATATTAATTTAGAGGATATTGTGATGGATGTAATCGTTGGCTCCAAATTATCGGTCAGAGGGATCTGATTCCTTCAAAGATAATTCTATCCAGAAATTGGCGGGAAATTAGTTTGAAATAATCGATTCGAATAACATTTAAGAATGTGACCCGGGCAGCCATTGAGAGGGCAAAGTATTTGTGTGGTTCTGGTCACACTCTCTGCCCTACAGCAGCGTCATTGTGTAGTACCAGTAACCACAAATGGTACCAGACGATCCTATGCCACCAAAATTGATTTTTTGTGTTTCAAGGCTAATTAATTGGATAACGAAAAGGAGGATGGTTGCCAAGAAGTTAATAAAACTGCCCAAGGGTACACGAAAAAAGTTTCGAATGGAACTGTCCTACAGCATTCCTGAATTTATAATGACCTGGAGCAGGGGTCGGCAACCTACGGCCCGCGGGCCACGTGCGGCCCTCAAGAACGCTTTATGCGGCCCGCTAAGCTGTAATGAAAAAGTGATCAGGAAAATTTCTCATGCGAAATTTTATATTTTTTGAGTAAAATTATGGTCTCAAAGCCTTTTCGGGTGAAGTTTTAACGCTTGTAAATTATGTAGACTTGATTTCGTTCATATGAAATCACAGAATCTCTAGAATACTTCTGATTTATTCGCTCATCCTGCCCGCCGAGGCTTTCCTGACTCCCAATGCGGCCCTCCGAAGCATTCACAACTGCAAATGTGGCCCGCCGTGCAGAAAAGGTTGCCGACCCCTGACCTGGAGGATTGTCCTTCTGAAAATCCTTCTTATCCAAGGTTCCGGGCACTTACTGACAGGAACTTAAACGAAGAGGAAGATGGAACAATTTTTGAAACGAGAAAAAAGTCTGCTATGACCGGGAATTGAACCCGGGTCTTCCACTTGCCGGGCGGATATTCTACCCCTGAACTATCGTAGCAGAACATTTTCTCTCGTTTCTGAACACGGATGTGGAAGACCCGGGTTCAATTCCCGGTCATAGCAGACTTTTTTCTCGTTTCAAAAATTGTTCCAACTTTCACAGCTTATGCCTGTCTGCATAGGATCTTCGGATCATATCATTCCATCAATTGAAGAGGAAGATATTGAGCAATTAATAATATTGTAAATACAGCTGTGATGACTTCAGCACTACACATCATGAACGTTCACGTTTTATGACTTAATAGTAAATTGATTAAAAACATTTTAAATCGGGAGCTTTTAAGTTTTCCCCCCGAACATATCAGTTATATTTGATAAGTATTTATGCATCATTTTCTGCAGCAATCTTAATATACGGAAAAATATAAAAATAAATACTTTAAAAAATAAATAATATCTGTTTATTTCCGTGGTATTTTTAAACATATACTTTATGGAAACTGTACTCCGCCTTGTGGCAAAATAGTTCAGGAATTTTTTACCGTTAGCAAAAATTAGTTCTTTTTATACAGATTTTACATGTAAAAGCGCCAATAAAGCATTTTAATTTATTTATATTTATAATGTTATACAATACTTTTAAATGGTAAATGCATTTTATCTTTACATCGTTTTGTCTTAATATTATCATCAATTAAAATGTTATTTTATAATACTTCATACGCAAATTTCAGGAAAGAATCTTTAATTTCGCATTCGATCTAGCACAATTAATGCCCCATCACCAAATTTAGCTATAAATTTTAAAATATCGTGTCTCTCACATTCCTGACATCATGGAGCGTCAAGCCAATCGAACAGTTGAAGATTAGGAATGATTACCAAAGCTTCGCTTGCATTCACCTTCATTCAACAGAAATATTCGTTCGCTTGATTCGTTCTGGAAGCAGACATTTTATACTTACATACGATCAAATTTGATCAATACACTCACAAAAACGAGCCGAAGTTTTTTGAAGCTCTTTTCCGAGATTTTTTCGTGGAAAGTTTTGAAAAGACTTCTTTATTCTCTGTTGGATTATGCGCCATGAAAATTCTCGGTTGCAGCATTATACTCATAAATATATCTCTGGTTATTATTGTTTGATTATTATTTTTTTATGCGAATAATGGAAAGAAAAAGTTACAATCATAATATCAACTTCCAATGCCCGGACTGAGGCTGCATATGGAGGTACTAGTATAAAAGCCCGCCAGTATGACGGGCTTTTATACTATATTTATTATTAGGCGCGTTTTACTTCCAGCATATGCGCCTATTAGCGTCGGCTTGTCCGTCCGTCCGTCCGCATGTTCCATCTCGGCTTCTACAGAACCGATTTTCATGATATTTGTTCTTAAGGACTTACAGTCATAGAGAATAAGAAAATCACATAATCGAATCACGTAATCCAATCAGGGGTACCACTTTACTGGAGACAAAAAATACACTTTCGGTCATATCTCGTAAAATATTGGTCATATAAAATAAAACTTGTAGAACCAGTTGTGTAAACGCGTAGAGTATTTCTTTTTCTATACATTTTTATCATAGAAGTAGCCATTATCAAGAAAATCAAACAAGAAAGTCGTAATTCGCTTTGAAATTAGAAAAATTCATGCATAGCTACCCAATTGTTGTCAACGCAAACAATCGTATTGGTTACTGGAGTAAATAAGATCTGCTATATTTACAAAATACTTTTAATTCCCTACGCGTGTATGAAATATTTTGTAAGCGAAGAACGTAAAGGTAAATATTACAACTACTGAACTCAAGTGAGGTATGTTTTAAGCAATTTTCGATTGTTCGGTCGATTAAAACTGATTAGAAAATAAATCACTAAATATAAATTGAATATTTCCCTGGAATCATTTCTGATATATCTTTTTGCAGTATTGATCATTAAAATTACATAATATGTTTATTGATGAACCAACTAAGGAGGGAGAAGAAATTTTTAATAGACAGAGATACAATCGGGTATTGGTGATTTGCTGTTTTATGGTGTGTGTTCGGTCAAATTATATCGTATAGTTTCAAATACTCCATCGCACGAAACGCGCCTATTTGTGATACACTATGCACTTTCCTAACTTGTTAAACTTAAAATCCCGCACTGATTGTGAGACAAAAATGAGGTCTCGATTTCGACAATGGCGCGGTTCTCAAGGCAAATAGGTCCACTAGTGCAGGGTACAGTGAAATCGTTCACATTTCCATTGGTGGTGGTTGTGGTTGGGAGCGGTAGAAGAGGGAATGGAAAACAAAAGGAACCAAGGAAGCGAGATCTAATTAGCTGGAAATTAAGACCGACAAGTTTACGGAGAATATTTTTTTTTCAATTTGACAAAACTAGAACCATGGAATCCAGTTCCGAAATATTTGAATTTTTTAGTACCACATCCATGTCAATACGGTACATAGTACATAAGGGGAAAATATGTTATGAATACCATGTACGTGATACGTCTGGCAACACTGCTGGAGAGGCAATCTACTCGCCATGATGTCTAGGCAGCTAGTTACCCTCCACTCTCACCCTTCCTAATCTTTAGCCCTTCGTGGCTTGCACTATCAACGCAACATATGTTGCAATTCTAAAAGCGCAGTATTTGGAAAGAACCTCATGGAATAATGTAAGCTACATTGTCGCTTTTTCTGAACTTTTACATATGCAGAAAGTAACTGAATCGTCGTCAATTCACGACCGAGATTCACAATCGACAGTACGAAAGAGGGCCAGTCGTACCTTACCGTATACATAGTTTATTTTTTACCAGTTAGTTACCGGTTAACCGGTTAGCTGATTGAACAGTAATCGTAACCCCGGTTAGTGAAAATTCCGGTTAATTGGAAGCCCTAGTGATAATATTAAGAATCTTGGTCTATTTTCCTTTGAAGATCGAGGGTCAGTTTTTCTCATTTTTATCAGCAAAAGATTGAAAGCTTGCACGTCGCTAAATTGTATTTTGCCTGTTATCTTATGAGAAATATAAATTACCTACTGGAGTCGAACCCGGGTCTTTTTTGGGAATTTTTTTGCTTATGACAACCCTGAGGAAAAATGAGGAGCCTATACAAAGTTTGGTTGACTTGACTAAAGAAATACCCGAGATATTGAGCGTTATTGACAAGGCTAACAAGAGAATAAGGGTTTTATACTGTTTGATTAGCTCCTCAACAAGTGCTCGTGCGCAAATTGCCTCGAGCGAGGTGACATTGTGCGCCTTACCGTGTACATACTATGCGCTCTGCTAATAAACAGCCGCTCCTCTGGAGCAGTGGTTCTTAAATTTTCAATAGTCGCGGCCCCTTTGAATATCATGCAACCCCCCTCCTTTGAAATGTCAACAGTAAAAAATAAGAAACTTGAATACAAATTTCTTCATTATATATAATTATTAATAGTTTTTATAACATCGTATTTCCGAAAATTCCCTGGTAAAATTTTATTATTCTTAAGGATTTTATTTTTTGGCATTTCACCTTACTTCCAAAATAATTTTGGGTTCCCCTGGGGGGCCGCGGCTCACAGGTTGAGAAACACTGCTCTAGAGATGCGATCTAGGCTGTATAGTGAATCGAATCGGAATTGCATCCATATAAATGCCTCGCGAACTCATCGTTTTGTATTCCATTCGCAGTGCGAAGATGTTCCAAGGGAACTCCACCCCTTATCAGGAGGGTTTCATCGGGGGACCAGTCTACGTGCCCACGACCAGGGCGATGCTCGGAATCGGATACGGCGGGGGCGGAGGGGGCGACACCGCGCCATCCACCTCCGCACCGTCCTCTGCCAACCCCTCCGCGCACCACCCTCATTTGCACCACCCGCAGGCGTACTCGTGGGGGCAGAACGCTACCGCATCCACCTCCGCTCCGCCGTCGTCCCAGTCCGCGGACTACTCCGGCGCCTCCGGGGGCCTCCATCAGACCTTCCCCTCCCACCGCTTCCCCCCCACCTCCTCCGCTCCCTCCTCTTCCTCCTCCTCCGAGAGGGAGGACCATTACGCCTCCTCCGCCGCCGGTCACCTCTCCATGGCTCAGCACCATCACCACCACCAGAGCTTTGTGGCGGCCTCGCAGCAGGGTCTGCAGCACCCGGCGGCGCCCGTGAACGCCTCCGCGGCGCCCTCTGGGGTGCACGGCTACCACCACCACCCGGGGCACCACCACTCGCATCACCACCACCATCACCATTCGCCCACCGCCGGGAACTTATTGCCGGCGTATCCGGCGGCCGCGGCGGCAGCTGCCTACGCTCAGAACGTGATGACGTCGATGACCTCCTGGAGAGCTTACGAAGGGTTCCAGTCCCTGCACCAGAGAGGGCCTGGTGGAACTACTTATGGTTGGTACCGGAGGATTTTTGAATGGATCCGAGCGAGATTAATTTAGTGGAATTCAAAAGGGAGTGTAGTATTGTCCTAAGGAAACTGACTGATAGCGAAATTGTAAATGTGAGCTGCTTTCGTCTCCTTGTATAAATTCACCCTCCGTGCAAAGGCATCCAGTGCGTTTTACAAAACCTGCGAACAAGAAGCTAAAGATTAGGCGGAAACAATTTTTTGTTTTTCGAGTGAATTCTCGGAGAATCTAAGAGAAAGGGCAATAGTTTTTAATCTTACAATTTGAAAGATGTTTTTAATTTCTAGGGCAAAATATTTTTGTAAACATTTATCTTTATTGTTGATAATGCTATTTCTTAACATTTTGCATTTACTGAAAATTATTTCAAGACAATTCCTTTTATATTTAAAACTCTAAGTGAGATAGTTGATTCTGGCTAGTGGTTTTAATTGCGCTAATCGATTTATGCGTTTTGTATCGTAGAGAGAAGACTCGTTCGGTTACTCTAGCAAGAAATGTTACCAAAATTATTTTTCGAACGCTTTTCGAGAATGCCTAATGCAGTGAGCAAATGAATGATTAGTGCTAGTATTTTTTATGAAAACATTTTTGCCTTTCAAAGAAATCTTCTCATTCTGCGTAGATGTTGGTTTTAACGATTTAATCTACACGAATACCATTTCAAAATGTTCTAGTTGTTTTTCTGGAAATTTCAAAAAACTTATTTTCTTGTTGTCATAATTTATAGTTGCATACATCCGCCTGATTAAAAGACTCTGATAAATCCAAAATGGTTTCCATACGTTGTTGGTGTTTCATTTTTGAAATCTGAATTAGAGGGATCCGCAACCTACGGCCTGCGGGCCTACATGAGGTTCCCGAGAGCGCTTTATGCGGCCCGCGAAGTTGTAATAAAAAAGCGATCAGGAAAATGTACATGTGCAGTTTTATATAATTTAGTAAAATGATGGACTCAGAACCTTTCTGGTGAAGTTGTAACGCCACTAAATTATGTAGACTCGATATCTGCTTAGATGAGACCACAGAAACTCAGGTGACTTCTGATTTATTCACTCATTCGTTCCGCCGGAACTTTCTTGACTTCCAATGCGACCCTCCGAAGCATTTACAACTGCGAATTTGGTCCGCCGTGCAGAAATGGCCGCCGACCCCTGGTCTAATGTAAAGTTCACCGAGAAAATATAATACTTCATTCCATTCATTTTTCAGAAGCAGAGAAAACTGTAACTTTCTGTCGCTCGTTCTGTACACGTTCGTGTCGTCGCATTTCATTTTGATTCGTAATTCCGATTGATCGCACATTAACATTATTGTTGCTTACTTTCCCGCGAATCTCATTTTAGTGTGAAAAAACTCCGTGGTTCTAATTCCTAGAGTTCAGAAATTGGGTTTCGTTTCGTAGAATTATCCCGAAAGTATCGTATAACCTACGCTGCTCCATTTCCGTCTCCATTTCGAGGGCATTCGATATCGCGGAAGAGAATGAACTTCGAGTGCTAAATAATCTTCATGATCATTTCTTTCTCACATTATTTGTGATTTTTATTAAATCATCCTATATGCTAGGCCAGGGGTCTCAAGCTCACGGCCCCCGTGGTACATTTCTTCGGCCCGCGAAGTAGATAGTTCGCACTAGACGGCCAAATCTCTTGTGTATTTCTTATAAAATATTTCATGTAGATCTAAGACATTTAATTAGTATACTAAATTAGCAGTAAATAGTACATGCAGTTTATCGGCCATTCAGATTTGTAAACATTCTGCACAGGTGGGGCACTAAGTATGCTCTTCCTGCTGCCAGTTTTGCGAGTCAAAAGAACCTAATCTTATACGCCGAAACTGGTATTTTTGTAATGAATGGGTTTCAGGCCGCATCATTGGGTTAAGGAAGGGGAGATTTAATGTCCAAAGAATATGAAACGGTGTGAGAACTGGGAAAGTATGCGGCCCGCGGACTCGGTACGGTGCCTTAATGCGGCCCGTGGGTTTGGCGGAAGGCCTTCATGCGGCCTGTGCACCGATGTGAATTTGAGACCACTGAGCTAGACCATCGATTTAGTCTTCGCCGATAACGATACGGACGCGAGAAAGCGCCGAAACCTCATGCCATCGGGATAACTTGCGATTATTTTACGAGTCAACCGCTATGATGCGATTCCCATCGATTTCGTAATCGAGTGATTAGTGGTTTTAAAATTATTATTATTTGCAACAATTAACAATTTGATGCTATAAAGCGATCTAAAGATCCTATGCAGAGAGGCATAAGCTGTAATGTTGGGAATAATTTTGAAACCAAAAAAATATCCGCGTTAAGAATCGAGAAAATTGATCTGTTACGATAGTTCAGTGGATCCCGTAACCTTATAACGAATGGGTCATATTGAGCGCTTAAATACAGTGGCGTAGCGGACACCATCGCAGCCCCCACGCGGCGGGGAGGGGAGGGAGGGAGGGGGGGGCCATATTTTTTTCGTGAGGCCCTTAACTTTTTTCCGGGATTTCAATTTTGTTTTGGCGGGGAAGGGCACACATTTTCCGGTGCGCCATTGGTTAAATCACACCGTTTTTCAACAAAAGATGTGAGAAGCACGTCAACAAATCGAATACGTAAGATTTCATTGGATTTGTCTGCGTCATAAAGACCCAAGATGATTACAATGGGTCGAGGTGGAGTGGACTAGATTGCTTTCAGGGAAGGACATTTTTGAACACCTTTCGAGTTCAACGAGAAGGAAGTAAAGAGCGAAGACAGGTGAAGGGGGAGAAGGAAGGAAGGGGGGCAGAGGGGAGAAAGGGATAAAGGGCGAAGGCAAGGTTGAGCATTATCGGCGAAATGTACGGTCAAGTGAGAGGCGCGGAAAACAAGGAGGAAAAAGATAAACTCGCTCGTAACCAAGCAATGCGTCACCTACGACAACGTCGTCTTCCGCAATACCTCGTTGTTCCACTCGAAAGAAGTTACTCGGAATACCTGGAACGAGAAGGGGAGAAGACCGAAAAACAAGTTTCACTTATATTAAATGATTATATCTTTCAATCAAAACAAAGACAAAGAAAAGGTCTTTCGGGGAATAATTGAGTTTATATGAAATATTCATTCATTTTGTGTTACAGCGTTTTACTGACTCAAAAAATGCAAGTTTTATCAGAAATTAGAAAAAGAATAAAATATTTGTTATTCATTTTCTGTTACTCGTCCATTTTCACCATTTCCAGTTTGGCTTCTCGTCTCACTGCCATTATTACCAATTTCTGGTTGCTTTAGCATCCAATTTAGATTCTTTTTAATTAATTGTACCGTTCGAATATGCTACATTTCTAATTTATAGCGATTGTACGGAACTTTTCGTGTGATTCATTATGTGCAATTTGTCCAAGAAGGAAGTTAACTAGTATCGGCTTTTTCTAGCCCTATGCATACATTGAATTTGATACCTTCCAACGATTCAGATTTTTTCTCCCGACATTCACCCTCCATCCGAATTTTTCGAGCTTAAGGACGATGAGAAGTGAACTAAATCTAGCATCTTATTCCTCGAATAATATCTTTAGGCTGTAACAGATCATCTCGTTTTTCCAAGGGAAGAGAAAGAGAGCGCCCATGGGATGCTGCACGCGCGTCTCTAAATTTAAATTTCCAGCCTCCGCGAGTGTGTGGTCCGTTAGCACGCCTGCTGCTACTCCAATGGCCCTCGAACACGTCCAGACGGTGGCCTAATGGCTATCTGGTCGCCACCGAAAGGACCACACGTCCATTAACCCTAACGGCGGCGATACCTTTCGATGCAGAGGCGCAAAGGGCTTAAAATATCCGAAGCGAGTGGTTCGGCAGAGAGGAGAAGAGGAGGGGAAGGGCGGGCAAAAGGGTAATGCGCGTCTTCAAATAGGATTATCGACGATAGGGCGTCGCGGAAATATTTTGAGTGAGTCTTTAAACCCGCTTCTCTATCTGGTTGGTCGATTCTAAATGAAGCGATATTCAAACGCGTTGCTTTTAACTACAGTAAAACCTCGATTATCCGACCTATATGGGGGAAGGACCGTAGGGTAAACCGAAAAGTCGGATAATTAGTAAATAGCGGAAACAATGCTCATTTAGGAACATTATGCATTTATTTAAGATTTGCACAGTAGCTCAGGCGATTTTACAATGAAAGAAAAAATAGTATAGTGAAATATTATTAACACAAATATTAAAATTAAATTATCAGTGTTCTCCCGAGTGAATCAACTGTCAGTTGGGATGTCAACCTCATAAGAAGTTAATTCCGAGTGATTTTCTTCTAGATTAAAAAAAAACTTATGTGAACTATGGTAGTTGTTTTATTTATCGATTAGAAGGCGTTTAATGAATATTCAATGATAATTTTATTTTACTTGATTAAATAACTAGCGGTAATGATGATAATCACCTCTCGCGTGAACCGATCCCCGAGGATTTCCCGCATGAGTCGACTTTCGGTGGATGCAACCGACATATGCTTTCCCACTATGGTGAGAGAACTCATCTATTTTTTGGTCGGTTAAACCGAAAGTCGGATAAGCGAGGTTCGGTTTAGAGTCAGTTGCCTGATGATTTTAATATACAATAAGACATTTACTCATGTGTTTGTAAAACGGTAAAGCGTCTTCATGATCAAAGCCCGTGCTTAAATTTCTCTTGTGACTTTAATTTAAGTGCAATAGACATAAATGGGTTGTCATATTTAAAGCGGATCATTACATGCTCCTCGTTGCACAAACACATTTGGAATTGCCAAAAGTCGTTCGCTTATCGGAATTGATCCTCTTACTTGTATTTAAATATCCCAAAAATACTCGTAATAACTAGAGAATGTGCAACTTGGAGTTGTAATAGTGTAGTGTTGCCACAAGTGTCTTGCGCAGTCGCGGTGATGAAAATTGGGTAAAATTGTGTAACGAGAAAAAAATATCAGTTGGAAATACTTTTTAAAACCCGCAACGGTTTTTTAGGTCCCCAAAACGAGAAATGATAACAGAACTTTTTCGAGACATTTTGGAAATAGCTATCTGCTGTGGTAAACATGTCTTGGCGAGTTCAAGATAGGAGAAACGTTTTGTTTGATAATGGTTTGAATTGTGAAGCTTGCATACCTCTTATTTATTAACCTTATCCGTGCAAAGATAATTGTGAATTATTACCAGAAGATAAATTATTTCTGGAAAAAGTTCAATTGTTCCTACTTATCTTTTAAAAAGTCAACTTATTTGCTGTTCAAAGCAATACATGTGATTACCAAAACTCGATTTTACTATCCGGAATTTATCGCTTTAATTAATGAAATATGTCACATTTATTTAACATTTGAATGTTTATAAAATATTTAAACCAATATCGAGAGTTCTTAGTTTTACCTGTAGTTAAAATTCATTGAATAAGTGTGATACCGCAACTAGTGCAAGTTTCCTAGCAA
The DNA here is from genome assembly GCA_028673005.1 of Tanypteryx hageni. Lineage (NCBI taxonomy): Eukaryota > Metazoa > Arthropoda > Insecta > Odonata > Petaluridae > Tanypteryx > Tanypteryx hageni. Next base: position 70,904,265 of record CM054118.1, read on the forward strand.
GAGTACAGCATAATCTGGTTGCCTGATGATGCTACGATTGCAGCGAAATCGATTGTTTCATAAATTTGCGTATAATTGGATGAATTTCATTCTTTGATGTTGAGTAATAAGTTACATAAAGTTACGTCTAATCTTAATGACGATAAATTCAATACGTTCACTATCTCGCCTAACAGATTCTGAGAGCCGTATAAAATTTTATTTGCGTGATAATTTGTTCGCGAGAGGTTGCTATGGTTATAAAAATTCCGAATTAATATTCACGGTCGATCTCAATGTCCAACATTTTTGTGGATATTTAAAATGTACTTTTTATCATCATTTAAAGATCAAAACTGTAATATCGATATCATATTATAACTGGAACCTAATCAAAGAATAAAGTAATTCCAATACCCGGGATAAACTATATGATAAAAGGATTTTGCTTTAGAATCAGCGATCAGTGGATCACCATCGAAGATGGTAGATTTGTAGCCTAAATGTGCATTTGAATTCATAGCAGTTTTGTGGAATTATTTGTCGTCAATATTTGAAAAGTTAAAAAAAACTATACCAACTCAGGCACTGGGAAGAACCGCTTGCCACCAACCATAGATTATCCAATACGGTGGATATGATTAAAAGATATCGCTCCGATCAGGAATTGTCGAATTGTTAAAGTGAAGTAAAACGTGTAATTTATCCAGTAAAATCTTCCGCTTTAAACGATTAATAATACCAAGAATTTCAATCTCCTCCATGCAGAGACCCAGATGGCGGACTACCCGTTCTCCGAGGGCCGTGAGTGCGTCAATTGTGGAGCCATTTCGACGCCGCTGTGGCGCCGCGATGGAACCGGCCACTACCTGTGCAACGCCTGCGGTCTCTACCACAAGATGAACGGCATGAACAGGCCGCTTATCAAACCCTCTAAGAGACTTGTACGCTATCCTGACGCAATTGACACCCTTTCATTTCTACCAAGTGGGCCTACCGTTATTACTAAGGTTATTTGCTTTCCTTCTATGACCCACAAATGGGTGCTTAGGGTTTTTTTTGTATATTTAGGATCCCCTCTTCGAAAGAATTTAAAAATGACACACTCGTGAATGGAAAATATCCGGTTTAGATTTTGCAAATTGCTCGATAAAAAGGAAGAAATAAAACTTTGCTAACGAGTTATAGCAGTGAAGTTTAAAATTCGAGAATAAGCACCTAAGTATCAAAAGTTGAAAAATTAAGGACTTGCCTTAGGTTATTGGAGACAGTTTAGACAAGTCCTTAATTTTTCAATTTTTGATACCTAACTTCTTATTCTGTAATTTATTTTCAGCCATGAGACGAACTCGATAATTCTCCAGTGAGTGAAATTGTTGACAAGTATTTCCATCTTGACAAATATAATGAATAAGTTTCACTTGGGCGAGCATTTCATAACTAGTTTAGTCTTTCTCAGAGGTCTTAATTTCAGAACATTTGATAAATGGGTTCGAATTACTCCAAGTGTCGTTCTTCCTGTTTTTCATTCTTTCAAAATTATTGATAGAAAACTAATTGAATAAAAAATTAAATGCTCTGTGAAAAATTTACCTAACAAAAAAGAAAGTAACATAGGAGTAAATATGCTCGAAAATGTAGCTGGTAAAAAAGATAATTAATTACCTTGAGAGTGATAACAGTAAATAGTTGGCTTTCTTTACGTGGTTATACCGATAAAATTATTGCGACCCGCTCTTGGATTATTTACTTCAAATTAAATCGTTAAAATTTTATTATTATCTTTATTGTGATTTCTTTCTCTGCATTTTTATTTAAATACAATGAAAAATTTGTAACTGTTTTCTCAAATATAGAGAATAACAGTATAACGTTTCTCATTATTCATACTCGTTATACATTTTTGTTCGGAAGAATCCAAATATAGAAAAGGCTTTACTTTCATTATCAAATACTCGTTTATTAAAGCGATTCATTGATCTGCACAAGTATAATTATAAATAGAAATAATCTTCGGGAATGGACACTGGCATTTTTCTTATTTCTGAGTTGTCTTAAAGGCCAATATATAATCGCTTTGTGTAATTTTGACAGTGGGTAAAAATGTTATCTTCCCAAAAATCGCATAGTCACGAAAACAGTTTTATCACCAATCTTACTTTATGTCAGTGGTTCTCATTTTAGAACAATATATACAATCTAGGAATATAAATTAGTTATTAAATTACAACCTGAAGTTTTTGGGTGATCGTTATAAAGTAATTACAGATAAAAGTTTTGTTGTAAGAAAAACTTTGTATCTTTAAAAATTTGTATAGATGTTCAATTAGATAATTTTTCTGAAATTTGAAAAAATGTTGAACGAATTTTTGGAGCGATGTGGCTAATATTGCAAAACTTTTTTTTCGTGCGTGACCTCAGACGGCGACGCGTCGGTTGGGTCTTTGCTGCACCAACTGCGGCACCCGCACCACCACGCTTTGGCGACGGAACTCTGAAGGTGAGCCCGTGTGCAATGCATGCGGCCTCTACTTCAAACTGCACGGCGTCAACCGCCCGCTGGCCATGCGGAAGGACGGGATTCAGACGCGAAAGAGGAAGCCAAAGGGTAATTCCGGGAGCGGCGGTGGCGGGGGAGGGTCAGGGGGCGCAGCCTCCGAAATGGCCTCGAACCAAGAGGGAAGCAAGGGCAAGGGAGAAGCGGAGGAGTGCGAAGAGAGGAAAAGGGTCGAAGACCATAAGGAAGAGACGAATGTCTCGGAGAGGAGGCCTTCAGGTAAGAGCTCTTCTCTTCCTTAGCTAGAATTACGGTGTATTTAGTAAGTACGCACGGAGGGGAAGGGGGGAGTTGAAGTTTGCGTATGGAGGGAGGAGGAAGAGTAAGACAAAGTGTTACGTACGCACGTAAAATAAAACAAGCTACAGTCAACTCTCGATTAACCATGGTAAAAAATAATAATAGACCGTGCATTTGTGACAGTTTGCTCAGTGACAAACTGATGTTCAGAAGGCTTCGTTTTAATATTCGAAAGAAGGAGAGCTCAGCTAAGAAACACAACATTAACAGACTATTTTAACAGAGTTTAACCTTTTGACCGTTTTTCGTTAAGCAATTTATGTGATTTTTTGTGTTCCTAAACTATTGTACTTGTGTTATTTTTACACTTTTGGATTACGTCTGTAGAACGGTGTGTTCATAAATATTGGATGTAATTTTAACTAAATAAGTTTACATTAAATTCATTTTGTACCACGTTGTGACTAGTTTTGTTTTAACCATGATTTTGGGGTATCCGTGACCTCCTTCCCCCATTACCTCGGTTAAGACTTAACTGATTATAGAGATATATTGTTAAATTTTTAGCCTCAATGTATTTAAAACTGACACATTGAAATCAGTAGTTGTAATATTTACCTTTACGTTCTTCGTCGTAGATAACCCATTTCCTTTTGCAGGGAATTAAAAGTATTTTGTAATTATAGCATATCTTATTTACTCCAGTAACCAATAAGATTGTTTACATTGACAACAATTAGGTAGTTATGCATGAATTTTTCTAAGCTCAAAGCGAATTACTGTTATTTATTGTTTGATTTTCTTGATAACGGCAACTTCTATGATAAAAATGTATAGAAAAAGAAATACTCTACACGTCTACACAACTAGTTCTACAAGTTTTATTTGATATGACCAATATTTTACGAGATATGACGGAAAGTGTATTTTTTGTCACTAGAAAAGTGGTACCCCTGATTGGATTACGTTATTCAGTTATGTGATTTTCTTATTCTTTTTGCCTGTAAGTCCTTCATATAAAATTTCATGAAAATCGGCTAGGTAGAAGCCGAGAACGAACATGCGGACGGACGGACAGACTGAAGCTAATAGACGCTCATGCTGGAAGCGAAACGCGCCTAATAAACGAAGTTAAAAGATAGAAGTGGCTGTGACAAACGTGAGATTGCACGCGAATTATAAAAGGGTTAATAAATTGGAAATCAATGATAGACTTCAAGAACAAAAATGAAATTCATCTATGGTTATATCATATTCTGGCGAGCGATATGTGATAATGTTCTGTTCTAGTTGGTTTTCCGTGTGTACAGAAAGGTTGAGAAACCCTTTTTTAGCGTATTTTTGATCCATTCTCCTAGGCATTGGGCCGTGAGTAAAAAATACCTGCAGTAAAATGTACTTCTTTTTATTCAAGAAAGAATCATTGAGCTCAAATTATGGCTGATGTCCGATTTATAACTGTAACTTGTAGCTCTCCATTGATTACTCACTATTACAGATTTAAATTCGCCCAAATATTAATATAAAATAAACGGCGCAATATACATTACACAAACTTTCTCATACACGTATGTATGTTTGGACTCACCGCACTCCTTGCACCGAAATTAACTCTATGTGCTTGGCAATTCACTGCGCCTGGCGTTAACTAAAAGTACGGAATTTTAGACCAGGGAATCCCCGATCCCCTCTCCTCTGACGTTTGCACTGAGAGTCTTGTACAAAAATAATGCCACTGGACGATATATAGTAATTGTTTGGGGACATATGGCTTAGTATTATTTGTGACATCAACGACTGGATGGATTTTAATCAAAATCCTTATAGCCGTTTTTGAGTAAATCGAATTTTTCTAAAAATTGCCAAGAATAAACTAGGTATCCTTTATTTTTGTGCAATATCAGTCTTATCAAAAAAGTGTCTGCAAAAGATGATATATTGCATAAGTACGAGATATAATTCGATTTTATGTACGTGTTTGGGCCCTAGAACTGCGAACAGACCAACAGACAGACAGACATACTGGCAGACAGATGGACAGATAGACGGCATGGCGAAAACCACTTTTATGGACTCAGGGACACCAAAAACGTGTATTTCCATCAAAATCTCGAAGTCGAATTTTTTCTCGATTACAATACTTTATCTATACACTACGTATATGAGAAAGTAAAAATTCAAGCCGTGAGTTTAAGATGAATGTATTACATTCTCCATTCATTTTTTCTATCTTATGTCCAAGAACTAATTCCTGTCTTTATTATAACCTCCATGATTGACACTAAATCACTAAATCCTAAATCATAACGACAACATGTTTTGTTATTCTTTTGCACTGCCATATAAATTGCGCATTTCATTAAAAATATATTCAAATTGAATTCTGCGAAACAAAAATCTGTGTACATATCTCTCATTCCATCGTCAATTCCTCGTTGATTCAATGTGACAGAGAATATTCAGTATGCATGAAAAAATCACTGGAATTTTTCTCAAATTTTATATTTTCGTACATAATTAAAATTTTCGTCGATACGGAAAATAAAACTAACTTTATTCTCAACATTTTGCCATCAATTCAGGTATTCAAGGCTCTTCATCACATCGCCAAGATGTGCTCCAGCATCTATCCCATGGTCATTTGCACAGCACTCCACAGCAAATGAGAGGCGTCGGGTCTGCTTGCGCCATCACCAAATCACCTCAAACGACAATACAAGCTAGCCACCAGCACCATCATCCCACATACTTTCCCTCTGGTGGCCATCAGCATCACCACCGCGGCCAATCCATGCCCAATCAGGGCATCAAATCGGAGGGAGGTGGCATGGAAGCATCGTCGTCCCTTCCGCACTCCCCTTTCGTGGTTCCCCCTCCCCACCCCTCCTCCTCTTCTTCTCCCTCCTCTCTCTCTGCCCCCTCCTTCTCCTCTCCCTCCTCCGCATCCTCCACCTCCTCCTCCACCCCACCATCGCTCGCGTTTGTGGTTCCTCCCGAGTACCTTCTAATGAATCACACTCATCGCATGGCAACCAAACTAATGGCTACTACCTGAGGTGCCAGGCATGAACTTAAAGAGCCAAGTGATTTGTGAGGTGAAGATAATCACATTCTTTCTGAAAGAATAATATAGATGATTGTTTTTCTTTTAAGAGTATTTAATTACATTGTGAAACTGTTTTAATCGGCATGCCTGTGGATTAGGCTATGTTTGTTCACGGTGCACTGAAAAAATTTCAGGTTATTTGGAAAGTATTGGGACAATTTTCCAGGAATGAAATACAAGCACAGTTTTGTGAACTTCCTTTTAGATACAGTTGTTTTGTTGCCCAAACTTGTGAAACTGAGACAGATTCCTTCATTATAATTCACTCAAAAATTCACTTGACCCTTGTTTTATTAAGACTACCTATTTGCTGGTTATTCATTTCCATCTAACAATTATTTATCACAATTAATTTTCTCTTTATTGTAACATAAGAGAGGTTGGTTAACTTCAGAAAATTTCATTTTTTTATGAAAAATTTTGATGAACTCACTTTGGCTCCATTCTCCAAAGTCATCAAAAGCAACTTAACAGGCAGTTAATGACTAATTTTTTCACATAATGTTTTTTTGCATATGAATGGCTGAAGCCATGTACATAATATTGAATTTTGTTTAGTATCAACATTGCATTGACGCCATCATATAGGGAGTGTATAGTATGTTAGATAGAATTAAAGATATCAAACAGAAAAAATGTTTCACAGTGCAGTGTCAGAATTTAAGGTAATTTAGTGTCCAATCCATTGTTCCCACATCACTCATAGTTCCTCGTGTAAAAATTGTTTGGCTGACTGAAAAAAATCTGTAGTATTGTAAATGTGACAAATTGCTGTTGAAAAGCCTTTGAAAGTGAAAATGCTTATCAAGTGAGAATGGTATATATCAACAAAGTCTGCTTTGTTAAACTTAATAATATTGATTACAATTTGAACTGTTAGTCAAAGTGGATGTTTAAGTTGTATTAAAGTTTTAAAAATTATTTCATTTAGCAAGTGAGCATGTGAAAATGATTGCAATAGTTGTTTAAATTTAAATGTACAAATGACAGATTATTAATATTAAATGTACCTTTCTTTATAAAATCATCTTTGTATCCTTCCCTAAAAATTTAAACATTTTATCGTGTGTTCATATTTTTTCCCTAAAATTCATGGTATTATGACTCAAAGATTCAAATGATCCCATATGGAAGTGAAACATTTCTTATAAATATTTAACAGACATTTTTAGGGTGGAGTCTTGGAATAATTACATCTCCACAGTTTAAAATGAGATTTCCAAAATTGTTATTTATTTTTCAAGTTTTCATTTCTTCCTTAGCAAAGTTATGAATTTCTGTCACAACAACAACTGTAAATTATTTAAAGATACAGCAAACAAGGTATTTCCATCAAATGCTTGAGCATAATGAAAAATGCTCAACTAATGTCATTAGTTTAAAAATATGAAACTATTTCTTTCACACCACTTCATTTGTTAATTCCATTTTGGTCAATGATGATGGACTTGATTCATATTGTTTATCAGTTGAATATATTTTTTAAATAATAAAAGCTACTTGGAATTTTATCTAATGTGTTTGATGAAGAACAGCTAATATGTAGACTGCCATAAGCATTTTTTAAAACTTGCCATACTTATAAATGCATTCCTTCATGATAATTACTTTTCAACCATTCACTAAGAAACAGAATGTTGGTGGAAAGTTTCTTGTTTTATTATTGATTTAATAATTTATCTATTGCCCAAAAAAGTATTTTTTTATGTTAAATATATGTTCATGTAGAATGATGATGGGCAGTGCAACACTAACTTAGTATTATGCCTCTCTCATTTAAATGCTAACCTCACCTTCACGTTATAAAAAAACGAGGCTATATTGACCCAATATGTGGCGGTATAACCACATAATAAATAAAAGACATACTAATTTTATCCATTTTCATGGATAACGCTGCTATTACTGCTTTGCTGGTAAATAACACCTAAAAACGCACTAGAAACTAACCTAAAGTAAACAAGGTCTCATTGGATATGTTCAAGGATAAAGAGTTGATTTTTTCCATACCCACACCATTGGGCCCCCACAGCAGTGTAGCATAAGACTTTAAGGCAACGTTATGAGGAAACTTGGAAAAAAGTGTGAGAAATTTGGAATGGATTTCAACTCTCTGCTAAGGAAATCCCAATTTTCTATTCTGTTTCCGTGATTTGGCAATAAAAGATATTTGGTTAGAGAGTTGGTCACCCATCAGTATTTTGGGGATCAAAAATTCACACTGAGTGAGTGGATGGGTAAAGAATGGGAAGAATTCCTCTGGAAGCAGAGAGGGTAACAACAAAAGCAGCATAGACACAATCACCATATTTTGTTTATAATAATTAACAGGGATGTACACAGGTTTCCCTTGGTAGGGGTGATTTTTGTCAAATTCATAGTTACTCAGTTGAAATATGCTATTTTGGTTATTTATTAATATCAAGGTTATTTATACCATATTTGGTTGTAATCCACAAGGTCAATTCTCTAGAAATACGTGTAAATGAAATATTGTTTTACCTTTTAGTGTGGTAGCCCTGCTATTTAGCTCCACTTTAAACATTTTGATATCATTATGATATGTTGTACATATATACAAAATTTATTTGAAATCCGATCAGCCAATTCCTTCCAATCCATAATTACTGAAAGAGTATAATTTGTAATTTTGGCAACCCTGTTTGGCTGATCTAGTCCAAATATGGTTTTATTGTTATATATATTTTTTTTTTGTCTCAGTTGCATTACACTCCAGTGCCCACAATGTCCCCTTCAATAGTTGCTACAATGTAAGGGTTATTCCCCCCTTACCCAATGACACTCCTGCCCCCCTTCTCTGACATTAGGAACTAGCCCATATACATCTTCTTGACTCTTTCTCTCTCCCTGGCCTCAACCTCCATTAACCCTATTAGCCCCCTTACAATGTCTCCTTAGTTACATTGTAGCTATTCGCGTTTTACCTTACCACACTCCCTCCTTATTGGCTATCCACCCTTCCCACTCCCCGCCTCCTCCAATCATCAACCTTCTCACATCACCCTGTCATTCCCCGCCCAGTGTGTACACTTTCAGTTACTCTATCTCCATCGCTGAAGAAGGGCATTGCCCGAAAAACTTACGTGTGTTTTTCTTGTGTGTGTGTTTTCTGTCTCTTCGACGCCACCAGCAGCCTGCCAACTTGGTCCTCAACTTGGTAAGTGTCCGCTGGGCTTCCTTCAACACCTTGTTGCCACCCTCATCACCACCTTTTATTTTCCTTAAGTTTATATATATATATCCTGGTGGTGTAGTGGTTAGCGTGTCGGTTTCCCATTACAAAGTTCCGGGGCTCAAATCCCATGAAAGGAGGTTAAAAAAATATCATCGGTGCCTGGCAGTAGGCAGCAGTACTGTCAGTATGGTATAGGGCCGAAAACAAATGATGTTGACTGGGTCTATATCCAATACAGCTGTAGGCGTGATCGGGACGATTTGAACGGCTACAGTACTGCGATGTGGAAAGCAAGAGGGAAACTACCACATTACAATCCCTAGTAATGATTATATGGTTGGACAATATGAGTTTTCTCGAGGTAAAACAATTCGGAAGTAAACTAGTCTCCCAATCAGATATCCTAGCGGGGACTGCCTTGAGGAAAACATTTGTCGAAAGGAATTTACGAATAGGCACTTGGAACGTAAGAATTATGAGAAAGGCAGGAAAGCTAGATAACTTGAAAGAAGAAATAGAGTTGACATTATAGGACTGAGTGAAACTAGATGGGAAGGAGAAGGACAGTTCGACTCGGAAGAGTTCACGGTAGTTTACTCTGGAGGAAATAGTGGGGAAAGGGGAGTAGCTCTAGTACTTAGGGAAGATATGATGAAAAGCGTTACAAAGATAATAGCAACGAATGATAGACTGATGGCAATAATGCTAAAAGCAGTCCAAGTGGACATGCTGATAATCCAGGTATATATGCCAACGTCAGCTCATGAAGATGAAGAAATTGAGGAGATTTATGAGCAAATTAATGACATTTACGAAGAAGTCAGAAGAGGAAAGGTAAACTACATAATAATGGGAGATTAGAACAGCATAGCCGGAGAAGGACAGGAAAAAAATGTTGTCGGGCAGTACGGACTTGGGAAGAGAAATCGAGGAGGGGAAAACCTGGTAAAATTCTGCATCAATAATGACATTGTAGTGTAGTTCAAAAACCATAAATGAAGGTTATACACATGGAAAGGCCCAGGAGATTACATCCTAGTAAAACAAAGATTCAGGAACAGCATAAAGACCGCCAAGGTATTACCAGGAGCAGACATTGATTCAGATCACAGCGTTCTAATAATTGACGTAAGTACAAAACTCAAACAAATAAGAAAAACGAGAAGTGAAAGACAGACATGGGACCTATAAAACTGAAAGAAAGGCAGGATATAGTCAGCATGGAGATGGAAGATCGCCTAAGAAATTTGAAAAACATACCAAAGACCGTGGATATAGAATGGAAAGAAATTAAAACCAGTATCAACGAGATAGGAAAGAGATAGGAAAACAAGGGAAGAAAATCAGAAATGCTGGAGAAAATGGATGAGAGACGAAAATGGGAAAACGTTAACAGTGAGTGGCCTCAGGATTTCCTAGAAGTAACAATGATCCCTCTAAAGAAGAAGCCAAAGGCAATGCAGTGTAAAGAATACAGAACGATAACCCTTCTGTCACACCCTTCGAAAATCATTACGAGAATTCTTAATAAAAGGTTGGAGAAAAAAGCAGAAGAAATGCTAGGGGAAGATCAATTCGGTTTCAGAAAAGGACCAGGAACTAGAGATGCTATAGGTGTAGAATCATATCAGAAAGGGAAATAGAGTACAGTCAAGATATCTGCGTATGTTTCGTAGACTGGCATAAGGCCTTTGGTAGAGTAAATAGAGTAATGCTGGTGAAGGTTTTAAAGGATATAGGTGTAGACAGGAAAGACAGGAGACTGATCAGGAATCTATATGTGAATCAAGTTTTAAAGATCAGGCTGGAGAATGCGGACACCTGCAGAATAAATATCGGTAGAGGAGCAAGACAGGGCTGCTGCCTCTCGCCAACCCTATTCAATATATATGGAGAAAGTGTAATGCAAGAAGCGTTAGAAGGCACAGGAGATTTTAAAATCGGAGGAAGGATTATAAGAGCAGTAAAATACGCGGATGATCAAGTACTTCTAGCAAGAAAGAAAGAAGAACACTAGTAAATGATAAATTGACTAGTAATAACAGGTAGAAAATGCGGTATGGAAATAAATACAGAAAAATTCAGGTCATTCGAATATCGGCCAAAGAAGAGAATCTGAACATAAATATTGGAGGAAAACCTTTAGAACAAGTTTCAGACTATAAATACCATGGAAGCATCATAACAAGAGAAGCAAAATATACGGATGAGATCAGGACTAGAATAGGAAAAGCAAAAGCGGCTTTCAGAAGAAAGAAACACCTACTTACGTGGAATATAAGAGAAGATATTCGCAAAAAGTTCGTAAAATGCTATGTATGGAGTATAGTTTTGTACTGGGCAGGAACATGGACGCTAAGGAAAAATGACATCAAATACTTGAAAACTTTGAAATGTGGACTTGAAGGAGAATGCTGAAGATAAAATGGACAGATATGATAAAAAACGATGAAGTGCTACGAAGTGTAGGAGAGAAGCGTATGATTATACAGACTATTAGAAAGAGGAAGGCAATCTGGGTTGGACATTACCTGAGGGGAGAGAATATGATTAAAGACGTGTTAGAAGGAAAACTAGACGGAAAAGGGGAAAGAGGTAGAAAAAGGTTTCAGCAGAAGTAATTTCCGTGTAATAATAATACACAATGTCAGAACGCGATCTCATGGTCATCATACTTACTGTGTAGTCAATCAAGTCTAAACGTGTCTTCCTAGTTGTCAATGTTCATTGTGTCTCATACAGTTGTGGGGTAGTGATGCCAGCTCTGCTTTCCGATTGCACCGTTAGTGAACAACGTGCTGTCAGCAGATTTTTGTGGTCAGAAGGGGTCAACCCCTCGGAGATTTACAGGAGAATGTTAGCACAGTATGGTAAAAAGTGTATAAGTCAAAGAAAAGTGTACGAATTGGTGGAAAGGTTCTAAGGTGACAGAACAAGTTTGCTTGATGAAGAATGTTCAGTGCATCCGACAAGTTCAAGAACAGCAAACAATCTTGATCGAGTTAATGCTCTCATACGAGAAAACACAAGGATTAATGTTACTGCTCTTACTGAAATGTCAGATATCAGCTATGGATCTGCGTATTTGATCATGCACGATGACCTGAAGTATCGCAAAGTTCATGCTATTCAGAGTAAACGCAGGGGATTGCTGTCAAAAATTGTTCTTTTGCATCATGACAATGCTTGACCTCATTCAGCCGCTGCAACCATTGAAACAATTCAAGAGCTAAAATTTTTAATTCTTCCTCACCCACCCTATAATCCGGACCTCGCCCCAAGTGATTGTCACCTTTTTGGTCCTCGGAAAGAAACAATGCTTTGACGTCGATTTTTACATAATGATAATGTCAAAGAAGCGGTGCATACTTGTCTGCAGGTACAACCGAAAATTTTCTTCTCAGGTGGCATTAAGAAGCTTGTGGAACGATTTAACAAGTGTTTGGTAAAGCAAGGGGACTACTTTGAAAAATAAAACTAAAAGTTTGTACATTTTAACTTTCTAGATTTAATAAAAAATAAATTGCCTTAAATTTTTGAATTACCTAGTATATAGACACACACACACAAACTCTCTCTCTCTCTCTCTCTGTTGCTGAAGAACGGCTTAAGCCCGAAGTGGGCTACTTCGGCACTCCCAGCGGCTCACCAACTCCGGTAAGTGTCCACAGGGCTCCCTCAAACACTTTGTTGCCACCGTCATCACTACTTTTCCTTTCCCTCAAGTACACACACACACACACATATCTTGTGGATGAAGGAATTTCCCACTTCTACCACACCTCTTGCCATAGGGTCTCACCCCTGCAGCAAACCTCGCTGCCTCACTTGCCCTATCCACCTACCCTCATCTTCTTTCTCGAGTCCCTCCACCAACATCGCCTACCCCATCACCTCTAGAAGCAACTGCACCACCCGTAATGTCATTTACCTCCTCACCTGCACCCTATGTCCCGCGTTTTACGTAGGCCCCACCAGCAACGCGTTAAACATCCGTATGAACGGTCACCGGAATAGCGTAATTCTCAGTCGCCCCCTTCCAGTTGCATTACACGTCAATGCCCACAGTGTACCCTTCAATAGTTGTTACAATGTAAGGGTTATTCCCGCCTTACGCAATGACACTCCTGCCCCCTTCTCCGACAATGGGAACTAGCCCAAATACATCTTCTTGACTATATCTCCCCCCCCTGGCCTCAACCACCGCTAATCATATTGGCCCCCTTACAATGTCTCCTTGTTACATTGTAGCTATCCGCGTTTTAACTTACCACACTCTCTCCTTATTGGCTATCCACCCTTCCCACTCTCCGTCTCCTTCAATCATCAACCTTCTCACATCATCCTGTCATTCCCCATCCAGTGTGTCACTTTCAGTTACTCTCTCTCCATCGATGATGAAGGGCATATGCCCGAAAAGCTTTCGTGTTTTTGTGTGCGTGTTTTATGTCTCTTCGACGCCCCCAGCAGCCTGCCAACTTGATCCTCAACTTGGTAAGTGTCCGCTGGGCTTCCTTCAATACCTTGTTGCCACCCTCATCACCACCTTTCCTTTTCCTTAAGTTTATATATATATATATATATATATATATATATATATATATATATATATATATATATATATATATATATATATATATGAAGTTCAAAAGGAAAACAAAAATTTTAATTGATAAATAAATTTTCCTATTTACAGTTTCACAATGTATTCTAGATTTCTAGATTTTGCATTTATTATTCTCCATTATAAATTATTATATCTTTCATTAAAGTCGTCTGAAAAATAAACACAAAAGAATGGCTTGGATACATCAGTCTCAAAACTTGATGCTCCAATGAAATATTCTTTGCTTTTTTGAGCTATCTCATTCGTGCAAAAAATGATTCGGCTTAGCGTTGGAATGTTGGAATCCCGGGGCCACCGTCGACGATGCGATTTTCCATCTTATTTTGTTTTACCAGTAAGCAACATGGACGCGACGCACCCAATCTCCAATGCGTAGCAACATCGTACTCTGCCCCACCGGGTTGGGTAGGTTGGTTAAAGTGTTTTGGTTAAAAATATTTCCACGAATAATTTATTTAAACATCGCGACGCACCCAATCTCCAATATGTATCAACATCGTACTCTGCTCCACCGGTTTGGGTGGGTTGTTTAAGCTGCTTTGGTTATAAAAAATTTCAACAAACAATTTATTTAAACATCTAATACACCAAGAAAATTAACATTTCATATTACTTTGCCTTAACATTTCCTTCTGCAGGACGTTCACTCCTGTCGATTTCTCGCACTAAAGTTAGGAATTTACACATCCACTCACGTTTTCTTACAACAGATAAACAGCACATTGTTGCTGTGAGACAATTATAAAACCGCACGAAAAACGACAAAAGAAGATCGAAAATCGCAACTATACGGCTGGCCCCGGGATTCAAAAGCTGTTCCAATGATTCTCACACATTAAATGAAGATTCCTCTTTTTTAGTGTCTGAGCTATTTATTATAATAAAACACATTCGAAAAATTGGATTCCATTCCTAAAGTGCTAGAAGAATATGATTCAGTTTACTAATTATATACCACACCTTTCCATCAGTAATTAAATTGCAGTTATATTATTGATTTTTGATAATAATAATCTGAGAATAAATATTAGATGAAATTATTTATGAGCAATTTCGAGCAATGGAAATGTTATAACTGTTGAATAAAACAGGTTAATTTATTATACAAGAATTACTTATCTAGAATTAAATATTTTTTATAAATTACCATTGATTTTAAAATTTTAATACAGAATTCAAAATTTTAAATAATTAAGTGATAATGGATTTATCAAATTAATGAACAACTTTAACGATTGAAATATAATGACAAAACTTTATACATATGGTTTTATACATTAAAAACTTCCAAGTATAATTTTATTAGGTATAAGTTTTTATTTCCCTTTATTTTCCACTGATTATCTTACAAGAAACTGTAATTTTCCAATCAATTTTAGTTGCATAGGGTGATAATTGTGGTGGTTGATATAGTGGTCATTACAGTTGTTATTGTTGTTATTTTTGTTATTATTATTGTTATCACTGTTGTTGATTTCCCTTGTTTTCCAGATACAGTTGTTGAAACTGGAGCATTTGTATTAACTGTCCTAGAGGTTGCTTAACATTGGTAGTTGTAATCAATGTTATTATTATTGTTGTCATGCTAAACAAAATTTGGAATGTAGTTTCCAATATCAATATTTGCAATGGCTTCCTCTAATGCGCCACGTATAACTTCTTCAACTTTCTCCATAATTGGTCCATTGAATAAACTCAAAACAGCCTTTGTTATTCCATTTACCATCCAATCCAGCACTGTTCCTAAACCCTTTACCTGCACTTGCTCTTGCCTGCATTCATATAAAGAAAAAACATGCATCAGAACATAAACTATATTGCCTGCCTTGAAACCTTATTATTTATAATAATTTTTATTTTCTATAAATAATTTGCTGTTGTAATACCATAGATCCAAAATTCAAAAGTCTTTGGACAATACAGTTTACAGATTTATGAATATTGTGAACTCAGAGTGGCATGGACCCCAGATTTTGGTTTAGCATAGAAATAGCTTTAAATGGTATTTGAATGCAGCAAATACAATTCTAAATGGATATATATAAATGGAACTAAATTATAGATAATAAAAAATATAGTAAACATAAAAAAAGCATATAAAAACAAAAACTATTAAACCTAACAAAACATTTTAAGTAATAAATAATAAAAATAAAGACATTAAAATTTATAGATGAAGATGCTTGGATGTACGGTTTCAGATAAAAATTAATGTATTTAAGTTGAAATATATGTATTCTTAATCCATGCATACAGGGACAGGTTGAAGTTTTCTGTGGGTCCTAGGCACTATGACTCATAGGCCTTTTAAATATTAAATGTATCATTATATAAAGGCATTCCTTACAGAGGAGGAGGAGGATATAACATATAGGAGGATACTTATGTTTAGGCACTTCCAGAATAGCTGGTGATTATAAATTTTTTCTTAGGTATGTTTTTGTGAAAAACCGGCGAGAAATAACGAAAATCTTGAAAAAGTGCAACAATGCGGCCGCTAAAAATTCGCAATTGTTTAAACAAATTTTCAAGGTTTATGTATTTCCGCATGTGCTACGGAGTTGAAATTTTTTTTAGAGGAAGGATTTGTAAAACAACGAAATTGGGATCATAGAAATTTTGATATTTTAATTTTTTTGGCAGTTAAAAATTCTTAAATTTAAAAAAAATAGGTAAATGTTTAGATACTACGAGTCGGGTTAGATAGCTGAAATTTTAAAGTTACTTAGAGTTTAGTCAATATAAACGAATAAACATTTCAGTGTATCCATGAAATTTTTATTGCGGCTGTTAAAAATGTTAAAAATTTAAACAATTAGAAAAATATTCTTTCACTTCTAGAAGTGCTACATCTTGAAAATTTGACAGAAATGTGTAGCATTAGTACCCCATAATGGTGAAAGTATAAAATTCTTAAAATTGGAAAGTTTGGGTATTGTTTTAATCTATTATTATTACATAAGGGAAAAACAAAAATCGCTGCAGAGGTGAGATCTTTAGAATTTAAAAAATATTTGTAATGATGAAATATCTGTCTGAAAAATGAATGTTTTTTAAGGTGAGATGAAATGCTTGCAGTATGCAAGCACCTTCTACTAGTATACTGTATGTATATAGAAGATGATGCTTAATTTGGGAAACATGGAGAAAAATATTGATTCCTCAATAAAACTTACAGTAATATATATTACTATACTATTTGAATTGTGCATGTTAGCGAGCTTCAATATGAGTGCTATACCAACCTCCTTATGCCAAATAATTATAAATAATGCATGGTGTGAATTTTAGTGCATGAAAAAACATTTATGTCAACATATTCTGGCCCTGTATGCATCGCACACCATGTACAAATAAATTAACAAAGAAAAACTCATAAACTTTAGTTCAACGATGGCTATTTGGTTCTGTGCTGGCTATTGTGTTTTTTCAACTTTAAATTATCAGTTGATTGTTAGTATCAAAATTTTATAAATATACATTTATATTTATTTTACATTTTATTTACACAAAAATTAATTTCATTCTAAATATATCCACACACAAAATTAAAGAATAAAACAAAACATTTGGTATTCACCATCCTCAGAAGGCATTTCACATCTTCCCTGAAAACTTTTCACAAACCCTTATTTGAGAACTTAATATATTTTAATGGCAGAAACAGAGTTTTGAATCTGAAGGATTTGGAAATGTTTAATGCAATCAATGTTTGACATAGCACCAATAAATGCCAATAAAGATAAAATATTTCATTGCAGCATTAACCTTATATTTTATAATGGGCCAAACCATTTTAAAGGTGTGATGCTGATCAGTATCATTTTATTTCATTACCATGAATTCAACAGTTAGTCAACAAGATCACATCTATAATAATCCAAGAGATTGATTAGCCAGAAATACACACACTCAACAAGATCACATTAGTTTCTATTTTCTTTCAAAATTCAAACCAATATTTTCACTTACCCTACTGACTTTATATGGAAATCATCCAATTGAGCAGTTTTATTTAACAAATCTACTTCTACTTTTAGCTGAAGGATTACATCAGTAGCTTGTCCATAAATTAATCCTGTAGGTCCAATGTCCATGATCTTGGCACTGAAGTTGTAGTTGAACTGAAATGAAATAAATGAATTGACATCGTCATTAAATCTTTTCTTATTACCTTAATGAAATTTAAATTGCTTCATCATATCTGCAATTTTTTATGAATGATTCAGTATTCTTTCTCAATTTAATGCAAAAAAAAATAATTTTGGAAATTCTTTTGCTAAATTACCAAAATAATAAAATTCCTTGTGTTTTATTATAATATAAATATTTTTGCCAAGTTTCTTTAAAATTACATTAACTGCAAATGGTTTTTCATTATGATATATAATAACAACACTGAATATGAATTTTATGTTTTTCTTAGCAAAATTTCTAAGATAAATAGTGATGGAGTATGTAACATGGCAGTGTTGTATTCAGTTGATATTGCTGTTATTATGTTTTTAATGCGACATACATATAATTTATAAGGCACATTGATTGCACAAATTGAAGTATTAAGTCATTAAAAAGGCCTAAAATGGATATTGAAAAATTAACAAAAATTATGAAATGGAATTCAAAATAAATTTTGAAATATAATATAGCAGTGGTGGCCTAGCCTGCTTACACTCAGAGCCGCTTATGATAATCTTCCTAAGTTTGTGACCCACAAGACACGCATTCTGCACACAAACATGTATGAACAGTAAGCATAACTTGTATTTGATGCAATACAGAGAGACTGCATGCCCATTAAACATCCCCAAAAGGTCTTACTCGCACAGCATTATTGCATTCTGACATGATAAGTGTTGATATGCCCTTGACTGTAAATGAATGAGAGCTGCACGTTAAGTTAAAAGAGCCGCATGCAGCTTATGAGCCATGGTTTGGCCAGCTCTGTAATGTAGTCATTTAGGGGAGAATAGCAGAGTAGATTGAGTGTTGGCCTTTCACATAGCTTGGTTTGAATCCTAACAGAGTCAGGTTTTTTAACTTGTATGTTGTGAGGAGAAAATGCAAGAACAGTATTCTGTCCATCGGAACAGATGTTATGCAGTGTGCCCTCTTAGTGCTTTTCAAAAGAGAGATTTCCTTCCTATATTCTGTGTATTTGTATGTCATTATCAACCTGAAAAGATGGTTATTTGATATGCTGCCAGCCTATCCATGTAAAACACAAGATGCACAGGAACCTCAAAAGAGGAGGCCCAACTTGGGCTGTAGTGCCATAGGTGATGATGATGAATACAATTATTTCATTAAAGTATTCATTTTTCTAGGCAACAAAATTCATTACACCAATAGATATAGAGGATTCTGTTTGATACATATTCACTTAAATACATTAAAGATTAACGTGCTAGCACATTTTAAACATGTTTTTTTAGTCAAATCCTTACACTTCGTTATCATCTTGGAGATCACAGACGGTCAATGTTAATGTTGTTTTGATTCAGTTAATTTCTTGGTCGAGGAAGAATGTAGCATATATAAAACAACTCAAGAAGCATGAGATAAATACAAACTATCAAGACTCCTAACTCAGGGTTAGATACTTTGTTACAGAATTTTAATTGCGCCAATGGCTAAAGTTCTTAGAAAAAGTCATTAATAACAAAGCAAAATTAAGACAATCTTTAATTTTATCCAATGTAGATATAAATATTCTCTGCTAAGTAATCCTAATGCATACATATTTAGAATAAACATTTACTTCTCCAAATAAATGCAGCTACTTAACATAAAAAGTTTTAAAATGTGTAAAAGAGGAAAAAATTTACAGATGAAATAAGAGCTTGGAAGTTCTGGTTCTGACCATTCCTGTTCTGACCTTAAATTTTTGAACTCTTACTGTAGTGTTCTGAGTGATAGAAAGAAGGAATGGTTTGGTTCCGGTTCTGGAACTGTCCCTAGTTTTAAAGAAATATGCTTTTTATTGATAAAATTTTACATGAGTTACAACTTTTTTCAATTATGTTAAGATGTTGTGAAAGTTTCTTATAAGTATAGTTACCAAAGGTCCTCTTTTAAAGAAAATTTATTTTTTTAATTAAAATTTTTTCCTCTCTTTTTTGGGTCTTTATTCTTCTGTTCTCTTTTTTAGGTTCAACATATTGAAATTGCATTGTTGCACTCAGTTTTTTTATTCATCCTAAGATGCTAATATATTTCAGCATACATTTGCATTTATATTCCAAACGGTTGGCTATATAAATATCAGACATTTTCTGGGGAACCTCTACGACATGGGTGAACAACCTTTAGTTAATGGCCAGTCACATTTGCAGTCATAAGGCTCTTGGTGGGCCATATTTAAACAACCTAGAGCTTATTAAAGTATGATATGAAAAAATTATTGTGGTTCTTTTCCATGGAATAATGCAACAAACTCGAGAAAAAGGCAGAATTATATCCCTTTGCCTGTTAAACATTTAGAAAATCCTAATATCATAGATGTATATTCAATACAAAATTTGGGTAATGGGTGAGGAAGGGATTAATTGAGTTATGAGCGACAGCACCCTCCCTCCCTCCCCCACCTCTCTTTTAACTGCACTCATTTTAATGCTATCTCCTATGTTAACATGCGAGGACTATGAAGGGCAGTATCTTGGAATGCATCCTGTGGCTTCAGGGATATGTCGTTATGTTGCCTGCACATCCCTGTGTGTTTGAGACCCTTGGCTTATGCATTACACCGTGATTTAATTTTAGCCAGAGTCGACCACCTTGAGGCTAGATAAATGCTGCCAACATCTGCCCAAGTTTGCCACATATAAGTTGTTTATAAAATGATTTGTATGTGACATTTTAGATTCATTTTAATTTATGTGATAAATACAAGTATTTTATAAGAAAAATTTTATTTGGTGGATAATGAATATTTAGTTTTATTTTTTTGATTGAATCAAGATATTGGATTTATATTTTCGTTTTCAAATTCATAAACTTTTCTCGAGTCTTCATCTTAAAATATCATCTTTGATCAATTAAACAACAAATTCAATTATTTAATAATATTCTTCTAATAGATTTCTATCTTTGGAAATATCAAGAATCGACTTCCACCCCACTATTTTGTTTTTAATGGAAGCATTCCTGAACGTAAATTTTAATAACATTGCTCCGGTTCAGGCTCAGGTTTCAACGATATTTTTCTGTTCCGATTCGGAATCCAGAAACAGGAACCATTTTGGAACCGTTCCTTGTTTCAGAACTGGAATTTTCCCAACCCTGGATGAAATACAGTAGAGCTTTAAATACTCTGTGGGCTGTCATTTTATTTTATCTAAATTGCATGATAAAATTGCAAATGCATCAGTCAGTATTTATATTTTAAAAAATATTTTTTTAAACTGCTTCTTAAGATTATAAAGTGAAATTAAATTTTAAAAACAACTTAGTTTTATATTCTTCCAGAATGTAAAACATTTTCTTACCAATAAATCGTTAAAGCCCATTTCAGCTGTGAGATACATTGTCTTATTCACATAGTCAAGAAGTACATCTCCACTACGATATATGGTAGAAAGATCCTGTGCAGAGCCCTCATTTAGGATTAGCTCTCCATGCCATTTGACTCCTGCCAGATCCTGTTGGATGCAATGAGTCCATAAATTTAATATTGAAAGTTATAAAATTATGGAGATAATATTTTAATAATGCTAACAAAGCAACACAGATTAAGAATAATCCATTGGCATTGATTATACATTCATTTTAAGGGTTCTTTAAAATATTTTTTGATTTAAAATATTGCTATTATTCATGAACAAGCGCTTAAAAAATACCTAACTCAGATATCTCCAATAGCTGCAA
This sequence comes from Tanypteryx hageni, assembly GCA_028673005.1. NCBI lineage: Eukaryota > Metazoa > Arthropoda > Insecta > Odonata > Petaluridae > Tanypteryx > Tanypteryx hageni. Next base: position 70,925,836 of record CM054118.1, read on the forward strand.
AATTGTTATAACCATACTGTGGCTATCTGAGACAAGTATTTTTTAAGTACTTGTTCTTGAATTTTCTCAGCTATAAGACAAGCTCAACAAATCCCTTTTGATTATTGCTATTATTTTTGCTGGAATATCATAGAAGACAGTTAATTTATTCTATCATTTATATTTAATTTATTCTGAACAACCAAAAAATGTGTCAGAATTGTTCTGGTCACTCATGAGATTTCATTCCTACTGGGGAAAATGTTAGCAGTTAATCATTCATGGTACATATGGACATGTGTCACAAAAAATATCTAGTCTCTAGTTGAAGAGCCTGTAATATGACTTGGAACCAAACTTCATGGAATTAAAGATTGGCAGGATAACATTTGCTTTTCGGCCAATGAAGGAGTTGTAATTGTAACATATTAACTGTGTTATTGCCTTATCTCTTAGAAAGTCTTACCACTGCACTGAATGAGCGTACAACATCAGAAAGGGGCAATGGATCAAGGCCATGCTTCTGCATGTAATCCTTTGCACTCTTGAGAAGAATGTCCACATATTCGTTTATATTGGCCCTGACATCAGGCCAATTAACTGGTAAGAGAATTCAATTGATTAGGCTTGGTGATAAAGTGAAACTGGAGGTTGTATGATCAAATGGACATTTTAATAAGGAATAGAGGAAAATTAGTAATACAGCATGATAATTACGTATTGTGATATTTACATAAATGCAAAGACATAATACATACGTATTTGAAAAATGAATTCTTTAACCCTCCCTCCCCCTCATCACATATTGCCACAAAAATTTAAGCCCCCCTTAAAATTATCACGAATTTTTCAACTCTTCCCCCCCTCCATATAAAGAAATACAGGATTTATTGTTTTGCTGCTGAACCCAAAGAGGTGTATATATCTATATATATATATATATATATATATATATATATATATATATATATATATATACATATATATAGCAAAATCTCATTACAATGAATTTCTTGAGGAGCGCGAATCATTTCATTGTACTTAAAATTTGTTCTAAGGAATATTGGCCAAAATTACTTCACAAGGTCCATTACTTGTTCAAATAAGTTCCTCTGCACTTTCATAACCTACTATAGTAGTAATTTAATTTATTGAAAATCCTTAATTAATAATAAATAAAATGCCAAAAATACTAGTTACTCAATGATTTGCATGATAATTGAAAGGAAGTGAAAAAAGCATTTTTGAAACAGTGAGGTTGCCTAATTTTCCAATTATTGTTGGCTTCCTCTTTTCAGTTTTTGATGAATTTCAACGAAAATGTCTAGTCAGTCATTGCTTGGATTCCCAGCCTCCTTTACAATGATTACACTTAATGGCAAGGGTACTATTCGGTAACAAGCGATAAAACATTCTTGTCCCATCGGTTTGAAAATACCATCTGAACTGTATTCATTCATTCACCTATCTAGCAAAATATCATTTACTTCCACAAAGATTAATTTTGATGCAGTTCCATACCATTCCCAAAATCTGTTGAGCCACCCAAAGCATGCCATGTCTGAGCTGATTTGCTATTTCAAATGCATTTTGCAGATCGAGTGGACCAATTACGGAAATGTTTCTAAAGTGAATATTTTGTAACCATTGGAAATTCTTTTTGCTTTAAAGTATTCCTAGTTAACCTTCCCTTGATGAGGAGAGAATGAAAAATAAACGAAAATGTTATTTTATTTTTAAAATATTTCATTTTACTGGATTTATTTGTAATAAGTAATTACATTCTAACAAGATTAAAAAAGCACTATTACTAAGGGAAGTTGGCCAGGATGTGGAAATATTTTTGTTATAGTGAAATTGTCATTATAATTTTTTTGAAATGAGATTTTGCTGTATATATATATATGGCGAGAGATAATCATGGTCCATAAACACTTTGGGGTGGATGCATATGTAATGAGATGGATTTGAGATATTTATATATATAAATTAATGACTGAAAACATATTTACATATTTTTAAACTCTTAGGATGAAACAATAGGTAAATAAATGAAATCCATGTCATTATATATGCATCCACCCCAAGGGGTTTATGGACCATGATTATCTCTTACCATAAAAATAGAAAATATATTAACTTTTATCCTTCAATGATGGGATTGCCTGTGGAGTTTTCAGAGCTGAATTTTCTATGAATTCTCATACTCCATCTTCTATTCTCCTAATACTGTAAGCAACAATAGATATACTAGAATTAAATGCCCGTTATCTTTTTTCTCTTTCTTCTATTTTCACTACTCCAGATAAATGTTTTATACTCCGAGTTACAACCGGTGCAACCGACCGACGGGTTCCTTTTATTGTCTTTAGTTACGAGTCTCTGGGTTCTTAGTGTACTTTTTGTGTGACCTATAAAATATTCTAATATGGGCATAACCGTTACAACACTAATAATTTAGTTTTAAATATGTGTTAAGTTTATTAACTTGAATATAAAATTTTGAATATGAAAATCCGAATTTTCATACATTATCATCAAAAACGATAAATCTGCCGAATACTTTGAAATCTTAAAAACGTTCCTGATCAGTAGCATATATTTAGAAGTGCCTATAAATTAGTATTCTAAATTAGAAGCATGTATTTAAGGTGGATACGTATCCTCTAAACAAAAATAAAAGTATAACTACATTTCATTAGTTTTTACTGAATTATTTCCTTATAACGTTAAACGTAACGGAAAACGAAATGTAGATTTTAGCGTAACGAAAAACCAAATCGCTTTTTTTGGCTATAAGGAAAAACGTAACGAATCGTTTTTTTTCGTTTGCCAGCACTGGTTTGTATGGATGGAATTGATGCTTCTTTACCCTTAAACTTAAGCTTAAGTAATTAGTATTCCCCAGTAACAAGCTGTGGCCGAATTTAAATTCCCTGAATTTTGCTAGATTGCATTATTTTCCTACTGATATGCTCTTCTTGAGAACTATAAACTTAAAAAACGCTCAAACAGAAGCATTTTAATGACAAAAATACTAACATATCCGCTCAAGTAATTAATTATCGGACAAAAAGTTCTGTTCCGAAGAATAGCGCACAGAACCTATAAAATATTCTTACGTAAAACATTACTCACAGTATTGTTGAGGATTGTCTCCATCCTCTTGTTTCTCTTCCGAACTTTCCTCTATGGAATTAAGGTCTTCATTTTCTAAAATTAATTCACTATCTTCCGTTGTCAATTTTATCGCCATGGTGAATGAAAAAAGAAAACTCGCTATAATTTCAAAAACTTTAAGAAATGCTACGAAGTATATACTGTGCACCAACTACAATTGATAACTGAATACAAAGTGAAATCTCAAAAGTATTCTAAGGCCTCTATGAGTAAAGCAACCAACCGTACTTAAGTATTCGGTACACATTTTACTGATTTTAATAAGGTGGTATATGTTTAATTTTTATATCTGATTTATAACCAATTCTCAAATATTATAATTCCTTATTGTGCATTAATATTATATTATTTATATTGATCAATGTACATATAAATAATTCCATTGCTGTATATGACATATCGATTAGTTTCATTTAAACGAGGCCTCCGAATTTCATTTTAAGAAAAGTTATATTTCCTCACTGGCACATGATGACCCCACCAACAGAAACAGCGCCAGCAAGAAGGCCTTCATCGTGGAGAAACTGCAAAATAACAGATAAGTTTTTCATTTTAATAGTTACATCTGTAAAAAATTAAATTTGATCTTTAGCTTAAATTACCGCGGCCATTTTTTGAACTTTCAAATGTAAAATGACGTGGAAATTCATACCGTAACCAGTTTTATATATCAGCCGCTGCCATATTTCATCATCCGCTTTGAATACTTTACGATAACTTTCTCAATTAGCCATTAACCATTCTATTCAATTCCTATTCTAGTATTTACGAAATGATTTAGAGTTTAAACTTATTTCAATTGAAATGTCATTTTCACGTTTGTAACGGGCCAATATTTTCAGAACTGATGAATTTTTCAAGCAAAAAATAAAAGAATTTCAGTGGATGGAATCGTTAAAACGACGTTTTACTAAATCTAAATTTTTTTGCAACTATGATGGAAATGCAGATTTAATAAGTGATATACTCAGGTGCTACAAAACCAATGATATACAAATTGGCGCTTATGGCGGCTACTTCTTTTTGAAACGCGACAATACCTCCTCCATTGTTTTATATGAGCTGCTCATGCAACATACTCGATACATTTTTAAATGTTAGCAGGATAATTCGATTATTACAGTTTCATTATATAAGGTGTTTCGACTTCAAGAACCCCGTTTAACGTTTGACACCGTCACCGGAAATAAAAAAAAAGTGAATGGATGAAGTGCCGCTTCATGAAAAATATAAAAGACGTGTTGCTATGTTAGCGCAAAGGAGAGGAAGATATTTTTGGCTATTTCATAAAGAAAAGGTGTTTATCGCTAACGACGATTTTTTTAATGGAAGAGAGAATGGAAATGAACGGCGAACCGAAGGGATCTGACGATGAAGAATTATTAAGCGTTGCACTCAGACTTTGTTGAAACCATGCGGAAGGCTGGAGGCGGGGCCGGATTCATATGTATGCACAATCACTTTCAAAAGTCGATCGCCACTTGTCCTCTTTCCAGTCCCGAAAGTGGCGCCGCTCCGTTTGTCGATCGACTTTTGAAAGTGACTGTACATCTTGAGGCCCTAAGCAATGTTAAGAGTACGAGACCCCATGCTATCTCCTTCCCTGGGCGCGCGTCTAAATTGTGGAATGTTGATAGGAAAATACAGTGGAACCCAGTAATAATTCGGATGTTGGAAGAACACACGTTTTTCAAAATTTCTCTCGTTTGAATAGTAAATAATTTGCGCTGTGGTGCGCTGTTGAGGAACTTTTTCGCTTACTGAATGAAAATAACCTGCTCTTCAGTTGCGTTTATCATTGATATCATTCTTACGCTCTATTCACTTTCTTTCATTGCTAAACTGCACCGGTAACTGGAGATCGTGTCGCCGTTGAGCCATTCTGACTCACTCGCTGTTTGTTAATCTTTGGGACACTCCTTGATTTACGGGCGGGAAACCATCACCGGTACATTCGGCCCTTCTTTCCATACGGTATTATTCGAAATTATTTGTCAAAATAGAGAGACTTATTTGGTGATTCCACATATAAATTGCTGCCCGCTTTGAGTTTACTTCACCGGATGATGTTGCATTGCAACGAAACCTAGGTCGTTTAAAATAAAAGTTTATGTGGGATTACCAAATATGTCTCTTTCTTTCTACAGTATGAAGAAATTCCACCAAGTGACTCCTGAAGCTATTAACTAAAGGATTTTTTTTGTTTTAGAATTAAATATCATGGATATTTGTCACACCAAGCCTTTGTGCTTGAAAAAGTTGTTTGGAAAAACATTTTTAACACTTAAATTTTAGATAAACATTGTGCTATAGTCAGAAAGAGATTAATCAGAGCGGCAAATAATATATTCATTGGGCTCATATGCTACAACAGAAGGAGCTATGAATGAAAGAATAGTTAGGAAAATGGGCCGAATCAGGCACACCTGACAAAGGGTTAATAGTTATGTATTTCTGCCAGTGTTACAACACATTATCCATACATTTTAGTACCTATTTTTCGCAATTACCGGTAACATGACAGTTTTCCAGATTAAAATAATTAGATTTAAACATTCCATACCTGTATGAAACGTCCTCTTCTCTTTCAAACTCACTCACACAACTGTATAAATCTGCAGCTGTTGGACTATATCGATTTTGGCGATATTTAAAGGTCTGAATCTGATTAAGCTTTGCCCCGTGACTCGAAAAAAACCACGTCATCCTCAGTTACACACTCGATTTCGTAATCTTTGAAGCCAAAGATATAAATTCTTTCTGATAAAATCTAAATGCAAAGTCAGTGCTGCGATAAATAACGCATTCAAAGTCTTTTTTAAGACCCAAGTAAAATCCCCGTTTTTGGTGTCTGATGCAATTTTTAATAGTTTCACAATAAGGTGAACGGAATTCTTCTAAACACAGATTTTTTAAAAATAAATCTTCGAAAAATCAGGATCGGGTCACCTGTAATCATGGGCATTTAATCTAATACTTCTAATTATGGTAATTGTGCTGTTTAATCACCCGTAAAATATCCCATACTAGCTGAAATTACCCGGCTTTGCTCGGATTTTTAAGTCAAGACAAAAAATATTGAGGAAGATTTGAGAATAAAGCCAAATAATGAAACCAGGTTAATTTTTAAGTGGAAGAAACTGCATGATATTATGTAACCAATAATCTGAAAAACATTAAAAACCTTAGGCAGGAATTGCAAGCTCTTAGGGATGCAACCGGTGGAAACGCTTTTAAAGATATATTCAAATTTAGCATAACCATACGTTATCTTATACAAAGGCTGATTATGTGGGTCTATTTGGTCACGTGGATATTTTAAAGTCAAACCTAAGAAACAAAATGAGTTCCCGGACTTGAAAATCCATTTTGGCGATAAAAAGTAGAATCACCTATTTTATTATTCGTATTTCGTCAAGTTTGTCTCATAATTCAGGAAATTCTGTTTATTAGCTATGCAATATTCCAGAACGATAAATAATACGTTGTTGTTTATTAGTATTGTTCTTCAAATATCTTATACTAGTAGAAGGTGCTTGCATACTGCAAGCATTCCATCTCACCTTGAAAAAACATTAATTTTTCAGACAGACATTTCATCATTACAAATAGTCTTTTAATTGTAAAGATTTCACCTCTGCAGCGAATTTCGTTTTTCCCACATGTAAAAATAATAGTTTAAAACAATCCTCAAATGTTGTAATTTTAAAAATTTTACACTTTCTTCATTATGGGGTACTAATGCTACACATTTTAGCCAAATTTTAAAGTTGTAGCATTTCTAGAAGTAAAATAATATTTTTCTAATTGTTTAAATTTAAATAATTTTTAACGGTCGCCTCATTTTATATATGGTGTAATTGAAATGATTATTTGTGTAAATTCACTACTCTGTAAATAATTTGAAAATTTCAGCTTCCTAGTTCATCCCGTAGTACCTAAACAGTTATCCATTTGTTTAAATTTTAAGAATTTTTAACTGCCAAACAAATTGAAGTATCAAAATTTTTTAATCCCTTATTCATTTTTTTATGAATTCTACTAATTAAAAAAATTTCAACTCTGTAGCACATGCGGAAATACATAAACCTTGAAAATTTGTTTAAACAATTGCGAATTTTTAGCGGCCGCATTGTTGCACTTTTTCAGGATTTTCGTTTTTTCTAGTCGGTTTTGCACAAAATCCTACCTATGAAAAAAATTTCAAATCTCCAGCACATCTGGAAGTGCCTAAACATTAGTATCCTCCTGTTATATGTTATCTCCTCCTCCTCTGTAAGGAACGTCTATATAGAATGATATATATATATATATATATATATATATATATATATATATATATATATATATATATATATACTAGTAGTTGGTGCTTGCATACTGCAAGCATTTCATCTCACCTTGAAAAAACATTAATTTTTCAGACAGATATTTCATCATTACAATTATTCTATTAATTCTAAAGATTTCACCTCAGCAGCGATTTTCGTTTTTCCCTCATGTAAAAATAATAGTTTAAAACAATCCTTAAATGTTGCAATTTTATAAATTTTACACTTTCTCCATTATGGGGTACTAATGCTACACATTTCAGCCAAATTTTAAAGTTGTAGCACTTCTAGAAGTAAAATAATATTTTTCTAATTGATTAAAATTTAAACATTTTTAACGGTTGCCGCAATATATATATGGAGAGATTGAAATGTTTATTTGTGCAAATGTACTGTTCTGTAAATAATTTGAAAATTGCAGCTTCCTAGCTCATCCCGTAATACCTAAAAATTTATTAAACTTTAATGTTCAATTGGGGTTAAAACAACCCCTAAAATTTACAATTTTAAAATTTTCGATTTTTATAGTTGGTTATAAAAAAGTTCTATAATCTTGCAAAATTTCAGCATCCTAAACTTATTAGATTGGTCTACACACTGGATTGCGTTTTCCCATGCTAACTTATGGGAGATATTCCGGGGTCTCTGGAGTCGAACCAAAGACACTGTAAGCAAAAGTGACAATAATTCCTAATAGATATTGCGGCCATCTAGCAACGCTGAAAATTTCAACTTTCTAGCTTACCGGAAAATGCCCATAATTAATTTACAAAAATGGCGCAATGCTTTTCTTATGGGGAAAAACGCATCTTTCGGAATTTCAGGAGTCGAACTCATGTCACTTATGTAAGAAGTTTCATTTTATCTGTAGGTTTCTCCATTGTATCTACAAAAACTAAAACTTTCAGCTGTCTAGCTCTTGTAGTTTGGGCTGGACATTAGTATCCTCCTATACGTTATCATTATATATCGACGACTCTTACAGAGGAGGATATAACATACTAGTAGTTGGTGCTTGCATACTGCAAGCATTTCATATCACCTTGAAAAGACATTCATTTTTCAGACAGACATTTCATCATTACAAATGTTCTTTTAATTCTAAAGATTTCACCTCCGTAGCGATTTCCGTTTTCCCCAAATGTAAAAATAATAGTTTTAAACAATCCCGAAATGTTGCAAATTAAAATTTTTTACACTTTCTCCATTATGAGGTACTAATGCTACACAATTTAGCAAAATTTTAAAGTTGTAGCACTTCTAGAAGTCAAATAATATTTTCTAATTGTTTACATTTAAATAATTTTTGACGGCCGCCGAAATTCATGTTTGGTAAAATTGAAATGTTTTTTGTGCTAGTTTACTACTTTGTACATAACTTGAAAATTTCAGCTCCATAGCTCATCCCGTAATGTCTAAACAGTTATCTATTTATTTAAACTTTAAGAATTTTTAACTGCCAAACAAATTAAAATATCAAAATTTGTATAATCCCGATTTCGTTTTTTTATGAATTCTACTTTTTAAAAAATTTCAACTCCATAGCACATGCGGAAATACATAATCCATGAAAATTTGTTTAAACAATTGCGAATTTTTAGCGGCCGCATTGTTGCACTTTTTCAAGATTTTCGTTTTTTCTAGTCGGTTTTGCACAAAATCCTATCTATGAAAAAAATTTCGAATCTCCAGCACATCTGGAAGTGCCTAAACATTAGTATCCTCCTATATGTTATGTGTTATATCCTCCTCTGTAAGAGTCGTCGATATATAATGATAACATATATATAACATACTAGTAGTTGGTGCTTGCATTTCATCTCACCTTGAAAAAACATTCATTTTTCAGACAGACATTTCATCATTACAAATAGTCTTTTAATTGTAAAGATTTCACCTCTGCAGCGAATTTCGTTTTTCCCACATGTAAAAATAATAGTTTAAAACAATCCTTAAATGTTGCAATTTTATAAATTTTACACTTTCTCCATTATGGGGTACTAATGCTACACATTTTAGCCAATTTTTAAAGTTGTAGCACTTCTAGAAGTAAAATAATTTTTTTCTAATTGTTTAAATTTAAACAATTTTAACGGCCGCCGCAATACATACATGATAAAATTGAAATGTTTATTTGTGCAAATTCACTACTCTGCAAATAATTTAAAAATTTCAGCTTCCTATCTCATCCCGTAGTACCTAAACAGTTATCAATTTGTTTAAACGTTAAGAATTTTTAACTGCCAAACAAATTAAAATATCAAAATTTGTAAAATCCCTATTTCGTTTTTTTAAGAATTCTACTTATAAAAAAAATTTCAACTCCGTGGCACATTCGGAAATACATAAACCTTGAAAATTTGTTTAAACAATTGCGAATTTTTAGCGGCCGCATTGTTGCACTTTTTCAAGATTTTCGTTTTTTCTAGTCGGTTTTGCACAAAATCCTAGCTAAGAAAAAAATTTCGAATCTCCAGCTTTTCTGGAAGTGCCTAAACATTAGTATCCTCCTGTTATCTCCTCCTCCTCTGTAAGGAACGTCTATATATAATGATAGGAGGATACTAATGTTTACGCACTTCCAGATGAGCTGGAGATTCGAAATTTTTTTCTTTGGTAGGATTTTGTACAAAACCGACTAGAAAAAACGAAAATCTTGAAAAAGTGCAACAATGCAGCCGCTAAAAATTTGCAATTGTTTAAACAAATTTTCATGGTTTATGTATTTCCGCATGTGCTACGGAGTTTAAATTTCTTTTGTAAGTAGAATTCTTAAAAAAACGAAATAGGGATTATACAAATTTTGGTATTTTAATTTGTTTGGCAGTTAAAAATTCTTAAAGTTTAAACAATTGGATAACTGTTTATGTACTACGGGATGAGCTAGGAAGCTGAAATTTTAAATTATTTACAGAGTAGTGAATTTACACAAATAATCATTTCAATTACACCATATATGAATTGCGGCAGCTGTTAAAAATTATTTAAATTTAAACAATTAGAAAAATATTATTATACTTCTAGAAATGCTACAACTTTAAAATTTGGCTAAAATATGTAGCATTAGTAGCCCATAATGGAGAAAGTATAAAATTTTTAAAATTGCAACATTTGGGGATTTTTTTAATCTATTATTTTTACATGTGGGAAAAACAAAAATCGCTGCGTCGTTGAAATCTTTAGAATTAAAAGAATATTTGTAATGATAAAATGTCTGCCTGAAAAATGAATGTTTTTTCAAGGTGAGATGAAATGCTTGCAGTATGCAAGCACCAACTACTAGTATGTTATATCCTCCTCCTCTGTAAGGAACGTCGTTATATAATGATTAGCTGAAATTATCCGGCGTTGCTCGAGTTTTTAAGTCAAGACAAACAATATTGACTAAGATTTGAAAATGAAACTAAGCAATGAAACCAGGTTAATTTTTAATATGAATAATTGGCTTAAGATCCAAACTTTACGAAACGTTCCCCATTCCTTAATTACGCGAGCGATGTTTACATTAACATTTACTATTTTATGTATTGTATTGTAAAGTTTTACCATTAATATAATTACGCATTAACGTCTTACTTAATATTCACATGGATAGATGCACCCAAGCCTTTAAAGAAGCAATAAAATTTTGTGGATTATTTGCCAAAACGTAAACAATAAACAACATTGCTCGGGTTTAAGGTTAAGAACAAATAATCATTGAAGAGTATACAGAAGTACTTTTAAGTATGAAAAAGTTGCAAGTTATTTGACTCAATTCAACGTTGTTCGGGTATATTGATAATAAAATTTTATTTGAGTGCTAATCATTCAATCAGAAGTGAGTTTGGCTCACTTTCAAAGATAATGAACTTTTTGAAAGCCAATATTGCGAATTTGATACTCGACTTCCGTTAATAAACGCTAATTTTCGAAACTAAACACAATTTTCTTAATTACTGAGAAACTTTCAGAATTTTTTGATACTACTAGGGTTATTAGTAATTTAAAGCCCAAATGAAAATTTGTCTACACTCATTCCCATGTTATTCAAATGGAAAAAAATAGAAGAAAAAATATTTAAAAAATAAAAATGGCCAATCAAATCAGTTTAAAAACCTCACTACACCACCTTTCTCTGCACTGCAATTAAAATGTTACCTTTCTCTTGCTTCTACGTTCTGTAGTTCTTGAATTTTAGAATCACATACATACATACACTTATTTTTATAGATACTAGTACAAAATCCCGTCAATATGACGGGTATGCGTGAATTAAATATTAAATTTAAGTCACATCCCATTCTTCCTCCTTTTCTCTCTTTCATTCTCCTACCTCATATTTTAAGTTTATATTCATCTTTTCCGATTTTTCGACATTTCATAAAGAGGTTGCAATGAAACAAAATCATGAAGGACAAAAACCGATTGAAAATTTATGTGAAGAGTTTCAAGTAAATTGAAAAGAAATAAACGCGTTGCGTAAAAACTTTAAGTCGGAAACGACTCTAATGCATTGTAATGATGGACAACTCAACATTTCAAATAGGAAGATACTTCACGCGTACATTGAAAATATCTCTTTGATTGCAAATTTTATTGGGCAGTTTAAAGCAAATTACTATATTAACAATATTTATGATTAATTTCTTTCGATAATTAAGCAAGATGGAAGATATTTGACGCATAGCCGGTGCATTTATAGTGATTAGAAAAAATGTGTGAATTAAAAAAGCTACTCACTAAGTTCTTTCGTCGTCAAGGTAAACAAAACAAAAAGCTAATTAAAATATTAGCGATCGTATGTTCAGTCGCATTTTTTCCACGCCTTAGAAATGGCACTGCAGTAACAAAACCTATCGTTCAAATAAAGCCATCATTAATGCCCTTTAGATTAAAATGCATTCAAATCCCAGCCTAGGTATTTTAGTATATTGTCATGAGATGGCGCGAGTGTAGCTTCACATAATCACCACGGGAGTGCATCCCCATGGGAATTATTAGAATCCATTTTGCTTTTGCTGTTGAACAGAGCAGATGCTATTTCTGTTGCTGGGGTTTCACAAACCCCACCACGGCACTGGCATTGGAGTTTTCTAGTCTTGAGAGCCTGCGGTGAGACAAACCAGTCTCCAACTAAACGAACAAATCAGCGAGGCAGATGCATGTTCTGCCTAAGATCTAAGGACAGAAAGACAAAATACGGATGTCACAATTGTAATAAATTTGTTTGTTTGGAGCACGTTGTTCCTTATTGTGAGGATTGTGTCAGGGGAGAAAAAGACTCTGAATGAAGTCATTGTATGTGAAATAATGAAACCAATTGTTTATTTTCTATTGTACCTTCTTATTTTTACCAGTTTAATAATTTAGCTTCCATTTGGTTTTTCATTGCACTATTTGTGTTTGAGAGAGTAGGGTTTCACGAATGCAATTATAGGATCAAGTTTCAATCCCAAATATTAAGTTTTAGTGATTCACATGTATTCGTTATTAACCATAATTCATAAATTGTTCAATTTAAATCAGCCCAATATGTATTTTGCATTTCTTTATCCAAAACTTTCCTTGGGGTGTATCATACCCCACCATAGTTTGTAAGAAAGTTTTTATTACTACTAATAACCTGTGCGCGTGTGTGTGTAGTCCTTATATTTAGCCTTAAGACTAAAACTTTAACAGTTAAATGCGTTCACTTTAATTATCCCCCCAGTTTCTTAAGTTTGTTTCCTTATCGCCCATTGGTGGGCCCTATCGGTCGGCTACCACCTCTCTGATACGAGTAGAATTAACGATATGGAAAATGTGGAAGTTTTTCCCTGCAAAAGAAATTTTTAAAACGGTTGCAATTTCCTATCGTGGTTAATACGCCGAAACGAGTTCGAAATTGCTACCTAACATTTTCCCTAAAATAAAAATTTAAGTTGTTGCTCCGTGAACATTTCGCAATGTTCGACGAAATTACCAACGGTTTTTTTAATACACAGCAATACATGCCATCTTCAGGTTGGCTGGTCGCCTTCTCTCCGAATCGTAGGCCGCTTCTCGATTCCCTCGCAGTCCACCCATCACAAGGTGGCAACCAAGCTCAGCTTAACGTCATTTTCAAATGTCGTATTAATTTCAGCTCTTGCTTCAAAACCAACTCTGCATTCATAGTCGAAATATTTGGAAATGAAAGAACTTGAATTGCCGTCTTCGTCATCGGAAATATAGCACCTCCTCCTGAAACAGAAATCGGCGATCGTTGGTTCTTCAAGGGTGCGAGCGTCGATCGGCAGTATTACCGATCACCAGCACGTCGGAAGCGAATTTTGCCGCGCCCGTGTAAGTCTCTCGCTTATATGCTAGTCCCTCGGGTCACGTGATCTCGTCTAAATGCTGGCGACCAAGGGTCGTGCCTCGGTGGTGGCAGGGTAACGTCCTCGCCTGCCAATCCCGCCTAGGTGGGTTTTTCTTCACCTAGGGCATGGATGTTTGTGATAGTCCTTGTTATTATGTTAATGAGCCCCTTGTAAAAGGCCGATTACGGCTGTTTAGGGGCCGCATGGAAATAAATAAAAAAAGGGGCGTTTTAAGAGCGAGCGATTGTCCCATTTGCGCTTGACTTGGCATCGGAAAGTCGAATCGAGAGTGTTATGACCATTTCGCGATGCCCACCGAAAATCTAATGTTACCTCTCCAGTTGAAAAGTCGCGACTTAAGCTCTTTAGCGATTCAAATAAATAATCCTGTCTAATTCGCTAATCAACAAATTAGAATCTTTTATTTATATTATACTTGTAAGGTCTTATTAAAAAACTTTCAAGAAATCAAGTAAGATAAATAATTATCCGTAATGAAAAATTTATTTGCTCAAAAAGTGGCATTATAATCATTCAATCTAATTTTATGTGATAGTTGAGGTAGTTTTTCTACTTTTATTATGATACATTTTTAATCGACATGAGGCAAAATACATAATTGCAGTCCCTCTTAAGCCTACGAAACATTTAATGTACATATTTCTGATTAAAATAGAAATTGATAGGGATTGGTGTGTTAAAACCATTTTATTTAGTAATGGCCGGATTCAACGGAGAGAACGCGTATTGATTTGATATTTGACGCTCATATTTTGAATCTCCATAACTAACCAAGAGTTTTTTTATTTAATGTTTGCGGCTGATTCGACTTTGAATTAATTAGCTCATCTCGTTCCCATAATGCTCAAAAGAATTCGTTTATCTGAATAGACCATCATGCAGTAAACTTTGCTTCGTATGAAGTAATAATGTCTTCCACGAAGTATAAAGACGAGAGAATGGTGAAGGATATCAGGAGGAAGTAAACTAGCTGTAGGTGAATCGCAGAAATCGGATTGTACTCATCCGTCAAATTCGGCTGGGATGTAGTACTCCATGAAGCAGGGAAGGTAAAGGGAGTTGGCGACGAAAGAAAGGGAAGCGAGGAAAGGAAGTAGGAAAGAGAGTGATAGGAAGAGCTGATGTTAGGTTTGCGATCGAGAAGAGAGTCAATTCGATCAATTTTTGCTATTCACAAGAAATACGAAAAACACAGCTAATGATAAATATAATATTCCTTTTTAAATATTTCTTATTTAACATCCAACTCTGTAATGATGAAGCCGTGCTTTACAGATAATAATTACGACAAACGGAGAAGAATAATAAAGCGGAACTTCGAGAAACCAAATTATATTTCCGGCTTTGACAGGTTTTCTGACATTACCCGTTTAAGAGAAAGGTTCAAAATTAACTATAGCTATTAATTTTTTTCGGTGTCCATAAAAAAATAATAACAACGTTATTACATTCATAGCCACATAATTTGAGTATAAAAGGCTAATTTATAAACACAATTATCATGAATTTATTAACATTATAATCGCGCTATTGTAAATATAATAAACATTGGAATTTAGTAAAAATTAAATTTTGCAAAATCGAGAATAACTAAAAAATTTTCAATTAAAATTCTCCTGTATTTACCGGCCAAAAGAATGAGTCTAGATTTTAAAACGATATTTCATAATCAAATCGCAATGCATAAATTTACGCTTGATGTCAAAAAATAAAAACAGTGTGCATCAAACAAAACGAAGTTTGTTCATCGTTGATCTCCACGTATTTCTGAAACTAATGAATGCATTAACTGCGAGACAGGTGCATTTGGAACATTCGCTAAGACGACATTACACCGGAACTGTGGAACTATGTCTAGTATTTCACGCCTTTTAGAGATCTAATTAGAAAAACGGTATCGGGAGAATGGATTTTCACTAAAGTTTTGGCCTTGACAGTATTCCGTCTAATATACGTAGTTTCTTCCTCTGGCAGGGGAAGTCAAACTTAACAAAGGGAGGTTAAGCAGTTGGCCCCCTTGGTGCTCCTCGTAAAGAGTAGACTAATGCCGGCACCGGGTTTTCCTCCTCTCTTGTGTATGTGTTCGGTGTGGAAGGAGTAATGGCTATAGGTAATAATCCAAGAGGATCATTAGCCAGAAATTTTATACAAAGAAACAAATTAAACTGACCTAGTACCAAAATAAAAAGCGATTCAAAAATTAATAGAGGAGCGTTTTTGCAGCAAAGTTATCCTTGTCTTTCCGAATTCAAAAATACATGACGAGATTTTCATGAGCAATCATAATTAAGTGCCATCTAAATTAATGCTATTTTCAATTCTGCCCGTGTCCTGGATTCATTATAGGATGATGAAGTCGACGTTTCTTATAATTCTCTCTTAAAGACAGCCGACTTGCCACCAAAGATGACGCTGAGCCGCCAATAAACGTTGCGTTTAGTCTCTTTTCTTTATTTTTCCCTGCAGAGAATTTTGAGATTTTTTTCGAGGTCTTTTTAAAATTTCCTTTACACTATGACAATGTATCTCCTTTGACAATTTCTCATTTGATTCACTTGATATTTTAGGCATTGCTCCCAAAGGGGCCAACGATTTTGAAACGGATTATTATGCGAAAAGGAATCACAATACAAGAAAGTCGTTTAAATTGCATCGCTTCTCTAAATTCACGCAAACATTACCTCAATCTGCAGGAATTGGGGCTTTTTACTGTAATGGGAGCATGTTGGCATTTTAAGGTTCGCTTCCAGAATTCGCTTATGTGTAAACAGAAGCCAGAAATAAAACGTGTATATTTTACCATTATGTAAGTTAAAAAACATATTAAGCTTGTTTCTCGTGAGCGTATTTATCATGAAAATAATCGGCACCATTTAAAAGTAAAATATTTAGATCCAGTAAAAGTTACGCTTCATACAATAATAATTCATTCGGTAAAAAAGTTTCATGGACCATCCTATGGACTAAATGAAGAACTTGGCCTAGGTTTGCAGACCGTGGGATCTCTTATACCCCATGGGATCAGCAAAATACTATTTCCATAAGAAAAAGCATGGGAAATGGTGTGGAGAACCCCCAAAATGCCATGCAGCCCTTCACTGATGTGTATATAAATATACCTAAATATTAACTTACGATCACGAGAAATAACTTATTTTACGGACGAAAGACTGGATATTTTAATTCTGTTCATATTTTGTCGTATTACATGTTAAATCGTTCGAAATTACCCTTTAAGCGCAACATTTACTAATATTTTCCGGGCGGCAACAAAGATAAATTTCTTAATTGTTGTCCTCTTCAAAGGGAGATAGCCACGTAAAGATTAATGCAAGGAAAATCCACGCCGTGTCGCGACGTGGAGGAAGAATAGCCAACGCCAAGATAAAGAGTGCAAATGGATTCATGCCTATATATAGTCTATGGATACTTTTAAAGTGAGTAAAATGATTTTTAAGGAATATTAGAACATCTTTTACCATTAACATTGAAAGATTTATCACAAGATAAATCGATACATCTACTTACATTTGTTCGGTAACCAAGTTGTTGTTTATTGTTTACGTTTTGCTGCTTTAAAGTCTTCGGTGCATCTATCCGTGTGAATATTAAGTAAGGCGTTAATGCGTAATTCTATTAATGATAAAACTTTACAATACATTGCATAAAATAGTAAATGCTAATGTAAACATTGCTTGCGTAATTAAGAAATGGGGAACGTTTGGTAAACTTGGCGTATTATCCTTCTATTTTTCAGCCTCGAGGTCAGTCAACATGTGCAAAGGGATATATAGTTTCTATCTTTTTTGAAACAAAAGCATTGATAAGAGAGATTAAATTTTCGATTCTGGCATATCTTTGTGGGAGAATATTTTGTCATCGATAACTAACAGTTATAATTCATTAAGATTATAATTGCGGAAAGGAGGAGTTTTGCCTTTGCATCTAACAGAATGGCGAAATGGATATGATTGCTGCCGGAAGATAATATGTAGTTATCGTAATATCGGAAATATCTTACCAGAGAAAATTCTGACCATCTTTCATTTTCTCCATGTTTACGTTTCGTTCTTTTCGTATTCATTTCTCATTTTTAAGATGAGGTTATCTATCCATTATCTAAACAGCGTCTTTATTTTCGAATTCTCTAGATTTAAATGTATATTTTAGAATGAGATATGTTTGGTCATTGCAACATAAATTGTATTGAACTGAAAATATAGCGAATGTGTCCTATAATGCAGGATTGAAATAATTGTTGATGTAAAATTATAAATTTTTATTTTCCATTATTCTTTCTCAAAGTCGATGCTGCACAAAAAAAGACGTAAATTTTGTATTCGTGCTGGTCCTGGTTTTTCTGGCGACCAAACAAAACATCACGAATATGACGTAAAGAATGACGTTTTCCAACCAGGCCAAAAAACCGAGTATTTAAATAACATTTCAATCGTAGGCTGGCGTATCTCTCTCATCCATGAGAATTAATTTTAGAGATTTCCGCAAATAACTCAGTTTACTCTTGATGTTCAATAAACGGTGGTCACAGAATCGAATCTCGTAAAGGAAAAAGCAGCACCAGTTTTGCGGATGGCGTCTCCTCGTTAGTGCTTGTTGTTGCCAATGATGTCTCCTATGTCGATGTTGGCCAGAGCGTTTTCCAGGGCTTTTCTGGCCTCCTTCTCCACCACCTCGATAATCGGTCCCTTGAACAGCTTGACGACCACCTTGGACAAGGCGTCGGCAACGAAGTCTGCGATCGTTCCTAGGCCGTTGAAATGGGTTTCGATTTTCCTAGTAATTTGGGAGAGAGGAATTCTTCCATCAGCTTACAGTAGTCGTGATATGGTTTTTGTGTTTTTACATTGAAAAATCTGATGTGGCTACCACATGACTTTCTCCATATCTGCAATATTTCTAAAAATTCCAAATAGGTTACATAATAATAAATATTTATGAAACTGCGAGAAAATTTTAGACTTTACGAAGAACAGAAATAAACTCAAACCATAGCCTTCTGATATTGGATATAGCCACAAAGCTCCAACAATTAAGAAAAGAAAAAGGAGCGTTACTAAGACGTAATAAGCGTCAATTGTTAACAATAGTCGTCGGTAGGTGGCATGGTGGTGGCAGCTAAAATATAAGATATCTCTTAAACAATGCATTATATGGGAAAATGTTTAAAACAAAGGTTGTATAAAATTAAATTTCCTACAACGTTTATTCCAATATATCTTTACATATATCAAATATTAAAGCAAATATTTCAAAATAACGGATAGGTTTTAGAATAAACACCCACTTCCGGTTGACCGATTTTTACCAAAAAAATCAGTTCTTGTGACTTTTGTAAAAATGTTAAATTTAAAATTTCGCGTTGACCTGATTAATAGTTTTTGAGTTAGAGCACCCACAAAAAGCTATCACATACACACACATACATGCACGCACGCACACACATATTATCGAGAAAATGGTCAAAACGTGTTCAGGGAACCTCAAAACGTATATTTCCGTTGAAATCTCGAAGTCGTTTTTTTTCATGAATACAATACTTTCTCCTATACTGCGTATATGGAGAAAGTGAAAACGATTTAGTGCCCTCCCTGTATAGTGCCACCCCCGCATACCGTCCATGCGTCGATGTGAACATAACTTCCGTCTTATGATTTCATATAGCATATACGTACCTCGATTTACCTCCACCCCACTCTAGCACTAAAATCAATGATGGACAACCGATGACGCTAAACCGAGGTTTGACTGTAATCAATTCATGTCACGGTTATATCCATGTTTTGGACAATCTATACCGTCGAACAGAGAGGAAAGGAAAACAACCCATTACTTCTCCATTTTTGGCGATTTTATTATTAATTTACTAGAACAGTGTTAAGCCCTCCCTCTCTGGATCCTTACTCCTCCTCTCTTTCACTCTTACATTACCTATCTTCTTCTTTCCTGTTTAAGGAGACGTTGAATCACTTTTATCAAGACTGAAGTTTAATCAGGTTGTTTTCGATTAAAAATAATTTGCGTGGAGGGTTAAAAATATCTTCTCCATTCTTTGTAGATGATTAATTGGCTAGTTTTCTTAATATTTGTTATTAAAATGGACTATAAAACGGAATAAGCAAGCCTGTCACTGTAATCAGTGTCTTCTAATCTCCGATTCGTAGATGAGTGTTTTAAGGACATTTATTTTATGGCACAGCTCGGCGCACTCTGATGAATCCGGTGAAAAAAGCTGCGTTACATTTAATTTTTTTACGACCTGCGGACTCCCGCGCAATGGGTATCTGAGAATATCAGTAAACATTTGCGTTTTCGAAGGAAATGAATAACTGTTACACATTACTTTCGTTCATAACAAAATATTGTGATCTCGCGCGAGAACACAATGGAGATGGATAATAGTAATCAGGTTACTTACATATCCGCTAACGACACACTGCCAGCTGTAAAACCGGTTTAGTGATGTTTTGTAAAGTTCAGTGGTCTAATTATAGTGCTCCATTATAATATTTGGCTTTATTTAAAAAATATATTACCATCTTGTTTTAAAATATCGTTAATTGGAGCCATCGCTGTGAGCTTCATACGGTTCTAAAGTGCAAATAAAAAAGACCAAAGAAATCGTTCTGCGCATTTTAAATCTCACATTTTTTATTTCAATGTCGCATTATCACAACATCGCACCAGTATTGGTATTTAGTAAATAAAAAAGGTTTTTGGTAACAAGTATGAATTTCTCTGCAAGTCTATTTTTACTAGAGAATCTATATCCTTCGAAATTTGTTGATGAATTCTAGAGCTTTGCTACAATAGATGGTTTAAAATTTTAATGTTGTCAATGTTTCATAAACTATTGTTTGATCTAAAATGTGTCCACTCGCTTAAGTGAAAAATAGTAAAAATAATAAAATCCTCCTAAAATAACTATTTTCAGGGATGATATAATTTAATCAGAGCGAATTTCACTTTGATCCAATATATCTTACATATGCGATATTGTCTTTACCAACCGACTTATTACTTCCCCTAAACTCGCTTACCCGACGTGGCTGATCTGCATGTCCTCCAGGTTGATGGTCTTCATCACCATGTCCACGCGCGCAACGAAGTAGATCTTCACGTCGTCTGTTCTGCCGATGACCTCTCCCTTCTTGGAAAGTTTCATGACCTTAGCGGTGAAGTCGTAGTTGAACTGGAAGAAAAAAACATGAGACTTATAAGAAAGTCCCATTTGACTCAATTGTACCGTTACTAGCTAGCTAGCCAAGTTAGTATCAACCAGATCCAACGGACGTCCTCCAAGGGATACATCAAAGAATACCCCTCGCTCTCAAATGGTGAGATTGCCAAACTAGAAATTTATAGAATTAAGCGATCTGGAAATCCTATGCAGACAGGCATTAACTATAATGTTGGGAATATTTTTTCTCGATTCAAAAATCTCTCCAAGAGGATGCTAGTCCATGTCGTCGTTTTAGCAGAGGGTTTTCTCGCGACTAGCAATGAGATGTGTCCATTGCGCAAATAAAGGAATTCTGCAGCAATTTCAATCATTTTTATTGAACTTCAGAGGGAAATTCGGCAAGCCGAAATAATTTTGAAAGGAAAAATCTAGAAGCTGTAGAAGGGGATTCTTTTGACCCTCTGTTCAGTCTCACTATACATACAAAAAAGTGGAACGGCATTGATTGAAGCTAAAATTCATTAATTTTTTGCAGGCCTCAGCCGCCTAATGACCATTTAAATAATCAACACTTGTCACCTTCCAGAGGCGATGTAATGACTCATTTTGCCCAATGAACCCTATTAACACTAGGGGTGGTTAGTGTGTTGGCCCCACCGTAGGATCTGCTAACAGAAGTGACACCCGGTTCGAATCCTTATGAGGATTTTTCCGAGGACGCTCCGGCCCCCTATTTGTGCGTGTTGGAACTAAGGTGACGAGGACGAGCCAATGAGGAAAGAGAAAATGAGGAGCACCCTCAAATCAACACTCCATCCTTCGCAAGGGACGTTGAGCAGTTGGCCTGGTGTTCTTCGTAAGAGCAGGCAAATTCCGGCACCGGGTTTCTCTCCTCCATTCCTGGTTATTCATTGCACTACTTCTAAGATACCCATCGTGAGTAGGAAAGAGGCGAATCGGCTGGACTCAGATAAGTAACCACTGATCAACATCTTAACACTCGGGAGTATGATAAACAGAAATAACTGAGGAGAAAACTTTTGAATCTTGGGGTAGCCCGGTTTCTACGCATCATTCATTTTATTAGGAATAAATTGTTAACTGGAGAGATTTTATTTCACCAATCTGTCTTTTGAATTTTTTTGTATATGTTTAATGAAAATGCAGCGCAGCACAACAACAAATGAAGTACTAAGGAAATCCTAATTGGGAAAACCCCTGATCTTTCAACCATTTACCTATGCTATTCTCGTTTAACGAACCAATCTCATTATAACTAAATCCAGTGCATCTAAGCGATCTATTAATCCCGCTTTTCAGCCGAAAATGGCTTTAAACTTCATTATAGTGTTAATGATCCAAGCCTGGATACCTTTGGTGTATTTACAAATTAAAAGCATTTAAGATATAATTTGTAGATGTTGCTTGTACTCAGTTATATTTAGGTGCAAGCCACATATGCTTTAAGCTCTTAGTAATAGAAGAAATATGCAGCATATCCACAAGAAACCCTTACAACTTTTAAATGTTGTGACTCTTTAATAAAGAAACATAATAAGATACAATCAATTATTATGCGTCCTTGCAAAAGAACTTTATTAATAGTTCTTTTATATGACAAAAAATCAAAGTTTTAAAGGTTTCTTGCGGACACACTGTCCGTTCCAAACATTTTCAATTGTTTTATATTGGTTGTTGAGGGCTGATCTGATCTGATCTGATCGTCAGGGCCACCGAGAGGAAAATCCCTGGGGTCCGAGCCTCTGAGAGGTCCGAGATTAAGAAACGTGATAACCCGGAGCAGCTGAATTTTCGGAATAAATTGGAAATAATTTTATCATTGAAAAAGTGCCCAAATCAGACCGCTTCCCGGGATCTGCCCAGGAACCCGATTCCATTTTTTAACCTACACCAAAAAACGGGGGCCCGGAAATTTCGTTTTCCCCGTGGCCCGTCCTTACTCTCGGCGACCCTGCCCATCGCTGCTACTTATACCAACACCTTAGCAAATCAACAAACTTTCCAAAGTGTAACAAGACTAGCAATCCTTACCACCAAGTCCTGAAATCCAATCTCTGCCTCGATGAGCATTTGTTTGTTCTTGTACTCCACGTTGACATCACCGCTGCGGAAGATGGTGCTCAGATCCTGGAGCCAACCGTGGGTCAGATCGAGTTCTCCGTACCACGTGATCCCCACAAGATCCTTCGAATTGAAGTCATTCTTATCTAATTATTAGGAACGCGTTAGTTGAAGCAAACAAATATTATATTTAATAAAATTATTTTGAAATCAATCGCCAAAGCCAAAAATGATAACCTGTTATTAGTGTCTCGAAATAAATGTTGCTCAAAGTAGAGCTTTTTGCTTTCTACATATTTTTTCATTTCATTGTTTCCTGGCACTCAATAATTTCTGAATATCCTAAAGATATTTGACTTCTTCACGAGCAGCTTATTTTAAGAAAGGTTAAAAGTGATTTTAATAAGACAGTTTAAGAAAAATTGAATCTGGCGCACCTTCACTTCAAATTCCTTGGTGATGTCGGGAAGTTCCTTTGGATCCAAACCATTTTCCATGATGAAGCTCTTGGCCTTTTCAAGCATGCGGTCCACGAAGTCATTCATGTTGACTTTGGGCCTTCTTGCGAACGTCCTGCAGTAAGAAATTGTCATTAATCCAATTCATTAAAAGGCAATCCAAGAGAGAGGCAGCATTGAACATGGGCTAATCTTATGTGGAAAAAAGACACAGATTTAAAATAATTAACGCTTAGTTCGCAAATTAGCTCTTTGTTTTTCTTTAAACATTCGTGTAATTTTCTATTCCTGCAATACGATCATCAGGCCCAATAGGCGCATTTGAAATAAAGGCTAAAATCGCCGTGACTCGGTTAATGGATGTGTAATCAAGAAGTCCACGGCATCATCCCCTTCTCACTTTCTTTAAACGGTCAAAAATCCCCTTTTACTGCTTTCCCCTTTCCCTCTTCTGTTTAAACCTATTTACGACAACATCCCTCGCGATTTCAACAACCACATTCACCATTTGTTCCATTTTCTGTTGTTCACTTTTTTTACATTTATTTTTCCCCAAACGTACCAAACACTTTCTCAAATTGTTTCTTTACTTATCGATTCATTTCCTTGATCTCATCCCATTGCTCTATTCCATGTCCCATCAATGCACTTCCGTCATTTCTCACCGAGTTAAAATCTCAGATCAGTTCATTACGATACAGATTAGTGAATTTTAACCGGCCTTGTGCCGCTGACATTATCCACCGACCACGTCATTCACTGCTTGATACAGGTGCGTGCGAGCCATGCGGCCGCTCACGGTCTTATATTAGGCAAGGCGGGTCCCGACTCGGGTAATAAGATGCGCTTATATGTGGAGTACGGTTGTAGTTTACTTTGCTTGGGACGCTGGATAATATGCTTTTATCATAATTTAACCAATTAAACGGTCCTTATGCCTTTATATTCGCATCTTTCATGGGTATCTTCGTATATTTTTCTATAAATCCCTAATCGAAATCCCGTCACTTCACCCGCTACAATTTTCCAACCATCGCTGTTTCTTCTTCTAGATGGAATGTAAGTAAATGAAGTTTTATATTCTAGGAGGAATATATTCTGGACATAAATTTCTAAGTAGAGAGGGAGAAAAATTATGAACTTCAGAATTTCTCTTCTTCTCTGATAAATAAAAAAATGAACTCTGCGTAATATATGCTTCCATTTTCAATGACGGGTTTGATATAATATTTTTATTTCAAGGTGAAATTTCTTGGGAGAACAAATCCAATTAGATAAATGTCAACATATAAAGGGAGAAAAATTCTGAACTTGAACGGTCAAGTTCACGCATAAAAACTATATTTACCCACATTCCTTTCAATTAGATGAATTTATTAATTTTGTTATACTTACGCGGGTTGGGCTCCATTTTGAACATCGGGAGCATAATCTCGGGCCAAAAAAGTCATAGATGCTCTCTCGTCTAATATCAAGAAAAAATAACCAAATTAATAATTATATACATGCCAACTATCTACTATATCATTAATACAAAATTATACAGCAGATAAACAAATCAAAGTAAATATTTTGCGACAATGCTTTAATTGTCATGATGTGAAATATTTCTTTAAATTTTAATTTAGGCGAAATCTTTTAAATTCCTTTGCCGTTTGAAATGATGCTACCTTGGCGAACATTTCTTCCTTGGCAGGAGATGGAAAGGATGAGGACAGCCAACACGCACAAGTACTTCATCTTGATAGCTACCTGAGACAAGCTGCAATTGATAAAAGGCGATTATATATATATATATATATATATATATATATATATATATATATATATATATAAAATATATTTTATACATATATATCGTTGCATATATCCAAAATTTAAATTAACTGCAAACTTCATTAAATTCTATATTGGTACGCTTAATTTTCTCAACAGCTCAGGCAGTAATTACATTTCATACTGCATTAATAATCAAAGCATGAAGATTTTTAAGAATTTCTTTGATTAACTATATAATTTTTTAACATTTTAAACAAAACGTTGATATAGCATTAACAAACGGTTGAAATTACCAATCAATGTTAGCATAAGCTGCGATGTTTTATACTCTATTTGTCGTTTCAAAATTTGATGCTGTCATTCTCTGTTGTTACATAATTGAATTGAAATTTTAAAAACCAAAATATTTTTGAGCTAGGCGATTTCATGTAATTTATGAAACAAACATACAGTTTCCCTCCGATTTTTGTGGGTCCTATTTTCACGCATTACTGCAGAAATTATGGTAGCAATTTTCAATGTTCGTAGAAGGTGAATGTCACTTATTCGTAAGCACCGATGACAGCACGCATTGTTCGTTCACTGGGGCCCAAGGAAGAGCGCAATTTCCTCTCGACAACAAAACAAGTGCATGCATACTAAAAAGGTAGTGGTGTTATGACGCACGCTTAGAAAGAGATGATGAGTGGTAAGCGATATGTCCGCATGATATTATTCTCTCAATCAGAGACGCAGTGAAGGACTCCGCAGCAATCATAAACCTTTAAACTACCACCCTCATGCTATAAGAATCTGTTAAAAAACAAGATGGAAAATTATACTCCATAAATGGAATACACAAAGATTTCAAAGTCGTTCTTTATGGGAAATACGTATGAAACGGTATCGAAAGATTGAGCGATTCTAGAATTTTTAACTCCAAAACTATAACTCGTAATTATATGGTCATGCGGATGTTCTTGTAGTAAATGAAGTCCTCTATCGGAATACATTTTTTACTCTTTACCTTACAGATCATATAAGAGCTTGGGATAGAAATATATGAATTTTTAATTGTTGTTTGCCGATAGAACCATCTTAGCGAGTGATGTAAATAAATCGTGATTTAAAGCCTGGGATATTCTCGAATTTTTGTCTCCGAAACTATAACTCTTAATTATGTGCTCCCTCGGACATCTATGTGGTAAATTATGGGCTCTATTCGAATAAAATTTTTAATCAATACCTCAAAGATCATATAAGAGCATGGTAGAAAAATATATGATATTTAATTGTTGTTTTCCGATGAAATCGTCGTATCAACCGACATAAACAAAATATGCGATGTTTTGCTCGGGATTTTTCGAATTTTTATCACCAAAACTATAACTCGTAATTATGTGGTATTGCGGACTTTATTGTGGTCCTCTATCCAAAGGAATTTTTTAATCTATACCTTACAAATCATATAAGGACTAGGGAGCGAAATACATGGTATTTAATTGTTGCTTGGCGGATGCCATTTAACGAGATGTGACTATTAGTATATTAAAGTAATTATGTAAAGTTGAAGTTCTAATCGACGGACTCAATTCAAAATCACAATTGGGCGGTAAATATTATTAAGGGTCACTCCTAATTAATTTAATTTAAACCCGTCCAGCGGTTTATGAGATCAAGTTACGACGGAAAGACGGACGAAAGGAGTTCTGCTACTACAGCTTTGCTGGTAAAGGACGCCTAAAAACGCTAGTGCTCTTCGCGAAATTTAACGCTTTCCCAATTTTTGTGGATATTTCTTTTATTAAACTCCACCGTCTTCACCTAACGGATTGGGCTAGCAGCCTATTCTGGAACCCATTGTATACATGTAAGTACAACGATCTTTTAAGCGAATGAGTACTAACCAATTGCACGACCCTAAACCTGAAGGGTTAAACTTATGAATACAAAAAAAACTTCATACTTGTTTGAATGTAACATTGAGAACAGCGGAAATGGAAATGATAAAATTCACGCTCTATGCAAAGTAATCGAAAAAAATGAATTTCTCACCTGAAAAATATTCCCTTGTCTCGGAATTCTATCCTCAAATACCCTTCGCTAGCTTTCCTGAAAGTAGAACTCAATCTGCCTCTACACACGTATATATATCATAGATGTCACACGTAAAATCACTGCTTCTCTATCTCGGTTTTTTAAATTGTTAAAAGGTAGCATAAGAGTAATTGCTTCTGAGAAGGCGATAAGGTAAGCTATTACAACCAATTACTGCGATATAAATCCCATTACTGGCGTGTCTTTAACGTTAAATTTCTCATCTTTATTAACACAGGTGCGTTGAAATACAGAAGGCGCCGCTTAATTTGCACGCATTGCGTTCAACGTAATTCATTATTTATTCGATTATCCTTAATACGGCGAGGTTGAGGCCACATGGGCCCTTCTTCCACCTAACCGTTTTAATACACAGTATAATTAATTGAATTTATATGTACATAATTCAGTGCAAATCAAAACAGTGAAATGAAAATTATTTCAAGGGATACATAAATAAGAATAAAATTAAGAAAAGTACATCGCCTATATACACGACAGTAAAATAATGTCAAATCGTCATAAAAAAAGACTGTCCAGTCTGCTGATGGTTATAGTGATTGTGCTGGCATTTAAATGAAGGAGAGAAGAGAAAAATACAGAGGGAAGCTTTACCTTTTTATGAGGACCTAATGCTAGCTAAGTATTTAGCGCAATATTTTCTAAACTGGTTAACGTCATTGGCAGAGTAAATGTGAAAGGGGAGAGAGTTCCAAAGATTTCAGGCGGTAACGGTAAAGGATTTATTATGAAAACTGTTACGATGAGCGGGAATAAGTAGTTTGGATGAGTCTCGGGTACTCAAAGAGTACCCAGAATTAATTTGAAGTTGTGGGTTATGTATCTAGGCGAGGAAGAGGTGAGGATACTTCTTAGCTGCGTTAGGATATGCATCTTTCTACGTTTATATTATACTTATTTATATTATAAATATATCTAACATGTGAGTTATAGGTTCTGGTGCTTTTGTGACAAGTCTTGTTTTAAATCTAGAAAAACAGAATCACAATAGTCGAAATGAGGAATTACAGGAAAATTTATAAGTAGAATTTATAGCTTTACTGGGAGTATGTTTTTAGGTAACCTAAGTGAATAATCGATTTTTCGGCTAATTTCGTTTACATGGTTTACAACCAGCAGTGTATCATTCATAATAACACCAAGATTTTTTACTGACTTGGAAAACGGTACAGGGGTGGAGTTAATTAAGACTGGGTCTATATTCGACTTTTGTAATTTAAAAAGTAATTTAGGGTAGCAGAATATTATCGATTGAGATTTTAAGGGGTTTAACATTAAGCCATTACAATCACTCCAGGAAATGAGCGATTTTATAACACTATCCATGGAATCAATTCTGTTATTGATTTGAGATATTTGAGTTCATATGTATATTTGCAGATTGTCAGCAAAAAGATGGTGCTGGCAGTGATAAATTGAGTTAAAAGTATCGTTAATATATAAGGCAAAGAATAATGGTCCTAATGAAGATCCTTGGGTACAACCACGGGAGATATTACATTAATCGGCTGGTTGTAACGATCGGAAGACTTCCTTAAATGACATTTTGCATTGGAATTCCGCGTTTGTTTACAATAACCGGCATATAAAAATAACCAGCGATAATGCTAAGTTGCACCGCTACTTATGTATCAAAAGGTCCCGATCCATATTTGAACGCAGTGTCGAAAAAATTTTATCATTTCTCACAGTAAATTAATTTTTATTTAAAAAAGTTCGGTTATCCTCGTTGGAGCTAAAATAGGTGGCATGTTTACCAGGAGCCGTTCGAAAAGTCCAAATACTGCGGAAGCAAACGTGTAACTTTTACTGGAGCTTAATTATTTTGAGAAAAGTCTAAAAGAAAAAGGTTTCTGCCTTCTTTTCGATTCTCCCTTAAATTTTCCGTCCCAGGAAAGTTATAATTCACGAAAGAGAAAGACATCCATCGGCGGAAAAAAGAACCGCGATTGATCTTAATCCGTCCCGAAACCAACCAAACCTGCAAAGTCTTAAATTTTTAACGGCCTTGAAATTAACATTTTAAAATTATTTTCGAACGTTTGAATTTGATCATAGAATCTCCACTTGCCTTTGGGTGGGCTATTCGATTTACGCTTGTATTAATAAATTTCAACATGCTCAGAATAGAGAATTTATACTTGGGTGTGCTAAGAGAAGCTCAGTTTTTAAAGGCGACGCGAATATAACGAAGCAAAATGAAATATCGGGAACGATGAACCATTGGTCTAGAACAAGTGGTTCTCAAACTGTTGCCGCGGTACACTTGTGTAGGGGTGCCGCGAAATCTTTGTTTAGTAAATGAATCAATGATTTGCATGTGTTGTTGGGTAATTAGGGAAATAATTTTTCTTCTAATAAATTGATTTAGCATCAACAAATGGATGTGTCCAAAGGTTGTAATATCCGTATCTAAAATATATAAAGCTTGTCACAAGACTGAGGTGCGGATAAACCCTCTTTATCTTTAAAAGTGTGCCGCGGCTCAAAAATGTTGAGAACAACTGTTCTAGAAAATATTCTGGAAATGTAAGAGTACCTTTATTTGTTTTAATCGGTTTACAATGTTTGTCGCTAGGAAGCTTTTGCCTCGTACGGGGGATACCACGTGAAGGTGAGGTTAGCGTTTAAATGAGAGAGGCTTCAAAGATAATTTAGCGTTGTTTTGTTCATCATCATTTTACATAAACATATTTTACATAAAAATACTCTTTTTTGGATAATTTATACTTCCAAAATGACATTAAGATTAGAACGCAATCAATTTTATATTAAAATTTTAGACGTTTCCCTATCTGCCTCTGTAATGTATTCAAAACTCAAACCTTTCAATAATTCCTGTCTCATATACCTAAGGTTTTCGATGAATTGGTGACTGTATAAGGCGTATAAGAATGGCAACGGCGAGTAGAAAATCCCACGTCTGGTAGGTCCTCGCATAAACCTTACACCCAATATTTTGGCTCGACAAATCCTGAGAAAAAAAGCATTAGAATTGTGCCAGTAATACCGGTTATAGTTAGAAATTAATAATATTTGTTATATCCCAGAAGAGACTAGTCTTCTTCCAATAAACACAGGAAGTAGAGATCGCCGTTTTCTGTTGACGGCATACGAACAGGCACGTTTGCATATAGGATGCAAAATTCACAACTTACGAATACAAAGAATATATTTTCACGTTAATTTAACTTGGAATTCGCAGAGTTCTATGTAGCGTCGATTTAAAAACTATTGCGGGAATTTTGAAAGAAAAAAAGCTACAAGACGACTCAACTTATTTAATCTCTAAAACTCGAAATAAATCTCGTCTTGAAAGCGCATAAATACGGCCCCAGTGTCTCTAAAATATTTCTCCTCCATATTGCTACATCCAACACGTTTAATTCTAATAAAATGCGCGTAACCCGTTGTGCTCAAAGCCCCTCTTAATCGGCGGCAGAGGCAAAAATATTTACCGAGTGATTCCGAGCAACTAGAACAGATGGGAATTCAGTGTCTTCACCAACTGAGTATTACGAAAACGCTCTTATCCCGTCACTTTCTCGGTTGGTCGAGATAAAATGCTCTAGTTCAGTGCTATTATCATTTGCAGGTCTTAAGTAACTTCTTAAGATAAGTTATTTTTAATAAAACGTGCAAGATTACAAAATTTTGAACAGATCTATTGAAAGCTTATGGCACCTGCGCATCAACACGAATTCAGCATGGAAGAGTCCATTCTCGAAAGCGAGCTACGCGGGGGTGAGGGTATATATGCATGGGGTAATCAGTCATTCTCGTTTGAGACTGTCGCCTAGTGCCTTCGCAGCCGATCTTTCTGCTTCGCTCCACTGAACCTTAGTTGTTTCGTTATTATCCACTCGTTATTTCTTGTTATTGTTCATTTGCTTCGCAGTTATTGCTTTTTGTTTTCATTCCCGTTATTGATCCTCGTTTTTTGTTGTAAGAGTTGATTGCTGTTTTGTTTTCACGTTTTATCGTTGTTTATTTCGTTGTTCTGATTGCTGTTTTGTTATCGTGTATTAGTTATTCACTGTTACTCTTTGATTCGTTTTCCTTAGTTATTTTGTACTGTTAGCCGTGATTTTAATCTTATTATCATGGATACAGTTCCGTCGCCATCCAAGTTAGGGAATAAAAAAGTGACCCATGGTTAAGCACTAGAAATCATTCACAATGTTTTGATGTTTATGAAGAAAGAAGCAGCGGAAGGGATCATTATTCCTATTAAAAGTGTTCAGTCACTGAAAGTGAGGAGGATTAGTTTTAGTTGTGTAGTAGTTAGTGTTTTTTGTGTATTGTTTTCAGTATTCGCCTATTCGTATACTCATCGTATAACTAATATGTAGCACAGAATAAGTTGCTTCCATTGTAATGTATTGAACGCTTTCGATGTTGCATTGCATTTAGTGCAAATAAATGTTGGCGGATAGCCAATTACTTTAATTTTCGTCTTTCAAAACGTCCCTATTCCCCAATTTGTAACACATACTTTTCAATTGCGTATCTTACTTCGCGTAAGTTCCCGCCAATTCAAATGACTTGCCTGTCCCGCAGAGCTCCGCTCAATTATTTCACTTTCCCTTATGCTTCCCCCCTCCACAACCACCTTCCCCTACATCACGAGACTCTTCGCGCATTTAGGTGCCATAAGCTTTCAATAGAACTGTACGCTATAGCCCTCACAGATATTCTGCAAATAACCTTGTAAGTTTATCGCAATGACGTAATGCCATTTCAGTGACTTTCGAAAACCTTAATTGGTGCCTCCAAGGTGTGTGCGTGAAAAGCTGGTGAAAGACCGAAAAAATGATTATTCAAATTTTTTATAAAACTAAACAAAATTACTACATAGATGTGGAGGTTCATTAATGTTACAATTTGCTGTTTAACTTAAAGCCACCGTTAGTCGTAACTGTGGAAAAATACACGGACCTCTTAACTTACACTCGGTTAAGGTTCTTAACCCCTTGAGGTTTCTGA
Source organism: Tanypteryx hageni (assembly GCA_028673005.1). Taxonomy (NCBI): domain Eukaryota; kingdom Metazoa; phylum Arthropoda; class Insecta; order Odonata; family Petaluridae; genus Tanypteryx; species Tanypteryx hageni. Next base: position 70,958,273 of record CM054118.1, read on the forward strand.
ATGTAGCTAATTATTAGAACTAATTCAAGGGTTTGGTTCCATAAATTTGAAACGACTGACTTTCAAATAAGGACTGAAGTTTTGTTCAGAAGTCTTTTTTTCGTTTTGTTGCATTTGTAAATATGTAATACCATTTTATTTTATCGCAGAATTGAGCAAAAAATTTCAAGTGGCTCAATGTTGCTGGTCTTGTCTGCGAGAAAGATTCAATCGTTAAAATATCCCGTTGCTTAAGAACTTAATTCATTTTTAACGTTTCTTTATCCACTTAGAAACTTTACGTAGATGAGATAAAATGCATTTTGGTAAAAGTGCTTCGCCGACCTCATAACATCACTTATTGAGATAAAGGTTCAGACAAAGTGAAGACTCTAAAGTGAGATAATTTTGTATCGTCTTTTTAATTCACTTACCTTTAGCCTTCAAACTGGAAAAGCATATCTGATTAACGTAAGAGAATTGCTGCGCCATTCCAGGACAAATCGCTTTCTTCAGATTTCAAGATTCAAAGTCTACCCTTTGAAAGAAATACAGCTAATGACGCCATCAGAGGCTGGTTTTTCAGGCGTTCGACGGTGGGAGTTGCATAGCGCGACATCTTTCGCAGAAGAGCAAAGGTTAAATATTTAGCCTATTATTATTATTATTATTATCATATCTGTGAATAAACTCGATGGGTAAGATTTTAGAGTATAAACGTGGCATTTATTTCTTTTAAACGGATGCGATTTCTTCCTGTCATAGCCCACAGAATTTGCGTTCTGAGCAACTATGCAAACTTAATTTCTCGCTGGATGTAATTTTTGTTTAATATGTGGATTCATACAAGGATGTGACGGACGTATGCGTTTGGTTCTCTGTGACGTAGTGTTTGCCTTTTTGCAGCTTTCGAAATCACGGAAGTAATGGGAACATAAAAAAATTATATTTTTCAAGCTAGAAAGAAAACTAATACGTTCCTTTTCAATATTATTTTATTTCAAACGAAGTTACAAAAAGCGCTCTTGGACGCCTCGGTCGTATAGACTAGAGGGAGGTTCCTTAACGGCCTCCTCGCAGTATTGATGGTGGAACGTAAGGCTTTGGGTCGAACTTGGACACGATATCGTCGATGATTTCCTTTATCCTCTTTCCCACATCTCCGTCCATGATGTCGCGGAGGGCGGAAGACACCCATTCGCCGATCTTTTGAACAATCCACTTGAATGTGTCCAATCCTGTGATGTCCACCAAGAGTTGCCTGCCGAAAATAAGCGAGGGAGGATTAAGGATGGCAATTTTCCACTGCTCCAGTTCCCGCATTATTATATATGCGTGCGTGTGTGTGCATATATATATATACACACACGAGTTGTCGGTGCTTGAATATTGGAAGCGCTAAAAATCACCATATACCAAGATCTAAACTCGTAAATAAACCAACGCGATCTCCAGGGCAACAGAATTTCAGCCACGTGGAGCCAGTAAGTATTAGATAATAAATTCCATGAATTCTAGTAGAATATTTATAATTTTCCGCCAAATTAAAGCAACTATTCGTAATTTCCAAATTCTCTGGCAATTGGCTTGTGCCCAAGTTTTCGTATTTCAAGTTTCGTGACTCAGATCGCCCTACATGAGCATTAAGAATAATCATCATTAAGACAATACTCTATACACTAAATTTATGGAAAAATTAGGATATTTTCTATTAATATTATGGCATCAGCATCCATGCCTTTAGAATGTATTTGGATAAAAATATCGAGAAAGAGGTATGACGCCATTATGTTCAACAATTGAAATGAGTTAAAATTTCTAGAAACAAATCATTAAAATACTTTTTACATTTTACCGTCACTACTATCAGGGTTGCTTCTCATATTGTGATCTATTATAGTCCTAGAGAAAAACAAACCTATTTGTTCCTCCCTATATTTGATATCCCAAATTTAATCGTCGTGTTTGTGCTTTCAGTAATAAGTGAGAATTACAATTATCTATGATACGCTCAATCACAGTGTGATGCAATTAGTGTTTTGGATAGAGTAAAATCTTACATATTATCAGAAAAAATATTGATGATGTTTTCATAATATGCATGTTATTGAAAATTAGAATAAGTTAACTTATTTGCTTATGGGAATAAACTTGATGTTAACTCGAATAAAGAAAAATGAAAAAATATATTTGCGTAACTCGAATTATCTATAACTCGAATAATTGTTGCTTTCCTTTGAGATTGGAGTTATAGAAGTTCCACTGTATATATACAAATATTTAAAAATATATTTCCATAATTTGAATTTTTTATTGCTCAAATAATCATTAATTTTCCTTGAGATTCGTTTTGACGGCATTCATTTCTATTAAAAGCATTAAATCACTGCAATCGTAACGTGTGTGTATATATATATATATATATATATATATATATATATATATATATATATATCTGTTTGTGTGTGTGTTTTGGATATATATATATATATTATATATATATATATATATATATCTGTGTGTGTGTGTGTTTTGGATATATATAAAGTGAAGTTAATATGAAAGTTGGTAATAATATAGCTACTTGTGCCTCACTCACTGCCACAAAACTCGAAGGTACTTCTAGAAGAGATAGAAATCTGAAATTTGATGTATTGGTAGGCCGAGTGATACAACCGATGAAGAAATCTAAAATTACAAAAAAGTTTATATTTAAGGGGTTTTTTTTAACGCCAATGTTCCATTTCAATACCACAAAAGAAAAGCATGGGATTCAGTGCAAGGCTTTCTAAAAATGCATTTTTAAATAAATTTAAAATTGAGATACAAATTCGTGACAAGAAAAGATGCATAGCTGAAAAAAACGGAGTTTTTAATTTTTGAAGGCAGAATTCAAATACCTACCGAATTAGCGTAAATATCTACTTTTAATCGGAAAAAGTGTGATTTTTTTCCTCTTCAAAAATTAAAATTTTTAAATACTATGGCAACGACCTCAATGCTTTTAATGGGATCTGATATTATACGTTACGATTGCAGTGATTTAATGTTTATAATGGAAATTAATGCCGTCATAACGAATTAGAGTTGAACTTTCATAACTCGAATCTCATGGAAAAGTAATAATTATATGAGTAATATAAATTAAAGTTATGGAAATATATTTTTAAATATTTGTATATATACATTGGAACTTCTATAACTCGAATCTCAAAGGAAAGCAATAATTATTCGAGTTATAGATAATTCGAGTTGCGGAATTATATTTGTTTCATTTTTCTTTAATTGAATTAACATTAAGTTTATTCCCATAAGCATATAAGTTAACTTCTTCTAATTTTCAATATCATGCATATTATGAAAACCACCAATATTTTCTTCCGATAATATATAAGATTTTACTCTATCCAAAACACTCATTACATCACGCACTGTGGTTGAGGGTATCATAGATAATTGCAATTCTCACGTACTACTGAAAGCACAAACATGACAATTAAATTTGGGCTATCGACTCTAGGAAGGAGCAGATAGGTTTGTTTTTCTCCAGGTCTATAAGGAATCACAATCGGAGAAGCAACCCTGATAGCAGTGACGGTATAAAGTAAAAAGTATTTTAATGCTGTGTTTCGTAATTTTTCTAGAAATTTGAACTCTTTTCAATTGTTAAATATAATGGCGTCATACCTATTTCGCGATTGTTTTATCCAGATATGTGCTAAAGCCTTTAGCGCTAAAGGCATGAATGATAGCATAATCTTAGCTAGAAAATATTCTAATTTTTCATAATTTTTAATGTATAGGATATTGTATTAATGATGATTATTTTTATTGCTCATGCAGTACAATCTGAGCCAAAAAACTTGCAATACGAAGACTTGGACACGAGCAGAGAATTTGGAAATTACGGATAGTTGCCTTAATTTCACGGAAAATTATAAATATACTGCTATTACTCATGTAATTTATTATTTAATACACATAGGCCCCACGTGACTGAAGTTCTGTTACCCTGGAGATCGCGTTGGTTCATTTACGAGTTTAGATCTTGGTGTATGGTGATTTTTTGAAGCGCTTTACATTAGTAAGCATATTTAAGAACTTCATTAACGCATCGACTCCTGGAATGAATTTTAATATATGCAGTAATATAAGATAAATTTTGGCTACCCAGAAATAAAAATTTTAATCATATACTCCATTTTAATATGCAATATGATCAATAAAATTCTCGGAGAGGAGAATTATTGGAAAGGTGATGATGAATCCGTTAAATTAGAATCTTATTATCCATTTTTTCAATTCCTCCCTCACAATTTAGATATTTAACTCAAATGTGTGAACTGGACTTAACAAAGTCATTAAAACGATTGTTGCGCAGGTGAAATTTTAAAATATATGCAGAATTAAAGAAAAAGGAAAACGACTGAGTTTTTACGACAACGATGATATTCTCGGTTACAGTAAACGCAGTCGTACACTTCTCATTTAAAAGTTTATAGTTTTCACTCAAACTGACCTTTGCAATGACGATAAATGCAATCTGATAGGTAATTTAGAATCTGTGTCGCGAATATCAGTTTTTCTGATTTGCAAGTCACCTGTACGAATTTAAAGAGCTGAAAATCAAATAGATGCGCACAGATCACCAAAAATGCGGCTTGCCAGAGATCTTTTCCTTTGAATTCCGATAATAAAGTAAGATTTTATTTTCGAACTTTTTCCTGGATAAATACAAGTTCGCCTATAATATCTTTTGAAATTTAAAATAAAGACCAACAAATATTTTTGTAGCGGTAAACACTGAACCACTGAAATGATTTTCGGGGAGATTTTTTAGTAAACCTCTTGATAGTGAGGAAGACTCACCCAGTGTGGTCGAAGTTGAAATCATTCAGATGGACCTTGAAGTCTTCGACCGAGAAGCTGACCTTAATGGCGAATGCGGGGTCATCAACTCCGACACGGAATGTTCCAGTTGGTCCAATTCCCATGAATTCCGCCCGGTAGTAGCTGTAGCCGATCTGTTGACGAAGGAATGGTCATGAGCAATTTTGAAGCTAGTTTTCAGATGCAATACGTGAACTATAGGTTTTCCTGACGCGTTTGAATTGTGAAACCACCTTCTATGGGCAATGATCTTTAAAACGTTGGTGATTCACTTTCAAAAAATAATTTTTCATTATATTAAACTGGACCTTTTTGGGGCAGAAGATCGCTAAATGAAATTTAATAACGCAGAAAATGGAAAAGTCTCCTTTCGATATTTTTTAATTTCCTCACCGCCTTATTCATGTTTTTTTTCGTTTATGTCTATGGCGAAAACAGAATTTCAGGCAGGTGAATCCTATCGGGAAAGGACCTCAACAAAACCATCATCGTAAAGTTTCGATTTATAGCTCATGAAATGAGACGAGGTCCTCGGAGATTGTGCTACCGAATTCCAGCACGCCCCATCAATCCCCATGCACACCCTCTTCACGCAATGCACACTCACCGTAAGCTCATCGAGACCCAGTCCTCCGAAGATGGTGACCAGGTTCCCATCGACGGACAAGCTGATGTCCTTGTAGCGACGGAGGGTTGCGAGACCATTGATGCCTCCCTTGTTGGCAGTGAAGGACCCGTGCCAGCGGACGATAAAAACCTGAAAGGTGGAATCAGCACCAGGATTTGTTTCGGAAATGTCTGCGTCACTAACGTCTTCTCCAAGATATATATATATATATATATATATATATATATATATATATATATATATATATATATATATATAGTTATATTATTTATCCCTATGGCGCTCCATGATCGCCTCGTCCACTGTTTCCTACTCCTATTTGATGCGAGGGCAGCATTTTCTCAACTGGCGTGACCCTTGAGTTACATCAGGGGTGCCAACCTGCGGCACGCGAGGCTCTTGTCAGTGGCACGCCTCCCGATTTGTAAAAAATATCTACAATATTATGAAAGTGATTTTCAAAATAGTAATAGTAAATAATAGAATAATAATATGAATGTATATAGCGTGTAATTCTTTACGTAGCTAGCAAAAATATTAGGTGGCACCAGATGTTGATCAAAAAGGGGGCGGCAATTTTCCCAAAGGGGGGAGATCCTAATAATTTTTAATAATTACAAGTAAAGTAACCCATATAAAATTTAATTATCATATAATTTCGAAAGTGAACATGAGTTCAATGCCAAATATCGGTATATAACAATTTGTAATTTTTGTGCAATAATTGTAATTTTTTAAAGGACGATATAGTCATGCATGTAAAAAAATATCAAATTGCATCTTTAGTCATTTAAAAAATATATTTTATTACCCGTGTCCGTCCCACTGACGCCTTAGCTAGCAGCAAACGGTACCGAGGGAGAGGTTTTTGTAATTACTTCGATATTCTCTGAAACAGTTTTGGCGAAATATTCGCCACTGGCACACTAGTTGAAATATAAAGTTACTAGATGAGCTATCTCGTTTAAAACGGGCTTTATGATAAAACAATATAAAAAACAAATTAGACTATTTTATTATAATATTATAGTACTATAGCAATCATACCAAATTTGGTTGAACTGACTGAAGAAACGGCTGAGATATTGAACGTTACGGACAGAGTGACCAAGTGGCCAAGAGAATAAGGATTTCATTATATTGTGATGCTGCCAAGAAAAATCAAGATGTGAAGTAGGTGTTATGATGAATCCGGAGAGAGGAGAGAATCGATCTCCCTTGGATCCACCACTGGGTGGCACGGGACACATTTTCAACATAATACGTGGCACATTACAGAAAAAGGTTGGACACCTCTGAGTTACATCAACTAAAGAGTGAATGAGTGCAATGCTTTCTTCTGAAGTCCTGATGATAATTTATTGGTGTGTTATAAATGGAAAAGTAATGTACACGAGGTCTGAAGGGGTTAAATTTGTGGAAACCGTAAGATAAGTAGATCTTGACTGGGTAGCATAAGAAAAGTGGGCACCCCAACTCTAGGATCAAGCGTGCGGATTTGTATAGCTGAACAAACAAACAGACAGACACTGAATTATATTATAGATTCGTAAACGAATTATTCAACGTAATGAAATGTAAAAGTTGATATTTCATGCATGGAAAATCTGTAATATGCCTTCTATCAAAACAAAACCCATTTGTCCGGCTGATTATTTTGGTTTCAGCTCTTCACCGGAAAATGAAAGTTCTTTCTCTTAAGATAATTAATTTTAAAGTCGAGATTTCGAATTGAGTTGTGAAAAAGTGATGTCAAATTTCTCTCCTGTAAAAAATAGACTTTGATATATTAAGAAAATAAGCAACTTATGCAAACCATTGGCAACGAATGTTGAAACTACTGATCGAACACTCAGAGCTTTAGAGACGATCCTAATTGGATTTTTGATAGGCTTTCGATTTCTGATGGAATACTCACCCTCTTGGAGAAAGACTCGTAGATGTCAGGGAATGAGATTGGGTCGACTCCAAGGGCCTTGAGGGCAGCGTTCAGCTGAGAACTGATCTCGTCCACCATGGCGTTCACATTCACGGTGAATCTCGCGACGTGGTCCCTGTTGGCAAAAACGTGGAAACAAGTGAAATGACTTTTCAACTCACTGCTGCTACGATCGATGATTTTTTCAAAACGTTTCAAAGAAAAATATTTGCTTTTAACTTAAAAAGTCGATACGTCCTGTCATTCCTCCTTTCCTGACTCTTGTGCCAAATTTAAAATTTTACCGTCTTGTTTGTTTTTGAGGTTTTGCATTCTTGGAATCGAACTGTTAGATATTTCGTTAAATTAGTCATTACAAAACAAAAAGTAATTTAAACGGTGACGATGGATTGTCATCAAAGATACAGTCAGATCCCAATTCAGCGCCAATACCAGTGATGGACAAATGGTGGCGCTAAAGCGGGATTGGCGCTAAATGAGGCATATGCGTAGCTCTATGTATTCATAAGATGGAAGTTTTGTTCACAACGATATGCGGGGGTAGCACTACATAGGGGGTGCGCTAAATCCGGATCTGACTGTAAGTCCGTTTCAACAAAATAAATACTCCTTTTATCTAATAATAGCAGAATCGATGGCGTTTTTATCATTTGAAATGGAACTTCATTACTAATAGACGATGTATTAACGGTATATTTGCTTATTGTCGTTTATAAATAGGAGTAAAATTGGTGAGGTAAACATTTAAGTGGCTATTATTCAATTGAATTTACGACAGTTGTCGAGTTCTCTTTCTTCTATTGAACGCAAAACAATGACTTGCCTGAATTCGGAGATCATCCGTTTGTTTCCAAGGAACAGCTCGTCGATGAATTGTTGGTTCAGGAGAATGTTCAATTGGGCGCGAACGATGTCGTTCATTCTGTATTGCATTTCCTTGCTTATCTTGGCCACCAGTGACTTATCTATTGGTAGGAAGAAACAAAATGCATTAAACATTTCATTTCGTAGAAGGATCAAAAACTGAAGATAGCTGTTCGTTGAAAAACTCTTTTCCTATTGTTTTATTACTATGCTTAAGAATAAAAATTTTCTTAAATTTACATTTTTAAAAAAGATAAGTGGAAATTTTTTCCGTTTTTATAACTCGGTCTAAATTTAGATGTTAGCGCAAGTAGTTTCGTAAATTACGTTTTAGAGCAAGCTTACCGATGGAATCGGCACTGACTTGGCTGGAAACCTTTTCGCCATCCTCGTAGTAAGTAATCTGAGGGATAAATAAGGAAAATGGTCATTTATCTTTTTCAAAACAATACGGAATGTCAAGAATAGACCATGAATATTTTTTGCAACCGTGTGGATTCTTCTCCAGAAAGTTAGACAATTTTTCTTTGAAAAATCGAAGCATTCGCAGTTTTGGATACGATTAAAAAATATCTCCAAGTAATATTGATAACACCTGTCTTATATGGACAAAGGAAGAGCAGCAGAACGATTAAAATGTTGTTTTATTTCCAAATTTAAAATGCGTGCATTCTTCGGCAGCAGTGGCTGCTCGTGAAGTCGGGAGATGATGCAACGCAAAAAAGTAAACTTTGAAATGCAAAGGAAAGAAATTTCGCTCTCACCTTGACGACCACTTCAGAGGGCTGGTACTGGAGGTCCATGTTGGTGGCCTGCAAGATGTTCTCCTCAAGGCTAAGACCCGCCAATCCGGTCACCTGGACATTGTTCAGGGTGACACTTTCCGGGGGCAAAGAGAAATTTGTCAATAGGTTTACGCGCTATTCTTCGACAATTGTATATAATCGTCTAATTCGAGCAAAACTGATTTCAAGGAAGGATTTTTGCTCTTACGCAACATACAAATTTGAATGATTTCCTGCGAACGCTAGAAATTTATTCACCATGAATGAAAAATCATTATGTTTCGTGTCGACAAAAGTGAATATTTGCTGATAAGTGGCGATCGAATTTACATTTGTAGCTTAAAGCAATCGTTAATTCCTTTAAAATTTTATTCTCGATTATTTTTAAGTGTGAGCGCGCTTTCGTTGAAAGCTTTGTAAGTAAAGAGCGCTCCGACTGTTGCAAACTGATAATAATATATTCACATTTCCGAGCACGCGTGCGAAATGGAATCCTCCAGAGCGCAAATATTTATTTATCTCCCATTGAAATTATAAAACATCTTTACTCACGTGAGGGTCCCAGTGCTGGAGAGGGGCAAGATGTTCACCAAATTGTTGTTGTTGACCTCATATTCGGCTTCGAATACAACTGAACCGGCATCGAGGTCGACCTTTGCGTTCATGTAATTGATGTCTGTCTGCACGGACTTGGCAGTCAGAGTGGGAAGCGTCGGCAGGCGGACGTTCCTCAGGAGACTGGATGAAACAAGCGAAAACTTAATGAAAATAGGACCGCGTTCGTTAGAATGCGTTCACTCTTCGAAGAATGGACAAATAACAAATGAAACATGTTGTAGTTTGTAGCTACGCTGTTGTGACGAGTGTTCCTGTGACTTGAAGTCAAGAAGTTGTATATATTGTAAAGAAACTACTATTCAAAAAAGGTTATATTTTTGCATTAAATACATTCAATTTTTATTATGTAATTTGGGCATTATGTATTGAGCGATACCTAAGCTGTTGTGACGGGAGTTCCTGTGACTTGAAGTCAAGAAGTTGTATATATTGTAAAGAAACTACTATCAAAAAAGGTTATATTTTTGCATTAAATACATTCAATTTTTATTATGTAATTTGGGCATTATGTATTGAGCGATACCTAAGCTGTTGTGACGGGAGTTCCTGTGACTTGAAGTCAAGAAGTTGTATATATTGTAAAGAAACTACTATCAAAAAAGGTTATATTTTTGCATTAAATACATTCAATTTTTATAATGTAATTTGGGCATTATGTATTGAGCGATACCTAAGCTGTTGTGACGGGAGTTCCTGTGACTTGAAGTTAAGAAGTAGTATATAGTGTATAGGAAATGGTATCAAAAAGCTTATATTTTTGTATTAAGTAAACCCAATTTTTATTATGTAATTTGGGTATTATGCATTAAGTTGTGATGGGGACCCGCTGCCACCGGGACCTGCTCCCAATTGTAGCGTTTATGTGAATAATAATAATAATAAAAAAATGCAATGTGGGAAATTCCTCTCTTCTGCCGGCTTCACTCATTCCAAAGCGGAAAGAATCGGAAGTGAAGCGATAAAAAAAATAAGATTCGAATCAGTCGTTGAATTTCTTGTGAAAGTTAAAAACCAAAAGATTCTTGTTAACTCATTTTATGATAAATGCTTCTAAAATGCCCGTTTTTACTGCTATACTTTATAGAAAAAAATTATCCGGCGAGTTTTGATATTTGTTTAAAAGTTCGTTACATATGCCGTCCTTGGTGGAGGGGTTGTTAGCGTGTCTGGCTCCCAATGCTATGGTCGCGGGTTCGAATCCTGTAGAGGGCATGGTTGTATGTGTTCGTCTTTCTTAACGTTATTACGCTCATTGTAATAGGCCGTTAACGGCTTTTTATGAGCTATTATAAAATAAAATGAAAAATAAAATAAATAAAAATAATCTAAACTTGTGCAACTCGATCACCAATTAAAACCTTAAGTTGTGATGGATTGAAACATACAAAAAGATTATTGCGCAAATTTCTGCATTGTTCTCGTCCGACAGTTGACGCGAATCGTATCGTTATATCTTATCTTGGTTTCATGAAATGAAATTAGAAAACTACTTAGATATATCTTGATTCCATTGACTTTTCGCTTCGCTCAACCGAGATTATACTTCGATCAATTAGGATATCCGCGTCAAAAATCATTCCCCAGATAAATTTTGTTCGATTTTGCGATATAATTGCGCGAATCCAAGTGGAGATCGAATGCAATCGAATCGTGTGAACATTATCGCTGAAATACAACCAATACATTCGCATTGAAAATATAACGAAACGCAATGATTTTTTTGCCATAACGGGACAAAAAAGGTTGTACAGGCAATCATTTTTATCGGAATCGGAAAGATCTTATCTAAATTTCGAGTTCTTTTTGCATTTTTAATGATGTTCTCCGTGAAGTAATCATCGCTGACGAAATTATCGCCTGATAAATGTTTTATACACATTGTATACTCTAGATTAATCATAAAATAATCCAACTCCGTTGAGATGTACGCAAAATGGAATTCACTTTTAGAGTTGATTGTTGGCAGAGAGACTATTTTGCGAGGGAAGATGGGGCGAAGGTTGCGGTGTCATTGTGGAGGGACTGTGTCCTTAAAGTTTCGCCATTCATTACCGCTGCCACAATCCCGCCTTCATATACATGCGTTTGTAACATTCGACTATTTTTTAAAATCAGTAAATCGGAACTCCAAATGAAAGACGAATGCCGCAGTTTGAGATATTCTGTTTTTTTTTTATTTTTGACTCAAAGTTATATAAATACTAGCTAGAGTTACTCAGCCTCGCTCGGGAAAGAATTTTCTTTTAAGTAGCAAATGATTTTTATTTCTCGGGGCCCCGCGCTGTCGGTGCCCCCAAATTTCTCAAATGTGCTATTCGGAGAATTTTAACTACCACCTAAAGAAATCACTGAAAAATTTTAGGCTTGCGCTCGTGGGTGTATCTCAATGGCGAATCCATCATATAATCTAGGCAGACTGCTTTTCCAAGAATATTTGTCATAATCTAGCAGTTTTATTGAAATAGATATTACTCCGAGTGCACCATAAGCCCTGAATTTTCGTTCCCCATTCCTTATTTGCGCAAGCGTTTACATTAACATTTAATATTTAATCTATTGTATTGTAAAGTTTTACCATTAATATATGTACGCATTAACGTCTTGCTTAATATCCACATGGATAGATCCACCGAAGACTTTAAAGCAGCAATAAAATTCTGTGGATTATGTCAATACTATTAGCCAAAGCGTAAACAATAAACAACATCTTGGTTACCGAACAAATGTAAGTAGTATCGATTTATGTTGCGATAAATCTTTCAATGTTTATGGTAAAAGATAATAATGTTATAATATTCCCTAAAAATCATTTGACTCACTTTAAAAGTATTCATAGACTATATTTAATCCATTGTCACCCTTTATCTTAGATGTGGCCCGTTAAGGCTTTGGCGCGATTTCGGAAAGATTTGAAACTCACATCCCAGTGCTCTCATCCAAGTGGTAGAACAGATCGCCGAGTTGCAGGCTGACTGGAGTGTTCCTCAAGCGCCTGGCTTGCCTGATGAAACCCTGCGCAGGAACAATCACAAATTGCAATCCATTACTCATAGCATAAACAACACTTTCGCATAAAACACGAAAATTTATCCATATTTGGAAGATATTGATTTTAAAAATGTTCACGATTCGTCTTAAATAATAGTTTGGGTACCGTTCAAAATATATTTGATTTAAAACTTTCCTTCTCGCGTAAAACAGATATTCAGCTTTGTGGCATTATAACGTAACGAAATTTAAAAATAATTATTTGAAATTCATAGCAAAGGAGAAATGCGTGTTAATAAAATTCAAAAAAGTGACTCATGTCTGGGTAGCTCTTTGCGTTGTCTTTAACGAATTATCCATTTAACATTTCTTTTACGCAAACAGTGATATTGATTATAGAGCAAAACAGTCAGCCAAATTTCCTTTCACATGGTTAGTGACATCATTGACATCTTAATAGTTCTACATTATATCATCTCGATTACAGGTAAATAATGTAATGTATTTTAGACTTTTTCGTGCATTGTAAATCGAGTACAAATAGGAATGTTTATCTATGGCTTCATGTAGAAATTTATTTAATGCCAAAACGTTGTCATCAGTTCTCTACGTGCTCATTAGACCCTCTGAAACTGTATTTTTCCAATAGCCATAGTAAATATTTCCCCATTAATATTCCTACATGGCGATTGACTGATTATTTTGCCTTTCCTTCCTATTGAGAGGTTGGTTACATTTAATTGATTTCAGCGCTATTCATTCGGATAATTTATTTCAGAAATCTTTTGTAAATACGTAATAAAATTCATAGTTTGACGTAATACAATTTAAACGTAGTGAGATAATCTACTTACTGCAGTCAAGTAGGTGTCCAAAGAGCTCCCGATGTTATTCACCACCTTTAGCATTTCCGGGGAGATGTCTGTGGAATCAAATCGAATAATTCGTAAATATACTATGCAGGTATTTGTTATTATTATTACGTGTTTTTGGTTCATAAATATGAAAATTCGGAAAACTGATACCAAGTTTATTTCTAAGGAAAAGGATTTCGTGAAGTGAAAATTGGTCCTTCCTTCCGAAAATTCAATTTAAAATTATTCTTTAAGACATATGCCAAAGTTTCAACGTTTTTCTTGATAATGTAAATAATTTTGGTAGTTATTATTTGTATTTTTAGGCTCTTCAGAATAAAAATAAAGATGTCGAATATCTAAATGTGCTGCTTAGTTTCAGCCTTACTTGGCCCTATAAATAAAAAAACGTTCTCAATTCTTGCTTTGTTTCAAATTAATGGAAGATATTTTTATATAAGATCTGTAGGTCTAGTTAAAATATTAAGAAGCAGACCTTAGCATTTCTTGAAAGTGTTTCCGCATGTATTATATGGAATAGAATCCCTTTGATTTAATTCACTGTCTGTTTATTCCTTTTCGTTAAACTATTTGGTTACATTGTCTTTTCTGAAAAATTATTTTAGTATATGGGGAAACAGATCTATCTTCATAGATTTTTCCAAGGCATTTGACAGAGCCATAGGTTACTAATGCATAAAATATCTAGAATGGGAATGGACAAAAAAGTGGTTAGATGGATTGGGGAGTTTTGTATCGAAACGTAAGCAAAAGGTCAAAGTAGGCGGTGAACTCTCGAATGACGCGGATATCGTTTCGGGCGTCCCTCAGGGAAGTGTGTTGTTTCTGATATTCATAAACGACTCTTTGAGGTGTAACGTTAGGTTATTTGCGGATGATTGTTTAATTTATAGAATAATCGGGAACATTGAAGGCTGCGGGACACTACAAATTGATTTTGACGAACTTTTACGTTGGGCAAAAGAAAATAAAATGATAATAAACGCAGAGAAAACAAGACTAATACGCTTCTGCAGAGGAAGAAGTGCATTGAATTGGGACTACGTTTTAGAGGGCAGCGTCCTAGCTGAAGATGATGAGTGTAAGTATCTCGGGGTAACCTTCACGAGGGACCTTCTGTGGGGACCGCAAATAGACAGAGTCGTAGCCAAAGCTTACGGAGCACTGCATTTTATAATTAGGGTCTTAGGTAAGAGTAGTACTGCCACAAAGGAAATGGCTTATAAATCGTTAGTTAGGCCTATTCTGGAATATGCTGCAATGGTGTGGGATCCTCACTTAGTAGGTCAGATAAAACAGCTTGAGATGGTGCAGAGAAATGCAGCGCGCTATGTCTTAAGGGATTTCAGAAGAACCGAAAATGTGACAGGAATGTTAAAAAAACTAGAGTGGGGTTTGTTGGAACATAGAAGAAACATTGCTAGGTTAGGGGGACTTTTTAATGCTGGCTTGGGCAGATATTAGTAATAGGATTAAGAAACCTTCATACTACGGACGCAGGAACCATAAACACAAGATTGAGCTCCCTCCACAAAAAACAAATTGGGGCAAATTTTCGTTTCTTAATAGAGGGATTGAACATTGGAATGCCTTACCTGCAGAGGTCTTCAAGTCATTTCCTTCCCGCGTAGGTCTCTTTAAGGGGTAGTTAAATAGCATAAATGGACTAGTTGTTCAAAATGTACAATAATTATGGGTATCTTTAATGACGAGCTATTGAGTGATGTGTGACGTTTCCATTTGTGACGAGAGTTCTCTGATTTGATGTTTGTATGGAATTGTATGTAATTTATGGAAATAGTATCAAATAACCAAGTCATATTTTTAAGATAAATTATGTATTTTAAGGGTTGGCTCACGAAATTGCAACGTGACTAGTGATAGCCTGTTTAAAATCCAAAGAAATTTTGCTAGTGATGATAGATCTTGGTAGTATATTACATACATATTACATAATAATCTCTAACCTAATTGTATATGTAAATAGGATTCATTTGTGAATATGTATGTATGCATTTGGATATATTAATGTACATGTAAAATAGGATTTATATATGACATGTAGAGCCGCTGCCACCAGGATTGTTCCTAATTGCGGTGATAATAATTTCCTAACGTAAACCACCGCTCCTTATATGGAAACATGGTGGCTCTCTGATATTTTCTGGAGACTCTTCTTCTTGCAATTTCACTGAGATCACAGTAATATTCCAGCAGAGTCATCAAAAGCCTAATGGGAATCCGATTGAAATAGGCAAATACTAGATTATTTCTTACGCAAAGTCAAGGAATCAGATATAAACCATTAAAATATACACTCTTAATGATTTTTGGCAATAAAATAAAAATAAAATGTATCGGGAGAATTGTATGTTTTCATCGATTTATCCTCCCGACTTTCATAGTTTTTTGTTGAAATACTCAAAACTTTGAAATGACGTTTTCAACATACTTTTCATAGTAAAGGTTTTTTTTCAAAGATGGCAATATTTA
This sequence comes from Tanypteryx hageni, assembly GCA_028673005.1. Taxonomy (NCBI): domain Eukaryota; kingdom Metazoa; phylum Arthropoda; class Insecta; order Odonata; family Petaluridae; genus Tanypteryx; species Tanypteryx hageni. The sequence continues at coordinate 70,974,332 of CM054118.1, forward strand.
CAGCGTCTTTATTGCTAGCTCTCAGAAGTTTGAGGAGAAAATTCAGCTGTTAGGCTGTTGTAAGCTTCTCGAACTTATATGCAACGCGTCAGTTTCGTAAAATAATACATCACCATTATTCGTATGGTTCTTAAAAGAAACGTATCGACAATTCCTTCGATTTGCGTCTCTAAAACGATCCTATATGGTAAATAATTAACAAAAATAAGATTATAGTGACTGGATTTTGTTGATTTTTTGTTTTGATTTATATTTCCGTTAATATTAATCGTATAAAGTCATTTAAATACCCATATATTCGGTGCTACAATGCAGAGGCATTGCCGAGTTGCTTTTCAGTAAATTTGCAATAAAAACAAATTATGTATCACTTCTGCCTATAAGAGTAGGAGGTCTCAGAACTGTCGCTGTGAAGGCCACATATATCCGTTCCTCCAGGTATAGGTTATATGAATGACGGGCGCAAGGATGGGCTAAGTAATGAAGCTCTTTCGACGCAGCAGGAACACGAGGAAAATGCGGTCCATGTTACTGCGGAAGAGCCGTTCTCTGCCCATGAAAGGCAATAAAGACATTCAAATTGAGCTTTACCTTAATAGTATCCCCATCAGCACGTTTAAATTGTTCTCTCTTCGATATTTATCGTTCGCAATTTATTTGACATTTGCTACGTTAAGCGATCACTCAAAATCTCCATTATATATCCGTATCAAAACTTGCTTGCCCCTGCCTGCCTGCGTCATTTTGTCACTTTTTCATTTTATAAACCAGTCACATTATTTTTTAGCGTTGTTTTAATAATCAGGTTACGCGTTCGGTTTGTACATCTATCTGATCCTTCTAAGCGAAAGCATGTAGACACTTCGTTTTTTCGCCAATCGATTTAGTATTTTGTTTCGTTGCTCGCGTTTTCTTATGGCGGTCAGTATGTCTTTCTGATGCGCTGACCCCTAAACGAAAGCAGCGAGAAAATTCAGTATCCTGTCACGTTTGAAAAAACCGTCTGCTTCAGCAGCTCATTCCTTGCTTGTTATTTGAAGGAATCGCATAATTCGGCTGGAATGCTAAGACTGACCTGCGGTTGGTTGACGGGCGCTGCATGCCACCAGGAAGATCCCGGCCAAAGCCAACAGAATTCTCGAGGTCTGCATCTTCTGGTCCTTTGCTCAAGAACGGCCTTAATGGAAAGAGAAACCCTTTTTTGTGTAAATGGAAGCGTTAGAATATCGCAATACATTTGGATTATTACTAGATCAAAAATACAATCATTTCTAAATGCGTTGAGTCGATTGTATTCTTTACGCAGATATTTTTTGTTTAAGTTTCATGTAGTTGAACCAAATTATTTTTATTTACTGCGTTTCACATGCAATTAAATAGTTTTAACGTGATTTTATTTTCCAACCTATTTTTTTAACAGATTGGAGGAGTGGTTCCAAACCTGAGTGTGCCGCGGCACCTTGGTGTGCCACAGCTAATTGTTGGGGACGATGCAAAAAACTTTGTCGAATAAATACATCAACTATTTGGAAAATTTGATAGGACATTAGGACGGTAATCTATCCTCTAATAAATTGATAATCATACGGTACATGCGTTTAAACATACAAACTTGTTTCAAGGTGGGGGTGTGGCAAAATTCTGTATATCTTTCACAAAAATGTTGGTTTGAGTATAACCCAAAGTGTCGACTTTTCTTTGGAGCATATGCTTATACTTATGAATCCCAATAAAATTACGCGTGCCGACTTCCTAGAGCGTTTCTACAATAACTACACGAGGTACCAATATTGCGGCTGCTTCATAGGTCGCGAATTCAATTTGGAACGGTGATAACCCCTGCCACTCCCAATGTTATTCGCTCTGCTATTTGATATTTTTCGTCATTTACGCGTCAATCACGCTCAACGTGCAGTCATTTGTTTAATCGGGCAAGTTCTCCGATCCCGGATGTCTCTTCGCATCCCGAAGACGTTATCCTGGAGTCGCACGCCTCGAAGCCCATTTGTGTCACCGATTCCGATCAAGATGGTCAACAAAACCGAGATACCGACCGCGAGGCGTCGTGTGCAATCCCGTCGTACGTTTATTTCCGCTAAGTTTAAGACCGTCCGTTAGAAAAGAAACCGCGACTCTCTTTCAACTTCAGCACACCAATCGTTTATTCAGACCCGCGCGTTTTCGCTTCGATAGCCGAGAAGCTAACCAGGAAAATAATCCTTTCACCAGAATTGTCTACATCCTCCCCGCGTTGTCCAGAAAACTTCTCCGTCCAAATTCGTCGCGTTACAAGAAAATATCTAATAAGTTCTGTACAAAAATAATTAATCGCTGCATTTTCGCATAAGATACCTGGACCAAAACGATTGTTGCAAGACACACGCAATCGTTTTTTAATTTTGATTCCTGAGTAAAGGAAAATACACCCACACACACTCGTTTGATTAGTTATATTTTAGACGAAATAATGTGGGAGAACGCAGGGAAATCCCAGTCGACCGATATTGTAGCTTTACGAAGCGCACGACAAATTGTACTATCTCAAATAATAAAAAAGCGCGATAGAAAGAATGCCAGAATTGCACAAAATATTAATAAAGAAGCAAAAATGTTGTTCCTGTTGCGCTAGTCGGAAATATTTTCAGAGAAAGAAAATTTTATTCAGGCAGTTGAGGTATTATTTTTAAAATCCTTGCAATTTACTGCCTTTAAAGTTATTTTCCCTGTCCGTTGATTGACTCACCTGTCCAAATGGTCTCCCTCGGAAAGGATGCTCTGGGCTAGTGCAAACTGCTAATGTTATATATGGAATCCACCGACAATGCGACGGAATCTTGTCTTTGATTTTATCGGTAATCGGGATAAAAAAATAAACATTCTTGGAGAGGGAACAATTTCACAAATATTTCAAGATACGATTAGATAATTTGGGCAAACTTGATCTCCCAAAGGGCGCAAGAACTCGTCAACAAACAGCGATACGGCACGTGACCGAATTCCTTCACCGCGTCAATTGTATCTCATTTACAGTCCACAACACTCTCGAGGTGTTTCGATTAAAGGGCAAAAAATCTCTAATCGTCGAATTGACACCTTTGAAGATTTATGCCTATCTTCATTTTGCAACGATAAACCACTGTTTCCCCATTCGGGGGTATATTTCCTCCTCCCCTTTTCTCCCCCTCTCTTTTCACCTCCCCATTCTCCTTTCCTACCTCCCCCTTTCTGCTCCCCTCTTCCTTTTACCCTCCCCTTTCCCCCTCCCCATTTCCCCTCACATTTCGCCTTTCCCCACTCCTCTTCCCCCTTCCCCCTCCTCTTTCTATCCCCTTCCCCTATCCCCTTTTTCTCCTTCACCTATTCCCCTTCCCTTTTCCCCTCACACTTTCCCTTACCCCTTCCCTTTCTCCCTCTCCACCTTTACCTCCCCTCACACTTACAAAGATCTTAGCGGCTCATCAATCACACGGTTGATATGGATCTCGCCGCGAATAATAAGCGAATTCTATCGATCCAGAGGGCCTTTGCTCGCCTCTAGCAGATGACATCGGAAGATAAGGAGATAATGGAGAAACAAAAGAATAATGAAAGGCGACCTCAGATAGCAAATGAGCTAATCTTTCGTTAACAGAATGGCATTCATCCGGTCTCTCCTCCTCCCATTAAAGGCGTGACGTTTGCAAATGAATCGCCGAAAAAGGAAAAGTTAATAGAAAAAAATCTGATGTGGCCATACCTGTAATATTTTTAAAAATTCCAGATACGTTAAATGATAATATTTTATGGAACAGCTAGAAAAATTTAGACTTTACAAAGAACAGAAATAAACTCAAACCGTAGCCTTCTCATATTGGATATAGCCAAGAAGTTCCAACAATTAAGAAAGAAAAGGAGCGTCACTAATTGTAAAACGTAACTAAACGTCAAGTATTGACAGTCGCCTGTAGGTGGCGTGGTGTGTGTATGTGACAGTTTTTTGTGGGTGCTCTAACTCAAAAACTATTAAACAAATCAATGCAAAATTTTATATTTAACATTTTTATGAAAGTCACAAGAACTAATTAGTTTTTGTTAAAAATCAACCGGAAGTGGGTGTTTACTCTAAAACATATCCGTTATTTTGAAATGTTTGCTTTAATATTTGATATATGTAAAGATGTATTGGAATAAACGTTGTAGGGAATTTAATTTCATACAACCTTTGTTTGAAATCCTTTCCCATATAATGCATTGTTTAAGAGATATCTTATATTTTTAGCTGTCACCACCACGCCACCTACTGACGACAATTGTTAACACTTGACGATTAGTTACGTCTTAGTAACGCTCCTTTTTATTTTCTTAATTGTTGGAGTTTCTGAACTATATCCAATATCAGAAGGCTATCGTTTGAGTTTATTTCTGTGCTTGGTAAATTCTAAAATTTTCTCGCAGTTTCTTAAATATTTATTATTATGTAACCTATTTGGAATTTTTAGAAATATTACAGGTATGGAGAAAGTCATGTGGTGGCCACATCAGTTTTTTTGGATTGCAGATTCGGAATAGAGGTCTTCTGGATGTACTAAGGTTACCTTATAGTGAACCATGCGACAGAGGCACCCCTAAGGATGGACAAATGGGGTAATTGCCCAGGACCCCATACGTTAATGGGCACCAAAATTTTCCAAAAAAATAAGGTAGAAGTTTTAGGAAGGAAGATTCCCAAATTAAACTAACTGAATGTATTATTGTGAATACTGCACTAAGGCACATGCATTAGGCAGTATCGAAAAAAACTATTTTCGTCCGATCGAAACGCTTGAGGTGTCAAAAGTTGCGGTTGTTCTCCCAAAACCTGCTGAAAAAATTTGGGTACGATCGAACAATGTCATCCGTCCGTACAATGACCGTAAAGTTTGAAAAAAATCATCTAATTTAACACAAATTGAGTAAATGTAAAATGCTGTCGCGAAACCGTAATTTTGTGTCAAGATGTGTTGCGTCTGTCCGTCCGCCCGTCCGCCAGACAAGTTGGAGCCGCGATCACATGTCAAACACGAATCTGTGTTTCAACAAGGTGTCGGCGCGCAGGCGAGTCCACTGGCAGGCGCAGGGAGGGGGGCACGGATCCTCTGCAGGCGCTCTCCCCCCTCAGTGACTGCGCAGTTCGCATTTCGCGACGACGTTTCATTTGGTTTTTAGCCTCCGCCCAGATCTCGTCCACGGGCGCACGCCTCTTGGCTTGTTTCGCTAGACCTGTGGCCGCAAGTGTCTCAATAGGCAGGTTGCGTCGATTTGAGACCGTCTTCAGGGTTTGACTTCTGATTATTTTTCATGAAACCTGCTTACTTATAATGGATCCCTTGTTGAGAAAGGAATGTGACTGCGTTGCGTTATTCTAGGTCAGGGGTGGGCAAACTTTTTAAGTGGCGGGCCGCATTAACAGTTGCAGCTTCTTAGGCGGGCCGCATAAACAGATGAAAATGCTTCGGCGGGCCACGTTAGTGAAAATCAATAATATGTTATCCCCATAACATCACTGGAGAAGGTTTTCCGGCATTAATTTAAACTACAAATATGAAATTATCTCTATTTTATATTACGGTTCGCTTTCATAATGGCATCGCGGGCCACATAAAATGCCCTCGCGGGCCGCAGTTTTCCCACCCCTGTTCTAGGTGCTCCACAGGAGCTCGCTGTTGAGACGAGCATCAGATTGCCTACCATTGCTGATTCTCTGAAATACGTTGAGTTCCTCAGGATTGCGAAACTGCGATATTCGAGGAAAAATCCAGCAATCGCTCCAATTTGCCAATCCGCTGCAATGGTTTTGGAGAAAATATGGAAGGTCTCAATCCCTGTGGTAAGCTGGGAAAGGATTACAGAACTTCTAAAAAAAATTTCACTCGAAATGTCTGATTTTGCAGCGAGAATTCATATCTCGCCCTAATTCCAAGACTGTTATCAAGAAAGTTAAAACTTTCAGACAAGAGATGGGGATGTTATTTGACATTGCTGCCTGCAAATGCAAGCCGATAGACTCTTACAGTTGTGAAAAATCTAGGAAAGTTCCTATCATGGAACGGGATTTTTTATCAGATCAGAGAACAGGACGCCAAATGGTGATAAGCTCTGTCGACAAGAAAACTGGACTGCTTCGAAAGCGTGCTGAAAGGAAGACAAAAGACGAAGCAACTGCACAGGTTAAACGTGCTAAGATTCAGCAGTATTTGGCACTCACTACGGTCGACGTACTACCCCCTTGCGATTGGAGTAACACAAATGAAGACTCATCGTTTGACTCAGGTGATGAGGAGTTCCTGGCAATCCTAGATATCAAGGGACAGAAGCCCTCGACGTCAAGTGCGTCACAACCAGGATCAGTCTCCAGAGATTTGATAGGGACTGCGATAGGCGTTTCATCTCTCACTCTGCAAGTGCTGAGTTGTCATCTGCTCTACTAGCTTATGTAGGTTTTAACTCAACTGTAGTTGACAGAAATAAAGTTACCAGAGAGCGTCTTCGCTCCAGATCTACCTTGCAGGCTGATGCGTGCAGCTCAAGTTCAGCCAGTTCCAACAAACCTTGGGGTCACTACTTTGATGGTAGAAAGGATCAGTCTCTCCAGATAGAAGAAGATGCTTTGGGTATATCTCATTAAAAGACAGAAACCTTAAGAACATGTGTCGCTGATCTATGAGCCAGGCTCTTCGTGCTTAGGTCACGTGCCCCCTGCTACTGGTACAAGAAATGATGTTGCATTAGCAATATGGAACCATCTTCTAACTTCTTGACTTTCTGAAACAAGCTAAGTAGCTGAAGTTTGAAAACTCTAGATTCTAATAGTAGGGTGGTTGGGTAAGGTCAGGGTGGGACTCAGTTTGCAGCCACCTCCACGCGGTGAGTCCTGGGTAGTGCTGGTCAGCACTAGCAAAGAGCTGCATAAACATCTTCAAAGAAAAATCTGGAAATCACGGGAAAAAAGGATCGGCCAGCTAAGTCACTCATTTCAGGTAATTTCTCGCTTTTGCCCAGGTCCGAAGGGGGTGAAATCCTTCAGTGATATGTCGAAAAGGGAGTCATTTGGGACTTTGGGCACTTTTCTGTGACCAACGCCACACATCTTGACCCAAAATTACGGTTTCGCGACAGCATTTTACATTTACTCATTTTGTGTTAAATTAGCTGATTTTTTCAAACTTTGCGGTCATTGTACGGACGGAAGACATTGTCCGATCGCACGCAAATTATTACAGTATGTTTTGGGAGTGCAACTACTTTTGACACCAAAAGCGTTCCGATCAGACAAAAAAAGGTTTTTTAGATACATCCTAACATAGATTGCAGTTTCATGGGTAGAAATTTACATAAGAAATGCTTCACTCGCTTATAGTTGAAAAGATCCCAAATGACTCTCCTGCCCAGGGTTCCAAGAATTATAAGGCCACCATTGAGTTAGGTTCCAGTAATCAGTTTAGGTAGTACTTATATACGTTCTCCATTCTATTTCGTTTGCATATTAACATTTCATTCTGCAGACCATGGAAATTATCTGGAACAGATTTCAAATATGCAATGATGCAATTGTCTCCCATTTCCGTGTTCTTACTATTATTTGACAAAAATTCGTGTATTCGTGTTAAATATAATACGTAGATTTTGGAAGAATTCGTGATAAGCCACGCCCATACAGCGAACGAGCGCGAGCGAAGATTCGCCCGTGCTCTTTATGTTAGTTCATGCTCGTCCCGTTCGGTACTATTCGGTCCGTTCGCGATGTTCATCATTTTGTGCAAGCGTACGTGATGGACATGAATACTTAAAACCTAGGCGCAAGACGGTCTTCTATGATATTAAAGAATAAAGTTACCATATTATGACAATATATGAGCCGAAACTTCTTCGGCACCCCTGAAAGATAACTTTGGGGAAAAATGCCTATATATTTGAATATATGCATAAAGAGAAAAAAGAATGAATAACAGTCAAACATTTCCACCATAACAATATATTTTCAACTAGCTATCTTACTCTCTCAAACATAAGTATCATTCATTTTCAACAACAATTTTATACACTAATCAATTGTTATAAAATACAAATCGAACACAATAAATGATTCATTATGACGTCATTGATTCCCCTTAATAGCATACCGGGAAGCCCACAAGGTGTGACACTCGCATCGGATTGAGACTTTGCAGAATGAAAGTATATGCAAAATAATGGACTCCTATTTCTACCTAGGTGTCAACTCGACGTCGTTTACGAGAAAATGCACTTTGAAAATCGCGATCCGAGAGTCAACGAAATAAGGACATTAAAAGTCCTATCGTAATTAACTAGGAGCGTTGGTCTAGAAGAAGGGCGCTGGGGTTTTAATATTTTTGCCGGGCTTCGACTCCCGGGACCAAAAAATTTTTCTCTGATTTTTTAATTTTTTTTTCGCAATTTCCAGCATATCGTAGATAAAACTTGCACAACATTTTTAAAAAATGTATTCCATGCATTATAACTGCTATTTTCTTCATCGTAATTCTTCACAAACAGTTTTACAGATCACTACCCATTCGCTTTATAATCATAATACATGTAGAGATTTGAAATGAGGAATGCAGAACAATGCATCGAAGTAACCCAACAATATTGTGACATATTGAGAATTATAATTATAATGGCAATAATTGACACCTGCAACTGATAACGAATCCCTTTAACAGCAACACCGTAACTTTAATAACAACATTATAAGATGATTAGACGCAGTTTTTCGTGGCCTTATTAGCAGACGTCCTCGTCTCTCTACCACAGTCAACGTCAGAATATTGCCCAGCGATTTATTGTTAGAGGGGACATTTTGGAGTGGCGATTGGAATTGTTTGTTTTTGTTCGTGTTCTGCGAGTGATCTTCAGTTTTTGGGGCAATAAAAACCGCATTATTTACTATTATACGAAAGTGAGAAGACGAAAATGGATCGTAGAGAATCAAGTTCTCCTGCGCCTGGAACTTCGCGATCCGTACCAACCGAAGAATTCGATTCTGGCTCCGCATATGTAAAATGCTGTGCAAAATGTAGTTCACAATTGAGGAAGAACTCTTCGACTGCAGTGAGGACATTGGTGAGGAGGTTATGGAGGAAATTTCTGATGAAAGCAAGAAGGAAGCTTCACAATCAGACGAATCCTCCAGATCGTCGATTAGTGACGACGACCAACAGACAAAAGATTAGATTCCTTTTGAAGTAAAGGTAAGGCATGTTCCTCTCTTTTTGCTAAAAATTTGACTCTATAAAATATCTTCCCTAATTATTTTTTTCGCTAGGTTAATGTAGTTAAACTCGCAGAGCTGCACCCCAAATGGTCTCTTCAAACGCTCCGACGAATTACCGCCCGTAAGTTGGAAGATAGGCGCCCAGCATGAGGCTATTTTGACACCAACTCACGACCATCGTTAAACGATTTGCAAAATTCAAACACTGAGGAACGTGAAAGACACTCATCCTTAACCTGTGCTTGAAGTCTGCGATGAATCTCAGCCGCCATTACACCTTCTTTGCATAAGAAATTGATAATAATGCGCTGCGCAACAGAGTTCGGTACATCACTGGCTTCAATGTTGAATACGCTTCTCATTTGTTGCTGCGAGCAAGTGAAGAATTATCGTTTATATTCCATTATTCATTATTTCAATTTATAAATTTTACTAATTTTCAATTTTTGAAACTACATATTAATATTCCAGTTTTTCTTTATTAATATTTTTACTTTCTCCATATACGTAGTAACAGAAAGTATTGTTTTCATGAAAAAAATCGAACTCGAGATTTCAACCGTAATACATGTTTTAAGGTTCCCTGAACACGTTTTGACTATTTTCTCGATGATGTCTGTGATAGATTTTTGTGGGCGCTCTGACTCAAAAACTATTTATCAGGTCAACGCAAAATTTTATATTTAACATTTTTATAAAAGTCACAAAAACTGATTAGTTTTTGGTAAAAATCAGTTGACCGGAAGTGGATGTTTACTCTTGTCACATCCGCTATTTTGAAATATTTGCTTTAATATTTGATAAATGTAAAAATATAATAGAATAAAAGCTGTAGGAAATTTTATTTTCTACAACCTTTGTTTGATACATTCTTCCATATAATGCATTAAGAGATATTTTATATTTTTAGCTGCCACCACCACGCCACCTACCGAAGACTATTGTTAACAATTGACGCTTAGTTACGTCTTAGTAACGCTCCTTTTTCTTTTCTTAATTGTCAACCGGAAGTAAATACTGACAACGATCCCAGAGCTAACATGTAATTTGCCATATAAATTTGGAGAAAATCATGTTGTCCACATCAGTTTATTTTATTATTTTAAATTTTAATTTATTTATGTACTTGTTATAATTATTTTATTTATTTATTACTTGTTCATTTTTAATTTTTAGATTTCAATTTCACATTTTAATTTTTTATTTTATAATTTATTTCATGTATTAAATATTATTCTTTATTAATTAAGATTTAACTTTAAATTGTAAACTTTTATTTATTTATCGATTTTTAATTTTCAGTTTATAATTTTTATTTATTTATCTTTTACCTCATTTTTTTCTCATTTTAAAATTATAATTTGTTTGTTATAAATTTATTTTATTTTCAATCCTTTTCCAATGTTTTCCTAAAATTATTTCCCCATTATTTTTTCACCGAATTTATTTCTAAAATTTTTTCCCAAGATTTTTTTCACAAAACAATTTTCTCGAATTTTTTTTCACAATATATTCTTTTACAAAAATATTTTCCTACATTTTTTCCCCAAAATAATTTCCTAATTTTTTATAAAAACTTATATCCCGAAATTATTTTTCCAAATATATTTTCCTTAAATTTTTTCTCTAATATAATTTTCTCAAAATATTTTTCCAATTTTTATTCTCGAAATTTTTTCCCCATATCTTTCCAAATTATTTTTTCAAAGTTTTACCAAAATATTTTCCTTTGTTTTACCCAAACATTTTTCCCCTAAAATTTTTTTCTAAAAACTTTTTTCCAAATTATATTTCCCCAAAAATTTTCCCCATCTTTTGCCAAAATTATTTCCGTATTTTTTAACTAAATGTTTTTCCTAAATTTTTTCCCAAAACGTTTTTCTCAAAATATTTATCCAAATATTGTCTCCAAAATATTTTCCCATATTTTCATTACAATATTTTTTCCAAAAAATTTATCAATTTTTTTTCCAAAATCTTTTCCTAAATATTTTTCCATAAATTATTTTAACCAAGTATTTTCCAAAACTTTTTCCCAAATATTTACACGCAAAATTTTATTCCCAAATTTATAATTTCCTAATATTTTCTTCCCAAATGTTTATCAAAATGTTTTACCAAAAATATTTTTCCAAAATAACTTTTCTTAATTTTTCCCCAAATTTAATTTCCCAATTTATATTCCCAAATTTTTTCTCAATTTTTTATTCCCTAATATCTTCCCATACATCTTATAGAAAATTTTTTCCCAAACCCATTTTCTCAAATTTTTTCCTGAATATTTTTCCAAAAATGATTTTACCAAATTTTTTACACAAAATATTTTGTTTCGCAAAATCTTTTACCCAAATTATTTCAACAAATTTCTTTCCCAAATATATTTTCCTGAAAGTTATTATCCCAAATTTTATTTCAAAATTTGTTTTTAATATTTTTCCAAAATGTTTTCGACAATCAATTTTTTACCAAATTTTATTTCTGAAAATTGTGGACTCAATATTGTGGATTCAAAATTTCGGTTACAAAATAGCAAATTCAAAATACGGATATAAAAAAGCGAATTCAAAATTGGTTTCATATATGAGGATTAAAAATTGCAAATTAAAAATTGAAGAATAAAAATTGCAGATTCAATATTGTGGATTAAAAATTGCAGAATCAAAATTGTGGATATAAAATTTCGGATTAAATATGAAGGATTAAATATTGCGGATTTAAAATTGTGGATTCTAATTTGCGAATTCAATAAATTCATAAATTAAAGAATACGGATTCAATTAAGGATTAATTAATACGAATTCAGTAAAGCGAATTCAATAATGCGGATTTATCAATTTGGATTTGATAATGCAGATTCACCCGTACAGATTCACAGTTGAGGATTCAGAGGAGGAGGTTTCTTAGTTGTGTAATCAAAATTACTTATTAAAAATGTATTCAAAATTATAAATTCGAATTTGTGGATTCGAAAGTGTGGAATATAATGTGTAGAAATTGAAGATTAAAAATTTCGGATTGAAAATTGTTGATTCGAAATTGCAGATTCAAAATTGCAGATTCGAATTGTGGATTCGAAATTGCGGGCAAAGAATTCCGGATTTATGATTGCGGATAAATGACTGCGGAACCATGATTGCAGATTCACGATTGCGTATTCTTAATTGCGGATAAAAGACTTCGGAGCCAAAATACCGCATCCAAAATTGCAGATTAACAATTGCGGATTCAAACATGTGGATGCAAACTTACAGATTCACAAACGCAGATTAAAAATTTCGGATTCAAAATTACGGAATTGAAATTGTGGATTCAAAATTACAGATTATATATTGCTGATTAAAAATTCCCTTTCAAAAATTACTGATTCCAACAAGCTGATACAAAATTGGGCATCCAATAATTCAGAATCAATAATGCGGAATCAATGATTCGGATTAATTTTTACTGATTACTGCGGATTCTAAAATGCTGACTTTGTCTCCTCAAACCACACAAACAGAGGGTCGGACAACCTTGGAAAAAATCCTACTTTGGCAGGATTCGTGCCCGCTGCCCTTTCGAGCAGCAGGCGGAAAAGGATCTTGAGATTACTCTATCCTGAAAGACTTCTCTTAAAAGATTCATGGTTTCATTCGATGTGTGTCGTTGCACCATCTTGTTGCAAATAACCGTGGTCATATCCATCTTCCCGGAGTTCACCAAAGACTGGATCCAGGATATCATAAATGTAGCGCTCACTATTGACAGTACCCGCAAAGAATATTGGTCCTATGATCCTCCTATGAGACATAACACACTGCACTTTTTTTGGCTGTGTGTTGATTCATGAGAAACATAATTATCTACTGTATAGTGGCTTTTTGAACCTCTCCTCCCTTGCAATCCAGCTATTCATTGCGTGTAGGCAAGGTAAATCAGTAGGGCATAAAACATAACATGCTAAATTCCTTTCCCATTCATTGCATATCTTACCTTCAGGACTTTGAAGAGGGCTACCTGGTAGCCGAAATACACATCAGTTCTACTCCCTTCTAGGTTTCCTTAAATCACCATCACCAATTTTAGTTTCCTTTCCGTGATTCGTTTGTTTTTACATACGACAAGGGTCACTGCAAAGTATTTTTCGCATATCCGATGTGTGAACGTGTGATTGAAGGTCACTGATATGGAGAAGTCTTCCGTGAACCTGTGTTGACCTGCTGTCCCTGGCAGTGGCCCTAAAAAAACCTTTATAAGGGCAGGTCGAGTGAGTGAGTGTTTGATTGGGCAAGTTATCTTTTTCATCTTCTTTTTTCATTTTCCCCTCCTTCCTTCTTTTTAAGGTAGTTTTTAACTTAGGAGTAGTGGAACAGTGAACATTTCACTTAAAGGTAAAATTTCTGTAGCCTCGATCCAGTTACCATGGTAACTGATAGTTCTTATTGTTAAAATGCAATAAAATGTCACTAAATACGAATATAAAGATTAATTATAATGTTTAAAAATTCATAACCCAGGAAATATAAGCCTGATAGAAAATCAGCGAAACACACAGTACAATTCATTTCTTTCATTTTCCACAATATAGCAAGGTTTCATAGCAAAGTCAGTCTTAACGAAGAAGAAAATTGTTTTATCGATTCTAGTTTTTTTCAAAAATTGAATATTTAAAAATTCAAAACACGAGAAACTGACGTAAAAACAGTAAAACACATATTGCTTCTTTTTTTCTCTACAATATAGCCAAGTTTCGTCCCAAAGTCAGTGTTTAGGTCTGAAACCTTCCCTTGTAAGACAGAACTGAAGCGTGAACACCAAACCCATTTCCAAGTTTTGGTACCGAGTTCTAGTAGGCTAGCACCACGAAAACTCTTTTCGTTGCCTTGTTCGCTTTAGGTACCGACACCCTTAACCTGGAATCTAGTGAACAACCCAGTCTCATCCCCAAGGATTAACCGAAAGACTACGTCTAATTGCACACCCCATAAAACATATGACAAATGTAGCTTCAATTGCAAATAATAATTAACATTTTCTTCATTCTCGCAGAAATTGATATTTGTCTGCAGAGTTCCTAAATTACACACATATATTATCTAAAATCTATAAAAGCCTTCTGTCCCTTTCTTGCTCCCTCTGCCAAGCTATAAAAATGCAAATAACTCGATAAAGGATCAGTGGTATAGCTAGAACCTTATTCGAGTTAAGACTGTATTGAATATGGTTATTAGTATACAAAATAGCAAAATTTTCAATTTTGGTACGAAATGATCCATGGGTTATTTCAAGTCCAGATTTTCAAAAATGTCATTTTGGCTTAGAATGATAACACAATGACATAAAGATAAAAGTTTACTTTGAGAATTTTTAAGATAATTTTATCTCATTATTGAATACCATAGGAGAGAGAATAAAAATATCACAACAGCATATCCAAAAAGAAGGTTCAAAAAACATTTGTTTGACATTGGAATTAAAACAAATCCTTTACTAGCCAATCAGTAATAATTTAACAATTGACAATTTATTAGCAGATATCTTCAGGCAATGCACCAATTAAACGTTACAGAAAATCGAATCACTAAAAATAACTTATCAAAAATATTAACACACATCATTCAACAACAATGTAAATACAATGTTATATATATGTACACATTACATTAAAACTGCTTCAAAATTTCATAATTAACCTACTCAAACTTGTGTATTACAAGATAATTCTTTAAACTTAATATCAAAGATGCAACGTTTCCTAGATTATATTATGGACAAAAAAATTCAACTGATAAGATCACATCATTATGTCAATCAGAATATCTGCATGCCTCAAGTTTAAGCTTCTTCTTCAGGGGAAATGCTCAAAGGAAAAACTTCTATGGCTAGCAGTAAAAAAAGTAAAGAGGTGTGAACATTTTTCAAAGAAAGTTTGATCATTTTTGCTCTTCTTCGTGAGGTTCGAGAGCTATGCTGACACCCTGTAATGCAATGACATAAGATTAGCGTCATGTACAAAAAATGTCATAAAAGCATACTTAAAAATAAGTTTAATATCACATGAAAATTAAATGTTCATAACTAGTGCCTACAGACACATGCAGACCAAAACCCTGATATGAAAATATTATAGGAAAAATAAAACTGCTGTAAAGAAATAAAAGTAGAGCCGTGAACAAGAGTAAATGGAAAATTCACCTGTTTAAAGGATGTCTCAAATTCTGAAGCAGCATGATCAGAACTAAATTGAACTCTATATTTCTTAGTCACGACTTTCTCATGTGTGAGATCATCAGCAGAGCATTCACAATACTTGTCCTTTGTCTATAGAGAGAGAAAGAGAGAAAACTTTTTAAAAAGTCTGGTATTTCACAGAAATATGCATTCTAAGAACGTTAAAAGTAAGTAAATAATAAAAACTAAGCGGTTACAAATAGAAAAGATAAGACAGAACTACCTCACTCAATGTAGCTTACCTTAATAGAACTTCGGCCAGTAATTAATGCATTGCATTTAACTTGACCTTCAGCTGTCTCTAAAGTGATCAGAGTGCCCAAGAACTCTGGTTCATAATTTATCTATGAAATTATGGAAAATAAAAATTATCAATGACCAATAATTCACAAAGCAAAATATTGACGATTTTATAACAGAATTTATAAAACTATCTAAATGGAAGTTGTAAGAATACAAATTTTTTAAACAAATTATAAATAATGCAGAACCTATATGAATGCAAAAATAGAATACAATAATAATTTATAAGTTTGGGCTCTAGTTATGCAATTCACAAATAAACAACTCAAAATTTAAGACAAAATAATTATTCAAAAGAAATATTTTTTAGGTATTTTAATCACTGAAAATGTACAGAAGAATCAGAAGTTCAATATAAAGCTTCAACAATAGTCTCATTTTATTCTGTCATTTGTTACAGTTCTGCATAGATGCTTTCAAATGCTGAATAGATTACATGTGGACACTGAAAAATGACAAAGGGAATGTGATCAACAGCATCAGGATAAGAAACAAAGTTTGTGATAGGAGGTAAGGGAGAGGAAACCTAACAATGTTTTCAGTCCACCAATATTTAAATGCCTAAAAATATTCTGCCAGCGTGAACTGGTTGACGTGTAATTTGTCCAGGTTTTGTTGAAAATAATAGCATTTTGGTATTGTTGCAATCAAGTACAACTATGCTATGCAATAAATATGATCGAGTTTTGAGACAGCTATGGATAGCCCTTGAGTGCGTAATGGTTAAAAACAAAAGAATTAATGCTAACAAAAATATCTTACATGAAATATCTTACTTCTGATAAAATTACGTTGGAAATACAGTTATTCCTCTATTTATGTTCCTGGAAGATGTGATGGAAATCAAGGGATTCCTGTTTTCCATGACCTACAAATTAAAGATTTTATAATAAACTAGCTAATTACCCAGGCTTTACCCCAGGTTTTCAGTTTCGAATTTTTCTTGCTCATTTCACTCGCTAATATTTTAATTCAAACTCAAGGTACTTTCGAAAAAGGTGACCAATATTCTCCCTTAATTGGCATGAACATATGACATATAGATTCAAAATTTACACTTTTCTAAGAATATTCAATGTAAGTTATGTAATTTTACAAAAAATTAACACGCCTCTAGTCAGGGTATGATTTGTAATTGATTGCATTATATACAGTCAACAGCTGCACAAGCTGGAGTCTGATCATCTGACAGAGTTGCCTACAGATTGACGGGTAACAAAGATAATTTCTTTCATTGTAGCGACATTTTCTCTAAAATAACGAAAGATGGCACCACTACATATCAATATTTGGGACTTAGGGAAGGGATGAGGTTGGCCAATCAACACTTTCAAAGCAAAAACTTCTGCAATTCCCGCTATTATGAAAATACGAACATTTAAGGCAAGGATTCCAAAGAGTGAACAAAAAGAATTGAGTTACTGAGGCATATGTATCAAGAAATTCTCCATAAAACTATCAATCAAATTGTTACCTATAGTTACTGCCAGCGGTGATATCTTCGTTTGCTAATTTTTTGGATGCAAATATAGTCCCCACCCCTTTTACTTTTCTTATTAATATTTTGGACAAAAAGGGGGGACTATAATCGGAATAATACGGTAATTTCTTAGTAACAGCATCTCAGCAAATGAGCTGCTGAATTGCCAAATTATTTTTCTCCTACCTTAATATCTCCTACTCCCAGATTCTTCCACTCGTCCTTTTCCCTTACATCAAGTTTTCCCCTCTTGTCAAAAATGGTCCTCCGCTCTAGGTCTTCCTCATCCACCTCGTATTCATCATCATCGTCATCATCTACATGCTCTTCCGCTTCTTCTTGGCTGAACGACTGAGAGACATCACTTTCCTGAACTACACAACAAATGGCAGAAAAATTCCCAGTTAAAATTAATTTGTGATGAGAAATAGAAATGTTACATTTTCTGAAAAAAATTCGGTCTAAAAGGCAATGGCAATGCAAAAACTCCACTTTTATAACAATTGTAATGACATTCTAAAATAATTTAACAAAATCTAGATTGTCTCTCCCTAATCAAGTATTGTAGAAATTTTATCAAGTTAAATTATTTTAGAATTATGGATTTCTACAAAGTAACGGCCAAAACAGTTGACTGTATTGACATTTTTCCGAGACATTATGAAATTCCATTTGAATTGCAGAGTAATATTTCAGTGATTTTTCATCATATACCGTATTTACTCGCATAAGTCGCAGTTTTTCCCCCAAAATTTTCATCTCCAAAAAGAGGATGCGGCTTAATTGCGAGGAAACAAATTCGGAAAATCCAAAAATGTGAATTAATCATTAAAATTCACTATGACTTCGTTAAATGGCCGGGTGATTCAATACCCAGTATGTGACATATAAAAACATAACATAATCACCAAAACAAATAAAAAGGAAAAGAAATGTTATTATTGTTTATGATGGAGTTACAGACGACAGTTTTTGCAGGCGATCGCTACGATAGCGCGAGAAAATTCCGTAATTTGACGGATATCAAGGCATCATCCATCACAGTTTAGTCTCATATTTCAATAATTCTATTGTAGGAAACATTTAAATGGAATTTATTTTGATTTGAAAGTCATGATTTTTCATCGCTTTCCACGTGCAGCATGCTTAGGTAATATTGTGCTGTGTCCTGCAAAATGAATACATTGCTGATCCGTTACAAATAATTCACCAAAATACTTTATTACAAACAATACCAATTGTTACTGATTTTATGTACAGTTAATGATACACATTAGATATTACCCAGAATGTTTTATGCCTAATCGCAATTTTTGAAGCGTGGCTTATTTTCGGAAACTTTTTTTCCCTAGATTCAGTCTCAAAAAACGAGGGTGCAGTTTATATGCAGGGACATCTTATATGCGAGTAAATGCGGTATTTATGTTTCAAAAATAAACCTGAGTAACAGTAACACCATTTTTTAGATGTTACAAATCAAACAATGGCATGTCTTTTCAATCCCTAACTTATCAAAATACTTGAGCTTACCTGAAATACTCTGTAGAGATTTAGAAGCCTGATGCGCAATGAGGTCAGCCACACAATCCCTTGCTACAACAGCAAACTTCTTTGCTACATCACAATTCTGAAAAAAACAATAGCAAATAAATTTCTTAAAAAGTTTCGGCCAAACTATTTTAAAAATTAATGTTCAGAATGATCCACCTACTAGAAATGCAACAGCATCATTGATTATTTTTGGCCAATTTTAATAAAGGTAAACAATTAAAAATTGCATGAAATTTCATGGGAAATCTGAGTATTATAAATGTTTATAGAAAAAAATCTGCACATTTAATAATTATGCCTTCCATCCAGATCACGAGTCTTAAACAGGCAGCCTGCAGGTGCCACATTACCTGCGTAGAGCATTTATGCAGCCTGCAAAGTATGATACTTTATGCTATGATGCAATTGTATTTTTTATAAAATGTTTATCTATGAAATTTACTTAATGTATGAAATCAACATTTCCAAAATATCTGCAATTTATTTATCTTTCCCATTTAAAACACACTAAGGAATTAGGGTACAGAAGAATGTCCTTAACATGGACTGTGGCCTGCAATTTTAGTACTAGCAAATTAATTTTAGACTTGTTCTAGATTAAGAACCGAAATGAAAAGATACCTTAAACTTTGCACACAGCTGTTCCAGCACTGGAGTGTCCTCAGCATAATTTGTGGCATACCATACATAACTCTTGTCCGAGGTTTTCATTTCTTTAAGGTCGAAGTCTGCTGTGACAAGGTGGTTGCAGACTAGCTTATGCACCTGCAAAATAAACATTAGCCACAGAATATATTTAGAATTATTACAAAGAGATCGTGAGATCATTCAGAGAAATGAATATACAACTGTGATGTACTCACAAATCTAGTACAATCAAACCTCTCTAACCCAGCAAGCTTGGGAAGTGACTGGAGCCAGATTAGGAAATTTGCCAGATTACGAGAGTTACATAGCCCTTAATCCCTCAACGCGGTCTTAGATGCAGGGTACCAACCCTTTAAACGTCACATGCCATCATCATACGTGCTGTGCACCAACCCTGTACATCTGACTTAATTTAGTTTTTGCCTGATCAAATATTACAGTACAGGTTTCCCTCTCTTTATGTCGGTTTGCTTTATGCGAATTCGCTATTGTGAGGCCCTAAGTCTCACTAAGGATATTTTAATCAATAGAGGGATTGATTCTTGCACTATTGCTGAATTATTTAACTTATTGAAAGTTTGCGTGAATTAAAATTATTTCCTATTTGATGGCAAAGTTTTTAGACAAACTGAAGGCCTTGCTATGGGGTCCCCCTTTCTCCCCCTCTTAGTGGACATATTTATAAATCACTTGGAAGAAAGTCTTTTTAGTTCCGACTTTGCATCGCTTAACAATGTACAAGGCTGGTACAGATATGTAGAGGACATTTTGTGTCTCTGGTCGGGAACGGATCGCCAATTAACTTCATTTTTATCTCACCTTAATACTCTTCACAATGCCATGAAGTTTACAACTGAAACAGAAATTAATGGTTCCCTCAGCTTTTTGGATTTATCTTTGTCTTTTCATCAGAATCATCTCTATTTTCCGTAAACCTACGTATACTGATCACGTCATTCCCAACCACTCGTCCCACCATTTTTCCCATAAGCAAGCGACTTTTCATTCAATGCTCCATCGCCTCCTTAACATCCCTATTTCCATAGCTAATTTCGATAAAGAGCTCAACATTATAAAACAAATCGCCTTTAACAACGGCTACAATAACCAGCTGATAGATCGCCTCCTGTCATATATATTAAAGAAAACTATTTCCTCTCCCATAATTCCTTGCATTTCTAAGCACTGGCACAGACTCCCCTTCATAGGCCCCCTCTCCTACAAACTTTCTAACCTCTTCCCTAAAGGCATCAAACCCGCAGTCTTTTCCCCAATAACTTATGCTCAACTTTTCCCGAATAATAAAGATTCCATATCTAATTTATCAAAAAGCGGTGTCTATAAACTATCTTGTGCAAATTGTGATGCTATTTACATAAGACAGACCGGAAGAAGTTTTAAGAAGAGCATTGAGGACCATAAACATTGTTTCGAGTTGCGACATGCGTCATCACACTTTGCTAAGCACCTATTTGAGAATGGCCATTCCAGTTCATTCATTCCCAAGTTGCTCCACTTCGAATGAAAGGGCAACAGACTGGACCTCTTAGAGCAGTTGGAAATTGTAATCCATGATGTTACAGATAACGTTTCACTTACTAATGAATTTGTTTTCTCCAATCATTCTCCATTCTTCTCTTTACTGCTTTCATAACTAATTAATTTATTGCCTTTTTACTTTGTAATTTAAGGCCTTTTTTTGTAACTTCCATTAATTGCTTCCCTTTTCTAATTACTAACTTTGCTCGCATTACTGTTATACATAACCGTTTGAATTTTGTCATTCACTTTGTATTTTCTATTTTTTTCAAATTATCTCATTACTGATTGTATGTTCTCCCTCCTGCCTATCATTATTCATTTAACCCTCCTACCCTACTTCTACAGCCTCTCAGCCAAGCTTTCATCACCTGATGATGCTGTACCAGGCGAAACCGGTCATTTATTAAAATTGTTAGTGGAAATTTACAAGTTCTTTTTCATTTAAATGGAATCTTTCCACAAAGTGGAGCCTTCCCAAGTGGACTTGTTAATTTCTAAGAGGTTAAAAGAGTCGAAGTTATCATGGCAGCAACATGTAGAAAAAGGCAATCTGGTGATAAAAATGAGTAGGAAATCTTACTTGAATGTGATCTGAAAGAAAGTGTCAGTTCAGACAGTAATAGTGAGAATCATATTGAAGATCATGCTCAAATTACTAAGGTAATCAACTATACTTTTGGCATTTTTTTGTTATGTGGGCAAACTCGAAACCTCTCTTCTCTCTCTCCTGTACCTGCATGCTGTGCAATGTAGAAATCTAAGATAATGCAGTATACGTGAAGTAATCCGTAATGCAATATAGTTTTTATCTCTTCTGTGAACGTGCACTTCCTTTTAGGCATTTTAAAGGAATGATAGTCTTGAATAATATTAATTTTCATATACGAAATAATCATAACCAATTTTATATTATAAGTAATGAAACATAAAATCGTATTGTCTAGAACTATAAAAGTGAAAAATAAATATTTTCGTATTTACAGTGAAGAACTGTGGTTTTAAACAAAGCTGAACTTCAGTACTAAATGTATTAGTGGCTGCACCATTGGTTGGTCTTCTGTTAAATATTCCGAAATTAGTCAACAGAGCACAACTATGGATCAATGCTGTTCTCAGTGGCTCAAGTCCACATTTCCATGTTGTTGTATTGTTCGAGAAAACAGGGTCCTGAAACACCTGGCGGGTTATACCACTACAAATATCTAATTATATGCGAGTGAATTCTGGAGTAAGCATAGGTTGACAATTCTTCGATGTAATGAAGTTAGCGTCGTCAGGGTCTTCCACACCTGCTTGGCTCCTGCGAAAATTTTGAATTGACCAATCGTCTCTCAGTATCCGAAAGAGATATCAGATAACGTAATTCAGCATTCTTCATTGTGCTTGCTTAAAACAAAATGTCGCAGGAAGTAAAAATCCGAACATTTCAACAATTTTATAAAAATCCACCCAGACAAATTTTAGACAAAAAATCCGGACAAATCCGGGTAAAAGAGGACGGATGGTAACCCTATATAAATACTCATAGTTTTACGGAAATTCTCAAAAAATTCCAGAAGATTCAAATGAATAGTTAAAAAGTTATGAATTTTTTACAACTTTACTCTGGATTAGCTAATTCGTTTAAATCTCCTCCAGGTTTGGGATGCTTCTTTTTGAGGCTCACAATGGGCAGTGTTTTCTTCTTCTGTTATTACTCCCTTTAATAAGTGTATTTATCAATCAAACAATGATGATTTTATAGGTATACTACTATAACCAATTTCTAAAAAATATACAAAATGCGGCGATGGTGGGCATCTATTTGCACCTACAAGCAACTCTACATTTTCATTTTTATTCTTATTTTCAACTCTATTTCTTATGCATTACAAGTCATTGTTTTATCGTTCCCAATCGTGCATGTTCAAGTATCTCTTCCAGCATCGAGAATGATGATCGAAAGTTATGTCCAAACATGGTTAACGGGAATTATGCCGAACTCGGAAACTATGCCATCTTACGGGAGATGCTGGATTAGAGAGGTTTGCCTGTATCTATATATAATTTTCTAAATGTAACATTGGTGCATTTTGATTGGTCATTACAATACAAGCCCCTCTGGTAGTGAATTATGTTGACGTGAATAACTCAAGAACAGGAAGTACGATTTGGATGATTTTTTTGCAATATACCGGGATCTATCGCTTGCACCTTTCAAACATATCATCATCTAACAAAAGATCATGGGTTCAATACCAGGAGTATTAATTTTCTCCATGAATGAGTGTAGGGTACTTATCATTTGCATCTTAAAATGACTTAGAAGCATGGTATGAACTCGGGATTCAAATGGTTTCATGCTTGAAAGACAGAATTCAAATGTGTAGAATTAACATAAAAATATGTATAGAATCGAAAAAACGTGATTTTTTAGAATTCTAAAAATGAGAAATGTAAGCTATCATGATAACTCCCTTTGAGAGTCTAATACATTTTTATGAGGAATAGTTTAACGTAATGTATGCTTACTTTGTGCATTTGTTTTTCATTCATTGTTTGTTTATTTAAGTTCTAAAACTGTTATTAGCCAAATATAAACATTAATAGATTATGATTATTGATAATTGTTAAGATTGTAAGAATACTCCAAACCGTTCATAGAATGAGTATCCATCTAGCGTTCATATTCAAGCCATTGCTGAGTTTTCTTATTTTCTGAACTTGTTAATTGTCTCAAAAATGTAATTAATTTATCATTTTAAAAATGAAATCCCTTAATTCAGTTTTTACGATATGTCAAAAATATTTAATCACATTCAGCTTCAGTTAATTGAAAATATTTTGCCAATTTGCTCAATTTTCATTTTTTAAATTAATAGCAGGAGACCAAAAATTAATCCGTTTTAGTAATCTTCGCACACATTGTTGGCATGTTGGTTTCCATTGTAAAAATAACCCCTTTGAAGGACTGCATCAAATATAATCCAGAAAAATCATAACTCTGACGATGAAAACTAGTAGAAATTAATAGAGCTCACCAGTTCTCGTCTCATGAGGAACCTGTACGTGTGATTGATGGGATGGAAGAGGATTTTCAACTCGCCAACTCCCCTCTCCTTCCACTCCTTGGTGTCTGCATCAAATCTGTACAATTTTGCTCTTTCCCCAAAGACTACATGAGGAGGAGAAAATTAAAAATTAAAATTATTTTACCACAAGATGGAAAGTTGAGGAGATCGACTTCTTATACATGTTTGCATAAAGCTTAAACAGAATTTTGACATCTGAGGAGAAAAAATCCTGAACTTGACCGGGAATCAAATCCGGGCCCCCCACTTGCCGGGTAGGTGCTTTAACCAACTAAACCGTAAAACCCCAATTCGAGAATGGAGTATCATGCTGGCTTGATAGTTTAGTTGGTTAAAGCACCTATCTGGCAAGTGGGAGACCCGGGTTCGATTCCTGGTCAAGGACAGGATTTTTTCTCCTTCTCATATGACAAATTTCAATTATTTTACCATCAAAATCCTTCATATTTTGCATAGATAGTGCAAATATGGTCTAGATCATGAGTCTGCAATCTCGAAGAGTAAGTGAGCCAAACTGAGTCTTCAAGTATACGGCCAGGATCACACATTTAAAACAAGAAGAATGTTATTACAACTTTTCCCTCATTTTAGTGTCATAAAGCGAGAAAATTGAGGTTCGATTTAACAAAATGAAATATCGATGAACTTGAAAACATCAACTTAATGAGAAAAAAATAAAAATAATCAACATGGAAAAGAGATACCACCAAAAATTTTGTAAATCTTAATCTACAATTTCTTCACAGAGAAAAATACCATATTTACCTGAATCCAAGACGAGGTTTTTTCCAAATTTCAGCTTGCGAAAATCAGGAGTCGTCTTAAACTTAAGTACCAAGTATATACCTCGTGGTATATTTTATATATATATATATATTTATTTATTTATTTATTTATCATTAACGAACATCAAGGGACCCAATTTTTTGTCTATTCGTTATTCGGAAATTCGTTGATCGGAGGTTATTGGGCGTTGCATAACTTCAGGGGCGCATTGTCTGTTAGATTATACGGGAGCAACCGGGTTATCCAAATGAAGGCATATGCGCAGATACGGCGTAACTCTACTAAAATACGCCCATTTTCAGGAAACGGTATCACATAAGTTGACGATATTCAAAATGCGCCCGCAATGTTAATAACCAGCCATATTGATTTGAAGCTCCGACGACACAATGGGCCACTTTCATTCATCTCATTTTGCAATGTTTGACAGTGGCAAGCACCAAATAACTGAAATGCAGTGTTATTTTTTCTAGCATTGATTGGCAGGTTTTGCACGAAAACATCCTCTGCAATTTTTTATTATGCGACTTTTTTCGAGGTTGCAATGCATGAAACTCGCTGAGCCTATCCTAAAGCATCTGTTGAATCGCTAAGTTTATAAAAAATATTGACAGCAACGCCACTTTTTAACACCCATTAATAAACTACTATTTGACCACCACGGCGTGGGTTGCAAATATTTCAAAACGAAATGAATGAAAGCAGCATTTTCCTCATAAGAAATCACTAACTGTCGTTGGCACTCCAAATCAAGACTCCAATCCAATATAACAATAAACACTTCCTTTTATGTACGGACATGTTACTCGTTCAAGGGCAAAATCTCAACTGATTTTTGTGATCAACGCTACGAACTTTCTTTGCAAACTGCGAGCATACCAATTCCAGGAACAGTTAATAAGGAGACGGATTAAACGTGGGATTTCCCATCTTTACGTGGGAAAGGGTGTTGGGTGCATTCGGCTGAGCGACGGGGGTGGGCGCCATTGTACATGCCCTTACCCCTTACCCCCTTCCAAACACAACCTCCTGGCTGTAAAAGAGCTGGGGGTTGGGAGGAGAGGACAAAGGACCTCCGCGAGTGCCACTGTACCTGCAAGTTGGGAATTCTTAGTTTGGACGAAGGGATTATTTTTTAACAACAACGCCGCGATCTTTAACCTCCCCGAGGGATAGGGTGTAGAGGCTGGACTCAAGAACACAAGGTTACATATCTTGGGTCACTATGAGGATTGAAGGGGCTGACCGCCGCCACGTTTGAGATAGTGAGAAGTGGTCAAAGTTTGCTCGATATATCCGTGAAGCGTGCTCGTTATATATGTGAAATATTTGTATGTAAATGCTCGTAAACTTATCTTGGAGGTAGCATTTGCTCACTATACCCGTGAACTCGTTACAACCGTGCTCGTTATAAACGAGTTTGACTGTATCACAAAAAAGTGTATAGGAACCACCTCACCACGATACGTACCTCATTGCTACGATCTTTCGTTAAAATTCCCTTTAAATGGATTAGGGGATTAATTTAATCGGGAATGATTTCAAATACAACACTTTTTTAAAAGACCTATTTAAAATACATCAACATTTTTTAATAAACGAATCTATTTTTTTCTGTTTCAAATTCTTTGTGAATTCTCGAGAAACGGCAGTCTCCACTTCCCTAAAAGCATGCATAGCGGCATCACTACAACTCTCGGACGAGATTGTCACTGGCGCGAGAATGCCGGAAACACAGGAAATACGTCATCATGCTAGAAAACATGCTATGATTGGCCTGATATAAGCTTAACGCTAATTGGCGCATTGGCGACTGTTTTCAATCGTTTTCCGTACGTAAAAAAATGTTTAGCGAGCAAAATTTCGTTCTAAAGAGGTAAATATAAACAGAAGTCTTTTTCTTTCGTTGTTCGGAAGTTTTCGTAGTACGGAAGTTCGTAGTAAAGAGGTTATAATTAGGGATTTTGTATACAAGTTTGGCGGGACCGCCGTCAATTGTTCGCTATCCGGAGGTCTTCGCTATAAAGGGGTTCGTAAGGTAGAGGTTTTACTGTATATATATATATATATAATAAAGTACAACAGCTTTATTTATAACTGAAGTTTACAAAATATTTATAGTCTTTTGACCATTAACTTACAGTTCTAATAAAAATTTTGTTCAATAAAGGAAGAATAAGATTCTTAAAAAAACTTGAATTGAATTGAATATTTAGTCTTTTGACCATTAACTTACAGTTCTAATAAAAATTTTGTTCAATCAAGGAAGAATAAGATTCTTAAAAAAACTTGAATTTTTTTCATAAACGAACAATGAATTTAGAAACACCAATAATTGTAACTAATTATTTTTTCAAAATGTTAACTTTTGCTGCTTGGTATACTTTGTTCTTTTGCTTAAAATGAATTTTTTTAATGAAATCATCTGTAACAATTGTAATGAGTTGACTTCTTTCTGCACTTCCATCCAGGATATCAAAACAAAATGCCAAGAATGCAACTATGTTAGTAAATCATGAAAGTAAGAAATAGGACTCATCTGGTGAAAAAAAACTTTTGTTGAGGGCTTGAATATGACCCGCATTATATCTGATACTGTGCAATAAGCTGCATTACAACCGGGGTGCACTGTACTAAAATCATCATCACGTAAAAAATTTTATACTTTAAGAAGTTTCTAAGGAATGTACGATTTTCCAGACAAATGTAAAGGAAACCCAAGCATACTATACATACTAGCATTTTAATTCAGCGCATATTTTCATATTATAATTATTAAAAAACTGTGCTCATTAAGTAAATCAATAAATAGATATACTCTTTATAAAGTTAGCTCTTTTAACACTGATTTTATTATAAGTTTTACTGTAACAAATGAGCGAGTTTAAAAGTAATATCAGTTTAGCTATTTTTCCTTTTCCCTCAATTTACACTTTCCTGCAATTTACACTTTTTCCTCAAGTCCCTAGAAAAGTGTAAATAAGGGGTTTTACTGTATTTCTAGAGAATTGACTTCATGGTTTTTAATCAAATATGGTACATATATATAATCTTCATATAAATAAATAACCAAAAATAGCATATTTCAGCTGGGTCGACTAAACAGGGCTACCACAATATCAAGGTTAGAATTTTTCTGTAACTATGAATTTGGACTGGCTGAACCGAATTTTTTTTTAATTTCGTAGGGCGAGTATAAAATGACAACACGAAATGAACATGTTTAGAATGAGTCTAAAAGGCAGGGAAACCACAATATCAGGAATATGAATTTTCATTTCAAAGCAAATAGATTAGTATACGATTGTACTACGGCAAATTTGACGAAAAGCACTTCTGCACTACAGGAAACCCGTGTACACCCTTAATTGTATAACTTTCTTTCTTAAGAAACACATCATAAGTATAGCACTTGTATACAAAGAAAATAACAGCATTATACATAAAAAATGCTCACCTTTGGTTTCCTCTTCCTCTCCTGTGCACACTTTTATGAGTGCTGGCAATGGAATGATTGGCTCAAAATGTGGGTCATGGGCTTCCACAGCAGCTCCCTCTTCCTCTTCACCATCACTCTCCCCTCCATGTGCCTTTCTGGATGAAGGGGTTGAGCTGAAAACTGGCGTGTTCACGGCCCCCCAAGCTGGAGATTTCAACTTGGCTACAAGTATACAAGAATTTGGTTTTCACTCAACTATATCAGTCTGGATTAAGTATGCAGCAGAATAGTAAAAAAATTGATTTTACCAAATATCTATTACATATTACATACATATTACAAGCTTCTTACTTATGATATAATATATGAGGAGGATACTAATGTTTAGGCACTTCCAGATGACCTGGAGACTAAATTTTTTATGTGGGTAGGACTATGTGCAAAATCGACTAGGAAAATCGAATATCTCAAGAAAGTGCAACAATGCAGCCGCTAAAAATTCACACAAAATTTTTAAGATTATTTACAAATGTGCTACAAAGCTAAAAATTTTTGTCAAGGTAAAAATTTTAAAATAACGAAATAGGGATTATAGAAATTTTGATATTTTAATTTGTTTGACTGTTAAAAATTCTTCAAGTTTAAACAAAAAAATAAGTGTTTCGGTACTATGGGGTGAGCTTGGGAGCTGAAATTTTAAAGTTATTTAGAGGTTAGTGCAAATGCACAAATAAACATTTGAATAGCTCCATGAAGTTGTTATTGCAGCCATTAATTTTTTTAAATTTAAACAATTAGATAAATATTATTTCACTTCTAGATGTGCTAAAATTTTAAAATTTGGCACAAATGTGTGGCATTATTACCCCACAATGGACAAGTATAATATTCTTAAAATTGCAAATTTTAGGGATTATTTTACTCCAATATTATTCCATAAGGAAAGAATGAAAACCAGTGCAGAGGTGAAAACTTTTGAATTAAAAAAATATTTGTATTAACGAAATATCTCTGAAAAAGTTATGTTTTTCAAGGTGAGATGAAATGCTTGCAGAATGCAAGCACTGACTTCTTGTAATGACAAGTGAGCATACTTCTCAAGTTCAAAAGTACTGCTGATTAATAAAAATCAACAAGAAGTACGGCCAAATTTAAATAATGGATCCTATGAGATTAAGGACACCCTTAAATTCTATTCACTCAACTAGTTAAAAATACCACGGTAAAAACAGTAAAAGCCTTTAGAGAGACGCACCAGAAGCAAAAGGATTTGAAGGTGAGGCTGCAGCAAGGGAAGCAAATGAAAGAGTTGGATCCAGTTTGAAAAATGGAAGGTCATAGTCATTGGTGTCATTCTTAGAATCATCTGCACTCTTAGAATCATCTGCGCTCTTAGAATCATCTGCACTCTTAGAATCATCTACACTCTTAGAATCATCTGGACTTTTTTCTTCAGATGCAGCAGATGCATTATCAGCTGGTGTGATGGTAGTTGTACTCTTAGGAGGGCTATCTCCTTTGCTTGGAACCACTGCATTAACTACTTTTTCGCTGTCAACCTACAAAAAATGGTCATCAAATCAACATTAATTAGTTTCACCTTTACATTCAACTTAAATATAACATAAAAAAATTGCTATATTAAGTTTACATTGGACATCTCATAAAATATCTAAGAAGTGAAAAACATTGGTGCCAACCTTTGGCATATCTTCCATGCCTCTGCCAAAAATTCTATCCACTTTCTTTTCATCATAATCTTCGCAGCCTCGACACCCGGGGCACGGAGGCAAATCACGATAGGCATAGAAATTAGGAGGAAGCATCAGCTTCAGTGCTGCTTGTCGATCTTCTTCTGATGTTTTTCGTTCGTACACCACCTCCAATTCTGTAAATGAAAAGATTTTCACATCATTTGTTTTCTCCACGGTTGGGCTGTATGAGCCTGAAAATATCCCTGAAACATAATTTCTAGAAAAATGTGTATGCTTCAAATCTCTGAACATTTATTTATGCAGCTGAAGC
The DNA here is from genome assembly GCA_028673005.1 of Tanypteryx hageni. Classification (NCBI taxonomy): domain Eukaryota; kingdom Metazoa; phylum Arthropoda; class Insecta; order Odonata; family Petaluridae; genus Tanypteryx; species Tanypteryx hageni. The sequence goes on from CM054118.1 coordinate 71,004,640, forward strand.
CAAAAGACTAAAAAAGGAAACAATTATTCACCATAATTAGGGCTCGTTTATTTTAACAAAACCACAATCAAAACCATTGCAATGCTATTTCTCATTGTCAACTGACCGCTCAAACCTTGAATGACATCCACTATATAACGCAGCATTTTAACTGGACAGAAAAGAATCAAATTCAAAATAAAATTTATTTAAATTATCTAAACTTTCAAGGAAATGTCCCCAAGTTGCAAAAAAATGGCAAACAATATTACTAACTAAAAATATAACATACCAGGAGTGCTTTGGGATTTTGGACTCTTCCCTCCAAAGAGACCCTCTAATGAGAAGCGAGAAGACAAACTTGTCGAAGTATTGGACCCCTCTGAACCAAGCTTGAAGGAGAAAGCCTGCATTGCTGGAGACTTATTTATGGGAAAACCAACCTGAGGTGAGTTGGTTGGTGTTTTTGGAGTTGATGCCTTGGTGTTGCCATCTTCAACTTCTTTAGGTTTGTTCAAGTCAACCTGAAAGACATAAGCAATGCACAAATTTTGTTTAATTCATAAAATGTAACCAACTTTTACAAGCTGAACTGATCTAATTACACAATATTATTCATTACACATGAAAACATATCCTTTACTATTTCACTTTCAGAGATCTTTGTTTTTAATATTAAAGAAATGTTTTCTTTGAGCACAATGAAAAAACAGCTCAATTATTTTTTAATAGGTGTACCAGTAAAGTAAGAAAAATGATTTTATCATGAAAGTTCCACTCGTTCCTATTTTTGTTTGGGGGATTCCAATTTTATAATAAAAAAACACTGATTTACAAAAGTGGTCATTTGCAGAACGTTGGTATACATATTTAGTAGTCAAGATTTTTTGACGAGTAGAAATATGACAGGTTAAAAAAAAATAAACATAATCACCAATAATATCAAACCAAATCCCTAAGTCATTATAATCAATATTTACTAAAGTTAAAACAGATACTTGTCTTTTGCCAACATCTTTTAATTTACAAAAACACAATTCCAGTTACCTTTGCATCTTCAAATGCATCCTTGAAAGCCAAAGCAATTTCAGAAGACTTGAAGCGAAGGGAGAATAATTCCGGACGGACCTCCCCTTCTGAAAAGTCAACTGCTGTCCACTGCCATGCATGGTCACCCTTGGGAATCAATGCGATCTCATCGGTTACATAATGGTTGAGACATAATTTCAAGACCTGCTCTCGCCTCATTAGCATCCTTAAAATTAATAGGGAGAACAAAAATATTAATAATTTTAGGGCTCCAACTTGTCTAGTCAAAATAGTTAAAATTGTAGCTGTACTTTAATATTGCTTTAATACAATGTACCAATCAATGATACATTACAGAAAAACTATCACAGAAAGGGATGAATTTATAGTTAACATTTGAGCATGCTTCATTGAATGAACACAATTTGTATGTCCGTTCTATGCCACCATTTTATTTTCCCATATATGAGACAAAGGGAGCAAGTATTGTTATCCTGAAAATTTTGACTGAGGTTTTGATGAATATGGAGGCTTCAGGTGCCCTTTGGTCTGAAAAATGGTTTTTGCTATTGTCTGCCTGTAGTCTGTCGTCTTTGCAAGGCTCTAGGGGATAAACAGAATCTGATGAAATTTTGTATCTACATGTCGACCCCGATTTATATTACCCCTTTTTACAAAATTTCAAAGTTACGGGAAAAATTTTTTGTCCAGTGTTCCGTTACACAAAAAAACTTGAAGTTACAAAAAAATCCTTTATTTTTTCGTGACAAAACTGGTAAATAAAACAAGCAACAGAAGAAATAATAGGGTTAATGATAACAAAGATGTTTAAACAATAATAATTTTAAATTTTAATTAATGCTGAAAATCTTTTATTGGCTAAGTAATAATGGTTTAGAAAATGGTCTTCGTTTAGTCAGTGATTATTTTTGTCATCGTATATACATATTCAACTGGTCAAGTAATTTTTAAAATGTCTTGAAAGTGAATAAACCGATCGTTCTATAAAATTAAAAGATTTTGATAGTACATATCGAAAGGTGCATATTTTCATTCTGAAAATATTTGTAAATACCTACAACTGTTTAGTTAAAACTTTTTTATACACGTAATGATGCTTGGAATGTAATCAATTATATTTATAAGTACATTAATGAATATGTATTTTATTCAACACAATTCCTTTTAATTTTTCATACAGCTTTTTTTAGTCTTTCCACATTTTTTTCTTGCATTTCATACATTTCATTCTTCATGTTACGCGCAAACCTTTTATTTTTGTTTAAAATCACTGCATATCCCATGCTGCTACATCGACTCAGAGGATGATGTTATTTTTTATTAAATAAACTTGTTTCTGCATGATTCCACTAGTTTAAATATCATTTACAAATGATCTTGTCCCTACGCGGATTATCCTATCCAACGGCGAGCTGCAGGTATGGCTGCACTACGAGCATTGCTAATCTTTACGTTGTCGCCATGCATGGTACATATTTAATATTACTGTAATCATCGATAATCGCTTTGCTATTTATTGCATTTATTACATTCCATAATATATCCCGTTACTATTTACTGTAGGAACGTATCTTGTTTTACATAATGGGAGCTAACAGTATTATGCTTCGATTTACAAATTTTCAATTTACGAAAGATTTTTAAGGAACATAATACTTTCGTAAATCGGGGCCGACGTGTACATAGCAGACATGTCAAACTAGATGATACCCAGGGCGGCATTGAAGTGACTGATGTTATAGAATTATCGGAGGACTACAGCTAAAAAACAAACTTTTATACTAGAAGATTGGATGTCTGTTTTGCCATTAAAAAAATAATTTAAGAAATGCATTCTATTGTTTTTCAGTAACTACCGTATTTATCTGAATCCAAGATGGTCCTAATTTCAGCTTGCAAAAATCAGGGGTCATCTTAAATTCAGGTATAAAGTGGTGTTACACATTTAACCCTTATGCACTCAGGGCATTTTTCACTTTATTCTCAAAAAAACATCTTTTTTGGAAAATTTCATGAACTTTTAAAAAAATTATTGCATCTCTCTTTTCTAACTTAGGGCACTGAAATTATTCATATAAGTTAGGAATATAATGTTGTTTATTCAAAAATAACTGTTTTTACCAACACGATCTCCAGAGCAACAGCACTTCAACCATGTGGAGTTTATATGTATTAGATAATAAATTCCATGAGTTCTAGCAGAATATTTATAATTTTCCATGAAATATGGGCAACTATCCGTAATTTCCAAATTCTCGGGTAATCGGCCCGTGTCCAACTTTGTATTTCAAGTTTCGTCACTCAGATCGCTCTACATGAGCAATAAGAATAATCATCATTAAGACAATACCATATACATTAAATTAATGGAAAAATGTGTTAAGATTATGGCATCATCCGTGCCTTTGGCACATATTTGGATAAAAAAACGAGAAATAGGTATGACACCATTATATTTAACAACTGAAATTTCTCGAAAAACTACAAAACAACATTACAATACTATTCATGATTTACTAAATTCCGTGTGTTAGTATTATAAGTTTATGTCGTAGTTGAAATTCAATGCCATAATAATATATAAGTATGACAATAATTTTCATTTTCTGCAAAATCAAGGCATATATTTGGAATTTCTAAATTCTCTAGCAATCGGCTTGCATTCAAGCTTTCAAATTTCAGGTTTCATGGCTCAGATCATCCTGTTTCAGCAATAACTATAATCATCATTAAGACAATATCCTACATGTTACACTAAAGTTTGTAAAAATTATGATATTTTTTGTGTTAGGGTTATGGCGTCATCATCTGTGCCTTTTAGTACATATTCCGATAAAAAATAATATAAAATTATCACGTCGTCATATGTATACATCGTTGGCTGAAGTCAAATGGATAATAATGCAGTCTAAGCATTAAATCAATGCTCTTAAAGTATGGAAAATCAATTCCCATTGAAAGACATTGGAATCGTTGCTATGGTAGTTAATATTTTGTCTTTAAAAAATTAACATTCTTTCATCCACAGTACGGTGCATGTCCTGACTTAGTATCTTAATTGTAAATAATTTTAAAAAGCAATTTTATATTGCCCTGCACCGTTTTCAGTGCTTTTCTTATGGGTTTTTAAAATTGGACATTGGGGTAAAAAAATATCCCTTAAATATAACTTTTTCTAGAATTTCGGATTTTTTTCCAGAGGTTGTACACAATGGCCTATATTCATGCCAAATTTCAGCTCTGTAGCAGTTCTAGAAGTACCATAGGTTTTATATGATATATCTTATATCCTATATGCTATGTAAGAAGCAGCTATTTATAATGATGCGTCGAATATGTACTAATGATGTTATTTAACGAACTAGAGACCTGTTGAATTTTATTTTTGACATTCAGTGAACAATTAATACACGAACGATTCCCAAAAGTGAACTAAACTTTCCTTATCTATTGAGGAATATCATATGGATACTGGAATAATAGTTAGATGTCATAAAAATGGATGGATGTCAAAAGAACTTATGAGAGATTGGTTACATGTTGTCTGGAATAGAAGATCACGAGCACTATTAAGAAATATAGGTATGCTTGTATTAGATGAATTCAAAGGATACACAACTCCTTAAGTTAAAGATGCAATTAATGCAATGAATACTGACCTTTTAATAATACCTGGAGTTAGGACATCACAGTTTCAAGTTCTTGATGATGCTGTCAACAATCCATTTAAAGATAAATTAAAGGTGAAATACTCCTTTAGCCAAACAATTAGAGGGTTTGGCTAAAGGAGTATTTCACCTTTATTAATCTTAGCCAAAGTTATTGAGCTACTATCAATTATAAATTAAAGGGTTTATATTCTGAGTGGTTACTGAGTGGAGATCACCCTATAACACTAAAGGGAAACCTACATTTTCAATGCTCTACCAATGGACCAAGGCATCATAGGAACAGATCAATACAGAAATAATTAATTACGAGAGCATTTAAGAAGTGCTGCTTATCCAATGCCATGAATGGAAGTGAAGATGATGTTTTGTGGGAGTCTACGGACCAAGTTCAGAGTGATAAAGATAGTGTGAGTGAAGACAACGATGAAGAGTGCATACAGGGTGATGATGACTGATGTAATATAAAGACCTATGATATTCAAGAAAATTATAAGAGCCAATAAAAATTTTTGCTAGTGGAATTTCTAATTTTTGCAGGAATCATATGTAATTAGATCATAAAATCTTTTTTGCTTTGACATTCCATACCATTGTCTTAGATTCGGGTAAATACGGTATGTAAAATATTGTCTCCTTTTCATAAAAATAAAATACAGTAGAAATCTGATTATCTGAATGTCCAATTATCTAAACCAAATTTTAAATTGCTGCACTACTTTATACTTATGCAGTAACCTTTGGATATATCCAAGTATAAACCTTTCACCGCAACATTCAAATTTACCTCACCGCCTTTAAAAACTTTCTTTCGATACTTCCACATCCCCTTTGCCTTATAAGTCTCCAAACACCTTCTGAATGCCCTCCTTTGCATAAATACCAACACAATGTGCACCACCCGCTTTTGGCATCAATCCCCTGAGTAGGACACGTGTTTGAAGGTTATAAATGCTATTTTCAATGTTATTTCCCTTCTTTTAGAAAGTTTAGGGCAAATTTTATGGCACTGGCGAGGGTTCAAAAGGCATTTTAGAGGAATCTGTCAGGCAGCTTTTGGATATCTTTCTTAATTAACTGATGTGCACTTTTTCTCAGTTTTTCTTATACATATCCACTTTTCAGCCAAAAATGTTTACATGACTACTGCACTTATCTGTATTACACAAACAATAACACTTTGTGTTAACTTGAAAACTAAAATCATGTATTTATTTTTTAAACTCACAGTTGCCGGCTTTTTTGTTAATTATATGAATTTTTGATCACTCAAACCACCTTTGGCCCAAAATAGTTCAGATAATCGCAACTACTGTTTTAATATAAAATCTCAAATGATTTAGTTAAGATAAAAATTATCATTCCGTGTACCATTTGCAACTTGAATCTATGCTGATCATATTAAAATTGTGGAAGAAGGTAAGCCTTGTCCAGCTCTTCCAAATCTACTTTGCAGAAATAGATGCATAATCTGAATATACAAGACATTTTTCCATTTCGCAATATGAAACAGTGGAATGCAATCTAGACTTTTTTGTTGGCCATGTTTATTGTTCTCAAAAGAGAACAGTACATGGAACAAGCATGGGTTTTCTGATCTTAACAATTTAGCAACAGCACAGCAAAAACATACACACATCACATGCTAAATCTTTTCTGAATCTTAAATATTATAGTGCCTAAGTTTTGGAACAGTACCAATTCATATAGAGAGTCAACCTGTACCTTACACGACCATTTTCTTTGTGTTTCAGAAGCTTGATGTCCCCGCATCCACGCTCTTTCCACTCTCCACTGTTCCATCGATAAAGCTTAGCACGATGCTGATAGAGAACCTCTTCATCTTCCTCTCCAGTGTGGATAGGCACTTTGTCCGGAAGCGGAATGACAGGCTGAAAAGTAACATTGACACATCATATAAGACTGCTTTGAGTTCTCACAATGAATTATGTACAAACCAAACCAAATTTCACCACTAGCTGCTACTTGCACCAACATGATTTACATCAACTAAGTGACATGCTCATAATAAACAATGCATTCATAAAGGTGCTCGTTTGCAAAAGTTTTTGCCAAAAAATTCATTCTCTGCCAAACAAGTTCTTTAGGTCATTAGCAGTGGCGTACCGGACACCCCCGCAACCCCTGTGCAGGATGGGGAGCATGGCCAAGTGAGGCCCTTCATTTTTTTCCAGGACTTCAATTTTGTTTTGGCGGGAGGGGCGGGGAGGGGGGGAAGGCCTACACATTTTCTGGTATGCCACTGCTCATTAGTCATTGACATTCCCCCTAGTAAATAATAATTTATAAAAGACTATCTAGCATAAATATAAAATTAATTCTATCAAAATGACCTGAAAGTAAGGAGCAATATTCAGCATAATTATGAAATGCACATCAAAAATATCCATGCACATGAGCATGCAGAGGCCTCCCTTTTTCCCTTAGTTTTCATTTTCCTGATTTAGTCTGCTTCCAACAAAGTTATCTTTTGATAAGGCTTTCAATGAATTTACTATAAAAAGCAACAGATATTAGAAGAAACCATTCCCATAAAATAGCAGTTAATTTCATCTCTTTTGATATCCTTATGCTTATGCAATGAGTGCCCAGATTATTGTCATTAGCCCAGCAACCAGTGTTATTTTTTGTTACCCAGTACTATTTTGTAACAATGAAAAACAGTGAGTGTATTTTCTACTAATAGTACCACTTTTATTAAGGCTTACAATTTGGGATTTTCATGATAATTATTGCACATAAGTTATTTTTTCATGTAACCAAGAAATTTGCCTTGCTTTGCACAACCTCATTTTAAGCAGATTCATTATAGCATGAAGCAGACCCATACCTGCCAGGTGTTCAAAAAACAAAAGCGGCCAACAATTGAGGCAGCCTAACCGTACATTTATAAGAAATTCCATTTTTTACAGGGTTGAGGATTTTAGTAAAATCTTTCATGAACCCCCCAATTGTGGTCAAAATGTGATGCTATAAAGGAAACTCCCAGGATGGCACACAGTTTCTACCACTCATTTGGTGTTTATTTTGGCATTATTATTTCTAAAGAAGACTCTAAATAAAAATTCCTTGCTGCTTTACTCATACTGAAAATATTTACATTTTTTTATTAAGGAAAGTGAATGTATTTGGTTTGGAGATTTGTTTCCATATTCAGAGAGGAATTGGATATGTTTATCCAACCAACCATGTTAGTGTTGCTTGATTATTATGTATTAAAATTGTCAAGCAACATAAAAGGCATGTTTAAGCCAGGAAAGTATTTTTGAACTTAAAGTGTGCTTTGTACATTGAAAACATCAAATTTTTCCGTGAAAAGTGCAGAGTTTACACAAGTTCGGAAAAACTCTACATAGATTTCGATAGATGGTAGCAATTTAGTGAATACAAGATGAAATACCGTATCTGCCCGAATATAAGCCGATACTTTTTGTCAAAATCTATCATGAAAAAAATCACCCTCGGCTTAAATGCGAGCCTGAGGAAAAATTTGGCATCCTGGTACGACGCCATCGCTGAAAAATGTCTTGTTTCCATAGCATACCTCCTATATTCCACTGATAAGGCACTCGATGTCTGAAAAACGCTCCCTTCTTACAGCAATTGCCCGGAGCTGTAATTTAAATTGCTATTGAAGGTTATTTATATATTTTAACACGTAGTTAAAAGTAAATGGGTTCTTATCCAAAGGAAACGGCGGTATATAAAACAATCGAGTTTTAACAACCCACCAGGTTCATAGTATGATTGCACGCTACAGCAAATTCGTTTTGATCATAATTTGCAACGAGTTCTTAAGATACCAACATCGGTCTTATTAGAGATTTTTACAAATTCTGACTACACTAAACTTCTTCAACTCTTTGTTTTAATTGCACTTCTTGGTGCTGCAATCGATTTAAAGTTCAGATGTAGCAGACGTCGTAGCTTTTACGGATCATTTAAATGGCTGGTACGTTAAAGTTAGGAGCCGACAGTATAAAAGAAGTTCATATTAATTTTTCTTGTTTATTTTATATTTTGCTATAGCCATTGTCATTTATGTATGCATGTTAAAACCCTCTTTCATAGAATGTATTAAAAGTACGTATACTGACTAGGCAGACGATATCGTCTGTTTAGTCAATTCGCAAAATTCGATGACGACTTTCGATGCGCAACTGTTTGAATTCCGCTAACATAAGATATGTCTGATTCGAAGGTGTGAGCAACGGCGTTAACTGTAATTCATCTGATAATTAACAGCAATAATAATAAAACTTGGAAACCTCTTTCATAGAATCCATTAAAATTGCGTATAATGACTAAGTAGACGATCACGCCAAATTCGATGACAGCTTTCGATGCGCAACAGTTTGAATTCCAGTAAGATAAATAAATATACTTACATTTGATTGTAAGGTGTGAGCAACGGCGTTGACTATATTTATAATTAACAGTAATAATACCTAATAAAACTTTACATGGAACGTATATAATTATATAGATGTAATGTATAATGTATTCTAGGTTGTGCGTGCATGTCTGGTGCACTTAAGCATAAAATTTACGAAAATACTTTTTTTGCAAAAAAATGTTGGAAAATTTCGTGGGGTCGGCTTAAATCCGGGGTCGGCTTCTATTCGGGCAGATACGGTAGATCGCTTTAACCTTTAAATGTTGAAAAGCATCGAAATAGTAAGAGACAAAAGACTAGACATTTTTTTCCTCCTCCTCTCCAAGGCTGAAGGTCTTACGGATTAGGGGAGGGGAGGGTAAAGAAACACTCGAGAGAGAGTCTGACTCAAAACCGTGAGACCCTCTCTCACAACCCAAAGACTTGCAATAAACTGAACCGCAGGGCGGCCAAAGTGACATTTCTACCCTCTTCATTCACGTACTCAAAATATTTTCATGATTTTTGATCCGAGATTTTTTAATTCGAAGTTACACCATGCAGCCATTTATATGTTGCTCCTTGTGTTTATATTTTCAGTTTTTTTACGATTACCATCCAAAGGAATGTGCTGGAAATGCAGACTAGATTTTAAATATTCAATTTCAACTACGGGAGAATATGCCAATGTCTACAGTGAGTGTCAATGCAGCCACGGACAGATGCGGTAAATGCCTACACAGGGTTTTTGAAGAAGTCGGTAAAATACTCATGGAAAGAATAGTGGTGATTAAAAATAATTCTCCTACGTAAAAAAAAAAATTAGCTGTGAATAATTATTTCCTGAAGATTGGGATATAAAAATCAATAAGAAGGACATTTTGCAGGAGAAAAAAATTCGACAATCAGGAGATTCTCGAACGCCAAAAGTACATTTTGCCCCTAGCCTACATCTTCTATTGAGAAGAAGAGCGAAGCTACAAGTATTTAAGGAAATGGGTCCATTTTTGTACTTTTTGATTAATTATGTCTTTTAAACTAAAAGCCATTGGCCACTAATTCCAAAAAGGTATTCTTATATTGACCAAAACCCTCTGCTGGTAGAAGATGAACCGAATCTGTGAGTTACAGTCCATAGCCTCTCCTTGTAAGACCTACCCCAAAGAGGTCCCTTTGTTCTTTTCTTCTTCATTTTGCATATCTGCGTTTTACGGAGTTTATGTTCATTTGTTTGCAGATCACAAAGTAGAGCGGGAGTAGATTAGTGCATGCAAAATTTCAGTAGCTGTTCGTGTTTTTTTAGTGATTATTTTATTTTTATATAATTATTCCGTAGTTATCATATATATTTTGTTATTATTTTTGGAAACGGGCTTTAAGCATAAAACTCCGCAAGAGGATATCAAGGAAGCCTTCATTGATTCCGATTCTGATGCATACGAAGAAGAAAGTGCGGAAAGCGGTAGCAAGGAGGAGCCTGAGGAAGACGTCTCGGAAAGGAGTGGTGATTCATCTAAATGGAGATCTCCATATGCACACTGAAGACGAAAGATCTGGGTGCACCCTTTTACTACCAGGCCAAGTGGAATGAATGCAAGTGCTGTTATAGTATTTTCATTTTACTGCACTGATCCAAATTTGAATACCAATAATAATTTCAACATGCTTTTTCCTCGAATAAGCAGCATCATGTAATTCTGCAATATGTTAACTATAGAATACTTTTTATTTGAACATTTTATCACAAATAGTTTATTAGTTACATGATTTTTTCATTGTGTAAATAAATATTTTTTAAATATCCCAAAATAAATCTGTCAGATAGAACCTACAGGCGGGCATTCAAATCTGGCAGATTAAGGTTGAGGTTATCACATGCCTTATTTTTTCTTAAAAAATGGCATTCCTTATAACACGCACTAAGAAATTACAAAAATTAAAAAAAAACCTTGTATAATGCACGCATTATACATGAGAATTTAGGATCATTAATTTTCAAAGAGACTTAAGACCCACCTGAAAATGTATGTGGTCTCCATCATCTTCTTCTTGATATAAATCACTACCACCACTTTCATCGTGAGATATTTGCCTGTCAGGAGATTTGAGATATGATCCCTTGGTGGAAGGTGATGTGGCAAGGGGTTTTGGCTCAATCCCTTTGAAGTTGAACTCGTACTTCTGGTTGCTAGCAAAAGTGAAACCAGTGTTGGGAACTAAAGAGAAAGAAATTCAAACCTAATTAAGGACAATATTTACCAGTGAAAGAGAAATACTTATTATTTTAGTTCAACTATGTATGCATCTATATAAAACCAGATTACAAAAATTGATTTGAATGTCACTTGCATCATCATAACAAACTTGACCATAATTTTAAAATCACCACTTTCAAATATACCAAGATTTTCCTTCAGAAAGTGGTGCTACAAGTTACTCTTCCTTAAGCTACCAATAAAAACCAAGTCGATCAATTCCTAAATTCGAACATTTACCTTCTGCTGGTTGAGAGCTTGACAATCCAGCTCCAAATGTAAATGATGTCGAAGCTTGACCAAAAGCAGGTGTAGCAGAAGGATTAGTTCCTGTAGTCTGCTGGGATCCTCCAAAGGTGAACTTGGTTGGAGCCCAAGTATCTGCAACTGGTTTAGCAACTGAGGAGACAACACTGGTGGTGCCAAAAGTGAATGCAGTCGTTGGTGCAGCTGCCTTGGGCTCCACTGCAGAATCCGATTGGATACCAAACCTAAAGGCAGATTGGGAGCTGGGTTGACTCACAGTGGTCGAGGGGATGGCCACCTGACCAGGTTTCACTTCACCACAAGCACCACACTTTATGACGTCTTTGTTATTGCGTACATAGCAAGTTCCACATTCCCAAGAACCTTCCTCTGGTTTGAATGAAGCTGCAAGAGATCCAAAGCCCTCGGCTGGTTTGGGTGCCACTGTTGCATTTTTAGGTACATCAGTTTTTATTCCAAATCCTGAAGACTTCTGCCCATCAGCCAAAGAAGTTGAAATACCAAATTTGAAGGTTGACTGAGAAACAGGGGTCTGAGTACTAGATACATCTGGTGGAGCCACAACTCCAGGTTTTACACTACTACAGGCACTGCACTTTGTGATGTCCTTTTCATTGCGCACATAACAACTTGTGCATTCCCACGATCCTTCTTCTGGCTTGTATAAAGATGCCAGTGAGGGCATTCCCTCAGTTTTCTTGGTTTGGGGAGTGGCAGATTTCGGCGTTTCAGCATTCACGGTGAAACCAGACGGCTTGGGACTATCAACCACAGCTGAAGATGAGCCAAATTTGAAACTAACAGATTGAGCTGGTGTGGATGTAGGTTGCACTCCAAAAGTATAGGCTGGAGTAGGAGCTTGGACTTGACTTGATGGAGTCACCTAGACAAATAAGAAGGCATTTTCATAGGATAATACCGTATGCGAGTCGTAACTTTATTACTAAAATTAATCCTGAAGGTTAAAATTAAAGTTGAACCACTCTTGAAATTCTACCTAGTTGATATCAATATTTAACATAATTATACAATATACCAGAGCATGCATTTAAATGCTAAATACAAATTAAATGAGTGAGCTCCAAGCTCCAACAGCAATTTATTTCAACAGTTATTAGATAAAAAGTGATATAGCCATTTGTATAATTCCTGAGAATCAACTTCATTGCTTCATTTTGTCAATAAGATTACTTCTTATCAATTTGATTTCAATGTGAATTATGAGCCAAATCTTAACAAGTAAAAGTTTATTTAACATAAAAAATAATAAAAGTGCAACAATTTTGTATCACTGTTTATCAATTTTCTAGGTGTTCATAAGAAATCCACTCTTAAGGCAAAAACATTTCATAGACATGCTATTACTGTCATGAGCTGGTGGTCTAATAATTTCAATTACTTGTTTGTTTTGTTTTCAAAATTACTTGCCTTGAAATGTAAAAATGATAAATAAACAGACAATATTCATTTAAGTATACTCAAGTCAGTCATGCCAAGTGTCTTAATAGCAAATTACTCTCTGCTTTGTGATCACATGCACGCAACCAATCAAACTATGAACAGATGATTAAATGTTGCTAACCTGAGACCCAACAACAAACTTGAATGGTGAAAATGAAGATTTCTCTTTGTCATCCTTTCCGGTATTGTCCACAAAACCAGGACGCACTGTGTCGCATGCAATGCATGACTTGGTATCCCCTTTGTTTCGAATATAACATTCCTTACATTCCCATGACCCAGCCTCTGGCTTAAACAATTCTGCGAGCGTTTCTGGGTTCACTTTACATCCTCCAGAGCTATCTGCCTTTCGAGTCTCTTTGCCCTTGTCCTTTGAGCTCCCATCTGTTTTATCTATTACAGTCTTCCCATCCACCATGTTCTTCTGAAGATCATCCAAAACACTTTTAAACTTCATCGCCTGCCAATTAAAAAATTTTAATCATCTTAAATATCCCAAAAAAAGAAAGCAATACCTTTATACAAAGAACCAATATGATGCCATAAATCATGCTTAACCCTTCAAGATACTAAAATAAAATCAAGCATGGGAATAAGTAATCTGGCAGCATAGATCCTGCCAAACATTCAGCAAAACAATATAAAATAACATTTTCATTTGAGTTTTTCTGGATAGTGAAATGATACTTCACATGAATCTGCCTTAGGATAGAAATTTCACAGATCATATTTTCAGAAATTTATGGGAGTTTTCTTTTAAGTCCTTCAATTGATAGTTTAGATTACTCCATAGCCATAAAACTGGTTAAGAAAACCAGATGAGCATTACAAAGCAGCCACCCTCAGTGGTGACTCAGCAATAGTACATTCTGAGCAAATCTATCAACAAGTTTCATTAGCTATGTATAAATCCACAACATTATATTTTTTAATTTCTAAGAGAAACGTTTTATTAGTAGACAAAAAAACAATAGATTCATCATCAAACCCTTATATAACCCAAACTTTAATGTTGCTAGAAACAACTTCAGCATGCGTCATATAAAATATAAATACAACTTCTATTTCAAATTTACTGAAACTGTAATCTTACTGCATACATATAAAAAATTGTTTTCCTGTTTCTTTCAAATAATCAAATCATGAAAAAGTGCAAAAACACTGCATTTTCAATAAGTATGCTGATTACAAATTCATATTTCAAATTTTTATTACTCTAAAAAGAAAGTTTATGATCTAAGGACTTATTCAAATGCAATCAGATTACCTCTTCCGAAGCCTTAAACTTGATTGCCAAAGTCTTAGGAGTAAGTGTTCCATCAGCATAATCCTGAGCATGCCAGGTCCAGCAGCGTTCTGACGTCTTCAGAGGCATAAACTGCATATCTTCCGTTAAAAAGTGATTGCAGCACACTTTCAACACCTGTTCAAACCACAAATAACAACAAAGACTTAAGAGTAAATCACCCGATCAAATCAATACATCCCCTATAAGTTATGATGGCTACTTTCATTGCAAAATAACACCTTAGGCAAAACAACTTAATAAAGATATGGTTCGATGTTTCAATGGCCATACAAGGAAACTGATATAAAATTATATTCAGTGACTTTGTAATTATATAATATGGTTATAAACCTACCTGTTCTCTACGCATTATAAGTCTAACTTTGCCAGTGGATGGGTTCCAAGTGATTTTCATCTGCCCAATACCAAATTCGATCCACTCTTTGTTGCCATAACGAAGAAGTTTGGCTCTATGTTCAAACAACACATCCTCTCCTTCTTCTCCTGAAAATCAATTTCTGATTACTTTCAATTTTTGTCATAATTATCCCATCAATTATTTACTCACAAGCGACAATTGCTAAATTTTTAGCAGTTTCATATAACATCAAATTACCATATTTACCCGAATCCAAGACGACGTTTTTTCCCCAAATTTCAGCTTGTAAAGATTGGGGATTATCTTAAATTCAAGTACAAAGTTGTCTACCGTCAATACATTGTGGTTAATTGGTAGCATGTCCAAACATCGAACTTCAATTCATGGCACACCAATTAGTCACAGAGCAAACTCGTCGCACATCAATACATCGTATGGCAAACTCGCACGTCAATTTATTGCTAGACAAATTCGTTGCGAAACAAACTGGAAGGGGAGACACCATGACTGGTGTACAACAGGGGGATACACTTGTTGGATTGGGAGTCACCCTCTGCCACACACTATCCAATGTGTCTCGCATAATTCGCCAAGAGAATTGCAATTCGTTCTGGTATTATCGAAATATAAAGAAAATTTTTTTGTGGAAAAGTGGCTCCCCCTGCCATTCGCCAGTCATAGTGTCTTGCTTTCCAATTTGTCTCATGACAAATTTGTCAAGAGATGAATTGAAATATTGACGCGCGACAAAGTTTTCATGCAACAAATTGATGCGCAAAGAACTGACCACGACGAGTTGTCATAGAACCATAGGAAGTATGGTTATGCATTTAATCGTTTTTTTTTTAACAAATGAAACAAGATAAAATAATTGCATCCACTAAAATTTTTCATTGCAAACTTACAATTCAATTAATAGTCTTAATTTTAAAAATACATAAAAAATTCTTTTTTATAGAAAAATTTGCAGCAAACCATTTCAATTAATGAACGAACTAGTATACCTTTAATGAATATGAGTGTTCGAAATATACAGCAAATACATTCAGTGAAAAATTAGGTCAAAATCTTTTTTCTGTTTTGACAGTATTAGATTCGGGGTCGTCTTGTATTCGGATAAATACAGCACATTAATCGAGAGAAAATGCTGACTTAACAACCAAAAATATTTTTCTAATGTGTTATGATTTTAAAATATGCAAGAATTATAAACACATTTTCTCCTCTGTAAAATTTAACAATTTATTAATTCATAATTTATAAAAGAAGACTGTAAAGCACTGCAGGTATTTCAGGTGAAAATGGAATGGATTACATAAAAAAATTCAATAAATTCAATAATTTCTAACAATGACCTGATAACAAAGACCAGCAGAAAGTAAATTGGTGTAGGGAAATGGCCAACAGTCCAAGCACAATTAAAAAATAAATGAACCACTCACCAGTTTTC
Source organism: Tanypteryx hageni (assembly GCA_028673005.1). NCBI lineage: Eukaryota > Metazoa > Arthropoda > Insecta > Odonata > Petaluridae > Tanypteryx > Tanypteryx hageni. Next base: position 71,020,833 of record CM054118.1, read on the forward strand.
ACTTCTACAAGTTGGGGTAAAGGAATGACCGGTTTGAACTCCACAGTTGGCATGAAATCGCCTTCTTCTCCCTCTACTTCACCTTCTCTGCCTCCACTCGATGGAGAAGTTCCAAATACACTCTTACCAGGACCCTCAAAGCCCTTTAAAGAAATAAAAGCATATACCCAAATCCGCCATTATACACCCACTCAGAGGATTCAAGACAATTTTTCTAAAATATTGACAATCCAAGAATGATAAGAGACAATGACACTTCAATTTATAGATTTAAAACTATATTTTAACAGTTCAATTAATTTTATTAGTTCAATTAATTTTAATACTTCAATTAATTTTAATACAGTAAAACCTCTACCTTACGAACCCCTTTATAGCGAAGACCTCCGAATAACGAACAATTGACGGGGTCCCGCCAAACTTGTATACAAAATCCCTAATTATAACCTCTTTACTACGAACTTCCGTACTACGAAAACTTCTGAACAACGAAAGAAAAAGACGTCACTTCCATTTATATTTACCTCTTTAGAACGAAATTTTGCTCGCTAAACATTTTTTTACGTACGGAAAACGATTGAAAACAGTCGCCAACGCGCCAATTAGCATTAAGCTTACAACAAGCCAATCATAGCACGTTTTCTATCATGATGACGTATTTCCTGTGTTTCCGGCATTCTCGCGCCAGTGACAATCTTGTCCGAGAGTTGTAGTGATGCCGCTATGCATGCTTTTAGGGAAGTGGAGTCTGCCGTTTCCCGAGAATTCACAAAGAATTTGAAACAAAAAAATAGATTCGTTTATTATAAAATGTTGATGTATTTTAAATAGATCTTTTAAAAAAGTGTTGTATTTGAAATCATTCCCGATTAAATTAATCCCCTAATCCATTTAAAGGGAATTTTAAGGAAAGATCATAGCAATGAGGTATGTATCGTGGTGAGGTGGTTCCTATACACTTTTTTGTGATAGTTAATTTATTCATCAGAGACAGAGCTGGAGTGTTGTTAAGAAGGTTAGTGAAAAATATTGATTGGAGTCTTAATTTGGAGTGCCAATGACAGTTAGTGCTTTCTTATGAGGAAAATGCTGCTTTCATTCATTTCGTTTTGAAATATTTGCAACCCGTGCCGTGGTGGTTAAATACTAGTTTATTAATTGGTGTTAAGAAGTGGCGTTGCTGTCAATATTTTTTATAAATTTAGCGACTCAACAGATGCTTTAGGATAGGCTCAGCGAGTATCACGCATTGCAACCTCGAAAAAAGTCGCATAATAAAAAATTGCAGAGGATGTTTTCGTGCAGAACCTGCCAATCAATGCTAGAAAAAAATAACATTGCATTTCCGAGTTATTTGGTGCTTGCCACTGTCAAACATTGCAAAATGAGATGAATGAAAGTGGCCCTTTTTCCCATAAGAAAGCATTGTATCGTCGGAGCTTCAAATCAATATGGTCGATTATTAAACATTGAGGGCGCGTTTTGAATATCGTCCACTTATGTGATACTTTTTCCTGAAAAGATGTAATGGGCATAATTTAGTAGAGTTACTCCGTTTCTGAGCATATGCATTCATTTGGATAGCCCTGTTGCTCCCGTATAATCTAACAGGCAATGTGCCCCTGAAGTTATTTAACGCCCAATAACCTCCGATCAACGAATTTCCGAATAACGAATAGACGAAAAATTGGGTCCCTTGATATTCGTTAATGAGAGGTTTTACTGTACTTCAATTAATTTTAATACTTCAATTAATTTTAATTAAAGTATTAAACTTTTGCGCTTGAATATCGAGTGTGACTCAGCAGCGTGCAAGTTGAGTGTAACTCAATATGTCTGTGGAGAGAGGCATGGGATTTATAAATAACATATTAACCCAAATGGAAAACAACTTAGAATTTAAGACGATCACAATCAAAACATTTATTTGGGAAAAAACTTTGTAAAACCAATTTTTAAAATGACATACTTTAGTAACTTAGCCAACATTACAGTAATGCTCCTTTTTTTCATTTCCCAAAGTTTTTATAATGACATTTTTTGCGCCTTTTTCATTGACTGTGTAATCGGATGTCTTGTCCAAATAAATAGATGTCTCGTATGCATTGCCCATTTGGCTCATAAAGTAATCGTAAATTTTCCGCAATGCAATTACATGCTTCTGGAATAAGTTTGCCCGTGTAGTCAGAAGGTAAACGTTGGCAAAGAGATCTTTGTTGCAGGCAAAAACTATTACGACGCGTCATCCGTATGCACCAACTATTACTAGCCTTGAATTCTTGCCATAGAATATTGAGTGAATGTGATAATTCATGAGCTTTCAGTTTAATAATTTCCCATGATATGTTTTTCCGTGTTCTTTGAGTACGCACAAAATTTTAGTTTCTTCTTCTAATTCATGAAATCAACCTTGTTTGGGCTTTTGTGTTGAGTTAGCACCTTCAAGTTTGTTTTGCTTGCTTCCACCTTTGCACTTTTGCCTCGATCACATTATATTTCCTCCCAGCCACACAATTGTTACTTTCTTCACTATAATGTACCACCATTAGCTTATAATTTCTATCAAAACTTTGTCTCGTACCATGTGATACATTCCATTTTACAGAGGTGCCTTTCTTGTCTACACGATGTCATCTCAGACCTAAGATTTGGGGCAACTAATTTGAAACTGCTCAAAATAATAACTAGTCCTCACTTCATGTTAAAACCTAGCGAAGTTTGTACCAATTGCGTGCTCTCACTCATAGAGGTTATACTTTTCCAACTGCTGGTGTACATCTAGTGTGCCCCTGGCGCACCAACCAAAAAGTAACAAATATGTTTAAATTGTAACAAGACATGCGTAAAACACTGGCAATCTTAGTGTAGCCATTTTCAATGCTGTATCAAATTTCTTACCCAGCCGATTATAAGTTTCGACCTAGGTTTGTCAACACTCCCCTCCCACCAGTACCTACAAGATGGAAAGCCACTTATTTGCACATTGTGAACTTCAAGAATATGAACAAGACGAAAAAATATACTCCATAAATTGAATATGCAGATATTTTAAAGGAGTTCTCTATGGGAAATACCTTTAAAACAGTATCAAAAGATTGGGTGGTTCTTGAATTTTTATATCTGCAACCATAAATCGTATTTATATGGTCTTGCAGACATTTTTGAGGTAAATATTGTCCTATACTCAAATTTTTAAAATCTATATCTCACGGATAATATCTTATATGGGAGAGAAAAATACCTATTTTTAATTGTTGTTTGCTGATGGAATCATCGTAGTGATTGATGTAAACAAAATATGTTGTGTTATGCTTGAGATTTTCTTTAATTTTTATATACAAAACTATATTCCATAATTATGTAGTCTCGTGGACATTTTTGTGATAAATGTTGTCCTCTATTCAAATACATTTTTTTAATCTATAACTTACAGCATGGGAGAGAAAAATATGAAATTTAAATGTTGCTTAACAGATGCCATAAGTTTATTTAAGTGTTTACATAAAGTACAAGTTCTAATTGATGGATGCAGTTCAACATCACAATTCAGGCATAAATTTTAATAAGGATCACTAATACTTGATTAAAATCTACCCAGTAGTTTCGAAGATTAAACATGTGGATGAAGGTGACGTGCCCATAAGGAGTTCCGTTACTACTGCTTTGGTGGTAAAGAACATCTAATAAATCTATTGCAATAATAAATTAAATGTAATGTATTGTGTATGTGTAAATAAATGCATTTTTGTAGACATAGAATTGGCGTAGGGTGTTTTGTGCAGTGTTTAAAACTTTGTATTCGATTTTAAGACGACCCCTATTTTTTTGCGGAAATTTTGGGGAAAAAACCTCATCTTTCTTACTGATTACTACGTTATTTTTTTGTTGCCTGCTTGCAAATGCAATTTCTTACACCTCAGAAGCCTGCTAACCATAAAAAAGTTGACTTATCACTGTATCCTAATGATAAATAGGTGAATAACAGTGAAATGGAAAAATATCCAAATGCAAAGGGTTAAAATTAATTGAAGTAATAAATCATACTTATAAATGTATAAATTGAGGTGATATTTAAGTTGATTAATTAATTTTAATACTTCAATTTCTTATGAAAGCTATATTTAAATATAAACTAAAGTCACAAAACTTAGCTAACTTAGCAATCTCAACTGTTCCTGGCATAAATTTGTGGAATAATTCCATAATATGAAATTATAAAGTGTTGTTAGTTCATATTAGCAAACTATGATTAACTTAACCATGAAAAATGTAAAGTGCATTTAATAATCATGCTATACATTATAAGGGAGCACAAAAGAGTAATTCAATGACTGCTTGTGTTTACCTTAGAGCTGCTATCACTTTTGAAAGCTGATGTTTCTTTCTTCTCACTGTCTGCAGCTAGAGATGCAAAATTCAGCTTGGTAATCGAAGAATTTTCAAAGTAACTCTTATCCTTTTGCTCAGTAGTAGTCCCTTTAAAATAAACAAATATTTTAATATATCTCATTTTAGGTGTTTTATTGCAAATTTAGCTTATATGTAATCATTCAATTATTGCACAAATTTAAAAATCTTTAAAGGTTAGAAAAAATATTTTCAATATTAACTCTGAGAACGACATAAGAGGGCATGTCCTACAGAATATACATACCAATACCTGACTATATAAAGGAATAATGAGAATCTCAAAATGAAATTCCAATAACCAACAAGACAGAAGGTCACTACTTACAGATAAATTAATAACATAAATGGAAAATCCACATGAAATTGTGAAAGATTCTAAAACAAAGCATTTGTGATTAAATTACTGAATATAAATGAGATAGCTAAAATGTAAGAACTGATTTTTTTACTTCAGAGACAGAACCTCAAACAAGAATCAAGCATTAATAATATTTTAGATATTTAATTTAATTTTGTTGGAATTATTTCAGCATTACATACAATGAACTGAGGCATCACTTAGGCAACAAGCTTTATTCAAGTGCTGAGAAAATAATATGAAGAATTTGACACTCATTTTGCATTCATACCGTATCTGCCCGAATATAAGCCGATACTTTTTGTCAAAATCTATCGTGAAAAAAATCATCCTCGGCTTAAATGCTTAAATTCTTGGCCATCTTGAAATCTTTCCTCACCAATAGGCACCTGCGAGTAGTACTCGATGGAATTTCTTCCCCTACAACAGCCATTTCGTCCGGCGTCGCCCAAGGGAGTGTACTTGGGCCATTAATTTTCAACTTGTATGTCGATGATCTGGTCAAATCCATCACACCAACTCTCTGCAATATACTCCTCTATGCAGACGATTGTAAAATTTTTAAGCAAATTGATTCCCCTCAAGATTCCATATACCTGCAAAAAGCTCTTGATGCTCTAGTAGCATGGTCAAAATTACGGCTACTTAGAGTTAATCCTTTGAAATCTAATATCATGTCTTACACTCTCCGCAAATCACCTTATCCTCATCAATATACATTCTCTGGTCAATTAATCCCTTCAGTCTACACAAGGATCTTGGTGTTCATTTTGACACCAAACTTCTCTTCCACTATCACATAAAAATGATTTCCTCCCATGCTATGTCCTTAGTTGGTTTAATGTACCGTTATACCGACATAAATAATATATCTGCACTCCGCACCTTCTTTTTTCCTGCATTCTCCCCATTTTTTATTATTGCTCCCCGATTTGGTGCACGGCTTCTACTTCCACCCTCAAACGTCTCGACCATCCCTTTAACTTCTTCCTATCCGTAGTTCGCTATCGTCATCTCCCCCTTCGTAACTGCACTCTCCGCCACACACAAAATTTTCTTGATATTCCAACGTTAAAGGATCGTCTTTCTAAAAACGATCGCAACTTTTTTACCAAAATAATAAATGGAAAATACAGGTCTCCCGATCTTGTCTCACTCTTTCCTCTAAGGGTCCCCCCCCCCCCCCCCGTACCACTCAGTTAAACGACCTGTTCCACTGTCCCACCCCCCCCCCCCCTCGCCTCTCGCTCACTCAGCACTCCTTTCTATTCCGCCTTCCCAGTTCCTACAATAGCCTGCTTAAACGCTTCCCCAACACTGACCCCTTCGCTAATACCACTGCATAATACCCTTTCATCCTCATTCATTCATATTTTTAGTCACCATTTTGTTGTTGTTGTTATATTAATTCATTATTGTTATTTTGTTAATATTTAATTAATGTTGTTATGTCATCCACTGTAATTGGCTTCGTGCTGTATTTGGACTCTATTGATAATAAATAAATAAATATTGTTATTACATGTGCATTCCATTTATTATTTATCCCATTAAATGAAAATACCATCTTGCACTTAAGTTTAAGTAAGTACTATCGATAAAGGGTATCTATCTATGTATATGTGCAACTTATGCGGAGCACTCCGACAGCTTTAATTAATATGACTACTGAGCCCATGTAGGGCATATTTAGCTATACAAGTCTCAAAGCAATTGCTATTTATGTTTCAGATCATCCCAATCTTTTTACAAATTAAGTTTATCTAAAATGTTATATTTAACTGTTATCACATCATTATATTTTCTGTAAATGTTGCCAGGTATGGACTTAATCACGGCTGGAAATGATACACGATGTGGCCCTTCCTAAATGCCTTGGTGAACCAAAATACTTATTTTCCTGAAAAATCTAAAAAACCGAGGTGCATCTTATACCCTGGTGCGTCTTATATGCCAAAAAATATGGAATCTATCGAATCTTATGGAATTCACCCACAACCAGTCTGATACACCCACAACCTTCCACGTTCTCACTGCTGGCGAATAACCTGCACAGATAGACACACGTTAATGAAATTTATTGAATTAAATGTTGTGCACCCCACTTATGGTTTCAAAATCAGTCAGGCCACATTGAAATGGTCTAACTTATGAGCAAGTTGCACACCTTAGGTTTAATGTTAACTTTTCATGTGCACTAATCGATTGACGAAATGCTGAATTTGGTCTTTCGATGTTGCCTCTCAATAATCCCAGCAATTCATTCAAAAGACTCAATTGACATCCTATAATATTCATATAACTTGACCAAAAATTATCTTAATTCGTTGTATAAACTGACATTACACATAACACTCTTTGTCTTAAGACAGTCTGTTTCTCTCTATTTTACTTAACACATAAGCAATATATGTCACTCATTGCAAAGCAAAATTAAAACTGCTTGATGCTAGATTGACCCCTCTGCTGTGGTTGGCTCACTCTTTCCTTTCATAAAATTTGCAGGTGACCAGCATGGTCATACCGCAAGTGTGGTTCTGAATTAAAATTTATGGTCGAACCACATGGTGCAAGTGTGGTGTCTGCCTTAAGGATATGCCATGACCTCATTTACCAACAACACGTTAAAGGTCCAAAAATGAAATTTCACGCAACATATCTAAAAAAAATTTCATATTAAAGTATTATTACAATGTTCTTTTATGGAGAAAAGCTCACTTAATGCTATCATGGATCTCATCAGGAGATTCATTTTGCGGCATTTTCATTTCAAATACAGTAAAACCCCGTATTTACATCATCGGAATGTATGTTTTGCCACTATTTAGAACTTTTTATTTGGGTCCCATCAATTTTCCTATGATTCCAATGTAATTAAAGCCCTGTATTTATGTTATTTCATTTTAAGTTTTCCTGCTATTAACGTCATTTTACGTTAGAATTTCCAATTTTTCTAAAACTTAGCATGCGATTCCCAACAGATTTGAACCTTTCTCAACGTAGCTTTGCTAAAAAATCAGAACTCTTTTGGGCGAAAATATCGAAAACGGCGGCAGAGTAGGAACAGCACCCCTAAAGGCAGAAATATAAACTATTTCTTTTCAAAACAGTACTCACGGCACTCGCTTTAGCAGATGCTACTCAGGAACAGCGTATACTTAGAGACGGAAATAAGTATAAACTCTTTTTGGGCGAAAACTTCATATGTAAATCACACTAGCAGGGCACCTAGATACGGAAACACTATTTACTCTTTGAAACAAGTATGAATGCTATTGAAAAGATGTTCAAGTTTGGCGCTATCATGTTTTAACCCTTTCCACTCCCTTGGCTCCCACAGTTTGTAATTAAATTTAAGTTAATTTGTGATTTGTTTTAATTTAAATTACCATATTGTCTCGAATATATCGCGATGTTTTTTCCAAAAAATGAAATTTTAAAAGTAGCCCTCGCGTTATATTCGAGTACTAGATTTAAAAAGATTGTAAAATTGTGTTTCAAAAAAATATTCTGCACATCTGTTAATTGATACAAGATACTTGTTACATTGTAGCGTCTGAAGCGAGAATAAATGGAGTTCAGTTAGCGGCTGAACTCCTCATTAGTCATTGAATTGAAGCAATCGGTGCATCAGCGTATTCTTTGTGCCTACCTTAGCGAGTTTTTACCCATCCGTTATTTTAACAATGGGTGACAAAAAGGATGCTGATCATGTTGAGAAAAAAGGTTCTTCCAAATCCCAGGTTAACAGAGGAATCCGACGAAGTTATGATATGAATTTTAAAACATAGCTCAAGAGGCGTAAAAAACGAACAATATTCAAGCTTCAAAAAAGTATTGATCCTGAAGTAAATATACCTACGTCTATGTACTATTTTCCAGACAAATGTAATTTGCGGGGAATGTAATGGAAACCCAAGCATACTATACATACTAGCATTTTAATTAGGCACATATTTTAATATTATTATTACTGAAAAAGTGTGCTGGTTAAGTAAATAAATAAATAGATATACTCTTTATAAACTTAGCTCTTTTAACACTGATTTTATTGTTAGTCTTATTGTAACAAATGAGTGAGTTTAAAAGTAAAATCAGTAGCAATTTTTCCTTTTCTCTCAATTTGCACTTTCCCGCAATTTACAATTTTTTACCCAGGTCCCTAGAAAAGTGTAAATAAGGGGTTTTACTGTATATTTAACCATGTACATCAGGGGTCAGCAAACCATGGTTAGGATGAAAAAGGATCCATAAAATTTAACAATTTCATATTTGTTAACTGAAATTATGATAAAAAAATCTGGAATAATTAAAAGCTAAAAAATGTTTATTCTTGATTTTTGTTCATATGATATGACAGAATCTCAAGATATCTTTTGATGCAAGTTCCTATGCAGCCTGCAGAAGTATTCGCAAGTTCCATTGTGACTTGCCATGCAGAGAAGTTTGCTGACATCTGGTGTCCATAATGAAACTACCAACATATAATACAATTTTAATTAGTTGAGATGAAATTAATGTAACCCTCAGAGCTCTTTGGATTATAATGAAAGCGATTTCTAAGTTTCAAGTAACACGATTCATCTCACTTTGGCTAGGAATAAACGAAGCTGCTCCTTTTAAATATACTTTAAATCTTACCAGTCTTAGCCCCATCCTTGGTGGTAGAATCAGGAGCTGCCGACACCCCAAGAGCAGGTTTTCCCCATGTAATGCCACCAGCAGATGGAGTAGATGACTGACCAAATGTAAAACCAGCAAAGATGCTTGGCTTAGTCACTGGTTTCTTTTCTTCAGTCTTTTTCTTGGATACAGACTTTTCATCATCCACTTGCTTTAAGGTTGGAGGTGAGACAAATGTAAAGCCACCAAGCACAACTTTGCTGCTCTCTGTGGTGTTCGTGACCGAATTGCTGACTTCTGGCGTTTGTGAAGTTGTTTTCTGACTTTCTGTTGTTGATGGCATCAACTTTTGGGTTTCTTTTGTTGAGGGGGTTATCTTTCGGGTCTCTGTTGATTGTTGAGTTATCTTTTGGACTTCTATATTAGGAGTTTGAGAGGTGGTAATCAGATCTTTAGCTGTAAAATAAGCATAACAACACCAGTTAATACATATTTATACAAAAGATAACTTGGTTGAAAGTGAAATTGCTTCTTTAAAAATTATCAATAAAAAACCCTTATCTTAAAATGGTATAATACAGATGTTTTCCTATTAAAAAGAAAATAGACCATCTGAGGAGATAATGAACTTCTCAAAAAAATTTAATGAACAAACAAGAGAAAAAGCAGATTTTATCACTTTGAAACCAATCTTTTGAACACAAAAAAGTTCAAAACTGACAAAAACAGAACACACAAGTTAATTTTCTTATTCCTTTAAAGTTTTCAAAAAACATTGCCTAGTAGTTTTTTGTTTGTCCCAATCCCAATGCAAATGTTATAAGCACTCACCTCCCTTTTCACCTTCAGAAGGACATTTGTCAGGTTTTGCCTAGTTGTAAAAAGAAAAATCAATAGAGGAATTACTCATGTCAAAAGATTTTAAATAGATTAAGAAGGTAAGTTACACAAAAAACAAAAATATACAAAATTAACAAGCATTGATGCTAAAAAGCAATTTGGACATTCGATTGAGCAAATTTTATATATTAGTCCATGCAAAATCATTTATCCATAAAGCCAATAAAAAAACTCTATCGAAAAACAAAACGTTGTATTCAATGAAATGCATTGAACCTTGCAAAAAAAATCCCATGCAAGTCACATACAAACTAATCTGCAATAAAGTTGCAAGGCATATTTACAAATTGCAAAAATAAGAGCAAATGCTCGCAATTATGAATGAAAAAAATGAGTGACTTTAAATGAGAGAACTGTTCTTTTAAGCAATCTAAACTTCAGTAGTTCATATACTCAAAGTAATAAGAGAAAAATTTAACCAATCAACACCCTTCAAGGGCAAAATATGAATAAAAGGAATTATAATCTTTCATCACAATTGAGACATTTCCAATAGGCAGAAAAGCCATTAAATTTTATGAACCAATTAAACATGTTAATTAGGAAACTTCTGGGATGAGTTAGACATTCACATAAAGACTCTAAATACTGGCTAAGAAAAAGTCAAATTTAGCAAATGGTAAACAGCTTTGATCAATATAGAACATATGGCTCTCAAGAAAGCATTTACAATGGAGATTTTAAAAGTTATTATATCACCATGCTAGCCAGAACAAAAGGTGATGATTTTTGAAAATGTAGCTGAAAATCCATACTTGCCTTATAATGCAGCCAAAATTATATCCCCAACTACTTGCAGAGAATGAAAACATCAACTGACAAACATAAATTCTACATATTTTTGTAAAAGTGTGTGTTTCAATGTCATTTAATTGCTTGCATTTACCTACAGTAAAACCTCTATATGGTGAACCTCTGCTTATCATAAACCTCTGTATTTTGTAGCATCTTTTTGGTCCCACCAAAACTGTATGCTAATGGTAAAGGCAAACATTTTAATATCATACCTCCACAATAACGTAATTCTCTGTATATCGTAATGGGAAAATGCAGCCCTGATAAAAAACAACCTTCATATATTAAAACAATGTATTCTTCTTCACAGATAAAAGAATTACTGTATTAACCCAAAAGGTAGACAAGGATTTTTTCCAAAAATTGCAGAAAAAATTGGGGATTATCTTACAATTGAGTACAAAGTTTTAAACATCACACAGAACACTCTGATGGTGATTCTATGTCCATGAAAACATATACATACACAATACATTACATTTAATTTATTAATACAATACATTTATTCATATTCTTTAAGTTTACAATGTGTAAGCAAGTGGATTTCCACCTTGTAGGTGCTGTTGGAATGGGAGTGTTTACAAACTTGTAATTGGCTGGGTATAAAATTTGATATGTATGGCGTTCAAAATGGCTATTCTAAGATTTTCGGCATATTATGCATCTTGTTACAATTTAAACATTTTTGTTACTTTTTGATTAGTGCGCCAGCGGCAGACAACAAGTACAACTGAAATTTGAAGAGTACCGTAAATACCCGCGTATAATGCACACCCTCATATAACGCGCAGGGGGTTTTCAACCTCGTAATCTATGATTTTTCTATATACCCGCGTATAGCATGAACAGATTTTTTTTTAGCGTTACCGTTCCAGAATTAAGTAGATGGTGTAATGTGGTCTAAAGCAATGATCAAATTATTGGTATTATGTATTGGTAACATAATGAAAGTGAGAAATGAAATTTTCGAATAACGTTCCAGAAGAACGTCAGCTAACTCAATCATTACATATCCTGTTTACTTACAAGGTGATATTAGGATACACACAATAAATCCAATTATATTAATTTCATAGTATGGCATATGACATTGTTCGAGCTAATAAAATGAAGGAATGACAATAATGTCGAAGTTTTTTACATACGTTTTAGTCACACCTGAGGTGGACAGGTTTGCCCAACCTTCAGTTTTACCCTTATTAGAACACTCTGGAGCACGTAAAAACGATAGCAAATAATCATAATTATCTACAGACTCTAAGTAAGAATAAAGAATAAATCACTTATGAAGAAGGGAAGGATAACTTGATGGTAGTTCTACAAGAAGCATCAACTCCCAGCATACTCAAAGGTATCAGCTGCCATTGTTTCTAATTGTAAGTAGCATCAGTACCTCACCACCATGCCGGGCACCGGTGTAGGGTGGCATCATGCGTAAGATGCTGATTCCAATAACAACATCTAATAAGAATGGTCCAGTGATGAAGTATTTCTTGGCTTTTAAAATGAATAAATACGGAATTCATTCTTTTCATATCTAATTAATGTATGTCCGTAGAATTAGTTAATAAATTTTAACTATTACGTATCTTACTTTTCGTAAAAATCACCAATAAAATTATGAGGATACCCGGGCAGTAATTAATGTGCTGAAATTGTGGAAATATCAGGTCAAATGAAAATAGGAAGATTATGTACCCTCGCATAACACGCATCCTAATTTTTAACTCAAATATTTCGAAAAAAAGTGTGCATTATACGCGGGTATTTACGGTATATATAACCTCTAAAGTCCCATTTACACTATGGCGGGACATAGTCCTGGGACATCTCCAAGCATGGCCAGATTAAGGAGCTCGGGGGCCCTGGCGGATGTCTCGCAGGTCCCTCCTTCCACTCCAACAGTGTCTGGGACCTCCATGGGATGCCTTTTATCACGAAGCCCTGGCGCAACAGTGCCACTGCACCCCGGTTAATCCAGCATTGACTCCAAGGGCAAGTTTGAGAACACTCACAGAATTTTATTAATTCTAATTAATAGACAATTTAAGGATTCGGATTCGAGAAAAGATTCGTGGATTCGATAAAAAAATTTGGATTCGGATTCAAGGAAAAATGGATTCATCCCATCACTAATAAAAATCACTATAAAGGAAGCACTAGAAATGATCACCAAAAGAGGTTTCTTCCATCACGACCAAACAGAAACTGGGCGAGAAGTCTCAGAACCGAGAGAGGAAGTGTAAACATTGGACTTCATCTGCGGAGTGTGTTTAATGATCTCAGCCCTCCCAGAACTTGACCTTAGGCAAGGTTTGACCACCCCTGGTATATATAGTAATTATCAAGACAATAGTTTTTCATTACATTTCATCATCATCATCATGCTGCTGTCCGAAGACAGGTTTCAGTTGAATCGCTGCCTCCATCTCTCTCTCCCTAAAAGCCTCTTTTATATCTCTATAAGTACTATATTCCTGCTTTATATTCTCTAATATTCCTATTCTTTTTCTTCCTCTTCTTCCGCTAATTTTGCCCTCTAAGATCGTCCTTTGCAAACACTTTCATAAATGATAATTAAGGCAAACCTTTTTATAGCGAACCTCTATTTATCAAAATTTCCAAAAATCAGGTCCCTTACATTTCGATATAATAAGGTTTTACTGTATCAGACTTTTTGAAATATAAATGAAAAGTTTTGATCCTCCTAATTTTTTCTTTCATGCAGATCATGAAATTAAATGTTGCCCTGTAATCAGGCTCATGCAATCCAAAACTCAACATTATTTTGAGGAAGGATTGACAAAAAATATTTTGAAAAACAACCCAGGTTCGACTCCAAGGGATTTCTCATAGGATAACATGTAAAAATGGAATTTTAGACATGTCGGCTTTTAATCTTTTGGAAATTATAATTAGAAAAAACTGACCATCAATCATCCGATTTAAACTATCTTAAATAAAAATTAATAAATCACTTATTCTATTAATCTTATTCCATTTTTTATTAATTTGAACCAGCCATTTTTGACGGGAAATATAATAGTAGATTAATACTGAAACAATCATTTGGAACTTCTCAAAATACACTTATAAATGATAATAAATAGAACAAAATACAGAAATAAGTAATAGTGATATTTTTCTTATAACAAAAAAATCTGTGGGATGCCAGGATCACCCCACGAGAGTACTGGTGGTTGAAAAATTAACGCGAGAACCACAGGGTTAAACTTCAAGGATATTCATGGGTTAAGTGCATAAATGAATCGGGAAGAAATGGAATTATGAAAATTAAGGATTTATGCATAACTATGCAGCAACTCAACTACTACAGATCATCTGAACTCTCTTAAGTGAAGCTATTATCTGTTAAGATTAATTATTCAAAATTTTGTATTAACTCACTGCACTAATTTGCAAAATCTGAAAATTTCAGATGGAGTATAAGTTATACTGTTCACTTTGTGTGGATGTATTTGAGCAGAAATATAAACCTGTCCCCAATAATCTGATTAGTCACAAAAAGTACAAAAAATTACAATTTACAAAATTACACCAGAAAGCTATGAACTTAAGAGCTTTATCAAACAAGCAAACATCCAATTTAAAAAAAATAAATAATGCACAACCAACCTGTGCAGCTAACTCCTTTGCTTTTTCAAATGCTTCTCTGAAATTTTCTGCCTCCACAGATGTCTTGAAACGTGCACTTAGCTTCTCAAGTCTTACTTCTTCATCTGCAAAATCATTAGCACACCACAACCAGGCCAAACCTTTGGAACTTGCTATAGGTGATAAAGTCATGTCTGGAGTGATGAAGTGGTTTGCGCAAACCTTAAAAACCTGAGAAAAAGATTAATATCATAACATGCACTCTAATCTTTTAAATTTTAAGACTAAGACATTTGAATGCACTGTGCAAAGTTAATTGGAGTAAATTCTTGCTAATCCCTAAATTTTGAATATGTTCATTTCTTTGAAATTTGTAAACCAGAAATTAATGTGGTTTTGAAGAATCACAATAAATTATAAAATTACAATTCCTGTAAAGGGAGAATATGTAAATTAACCAAAAATTAATAACACCCGTATTATTCTTCCTACTTTACCGGGCCAAAAATAGATGCAACATGTCCTCAACAATCTAACTTTTGGTACCACATTCATTTCGTAGATTTCTTTGACTAACAACCTATTTAAGGAACACCTATGCCAACAGTGTTGCATGTCTGACAACATGGACAGTAATGACAGCAACACATTACAGTGAAGTCAAGGCAGATGAACCATGAAATCTTCTGCGGTAAAGAAAGTTAATAAAATAAGGAATTATAAACAATTACATGACTTTCTAACAGGATTTATTGCCTCATCACAAATACAGTGTTCTCGCTATTCGACATGAACGTGTTCCTTAGGGTCACGACAATCAACAAAATGATGACAAACAGGATCAACTAACCTAGTCACTAACATGTAAAATACAGAAGCTATGTTCTGAGAAAAAAAATTTTTCTACAATAAACTATTTGACATAGTTTTACTCATTTTTTTTACAATAACATCTTACAAGAAGCTTTAATGATTTCAAACCCAACATTCAATACGGAAGAGGAAGAAACACAACTGGATTTTTAATTCCCGTTGTTAAAAACACGAGGTTGATCAGGTGACCAGGGGCATTGTGGAGTAGACACAGGGTTTTCTTTTGAATGTCGTGATTCTCAACACTGCCTAACATCTTTTTAAAAAATTGTGACCAAACAAATCTCAAAAAATACTAATGAATCCATGCTTTTCAGTTTGAACAACATATTACAGGAAGGCTTGCCTTGCTGTAGTCCTTCAGTGCTCATGGATTTTCTGAACAAGCAAAGATTTTAGTTTTAAATCCTTCATTGAATGTCCTCCAAGCAATAGAGTCAGGCAGCTTTTTACGTAGTTTTTTATGGTGTTGTTTTACATTCGTATTTTTTTAAATTGCACGTAATTTATTTTGAAATGGTAAATCAACGAACCAATAAACAACTGGAAGACGAATAACATGGACTTACTGTATTGCATTATCAGCCTTGTAAAGAAAGGGCAAAGAAACTAGAATCAAATTACTAAAATTTTAGAATATTACAAAAGACCCTATTTCACTGTTCTGAAGTATTGATATCGAAATTACAATTCGCTCTCACAAGGGGAGAACCCGTACGTGGGGTCATGGATTTTGCTGAAACTTGGTAGGTACGTAGCCAGGATCACAACCAACCCCACTTTTGGCCATATATGATCAGTAGTTTTTCTGCAAATTGCGTTTCAAGTTCACAATTTTGCAACGTGCACGATAAATTCTCTAACGACGGCAGGGTTCTTCACCATTATCTGTGACAAATGGCAGTTTGAAAAGTCGGAATAATATTATTTTGTTATAACATATAAAAGACTGTTTAAGACAAAAGTATTCTTTATATTTATACCAACCTGTTCTCTCCTCATAATAATTCTGGTCTTTCCAGATAATTGGTTGTGAAGGATTTTTATTATTCCAATTCCACGTTCCTTCCATTCTCGGTCCACAAAGCGGTAGAGTTTTGCCCGACTTGAAAATAATAACTGTAGAAAACAAATAATCACTACTGATGTCAAACAAAGCTTCTCAGCAACCTTAACTTGATTAACTGTGCTAAAAATTAAGGTTATTAATTAAATAACGTAAACAATAGCAAGTTTTTAGAGGTTACCTCGTCTAAGTTTAACTAAAAATGATGTCTTCATACATATCATTTTTTCAGATAATCTCATTTCAATAAAGGTAATTATTTCAAGTCCTTTTTTCTCATATAACTGATAACAAGGTAAACAAAAATCACTTCATCCACGACATATGGCTAAGCAAACCAAAATGGGTGTTAACAATTCAGTGTTGGGTCAAATGCAATGTGTCATTAAACATTACTCTAAGTCAACCAGCTTTTAAAACAACCTTGGTAATGTCAAAACAACAGATTAATAGAGAAATTGTTGAGTAACATACTGTTTCTTCTTCTTCTCCAGTATGTGTTTCCACAACAGCTGGCAAAGGGATGACAGGTTGGAAGTCAGGATATGGGTCATGCTCTATGGACTCTCCTTCCTCAGCACCTTCATCATCTTCCCCAAGACTCTTACGAGACATACCTAAAAATACAGCAATAATTACAAAAAGCCTCTGATGGAAAACTAGTATATATATTGATAATTTAAAGAAAATAAATATAAGAATTTCCTTACCATATCTGCCCGAATAGAAGCCAACCCCACAAAAATGTCCACCATTTTTTGACAAAAAGGTAAATTTCGTAGATTTTATGCTGAAGTGTGCCGGACATGCATGCACAGCCTAGACTACATTATTCGAGATCGAAGAAAAGAGTGGGAAATGGTTTACTTGTTGACATTTTGAAATATTACTCCAATTAATAATTTTGCAATTTCTTCTTCGTTGTGACATTTTCTCTAAAATAATGATAGGTGGCATCACTACATATCAATATTTGCATATTTGTGACTTATGGCAACGCTTTCAAAGCAAAAACTTCTGCAATTCCCACTATTATAAAAATATGAATGTTAAGGCAAGGATTCCAAAGAGTGAACAAAAAGAATTGAGTTATTGAGGCATATGTATCAATAAATTCTCCATAAAAAACCAAATTAAGTGAGGGCATTAACTGATACCTATACTTACTGCTGGCGGTGATATTTTCGTTTGCTAATTTTTTGGGCGTGAATATAGTCCCCCATCTTACTTTTCTTACTAATATTTGGCAAAAAAGGGGGGACTATATTCGGACTAATACAGTATTCAACAATGGAAAATTATTAACTGGAGTAATATTTCAAAATGTCAACAACTAAATTATTTCCCATGCTTTTCTTCGATCTCGAATAATGTATTCTAGGCTGTGCATGCATGCCTGGCACACTTCAACATAAAATCTACGAAATACACTTTTTTGTCAAAAAATGGTGGAAATTTTTGGGGGGTCGGCTTCTATTCGAACAGATATGGCATATAGTTAACTATGAGCTTTCACTTTGTAATAATCCACATTAACAATATTATGAAAATGAGACAATACTTTTCATTATTGAAACCACTGGTTTTATATTGGTAGTAGTGCCACAAGGTTTCAATTGGAACGTCATCATTAGACCACTCATAATTAAGATAAGCAAATGATAAAAATGATCCAAGCAATGAATTTCATGAATTAAACAAATGAGTAATGATAAGGAATTCATTTATTACGTGTCTTTGGTGAAGTAGAGAGTCTGGATGACTTGGGAGTATTCTTATCTCCAGTCACAGCAGAATGCACAGGAGACGGCACTGATGATAACAGTTTGTCAGTTTCTAAAGGTGGCACAGCTGTAGGGAAAAAGCCACTACATTTTATTTCCTCGTCAAATACAAATTCATACTTATAATTTGGCTTTATACCGGAATACACATGAATTAGATAGAATAACACACGCCATAATACTCTAACAAAATATCATAAATCAATTTGCTATTTTATGAAAATGAATCAGAAATACTTCATACTTTTAATTGTAAGATGATTTTTAAACAAGTTAAACTTTCAGCAATCAGAATTCAAAGTATTTTAGCTGTTCACCTGAACTGTTAAAATTCAGCCTCAGTTTTCCAGTTGGGTCTTCAAAAGCAATGTTACTTCATAAAATACAGCATAATAAAACTTTATGAATGGATGTTTTCCTTTAAACATACATGCATTATCTATAAAATATGTTTTTCAGAAGAATGGGAAGAGATCCCTCCCTTAAGTTAAATGATTGATTCTTACAGGTTGCTATGCAAAGCAGAGACTGGCCAGTCCAGGCCGTGACTGAGTGGACCAAATTAAAACTGCCAAGGCTTAGCGGGGCAAGTACATCAAGTAAATAATTAGTCAGCTATTGAATATAATAAATTTGAATCAAGTTGAAAAAACAATGTTAACAAAGAAAATTACTATTTTATGAGGAAGGGAAGTGTTAAATAAGGGCATCATAGAGGGGAGAAATGAAAAAATGTAATAGAAGTTATGAACAGCAAGATGATAGCACCTTTAAGACAAAGAAAAGGACCTCAAATGGAGATAGACGCACAACAGTGGCAAAAAAATAAATAAAATGAAATAAAAAATAAAAAAGCATCAAAGGAAAAATCTGTGCCCTTAGGGTAGTGCGAGGTAGAACAATTGCCCCAGACCCTGCGATTTGCTTCAAAATCACTGAAAGAAAAGCCTTAGTGTAATTATATGGTATATTGTAGCCACATGCTTGATTTTCCTGGGCACCACACCTCAATAAGGACAGCCCTGCTAAAAGGATTAAAATTAAGACGACACAGCAGAAAAATTAAATTTTTTTGGAGCCCTATTGTTAATTACAATAAAAAATGACAAACAAGAAACCTCCTTATAACCATAAAAATTCATCATTTGAGCATGTCCTTTGGGATGATTTTGAAAGGAAAATTCTGTGACACAACACAAATATGAAGTAAAATTTTTATGGTATATAAGGTTTCTCCTTGGTCATTTTTTATTAAAACAGCAGAAGCCAGCTCAAGAGCAACACAGCAATTAAAGAAGCATTATTAGAAAATGATTAAATATTTTAAAATATAGTCAACTCAAATACAAACTGAGTGATTACAAATATATTTAATGATTAATTAATAATATGAATGAATGGCAACATCGTGATGATTAAAATACAATATATTATTCTCGTCAGACATCATTAGCGCATCTTACAAGAAGCACTCTTATCCAGAGGTGGTCCAGTTGGAATTTGGGCTTGTGGTGGCATCGAAATCTGGAATGCATGAGGTGCTGTTGTGGTAGTAGTAGAAGTAACAGCTGAAGTTGTCACCGACCCCATCATAGAGTCCATGGTAGGTTTAATTGGCTGTGATGCAGTGGCCGGTGTTCCCAACCTGTGTTGATAAACAATAAGGAGAATTTTTTTCTAAAAGATGTTTAGTTAAGAATAATTTTGTACTTGATAAACAATTTCACCTACTGTGAAGGTTTCCAAGGCATATTTTATAATACAGGTTTCCCTCTCTTTAGATGGAGGTTGTGTTCCAGGAAAGTGATGCATAAAGCAAATTTGCATAAACAGAACCCATATTTACATGTAAAAGATAGGGATACGTTCTACAAGCAATCCTAAATCCCCTCCAAAGATGCTCTTCTTTCACTCCATAATGACTTCTTAGGCACTAAATACAAAATTAAAACAATGAACACTGTAAAATATACTCACCATTAAAAGGGAGCAGACAAGCACAAGTGATGGCTATTATGGATGACAATAGTGGAGGTTTAAAGTGCTGGAAGGTTATCTTGGCCCAACCTAAGTTCTGCGGGTAAGGAGAAATCCAGTGGAGAATTATCCAATGGCAGAAATGGAGATGAGGTGGAGGTGTTGTGATCGGGTGAGAGAGTGGATTAGGATCAATGGCGAAAGTGGAAGGGACAAAGGTGGTGGGGGTTGCAGAGCGTGGCTGTAAGAACTGGAGCATGGTACAGAGGTTGAACATCGTTTTTGCACACTGCCTTGTATGGCGCAAGAAGATGGTCCAAACCACATTTGAAAAGAAGAATTCTCTCCAAGCTAGGGTCCATATCCATCGCCATTTGAGCAAGATTCTCAGCATACGTGAAGAATTCAGTTAACTTCTTCAATGTCATGTCCTTCACTTCTAGAGCGAGTTTCAACTCTTTCTCGCTTCCTCTTCATCAGCACTGATGATAGACTTCAAGACATCGATCCTCACCATGCAAATCAAATATTTCCATAACAACATCTTCCCCTATATCTGCAAAACCTTCCCCTCCCAACTTCTGCTCAAGTTCGATGACATCTTGAACCAAGCACGGAACCTCAGGAAAGTCTTGAAAGTTGAAATAACTCATTGATCAAGAGGCTGGAGAAGAGATATCGTATTTGGTAGGAAAAATAAGACTGACACATTCGAGTCGATGGTAGCGAGATGCACTAACACGAATGAGCAATATCTTGAAGGTAAGATTCTCCTTTCTGCAGTATCATTCTGCCTCTATGATGAAATGGTTTTTAAACCAGTTCTCGATAATTCGTCCTGTGACCCATGCCTGGCAACGTATTCCTGCTCACATCCTTTAAAGCAGGGGTTGGCAACCAATGGCACGCGTGCCAAACGATGGCACGTGAAGAGCTTTTACATGGCACAATTTTCAGAGAAAAATTACAAAAAATATGTATTTTAAAATTAATTCTACTTTTATTTCAATTGTAATCAGTATTTTAGTTATACCGCATTACGTTCAGGATGTTTTTTTATATAAGAAACAGGTTTCGTAAGAGTTTTGGACCAAATGAATTTTAGGGTGGCATTCGCGGACTGTCACAAATAATGAATATTGATAAAGAGTAGCACTTGACAGAAAAAACGTTGCTGATGCCTGCTTTAAAGCATATGGGTTATGCAAGCGATATACTTACAATTGAAATCTCCCGCCACATTACCACATAAAAGAAGTGTCAACCTGTCCTTGGCTGCTTTAAAACCAGGTGCACATTTCTCCCTGCTGATGTATGTATGCAAAGCCATCCTTTTCCAGAAAAGCCTGGTTTCATCGGCATTGAAAACTTGCTTCAGGCCATACCCTTCGGCTGCTACAATGTGTTGTAATGCCTTGGAAAATGTGGCTGCAGCAGCATGGTTTGCAACTGCAGCTTCCCCACTACTTCAATACTGTGTAAATTTCGACGATGAATGAATTTATCCAACCATACATATGTATCCCCCAAATTTTCAGTGTGCTAATCAACATAGTAATAATGTTAATTAAAATGCGACCATAGTATCAATATTAATCAATAGTTCTTTAAAATTCAATAAATTATTTGTGCGAGTATTAATTTATATATTTTTATTGTATAAAAAAATAATATGGTGCACCCCCAAACCAAATTTCTGGCTATGCCCCTGGCTGCAATGCCTTAGCCATTACAGCAGTCAAACAAAGATTCGTCCTCTTCTGGTTCTGGTCTTCTATCTAAATCCCTAACATACTCTCCATTTTTTCTACAATAGGGTTTTGCAACCTCATGATTTTCTTTGCAGATAAGGGAGTGCAAAATGGAACTCCGTATTTTCTCAGCATTCTTTTTGAAGGAGTGAATGGTAGACTCACCGAGGTTATAGGCTTGACCGATGGAAGCAGACCCTTCCCCAGCATCAGCATGCTTAAAATTTCAAGCTTTTGCTCCAGCATCAATGCGGTCCTCTTCCTCTTCATTTCATGCTTGGTGTGAGGGGTAGCCGTGCATTTGGAAGCCATTCTTTCAATGGTAACAGTGGAAAAATGCATTACAAAGATACAAAGAAATACTAATGCACACAGAAAAATGAACAAAGGGACTAATGGCACAACTGGTAGTTCCTAACTGGAGGAACTCTCAGAAGAAATCCAAGGTGTCACTTGTAAGGAAGAAGCAAGGGAAAACACCTAAGGGTTAACTAAATCCAGGCTCCCCCATTGCATATCAAGAGACCTGTGCATTTACGACAGCCTCATTCATATTAGGGATGAGTTTATTGACCTGAACCAAACATCATATATGGTCTAAAGAAAAATGCAGTAAAAAGGATTTGTGAAGTTTATGGAGAAGGTGCGTTAGGCATTCAAATGTGTCAGAAGTGGTTTAAGAGAGTCCGTCAGGGTAATTTAAACAGGGAAGATAGCCCACACTCTGGACGCCCATAAAATGTTGATGACATCACAATTCGGACATGAATCGAAAAAACCCATGCCTGACATCAAGACAGATTGAAAAAATGCTGAAAATCTCGAAATCAAGTGTGCTGAACCATCTTTAAAAAATGGGTATTATCAGTAAGTATGATGTTTGAATCCCACATACACTCACACACAACAATTTAATGGACTGTTTTTCAGCATGTTTCATTACTCAGATGTTTAGAACTAGAGGACTTTTTGGACAGATTAGTAATGGGTGATGAAAAATGGACACACGCTTTCGCTACAACAATGTGGAGCGAAAACAGCATTGGTCACCATCAGGAAAGGTCCCTCTTCGTACTGCAAAGCCAAATTTGCACCCAAAAAAAGTGATGCTGTGTTTGGTGGTATTTTAAGGGTATCCTCTACTATGAGCTGCCAAGAAACAATGAAACCATCAATGCAGAGAAGTACTGCATCCAACAGGAGAATTTGAATCAGGTGATAAACCCATAAATGTCCAACTCTGGCAAACAGAAAAGGAGTAATTTTACATCATGACAATGCTCTATGAAAACCCAAGAAAAATTAAGGGAGATGAAATGGGATGTACCTATTCACCCCCCCCCCCCATATTCTCCTGACATTGCTCCAACAGACTATTAACTGTTTAGGTCCCTGCAAAACTCCCTCAATGGCAAGAACTTCCAAAGATGTGAGGATATAGAAAATCAAATAAACAATTTTTTTACTTGAAACCACAAAAATTCTATGAAACTGGCATCAGGAAACTACCAGGCAGATGGGAAGAGGTTATTAAACAGGGAGGAAAATATGTAATTGAATAAAAGCGTTATTTTACTTACGAATTCAAATTTGGTTATTATTTAGAAGTTCTTGGCCAACCCAATACAACTCAATATTATCAAAAATAAGAAATGTAAAAGGTTACAAACCTATGACGAGGTGGGATGACAACACTAAGTTGTGGCTGATTAGGAGGTGCAGACGTAGGCAGAGTGTCTGACGAAGTGATCACAACATTAACAGGTAAAGCAGCAGGTGGAGGGGGTCCAGCCATATGCTAAGGATTAGACACACAAAAGAAATATGATCCTGAGCACCAATAAATATAAACTACTGATAAAATTTTGAAATAATCACAAAGTAGTCCTCTTCAAAGAAATGTATTTTCTAACCAGATAATTAAGGCTTCTTCAATAAACACATTTTAATGAATAAAACCTTTCGCTTAATTCTAATTAAAAATTTTAGTTTTTGGAAACCAAACTCCAGAACTTAAGTCACATAAATTATAAAATATTTCATTCAGCAAAGACAATTTCATGCTTTACCATTTCAATGAGATTCAATTATTCTGCTTACTAAATTTGATCACCAACTTGGCCCAAAAAAAAACAATATAACCTTCATGTAAATGAGAAAAAGAACATTTCCACTAACCTTGTCCATCATGTAGGTTGGTTCAGTTCCTAAGTTATGGAAAGGTGGTGTGCCTCGATCACCATCAGGATGAGCACCCATCCCAGGCGGCAACATAGGGGGCCTCAGAGGAGCACCACTCAGACTACGGGCATCTCCACGAAAGTCTGGAAGCTGCTGGCCCTCACTAAAAGGATCCAACATAACCTTAGTTTTGATATGAATGAAGCTGGCTATTTAATTATTTCAGTAGCAGCAAAAACTATGAGAAATAAAGAGAAACTGATGTTAAGTAATGCTAAATCACAATAAATTACAACCTATTTACTCACACACAAGCCACGGCAGCATATAAGCTGCACCCTTGTTTTGAGAGACAACCTAGCGAAAAAGGTTCCTGAATATAGCCCGCACCTCAAAAATTGCAATTAGGTCTGTAACATTCTGTCAAACTAAAAATCACTAATAAGTACCATTAAATGTACATGAATATTAACAAATATCGTTATCTATATAATTAATTTCATAACCAGTGTTGAACCTTGAGCGCTGAGTGTCAGTTGCCACATGAAAAGTGAAAGCTGTCCTTTATCTCAGTGGTTCCCAACCTTTTCTCATCCCCGCAGACCCATTTTTAGTCGGAGGATCCCAAGCTGGGAACTGCTGCTCTATCTCAAGGTCTATCTCTGTCACTCTTTCAGGCAGTATTAACGCGGGTAAATACATGAATTACATTGGGACCTTTTGAAATTTTGAGAATAGCTTATGGCCTCGCGGTACTACCTTGGTCGGGTCACGAAGCTTGCTTCCTAACCTTTTCGCGGTCACGGACCCCATGTTGGGAACTGCTGCTTTACCTAAAGTTCTATTTCTGCCCCTCTTCTCCCTCCATCTTCTCTCCCCTACCTTTTCCCACATTCCCCCTCCGTTCATACGCAGCCACATGAAAAGTGACATAAGTTAATGTGAAATAATAATAGAATATTCTTTTCAAATACATATAAGTAATAAATAATAAAAACTTTTAGCGCATATATATATATATCATCATCATCATAGGTAGTCTGTCCGTAGACAGGTCCGTGATTATTCTTTGTTAAACCTGGTTCTCCATATACTCCTATTTTCCGCTGTCCTCTTTAAATCTTGATAACTCTCTTTCCCTTTCAAATCGTCTATCAGCTGAAACCTTTTCCTACCTCTTTCCCTTTTCCCATCTAGTTTTCCTTCTAACACGTCTTTAATCATACTCTCTCTCCTCAGGTAATGTCCAACCCAGTTAGCCTTCCTCTTTCTGATAGTCTGTATAATCATTCGCTTCTCTCCTATTCTTCGTAGCACTTCATCGTTTTTCATCCAATCTGTCCATTTTATCTTCAGCATTCTCCTCCAACCCCACATTTCAAAGCTTTCCAAGTATTTGATGTCATTTTTCCTTAGCGTCCATGTTTCTGCCCCATACAATGCTATACTCCATACGTAGCATTTTATCAACTTCTTGCGGATATCTTCCCTTATATTCCCTGTAAGTAGTTGTTTCTTTCTCCTGAAAGCCGCTTTTGCTTTTCTTATTCTAGTTCTGATCTCATCCGTACATTTTGCCTCTCGTGTTATGATACTTCCAAGGTATTTATATTCTGAAACTTGTTCTAATGGCTTTCCCCCAATAGTTATGTTCAGATTCTCTTCTTTACCCGATATTCGAATGACCTTGGATTTTTCTGTATTTATTTCCATACCGTATTTTCTACCTGCTATCACTATTCTATTTATCGTTTTTTGTAGCTCCTCTTCCTTTCTTGCTAGAAGTACTTGATCATCTGCGTATTTTACTGTTCTTATAATCCTTCCTCCAATTTTGAAATCCCCTGTGCCTTCTAAAGCTTCTTGCATTAGACTTTCTCCATATATATTGAATAGGGTTGGCGATAGGCAGCAGCCTTGTCTTACTCCTCTACCGATATTTATTCCGCAGGTGTCCACATTCTCAAACCTGACCTTTACAACTTGATTCTCATACAGATTCCTAATCAGTCTCCTGTCTTTCCAGTCTACACTTATATCCTTTAATATCTTCATCAACTTTACCCAATTTACTCTATCAAAGGCCTTCTGCCAGTCTACGAAACATGCGCAGATATCTTGACTGTATTCTATTGCCCTTTCTGATATGATTCTAACTACTCCTATAGCATCTCTAGTTCCTCGTCCTTTTCTGAAACCGAATTGATCTTCCCCTATTATTTCTTCTGCCTTTTTCTCCAGCCTTTTATTAAGAATCCTCGTGATGATCTTTGATGTGTGTGACAGAAGGCTTATAGTTCTGTAATCTTTACACTGCATTGCCTTTGGCTTCTTCTTTAGAGGGATCATTGTTACTTCTAGGAAATCCTGAGGCCACTCTCCCGTGTCGTAAATCTTGTTAATTAATTTCGTGATCGCTTTTAGTCCTTCTGATCCTATGACTTTAAGTATCTCAGCCGGTATTCCATCGCTGCCCGTGGCTTTCCCCTTCTTTAGTTCCACTATCGCCTTTTCTACTTCGCTCTCCATAATACTTGGTCCTAAGTTGTCTTCTTCAATGTTTTCCTCATTTTCCAGTTCTATTTTTGCCGCTCCTGCCTGTTTGCTGTATAATTCCTTAATGTATTCTTCCCATACCTGTGCTACATCCTTTGTTTCTCAGACTATCTTCCCATCCGTATTCATAATTCCTTTACCACAAATTCCATTAGACTTCTTATCTTCTAATTCCAGTGCCGTAGCGTACATCATATCGTATCGTCCTAACTTCTCCATTTGTTCTATTTCTTCACATTTTCCTTTTATCCAATTTTCTCTAGCTTTATCTGTTACCCTTCTCAACTCATTGTTTATATGCCTATAGTTGGCTCTACCTTCTTCACTGTTAACGTTTTTCCATTTTCGTCTCTCATCCATTTTCTCCAGCATTTCCTTCGTGATCCATGGTTTTCTGATTTTCTTCTCTTGTTTTCCAATCTCTTTATCCAAGGTATCCTTGACACTGGTTTTAATTTCATCCCATTCTATATCAACGGTCTTCGGTTTGTTTTCCAACTTTCTTAGGTTATCTTCCAACTTCATGCTGACTACATCCTGCCTTTCTTTCAGTTTTTCTAGGTCCCAGGTCTGTCTTTCTCTTCTCGTTTTTCTTATTTGTTTGAGCTTTGTACTCGCGTCAAGTATTAGAAGGCTGTGATCTGAATCAATGTCTGCTCCTTGCAATGCCTTGGCGTTCTTTATGCTGTTCCTGAATCTTTGTTTTACAAGGATGTAATCTATTTGTCATCTCATTCTATCTCCTGGGCTTTTCCATGTGTATAACCTTCGTTTATGGTTTTTCAACCATGTATTAGTCACTACAAGGTCATTATTGATGCAGAATTCTACGAGTTTTTCCCCTCCTCGATTTCTCTTCCCAAGTCCGTATTGCCCGACAATATTTTCTTCCTGTCCTTCTCCGACTATGCTGTTCCAATCTCCCATTATTATGCAGTTTCCTTTCCTCTTCCGTCTTCTTTGTAAATTTCATTAATTTGCTCATAGATCTCATCTATTTCTTCATCGTCATGAGCTGACGTTGGCATATATAACTGGATTATCAGCATGTCCACTGGGTCTGCTTTTAGCTTTATTGCCATCAGTCTATCGTTCGTTGCTATTATCTTTGTCACGCTTTTCATCATATCTTTCCTAAGTACCAGAGCTACTCCACTTTCCCCACTATTTCCTCCAGAATAAACTACCGTGAATTCTTCCGAGTCGAACTGTCCTTCTCCCTCCCACCTAGTTTCGCTTAGCCCTATAATGTCAACTCTATTTATTCCCATTTCTTCTTTCAAGTTCTCTAGCTTTCCTGCCTTTCTCATAGTTCTTACGTTCCAAGTCCCTATTCGTAATTTACTTTCGACAAATGTTTTCCTCAAGGCAGTCCCCGCCCGGAGATTCGATTGGGGGACTATTTTACCTCCGGATTGTTTTACCTTGAGAGAACTCATATTGTCCAACCATATAATCTTTACTAGGGATTGTAATGTGGTAGTTTCCCTCTTGCTTTCCACATCGCAGTACTGTAGCCGTTCAAATCGTCCTGATCACGCCTACAGCTGTATTGGATATAGACCCAACCAACATCATTTGTTTTCGGCTCTATACCATACTGACAGTACTGCTGCCTACTGCCAGGCACTGATGATAGTTTTTTTTTAATAAAACCTCCATTCGAGGGGTTTGAACCCCCGAACTTTGCAATAGAAAGCCGACACGCTAACCACTACACCACCAGTGGTGATATATATATATATATATATATATAAATTTTGATTTCTTTGCAAGCAAAGCTGCAACGGACATCCTAGTCTATAATAAGAAACTATTTCAGACCTGTAACCAATCAGAAATATATTCACATCACAGGTTACAATGGGCAATCAACTGAGAGAGAATGAAAAGCAAAAATAGCAGGATACAGTTTTTTACCCAAACACACTGCATGCAGAAAATGACAAATCAAAATGACATCTAAACTGAAAACAACATCACCAAAATGTTTCTCCCAAAAGAATTATTGAAATACTAGCATAATTGCCCGCCAAATATGACGGGATTATCATAAAAGTATTCCAAATATATATGATTTCGATATGAAAAATCATTAAGATATGCTATGATGTGGTTTAGCTTTCAAGCACAATCAAATCAGTGTTTTTGAAAGTTATCTTTGTTTTAATTATACTGTTTAAGTAATTATTAGTATAGAAGACTAATGATTATCCAAATATTTGCTGAAAATTAGAGGAAAATCAAAATAATAAGATATAATGCACAAAGAAGTAGCTGAAATTTACTTGAAATATTTGAGCAAATTATAAGTTATTTAAAATATATAGAATTTAACTTAATAAATGAATTATTTTACTCTTATTATCTCGTAAAAAAACAGGATAAAATGTGAACGAACTGTCAATTTACTATCAAAGGAAAATTGTATAGTAACTTACTTACTATTAACTAAATACTTACATGAACTGCAATGAGTTTTAATTATATTTTAAGATCACACTTTTCTTTTAACTATATTACTTTTGAAAATTTTCCAGAAAAATCACTTTAGTTAAAGAAATTTAAATAAATTCATAAAATGTTATTTTTCAATCCTATTTGAAATTCAGTTCGAAATATTTGCTGTATTATCAGTTTTTAAAATCCATTGAAAATAATGTGACCTATATTTAGTTTTATGAATTCCCACCATTTGGCAATGGCACATGGTTCAATAGTATAACATTTTTTACAATCATTTCTAATTTATTTGTTATTTTTGTACTGCAGCTCCTTTCAATCCTATACAAATGCTACGTCCTCTTCCTCTTTCTTAATTTCTGCTCATTCCCATTCTCTTTTCCTTCCTCTCTCTAATTACTTAATAGATTCAGTAAATAAGTTATACACATGTGTAAAAGACTGACCCGTGTTAAAGCACTAAATTGGTGCATTTATTACGAGGCCAAGAATAAAATTCAACAATTGGGACAACAGTGGTCCAATATAGATAAAATTCGTGAAAACGTGAAAAATCGTATTAAAACATAATTTTTGGAGATTTAGGAACGAGATTAAATTCTTCTCTTCGCATGACTAAGTTTAATACCTCATCCTTGAAATATTTTAAAATGTAAATGAAAAAGGTCTGCGTGTTAAGGAATGGCCTTTTGCATGATTCATATATGCGATGCGAATTTCTAACTCCGGTTAATTATAAGAAGCACTGCAAAAAACTATGAAAATAACCATAAAAATATTTAATTACCAAAAATTTCAATAGGAATAGGAACTGAAAAGAAATTAATGAAAAACACGATTTTAATTAGAAATAATTTGGGCACCTTCTCTCTCTCGTACTATAGCATTCAAAGCACAATTTCCTTATGCATATAGTATAAGGAGAACAATACAATCTCGAGGTTTAATGATGACATGGTCAGCAAGACAAAACATATCTTTAAAAAGTTTAAAATTTTCCCATAAATGTGATTTAAACATATAACTTGAGTGATTTCGAACAGAAGACAAAAGTTGACGATAAAAATAAGAATCTATGTTTATTTAATTTAAAATGGTCCCGTCTAAAGATCGTATTATTAATTGAATACCGGATCGTAAGTTTGCAATGAAAAATATAATTATTTTATTTTGTTTCATTTGTTTAAAAAACATCGATTAAACATGTAACCATACATCCTATAGTTCTATGAGAACTTGTCACAGTCATTTCGTCGCGAGTCACTACATCGCACAACAAACTCATCGCACGTCAATTCATCTCTTGACAAATTCGTCATGGTTATTCACCTTCCAACTTGTCTCACGATGATTGTCTAGTTACAAATGTCCCATGACGAATTTGTCTCACAGTGAAATTGTCATATGACGAATTTGTCTAGCAATGAATTGACACGTGATGAATTTGTGGAGCGATGTATTGATGTGAGACGAGTTTATTGTATGATGAATTGATGCACCATGAATTGAAGTGCGAAGAATTGACACACGATCAATTGACCGCTATGTACTGATGGTATATGAATTCGTATTCGAATTGAAGACGACCCCTGATTTTCGCAAGCTGAAATTTGGAATAAAAACCTTGTCTTGGATTCGGATAAATATGGTATTACTTAACACTAGAACGGCCGGACATCAACCCTAGAACGGCCGGACCTCACAACCACCCTAGAACGGCCGATGGGACAAAAATGTCCCATATTGAATGAGTGTTTTGTATGTTAATATCAATTGGGAAGCTTTTTCTTTTGAAACAAACGAGTATATATTATTTTTCTTGCAAGTGGTCTCAAACAAAATTAGATTTAATGACGTAATATAGTGATAATTCAGTATTGTTTTAAATTTAACATCTGTTTTAGAAAATTAAGTTCTTTTCATTTGAAAGCGACATACAACAAACTTTGGTAATCATGAGATCACCAAACAAGTAGGTAGTCACTATATGAAAGAAAGAACCAGTATAGTCAATTATAGAAATTTAAGCTCCTTTCTCATAATCACTCATATTTTGCTAAGTACGAAAGTTTACTTTCTTTTTCATCATTTATAAGTCAACAAAATAAAGTGAAAAATATTTCCTCTGTTGATTCATCAACAGGTTATTAGGCATAATATACTTATAAGAATAAGAAAATGTAAAAGAAACAATTATGGTTTTTCAATCACAATCACTCGTTCACGGTCTACAAAAACGAAGGCCTTTCTTTCCTTTCCAATGCACTTCTTGCATAGTACCTTTCTGCATATGAAATATTTATTCACACTCTTCCCTTATTTGCAGTTTTTTTCAATCTGGCAACATTGTCGATTGCTGTGTTTCAGGACCCACAGGTTCCCCTTTGGCATGAGTGTCAGCGATTTGAGCGGGTGCGTTCGATGTCCTTCTCTCCGCATTATCTTTACCTAGTTCTTCAGCCAATTTCAACAAGAAGTCTCACCGTGAGATCTTGATTTTGGTATTATTCTTATACAATACCCATGCATTTATACCAGCTAGGTCAAGGATATTGTAAAACGTGTGTACAGGCCACCTCCAGGATGCTGCCTTGATTATTTATGAGCCATTTGATCTACAACGTCAACCCTGCACTTAGTTTTGCTGTAAAAGGATAGTTTCTGGCATTTTCTTGGCATCTATCACAAATTGCACTTCAGGGTGTACAGTGCTTAAAATAATGGCATTCTAATTCATTTTACCTTGGTAAACCATGAGTATACAATCTCCAAGGGGATTTCTCTTCTCCTCCGGTTAATTGTACCAACCAAGCTAGTGGATTTAGCCTTTAGATTATCATGCAAAGCCAGAGAAGTGAAGAAATTGTCACATGTAACATTTCTTCCCTTGTTCAGGAATGATTCCATCAGTTTCATTACTACTTACTGAGAAAGTCATGAAGGTTCGCCAAGCTCCAAAAACAATTATGTTTGGCAGCAATCCGAACTTAAAAATGGGGCTAAAATGTCCCATCGGCCATTCTAGTGTTAATCCATGCATACCGATCATATTTGATGAGCAACTACACTAGTTTTTATAAAATCATCATTAATAGATGCACAGACGTTACATGCTACAAACCTGAATGGCAATGCCCCTTGGCCATAATATCTCAGAGAAGAGTGATACATCCCAGCAGCATTGGCTGGAAGAAGACTTGGATCAACAGGAGCACCAGCCAGAGGAAAGAATGGTGCAATGGCGGGAGGCAAGAGTGCTGGTGGAGGAGGAGGGCCTTGAGATTGCGCAGATGGTGCACCGTATGTCACAGTTGCAGCTCCCTGAACACCTGTCAAGAAAAAGTATGAGAACAGGTTTAAAGTCAACGAGCTTATACAATTAATGATATTAACTTTTTCTATGAACCGATTTGTAATACAGTAGAACTTCAATTATCCGAACTAATTTGGACCAAAGGTCGTTCAAGTTAGAAGAAAATCCAGATAAATGCGAGTTAAAAATATATAAACACGTTTTAAGTTTTCAAAGATAACACAAACTGCAATTGGTTATGTTATATGAATAGGTGCAGTAGTTATGTGAAAATTTTCTGCTACCACATTAATTTCATGCACCCGATTTTTAGTCACGACATTTTGAGGAAAAAGTGCATGAATTATTAAAGCAAATTCGGTATTATTATGCCAATAATAACTTGCCTTATAATATGCCAAAAAAGTCAAGATAACTACTGAAAAGATGATATGTATGAAAAACTGAGAGGAACATACGTCTGATGTCCAAAAATGCCTGAGAAATTTCTCTACAATGACTTTTGAATCAACACCAGGGCCATAAAAGGTGTCCCAATTTCGCCAAAAGAAGGGAATAAAATCATCAAAAAATAGCATTTATAACCTTCAGACGTGTCCTTCCAATCAGGGGAGTGATGCCTAATGTGGATGAGGCACATCGTGTCTGTATTTAGGAAAAGGAGAGTATTCAGTGGGTGTTTGGGGAGTGTTTCAAGGAAAAGATATGATCCCAAATGCAGGAGTATCACAAGAATGTTTTTAGGGTTTAGAAACGTCCAGCAATTCAGCAATTTAAAATTTGAACCAGACATTTGGATAATCAAAGTTTACTGTTTTTCAACTTTATCTTAATAAAACTCCACCAGAAATATAATTTAATGCAGTTATTAACTCAATTTTTTCAATTAAATTCCATGCACCCATCTCAGCTGAATACCAATTCATAATTAATAATTAAGGTACTTATGACGAAACAGAAAATCTAGATACACATATTGGCTAGATAGCATCTGTCTTCAGCAGTGGTCTCAAGTTCACTCCAAAAATTTTGTGGCTATCACAATTACCTTCATCATTTACTGTTTTTTACAAGAAAAATGCACCAGTTTAAAAATAACCATCCTATAAAACATTTCAAACCACTTTTTTCAAACAGGACACAAAACTAAAAATCAAAAAGCACTCCTAATATTTATTCACTGTTTAGTGCAGCTACTTCAAATTATATCAAATAAAATAACACTTCCTCTCTTATAACCATAGCACTGTAACATCACTTGTTTATCTAAATATTTTAATAGAATAGCTTTCACCTTGACCCAAGTATCTTGTCAATATAATTCCAAAATATTTGAGAGAATGTGCACAATAATCAGTTTGTACCACATAAAATAAATCATACCACTCATCTGTCTGTACGTAGGATATCCTTGGTAAGGGTAGCCTGCTCCTGTGTAAGTGCCGTATTTATCTGCTTGGGTTGAAGCTGCAACTGCTGCAGCAGCGGCTGCCGCTGCAGCACTGGCAGCCGCAGCAGCAGCTATGCTCACCTCCTCGCCTTCTCCATAATCATCCTCATCTCCATACACATAAATGTCCTCCTCAGCATCTCTACCTTCAACATTCTGAAAACAAAAACAATAAATTATACGAACAATTCCAAGATATTATAAAACAGCCAACAAAAAACATTTATGTGCCTGGTAGTAATCATTAGTGAGAATTAAATTGATTCTGGTAGGATCAAGAAGCTCAATCTTTCGTAATTACAGCAACACATATCATAATTTAAGGCAATTCTATATTTGAGGATGCAAATCTAGGTTTTGAAAATAAAAGCATGGCATGTTTACCATTACTAGGGAGAGAAGAATTCAATTAGAATCCTAGGCTATGTTCCTTAAATAAGGCATTTTTGAGATCCGAGCTACAAATTTCTTGCCATGTACTTACAGTGTGACATTGACCAGCCCATAATATCTCTGCCATATAATGCATTCAATTCAGAAATAAAAGACGTAAAGCACAAGTTGATGATATTTTTCCTATGGAAAGTATAAACTTTGGCAATACTGGCAATGTAAAACTGAACAGATACCATAAGCACCAAGTAGTAATGGGACGATTTTAACTTTATTGAACTTCTTTATACTAACAATAAGGAGACTATTCTGATCTTCTTCTGTATCAACATATCATCTAAATGAAAAATTACCTGTCTGGTTCCTTCAGGATGGTGAAGCTGATGACGAGAAGGTTTAAGTTTCGCTACATCATCTTTCACAGCTATTACCTGCACCTGTATTTAAATACGTAGTTTTATGATAAAAGTTATTAAATATTGCCATTAACAATGAAAAGCAAATTTTATAAGGACGAACAGTACTTTCCTAATATTAGTTAGACCAGGTAGTAATTTACATACCTTTAAATCTTCCATTCCTGTCTTCAAATAATCAATTCCCTCTTTCATTGACTTCAATGAGCTAATTTCCTCAAGTAGCCTTGACTGTAAGTCCAGCAATAGGCGAATGTTATCATTAAAATGAATAGGGCTTTGACGATGCTCCTGAGAAAAATTTAAAAATTAAGATTAAAGCTATTTATGAATATCAAAATTCAGCATTTATGGATCTAAAAAGAACTTTTCTTAAAAGCTTAAAATATACAAAGAACATCCAAATGTAGGACAGGTGACGCTCGATTTATGCCATAGATACGTTCTGAGGATTATGGCGTAAATCGAAAGTTATTTTCTGGCAGTATTTGATCATGTACAGTGGCGCCTCCTACCATAAGGGATAGTGAGATTCATCCCTGCCAAAACATTTTAAACCTCAGTAACATCTTTCTTTATGGTAATGTAAATTCAATAATTAATTTATTCCTTTATTTAATAATATTCCCTGAATATTATCAATGCAAATAATGCATTATAAATTTATCATGCAAGCGATATTGTAAAACTTTTCTAAACATTGATCGTCCTGTGAAAAAATTCGAAATAGTAATCTAGGGGTTCCAAAATTATGCCCACGAGCGTACACAAAATTATGACAAAATGTCCCCACCAGTTAAAAGGCATACGAGCTGGTGCTAATCAAATAAATTAAGGGAGAACCATTCCCAAACTTCAATTCACCAATTGTTCTTATTGTAGAATCACTAAGTCCCAATGCTTTCTGAATGTCAACGTTTCTCTCACCAGGTTCACACCTTTTAAGAACCTCTATTTTAATTTCTAAGGAAAGAGACTTTCTAACTTTTTTCACATCCTTCCTTCCCATGTTAGAATCACTGCTAACTCTTTTGAAGTTCATTTTAACACAAGGGGATACATTCAAGAATATTAATTAAAATCACAGAGGTAAATGACGACTGCCAACTGCATATACGCATGCCTACTTTTGTGGTGAAAGAAAATGAATGCGAGACTTTACAAAGTAACAGTATGTATAGTATACATTATATACTTTCTCGGCGAGCGATAGGATGCGTGTAACATGTAATGTAACATTCAAAGGTAGAGGAGGCGTAGAAACGAGCAAGGTGGTGCAAATAGGATGTTATTTGTATGCTCATTATAAATGGTGTTAAAATGAAAGGGCGTAAATCAAGCTTTGCCTGTATCAATACTTTTTGCATATCCTATTATGAATTTCAAAACATAGACATAAGATTGATCAAGAAAATCATTAAGACCAAAATGAATCATAATATCCTATTATTTCTGTATGGTTGGATGGATGAATGTTTTCCACTTACTTCCACAGGGGGTGGTGCATTCCTAATCTGTGAGCCATTTGCCAGGCGGTTTGGCATACTTCGTACTGGCGTGCTGTGCATTCTGGTTTCACTTGGAGTACCATTACCAGTGCCAAGACGCCAACTTCTCTGCGAGTACCAGAGTCTTTCATGGCGCTCCTCCTCCATGGTTTCTTCCTTCAGCAGACTCAATGTATCTGGATTTTCTGTAAAAGCAACATCTGAATTCTGAATATAATGATCATCTGAAATGTACAAAACTTTTCATTAGGCATCCATAAATGCCCGTCTGAACATTTTGGTATAAAAACAAGCATTGTGCATTTAATTTCAACAGATAACATTAATTTTTGTTATATGAAGCTGGATAAGCTATAAGCGAGAATTACAGCAAGAGATTGTCCAGATACAGTCAAACTGGAACACCCAAGGATAATATACAGCAGGTGCCACTTAGTGGGATCACATCAGGAAATAATAATTAGATTCCAAAAAACCAGTCCATTATATTAACCCTCCAAGGATGAGTGTGACCATATGGTAGCGCCTCCACTTTTTGCGCTCGCATGGGGTCCCTTTCAATAGCTAACGGTAAAAATCCACCACTTTCCCTTCCTAAGTGTCTAGACTGCAGTTCTGTTTCGGCTAACATGTAGTATACATCATTTTGTGAAGTGAAATCGACAAGCCAAAATCTTCAATTTCCATTTTTGCATCAGAATGGAATTTGGTTAACAGTAAGTAATTTTTTTTTTCTTTTCACCAAATATTTTATTTTGTCCAATGAATTATGTTCCTTTAGGGTGCTATCTAACATTTAAATTGGTAAAAAGTATTGTTCATGTGAATTTCTGGTTATACAATCAATGAAAATCTTCCCGTGACCATATGGTCACGCTCGTCCTTACCGATGCTATTTTTTCCGATTTCACATGAAAATGAATCATTAGTATCCAGTGACATATAATGTAATATATATTGATTATTTCCAAATTTACTTCGTAAATCCTATGCAATTTAGTTACAGAGATTTAAAAATTACATTTTTTCATATGAAATACTTGAAATTTATTCTAAAATTATAAATATTTTGCAATTATAAACTTTACATTTTAGGAAAAATGTATGTTTGAAGGATGGTTTGACCGTCAAGGAAATTCTGGATATAATATATAGCTCAAGTGATCCAGAGAATGAAGCAGAAATCACAGATATTTTTATATCTCCTCCAGACCCGAGTGAGTTGACTGACGAGGATAGTGCCGATGAAGATGAGGGAGGATTGGTGAACAATCTGAGTGGCCATCAGCTCGCAGCAGGTGCTGAAGTAAAACTCCGTAGCCAAAAAAGTATGAGTAAATTATGAGTCGTCTTCCTATCCAGCCAGCCAGAAGAATAAGTGGATTGAGGGCGATTTGGAGCATTTACTTACCATGAAATTCGAAGATGCAAATTACGAACGATACAAATTACTTTCGCCACTACAATTTTTTGAGCTGTTTTGGGATCGAGATGTTATTGGATATTTGGTAGCGGAGAAAGCTCGATATGCCAGTTTTAAAAATTTTCCCAATCCAACAGTGACTGAAGAAGAAATAAAAGTTTTTATCGGTATTCTCATTTTGAGCAGATACAACGTCTTGCCTGGTAAGAAATTTTATTGGGAAACTAAAGATGATGTATGCGACATTTTAGTGAGTAATGCTATGAGGGGATCGTTTTATTAAAATTATGAAGTTTATTCATGTAGGCGATAATACTAAACTTAATACCAATGACCAAATGTGCAAGCTCAGGCCGCTGATTGAGATGCTGAGGGCCAAATTCATGGAACACTGTGCCATATGAGCACCTTGACTTTGATGAATGTATGATTAAATATTTTGGGTTTCACGGGTGTAAGCAGTTCATAAGAGACAAACCAATTTGTTTTGGATACAAGGATTGGAGTCTCAAGCCCAGAGGTAAATGTACATTCTCCCTAGTGTAGACAACATAATTTCAATACAAATCATTGACAGAGAATGAGGAAAAGAAATAAATTAAGAAAATGGTATCTTGTAATGTTCAACTCTTGAGGAATACTAATAGTTTGCAGCAGTTAATTTTGAGAAGACGAAGTTTCAAATGTTGCTAGAGAGCAATGGCATTTTGCCAGGCATGGTTCCAAGAAAGCTGCCAGTTAACAAGAATTAAAAAAAGAAACAAGCAAATAATATTAACCATGCCATATCCAACTGATAATAAAATTTAAAAATGAATTGAAACTAACCATCTTCAATCCATGATGAAACATTTAACCTATCTAACTTGATTTCAAGGTCTTCCATCTCGTTTCCTACTCCTACTGACACAGGATGACTCCTATCTGCATCTGGAAACAAATAAGAACAAGGCAAATGAAAGATGACATAATAACAATCACAATTATTACACTTCTATCACATTCTCTTGAATATTTAGTGCAACCCCAAATACAATCTTAATTATTTCATCGACTAATGCAGTTTCCAAAAACACTGCAAACCTTCAGGTGGCAAATATATTTGAAGAAATATATAATATTTTCAACAACTGAGCTGCTTAAATCTCAAGTTTTATTTATCAACTAGTGTAATTGCCCATCAAATATGACGGGTATGTGTTAATTAAGTATTAAGTTTAAACTGAAATAAAAATTAATGAAACCAACTTTTATAGGCATTAAAAAGAAAAACAATAAATATAAAATTCACATAATTGAGTGTTCCAGAGAGTAAAAATAGTTTAGGGCAAATAGAAATTGTATGACAAAGAAATACATTATGGTATACAATTCTTATACGCCCAAAATTATTTTTAATTTATGAAACATTTAATTTTCTCTCTCTCTCACTCTCTCCTTTCTTTCTTCCTCTCTCTCGTAGTCAAGCATTCAAAGAATATACTATAAGGATTAAGGCGACAATAAAATCTTGAGGTTTAACAATGACAAGGTCGGCAAGGCAACATATTGTTTAAAAGGTTTAATTTTTCCAATAAATACGATTTAAATGTAGGATTTGGACAATTTTGTATGGTAGACAAAATGTAATGATAAGAATAAGAAACGTTATTTACTTTTCTTTAAAACGGTCCACGTTGCAAGATCATTGGTCAAATATTTCTTATTTTAATTTACAAAAGAGTAAAAACCTGTAAGTCGAAAAATCGATTTTTACATGTTATCTTATGGGAAATGGCAACCCCCTCCACTTCCCCCTACCCACAAAAATCAAAATTCTGGCCCCGTGGGCACATCCTCATGGTCCCATTAGTAAGTGCACTAAGTTTAAAGTCTGTTTCTTGGTTTTCGAGAAATGCTGTCCACACACACATTGCCTTTTACTAATATAGATGTTGCTATTATTTTGTTATGGTTAGGTAGTATAAAGCATGTCTCATTGTATCCTTCTTAATCTTGTTTTCTGCACATTCTTTTAAGATGTTGGTGTCCTGTGTCCACAATCTTCTGTACAATGTGCTTTTTCATGTCACCCACTTGATTATTTCTCACAGACTCATTGCATGTATTTCCTTATGTCTTCTATCACCAAATACAGTTTTTCGCTTTCCTCTCCTTTGTCTGGTAGTAGGTTTTTTTCCATTCACTAGCACAAAACATTGTGTCCCAAACCAATGCCCCTGGTCTAATTTACAAATAAAGGTCATAAACCTGCAGTACTCCAACCCAATTGAGAAGACATCCAATTTCAAAAACTGAAGGTTTCATCATGAACAGAGCCACACTCTACACTGTGAAATATGTTTCCCTCTTCCATAAAAGACTATTCTGCTGTATTTGACGTGTGACAGCCTTACTTAGAAAACTAAATAAGAAGGAATATTGCTTGATCTCTACAATACGATACCAAATATTTGCAATGACTTCAGTACACTAATGTTCCATCATAGAGATAAATTGACGAAATTTTAAATCATCTATTTAGATGCAATCGCAGATAATTAAAAAACTACCGTATTTACCCGAATCCAAGAAAACCTCGAATCAAAGACTCGAGAATAATTTTGAAACGAGAAAAAAGTCTGCTATGACCGGGAATCGAACCCGGGTCCTCCACTTTCCAGGTGGATATTCTACCACTCAACTATCGTAGCAGATCAGTTTTCTCGTTTCTGAATGGGGATGTTTTCTTGGTTGGGATGGAACTAGCCAAACTAGTATCAAACTGCCCCAACGGATGTCCTCAAAATTATTCCCAACTTTCCAGCTTATGCCTGTCTGCATAGGATCTTATGATCAATTTATCCCATCCATTTATAAAATTCATTGTTAAATAGTGGCTAATGATTTAATTGATAGAGGAAAGTAACAAATGCACTCACCTGACATCCTTAGCCTCTCCTGTGTAAGATGCAGGCATTCTTTAGCCTTGGTGAGCAAAGCCACTTGACGAGATTTCCTTTCTGGTGTCATGTCATCTCGGGTTTGACCATTTTCTTCCTGGGCAGCCAATTTTTTGTAGATCTTAAAATAAAGCAATGTCAACATTAGGATAACAACAAGACTTTTAATTTATTCAAATCTCAAGAGAAAGCTTCCTCTATATCAGTGTTTCTCAAACTGTGGGCCATGGATTTTGGATGGAAGGTGAAATGTCGAAAAATAAAGTTTTCACGAATAATAAAATTTTATCAGGGAATTTTTGGAAAAATGATGTGATAAAAGTTACAAAAATGAAATTCGCAATAAAGTTTCTTATTTTTACTATTTTCAATTCAAAGGGGGCCGCATGATATTCAAGGGGGCCACAACAACTGAAAGTTTGAGAACCACTTCTCTATATGACAAAAGAAAGTGATAAGACCTGTAAACTATGTATATTACAAATGATGAATGGAGAAACCTAAAAACCATAAAAAATGGTTATGGTTATTAGAAGGTTTCTCCATTTGTCATTAATTGTAACCATGGGGCTCGTACTTTCTTTATGCATATTACATTTCTAGTAATGTTAATTTTAATGGAATTTGGATTGTTTTCTCTTAACCTTGCGGTACTCGCATGGAGTGCTGTGGACACCCCAGGTATAGGTTTTATGACAGGGTTCCTTTCCTTTGGCCTTTTATGACCCTGACCCTTCAGTAGCTGGAATGACATGTGTTTGGATCCTTTTCTGATAAAAACTTTCAGTTTCCTGTGGTAATCCTTTAGTTCTGACGTCCGAAATTTGTACGTTACAGAAATCAGTGCTTTTTTTGTGTGGACGTTGTACACATTTTATTCTGAAATTATCATTACTATCTACAGAACTTTTATTATTTCATATAATTTGAGACTCTCTCAATAGTTTCTTCACTGACAGTACGCTCAGCAGCTAGATCCTGCCAGAAAACGAGTCCGGACTGGAGTTAGCGATGAGCTAGATCAGAGGGTTTTTAATTGGTTGTCCCAAGCACGAACAAAACTAATTCCCATCTCAGGGCCCCTCCTACAGGAGAAGGCAAGGGAAATAGCCCTTCGTTTGGGAATTGAAGATTTCCTAGCTTCCAACGGGTGGCTACATAAGTTTAAAAAGAGGTGGAACTTGGCCACTTTAAAAATTTCTGGGGAGGCAGCTGTTGATCCTGGGATTGAAGAGAGTTGGAGGGAAAGGTTGCCGAGATTAATGGGAAATTACCAGCCAAAAGAAATTTTTAACGCAGACGAGGCGGGATTTTTTTACAATCTGCTCTCCGACCGCACCCTAAATGTGAAGGGAGAATATTGCCACGGGGGGGAAGATGAGCAAAGAAAGGTTTACGGTGGTGTTTTGCGCCAATAGCGACGGGTCGGTGAAGTTACCACCGCTCGTAATCGGGAAATTTGGGAAACCCCGGTGTTTTAAAAATGTTAGGCGACTTCCATGCCCCTACTACAACAACAGGAATTCTTGGATGACGGCCGTCATATTTCGGGAGTGGCTCGTCGGGGTCGATGTGCGAATGGGAGGACAGAACAGAAAGATTCTGCTCTTCCTCGATCGTTGCACAGCCCATAATTTGGAGGGGATTAATTTAAAAAATGTGAGGGTGATTTTCCTCCCGGCCAACTGCACAAGCCGGTTACAGCCGCTGGACCAGGGGGTCATATCCCAGGTAAAGAGGGCGTACCGGCGCCAATTGGTGCAGTATTTAATGCACAGGATGGATGATTGCAGTAACCCAACTCGCCTTAAATGGAATCTTCTGCCGGCCATGCAGCGTCTCTGCCTTTGCTGGGATGCCGTTTCACCTTCGGCAATCAAAAATTGTTTCGCTAAGGCAGGATTTTGCCAAGCGGAATCCGATAGTGAAGAAGGAGTGGCCCCAGAGGATGAATATTGGGAAGAACTGCAGGATAGGTTTGCTATACGAAGCATATCTTTCGATGACTTCGTTGATGTGGACGAAAATATAATGACGTGTTCCGTTGAAAGCGAGGGGGATGAAAGAGCGGGAGTTAAAAGCGAGGAGGGGGAAGGAGCGGGAATAACCTCCATGGATACTGAAGAGGACAATGAGGAGAAGGTTGTGAGACCCAAGTTCCGTGAAGTGAGTGCTGCTTTAGACAAGATAGAAGCATTCTTACTCTCTGCTGAGGGATGCTCCAAGAATGCCATGAGCGCATTCAGGGAAGTGGAAAGGGCGGTTCTTCGAGAGGGAAGAAATAATTTAAAGCAAAAGACGATTGATTCGTTTTTTACAAAAAATGATTTTTTTGTTTTAAAAATAAAAATTATTTTAAAAAGATTTTCTCAAATTATTGTCTGCTTCCTGAATCTAGTTGATAGGACCGGAGTCATATTGCTGAGGATGGAGTCGCCAAATAAATTAACAGCCATATTTTATTATAAGATCTGGATGTTAGCTCCAAGTTTCTACAAAACGTAAAGGTAACACATTGAACATCAATATTCCTGCGAATTATGCGTAAATTCTAACGTAACATTTTGTCGAGAAAAGGCATCATCGCTGCATTTCAGTAAAGGTTTTTACATA
Organism: Tanypteryx hageni; assembly: GCA_028673005.1. Classification (NCBI taxonomy): domain Eukaryota; kingdom Metazoa; phylum Arthropoda; class Insecta; order Odonata; family Petaluridae; genus Tanypteryx; species Tanypteryx hageni. Next base: position 71,064,243 of record CM054118.1, read on the forward strand.
GTTTCTTCTTAAAACATGGTGGCAAACAATACGGGAATTGTAGAGGAAATTTAAATGGTACAAGAAATGTACGGAATTTGTCATTTAGATACGGGAAATGTTACGTGGCAGATTATTTTCAATGTCTTTTGCGGCATCTTTGACTTATCCTTCGGGCCGAAACCAGATCGCTTTCAGCCGCGCCGAGGAGTCACAGATAGTCGTGCTCCCTGCGAATAATCTAACAGCCCCTTAAGGTATGCAGTGCCGCAATACCCTCCGAGCAACGAACTCCTGATTAACGAACATGTGAAAAATTGGGTCCCTTGACATTTGTTAATGGGAGGTTCTACTGTATAAAGAAAAGGTGGAGCATGAAAAAGATACCCAAAAATTTTAAAAGAAAGGTCGAAGAATACTGGGAGACATCGACAGCTGAAAAACAGAAAAAACCAAGGGAGGGGAGTAGTGTCAGATGCGTAGTTTGATCAAGAAAAAAGACAAAAACAAAAATGTTTTATGAAACCTGTGATAGATGGATGTGCAGACATCACATGGTAAAAATTTGTCAAGAATGTTATCAAAATTAACAAATTTTGCTGAATGAGAAATTTTATTTTTCCGTTCATTGATCTACTTGATGTTTGAAGAATATTCCCATGAATATTCATGTTTATTTTAAATGAATTCAATATTTATTATAAAGAAAGATAAAAAACTAAGGTTATAGTAAATTCATTCAGAATAGAAAATATCTTTGGCGGCAAATGCATCTCACGCAGCTGCTGAAATTCTAAACCCAGCAAATACAGTTTTCAAGATCATGATGCAGAAAAGTTTTCCTCTCTTGTGCAATTATTATTTGTGTTCTATTGTTGGATTTCCAATTTCTTTAATTGAACTACCGATATTATAAGTATATTCCTAAAAACTGTCAACTGACTCATAGATTGACATCCAAAAATATTCATTAAGACTTTCTTTTCAAAATAGATTAATAATGAAAAAATAATTTGGAACTTCTCAAATTTCACATATAAATGATTATAAATAGAAAAAATAAACAATTAATTGAATAGCTATTTATTTTATAACAAAAAACCTTTGGCTGTCAGGAGCACCCCACACAATTACTGGCGGTCAAAAAGGGTTAAAATATTTATAGTCTGAGTTCAGGTCACCTCAAACCTCAACATGCATGCAAGCAACAGGATACAAGCAACTTGACTTTATAACCACTTACCAAAGCCTGATAATACGAGGCCTCAGGAGCTTTGAGCAGCTGGAAAGCACTAATGGCTTCCTCATCCTTCCCTTCCATCATCATCTTCACAGCCATTGCTAAGTGAGCCTCATCCAACAATGAGGTCACCTCATTATTTGTCAAGGGTTTCCTACAACTGAGAAAAAATACATATGTAATATTATCATCATCATTTAATTAACTTTTTATTACAATACTATAGAGCTAGAAAGTAATGTAAACAAAGGAAAGTTATTGTCTAACACCATTATTCATTAATACTCTTTATTTGAAGAATTTCTAAACAATTACACAATGGAATTATAATAAAAGACTCTGAAAGAACATTCTTTAAGCTTCAGTTAAAGTAAATGCATAAAAATGAAGAAATTAATTTCTGATGAATATCTCTCTTTAAATATCAAAATATCGCCAGTCATCAAGGTGTTAACAGGCCTCAAAACCCTTGTATGCCCAAGTTTTCTGATGTTACAAGCCTCATAAAATATCATTTAAAACATATACTATTTGCTTGCAATCTATCCCTATATTGGAAATAAAAACAAATTACTGAAGGTAATCTTCAATGACCTATCTATGAAATAAAAACTTTTAGAAGAATATTGGCAATGAAATGCTTACCCTCTATATTCAAACAGTCTTTTCTGAGGAAACTGAATAGCTTGATTTCTAGACAATCTTTCGAGTATTGGCAATGCTGCTGACCAATACAGGTAGGCTCTTTCTTCTAAAGCACGCACTTCATTGGAAGATGTTGCTGATGAAGATGACAGCATCTTAGCCTAAAAATAAATAATAACCATTACAAATTAATGTCAAAATATTATCATGATTTAAAAATTTGAAAAACCAACAGTGGTATTAGAAAATTTCCTATGCAGAAAAACAAAAAATAGAGTTGAAATCATAAGTCAACATTGCTTCTAAATTTACTTATATACTGTATTTCTTAGCATATAAGGTGCACTTTTTTTCTATAAAAATGACCCCCAAAATCAGCCTGTCTTATACGCCGAAGATAAGATTGTTACTGTTCTCAATACTGACACTAACAAACACACTCATCCCCAAAATGGAATAATTTAGTCATTCATCACAAAAACAAGAAAACTATTATTAATAATTAATAGTGAAAAATTTATTAATATATACGGTAGTACCATATGCGACATGAATTCAAAAGGTGCATTTTCATTATTATGCTTTAATACATGTCATTTCGGTCCACTCGCACAGAAAAAAATGATCTGTGAATGGAGAAAACAAGGAAAAACTGAAGCTGATGGGATAAGAGAAACATAGTCTTCATAAGGCTGGTCTTAAATGGTCACAACTAGAGGAGGATTGAAGAACAGAGGAAGTTGGTATTGCTGTATCAATCAAAATCGTTATGTATGTGACAAAAAGAGTTGCAGAAGAAAAAGGTCAAGTTGAGCGTACGTATCATTATTACATATGGATTCCATTTATTATTTATCCCATTATACTAAAAAATTTATCTTTCACTTAAGTTTAAGTAAGTATTATCAGTAAAGGGTATCTATACATGCAGCATGTGTGGCACACTCCGACAGCTTTAATTAAAATGACTGCAGAGTTCACGCAGGGAACATTTAGCTATACAAGTCTCCAAGCAATTACCGTATATACTCGTGTATAATATGCACTTATGTATAGTGAGCACTTGTGTATAATGTGCACTCATGTATAATGGGCATTCGTGTATAATGCGCACCCACACTTTTTGCCAAAAATCCATTTTTTTACCGTGTATAATGCACACCCTAGATTTTGAGGGGTATAAAAACAAAATTTTAGAATAATATTGTCATGTTAGGTATTAACTAGAGTACCATAAATAAATAAATACAGACCCGTCCCGGGTAACGCAAGACTCGACTTAATGCAAATCAGATTTGACGTAAACACCTCTGAAAATTAAATTTTTTAATCTGAAAATCCCGATTTACTGAAATTTACTTACAAGGCAAAATGCTTCAGGTTTAAAGGCGAGTTACTGAATGAAGTTACAACATGTAAATTTATTTTAAATTTATCAAACTACACGTAACAATTATTCACGGAACATTGAATGGCTAGAGATAAATAATGGCAGTATTTAATACATCTTAAATTTCATTGCATATCACGATCGCCTTCTTCGCATAGTTTTTTGGTGCTGAAGATGGTGAGGAAGATGAATTCTAAGGGTGTTCATTTACTTATAACTATCGTAAATTATATATAATATATTCATTAACTAAAAAAATTATTTCAATTTGCATATATACCGTATTGACCCGAATATAGTGCGATGTTTTTTTCCTTGATATGTAACTTTGAAAGTCGCATTCGCACTATATTCGAGTACTTGTTGCATTCATACATTCGAATACTTGTAACTTTAAAAAATAACTGCGTATTGGCATGTTTCATGACGTGTGTTTCTGCGCATATGTTTATAATTGCTACATTGTAAGTGAATTGGACATTCATGTTACGATGCTACATTGTACAAATATACTCGGTAGGGGTCTGAAGAGACTTGAAAATAGATCAAGGTCAAATTGCAGCAACGGCATAACTTCACGCAGGGTCGCGACACTTAACGTTAGAAAACGAGGACCGTCTAAACGTGGCGTCACATTACCCCCCTTTAGTACATAATTCATGAGTTTACAGGTAATTTAAATGTGTAAAATAGAGAAAATTAAATGTTTTTTTCGTCTTTTTCTAAAATTCCTTTCAAAATACTTGGGGTCGCATTATATTCGAGCTAATACGGTACTATGTTTTTTGTTTTCGATACATGTTTTGCAGGAAGTCTACCTGGCGATTTTGCAGGAGACTACAGCAATCAGCTGATTAGCTAGTGAAAAGTGGAATGGAAATAAATACAATTGTAAGAAAGTAATTAGGTGGTTGATACATTTAATTAATGTATGTATAAGGTGGATTATCGATAATTAGCATGGTTTTCCCCAAAAGCGAGGAAGGTACACTTCAATTTTTTATTTTAACTGCACAAAAATGTTACCCATGTAAAGCACGCACCCCTACTTTATGACCGAAAATTTGGTCTTCAAACTGTGTGTTATACACGAGTATATACGGTATTTATGTTTTAGATTATCCCAATTTATTTGACGAATTAAGTTTATCTAAAATGTTATATTTAACTGTTATCATCCTGTAATATTTTCTGTAAATGTTACAAGATATAGACTTAATCATAGCTGGAAATGATACACGACGTGGCACTTAAAAAATGCCTTAGTGAACCAAAATACTTTTTCCTGAAAAATCCCCTAAAAAAACCAGGGTGCATCTTATATCCAGGTGCATCTTATATCCAGGTGCATCTTATATGTCGAGAAATATGGTAATTACCATATTTTTCAATAGACAACTTGTGCATTATCTATACAGAAAATTTCAAAAACAGGCAAAATGGTCATTAAAAAAAATGAAAACCTTAAAAGCTAATAAAAGTTTATTTATCTTGAGCGTTGCGATGCTTTTTGTCATCTTGACGACTAATTCATGATAATTCATCTCATTTTCTTTTAAAGCCTGGATGTACGCAATTATTTGAAATCGGATTTTTATAGCTTAGAATATAAAATTTTCAAGTTCAAAAATAATTTACTAGTTTTAAAGCGTAATAAAAAAGGCGTTGGAAAAGAACATTTCTCATTTGGGCAGTAGTCTCAAGTTTTAGCCTGATTATAATTAAAAGTTTAAAATTTAAAAGACCACACATTTTTCCATACTATACAGATGGATTCATGAAATGCATCTGTATTCATGCAGTCAAGTTTTAAACAGTCACTAAAGGCTTTTTAAGCAGCAATCTCTAAAACTGAAAAATAGATTAAATAAATTGCACCTTTCTTTAGTTATTCAACGTTTTTGTGATGAATATGCACCAAGATTGTAGAAACTTTTCTCGGGTACATAACCCGGTTGTGTACCCAAGAAAAGTTTCTACAATCAATCCACCGGGAAAGCACCAGATCCTACTTCATGCACCAAGATTCTTCCATGCCTGCACTGTCAGTTGCCACATGGAAATTAATACCGTATTAGCCCGAATATAATGCGACCCCGAATATAGTGCGACCCCAAGTATTTTGAAAGGAATTTTAGAAAAAGACGAAAAAACATTTAATTTTCTCTATTTTGCACATTTAAATTACCTGTAAACTCATGAATTATGTACTAAAGGGGGGTAATGTGACGCCACGTTTAGACGGTCCTCGTTTTCTAACGTTGTGTCGCGACCCTGTGTGAAGTTGTGCCGGTGCTGTGGTTGCTGCAATTTGACCTTGATCTATTTTCAAGTCTCCTCAGACCCTTACCGAGTATATTTGTACAATGTAGCATTGTAATATGAACGTCCAATTCACTTACAATGTAGCAATTATAAAAATATGCGCTGAAACACGCGTCATGAAACGCGCCGATACGCAGTTATTTTTTTAAAGATACAAGTAATCGAATATAGTACGAATTATCTCCTCAGACCCCTACCGAGTATATTTGTACAATGTAGCATCGTAACATGAACGTCCAATTCACTTACAATGTAGCAATTATAAAAATATGCGCTGAAACACGCGTCATGAAACGCGCTGATACGCAGTTATTTTTTAAAGATACAAGTATTCGAATATAGTACAAATGCAACAAGTACTCGAATATAGTGCGAATGCGACTTTCAAAGGTACATATTGAGGAAAAAAACATCGCACTATATTCGGGTCAATACAGTATATTAATTGAAAAGATCTAAAACTTGGGAAATCGGCTTTGACAAACAAATAAAGCTTCCTTTTTGCCTTTGTTTCTCAATTTTTAATTTAAACTCAGCATACACTGCCTTATGATCACTTATTTCCTAAACTATATACCCATTATTCATATGCTCCTGGTAGTTTGTAGCTAATAAATCTAATATATTTTTAGACCTTGTTGGAAATGTCACTACTTGACATATGGAATGCTTACCGAAAGTTTCAATTAGAGTTTCACATGATTCTTGTTCTCTTCCACCAGGATAAAAGCAATTACGATTTCAATCAATTGAATTGAAATTGCCTCCTAAAATATTAATTGCACTTAGCGCGGACACTTGTTTATCAAGGAGATGAAGAACTTCTACGCTTTCATTAGGAGGCCTGTAAAAGGCATAAATTTACTATTTTAGAGCTGCCTCCATTCACACTACACCATACACTTTTAATGTCGTCATCACTAATCTGTATTGGAGAACTTTCGTATTTATTGCTAACTGCTATAAAGACTTCTCCCGAATACATCGATCTTTTCTAAAAACTCTATAGTTAGCAGGAAATATCTCCTGGCTAGCTATGTCCTCTCTTAGCCAACTCTTTGTACCTATCACTATGTCAGCTTGTAGAATAAGGTGATTGAAATCTGTTTCCTTTTTACGACAATTAACAGTAATTATTTTTAATTTGTCGCTAATACAACCTGACGATACCTCGCACTCTCCTGCAATATTATTATGTAATGTCTCTTTATCTTTAGTATTGTGTGTATTTTCCTACACTCTGAATATATTCTACTCACCCTTTCTGGTTGAAGCGATTTTAATGATGACTGTCACCAGGTTGTCAGCACTTGGGGCATAGATGCAATAAAACATGTTTGCATACTTTTTCGAATTTCATTGGCATAGGTATAAAATCATAAGAAAACTGTTCATGTACAGAAATACTAATTTATTTTTAAATCTTTTAATGTATGATGCCTATCAAAACATTCTCCGTGGCACATAGTAGTATTATTTCGACGTCTTACAATAGAAGTATATCTATTTTCTCTCTCCTATTACTGCAAACAATACAATCAATAATGCCATTTATAATTTCCACATACTCTTTTACCAAGATGTTAAAACGTGTTTATTTTCTACATGAAGGGCCAGCCACTTGCTCATCTGACGTCATGATAACTTTCGACTGTCGAAGATATTTTTAAAATCATTTTCCTCAAAAAGTTCCATCAGAATTCTACAGATGGCAGCACCTCCCGGGGACATGCTCAGGATGCCTAGCTAACATACAGTGATATATAGTCGACATTCGACTTCCCACAAATGAAAAAAATTGTGTTGATCATAGGTCGACATACGACCGTGGGAGCAAAATAGCAATGTCAATAATATGTCGACATCCGACCAAAGATGGCTAACACATAAGCTTCTTATTCTTATCTTCTATGGGTGAATCGATTATCCCCTTACCCAAAACTGACCTACACTCTACTAGGATACAAAGAAAATATTATAGAACTTTTAATAGGGGTCTGGGATAACTGAATAGTACCAAAAAATGCAGTCCGATGTCCAATCAGCAAAGCAAATTTTCTCTTATTAAATTTTGCTCTATTTGAATAACATGGGAATGAGTGTAACATTTTTATTTACACTTTAAAATTACCGTATTTACCCGAATCCAAGACGAGCCTGAATCTAAGACTGTCAAAACAGAAAAAAGATTTTATGACCTAATTTCTCATCGATTGTATTTGGGGTATATTTCAAACACACATATTCAGTATAGGTATACTAGTTCATTCATTAATTGAAATGGTTACAAATTTTTTCTGAAATAAAAATTTTTTTAAATGTATTTTTAAAATGAAGACTTGATTAATTAAATTCCGGATTATAAGTTTGCAATGAAAAATACAATTATTTTATCATGTTTCATTTGTTTAAAAAAACATTGATTAAACGTGTAATTATACTTCCTACGGTTCTATGACTACTCGTTGCAGTCATTTCGTTGTGGTTAGTTCATCATGGGTCAATACATCGCACGACAAGCTCATTGATTCAATTCATCTCTCAACAAATTCGTCATGGTGTCTCACATTTCAATTTGTCTCGCGACGAATGTCTTTTGACTAATGTCTCATGATGAATTTGTCTCGCAACAAAATTGTCACGTGATGAATGCCTAGCAATGAATTGTTACACAATCAGTTTATCGAACAATGTATTGACCCACAACGAGGTTATCATGTTACAAATTGATGTGCCATGAATTGAAACGCAGTTAATTGGCCACGATGTATTGATGGTATATGACTTTGTACTCGAACTTAAGACAACCCCCGATTTCTGCAAGCTGAAATTTGGAACAAACCTTGTCTTGGATTCGGATAAATACAGTACTTAAAATCAACATACAAAGTCACGACTAGAACCCACGTTCAGAGAAATTAATGAAGTTTTATTTTCATAACATCAAATTTCAAATACAGGCCAAATCTGTCCAAAATTGTGCATTTAACAACAAAATGAAAAGGTTTTAAAATGAAAATTGATTGAATCAGGGGGTTATTATAAGCTGCACTCACAGACAGCAAAATGCTGTGAGAGTAGAGGAGTAAGGCCAAGTGATAATATTTTAATTTTGTCTAAAAATAAATCTAAGAAATTGACTATTTTCATTATTTTCAAATACCAACACAAATTTTTTTAAAGTTTCTCAAATTTTCCTGCAATAGAACAGCTGGCTCTCTACTAGTATATATAATTATTTTATGAAAAAGCATCTTTGAAAGAGAATTAAAAACCATTTAACTATGAAATGAGAAACATGATACTTTTAAAAACTAAAGCAATACCAACCCGCTTTGCAAAAGTCCGTGCCAGTTTTACAGATAGTTCCGGTCCTAAACCATGGTTTCCAACAGCACGAATAACATCCAGTCCCCTCTGCAATGTCAGACGACGCTCACCCACATCTACCGCTGCATCATCTTTCCTTTCACTCTTGGGAAACAGATAGCCCCTGAGAAGCTGGTACGCTGTCGACCACCACTGAGACTGAGCAGGTGTACAAAGTGGATCAGTTAGCGCAGCAGGCAAGCAGGATGGAGGTTGTTGATCAACTGAAAGTCCCTTGTTCCACTCTTCTTGCAGTGCAACAGAGCAGTAGACTACAAGAAAACAACCACGGTTACAAAATAATGAAATGTTTTAATGTAAATCTAGGAATTACTACCAAGAAGATGGAAAAGTATACTCCATAAATGGAATACACAGAGATTTCAAAGGCATTCTTTATGGGAAATGCATATAAAATGGTATTGAAAGTTTGGGAGATTCTCAAACTTATATCTCTGAAACTGTATATCGTAATTATACGGTCTCGAGTACAATTTATTGGTAAAAGATATCCTCTATTCAAAGAATTTTTTTAAATCTATAGCTCATATATCATATAAGAGCATGGGGAAAAAATATGGATTTTTAATTGTCGTCTGCCAATAGAATCATCATATGGACAAATGTAAACAAAATATGAAATGTTATGCTTGGGATTTTCTTGAATTATTATCTCCAAAACTAAAGGTGGACCTACACACTCAGTTTTATCAACAGTTTTACCCTAATGGGTAAATTGGGGCATTTTTACCCATACACAGCGGTTGCCACCACACTTCGGTTTTCTTCGCAATTTTACCTGTACAGTTAAGTCGGTACATGTTTACCCATACTAATCATGGAATCATCTTAAACTATTCCTATCACAATAATAAAGGCCAATAATAAACACAAACTTCAGTAATTTAATTGTAAACAAATGTAGTAAAAGTTAAAATACATACCTTGATAATACGTATAAAATAAAATCGGCACAAAAAGAATACAATATTAAAATTGTGAAATTTGGTTGCTCTGGATGATGACACAACACACCACGAGTTCAGAAAACATTAGTTTTGGAATAAACATGAATTTATCTACACACTGGCAGACTTGCCTGTACACTCGACTGAGCAAAAATCAAGCATCGCCAAATTTTGTTCGTTCCAGTCCATTCCTGCAGACTTCTCCTATACAGTCTCCATTTTACCCGTACACACTTGCCCTTTTGGGCCTTAAAAGTCATAATTATATGGTCTCGCAGGCTTTTGTGCGGTAAATGTCCTCTATCTGAATAAATTTATTAATCTATACCTCATAGATCATATAAGAGGTTGGGAGAGAAAAATATGGATTTTTCATCATAGTTTGCCAATAGAATTGTCATAGCGATCGATGTAAACAAAATATGTGATATTATGCTTGGAATTTTCTCAAATTTTTATCTCCGAAACTATAAGATGCAATTAAGTGATCCTGCAGACTTTTTTGTGGTAAATGTCCTTTATCTAAATTCATTTTTTAATCTATACCTTACAGATCATATAATAGCTAGGGATAAAAAAATATGGACTATAAATTGTTGCCTGATGGATGCCATTTTATGAGATACAAGTATAAGTTCATTTAAGTGCTTATATATAGTGGAAGTTCTAATTGACGTATGCAGTTCAAAATTGCAATTGGGCAATAAATTTTAACAAGGATCACTAACACATAACTTAATTAAAATCCACCCAGTAGTTTCGGAGATTAAACATGCAAATGGATGGACAGACAGACAGAGAGAGTTGATCTGCCCATAAGGCATTCTGCTACTATAACTTCACTGGTAAGTAACACTTAAAAAGTGCCAAATGAGTATGATATGCTACTATAACCTTGTTAGGATACTTCAATAAAATTAATAGAATGACGGACATGATTAATTTCATTAGATAAAAAAATAATTTCAGGTAGTTAAAAGAGTATTTAATACCAACTGATTCAGTACTGTGGATTTTAAAATTAAACTTGATGAAAGCTATACCAAAATTAACACGACCTACTTGTTGCATAAAGAAAGGAATCCACGTCAAGTTGACTAATGGATTCAGGTCCTCCGCCAGCCTTCATATTGTTGTTGGTGAGAGAGAGGCCATCAAATGTGACACAACAAAACTCGGAAGGTATTTGAAATGGAATTTTACTTGCAGCTGTCTCACAGTGAGCAACTTCAATGCCCAGCCACACAACATGATGAAGACTCCCTGGATGCATCTTCTGTGCCACTAAAAAGAATTAGAAAACAAATTTCGTCTACCAAATTATGTATTAAGAAAACACTAACCAACTTTTGATTATTTCATGAAAATTCTTGATAATTCCATAAGACAACTGACAAATTTAGTTATGTTTAACATTTTTCCTGCCACCTTACTTCTTTTTGTGCAGTTTTGACAGATTCAGTTACTATTAAACTATTTGACTGATACCATACCCTAATATGTTATGGCATATGACATATTAAATTTCTATACAATATCTGCATTGTAATAGGATAGAGCACCAAAGCTACTTACTTGTAAAGTGATTTAGATAAAAAAACAGTCAACCATGTGGAGTTAGTACACATCATGAAAATGTGACTACATTTTTCAATTGCTGAAATCTTTATACAATAATTCACAAGAGACCATCTGTTTATCATACTGTTTCAGGCACTTCCAGATAAAATTGCTGGAATGTTGCGCACAGAACCATCCTTAGGGTTTATGGGCCACTACACAGTACTTTTAAACTGGTGCCCCTCTGCCCGACTTGCTAGTAGCAAAACAAACATAAACAGTAAGCCTACAGTATTTATCCCTCTGGGATTCGTACAAAATTCGGAGAGTAGAAAGTATACATGAAATAAGAGGTTCCTTAGCTTCCGAGTAATAACCATTCCAAATATTGCAGAAATGCGCAAAGGTGATAAAACTCTGTTTGGAGTGGTAGCATCCAAACAAACTGTGTCCGCTGCAGTTTGGGTGGTAACCCTTTTTCGTACAATCAACGGGTTCTCGCGTTCAAACTCCAGTGGGAGAATATTTTTAAATATTTATTATTAATTATGTATTATTATAAAAATATATCATTATAACAATTGTTTATAATAATATTTATAAAATATTATTATACTAAAATTGTTGCTGTTATAATATTGGTTTCCACGTAATAAAATGATCTCCCATTTTTAATAATAATTATTTCTACGAATAGAAAATGTATGTGAAAACCAAAATTATAACCAATAATTTTGGTATAATAATATTTTATAAATATTATTATAAATATTATGAAAATTATTATCAAATATTATTATACATTATATTTTGGCATAATGATATATTTTTATAATAATAATACTTATTTGATAATATTTTTTTAAATATTCCCACATTGGGGTTCGAATGCGAGAACCACCTAAACTGCCGCGGCCACCACTTATGCTTGAATGATAATACTCTAAATGGAGTTTTATTGCCTTTGCAACATTTGGAACGATTATTACTCGGAAGCTAAGGGCGAATGGAATTTTTTTTTTATACAAGGGACCTCTTATTACATGTATACTTTCTACTCTCAAAATTTCATCCGAATCCAGGAGGGTCATGGCATAACCTCTCCTTGTGAGATGCAATTTCATATAAAAAACATTTCGATAAAATATTCCTTACAAGTATAAACATTTGTTAATAAAATATTAACCTAATTTTGGAAAAAGAAGACTTTTGTAGTGCCCCATGTGGCTGCCTTAAGTGACCAGATTTCAGATCAGCCAAAGTGGGACAAAATCTGTTTGCCCCTACACTGTAGGCAATTTAAGGCAACCGACTACAGTTTAGCTGCTAACTCCGATAAATTGAGACGTCTTACAGAGTTCTACAAAAATTCACAAACAATGGAAAAAATGGTTGTGTAAAATATTAAAAATTACTTAAGGAAATCCTTCTACAATAAGGGGTCTAAAAATAAAAATATTGTTAGCATCTATGCATTTAAATTAACTACAGAACCATTCTTCTAGTATTTTTAACACTTCTCATATAGTGTGATTTTACTTAAGCAATTTTTTTCTTTGAGGAGTGTACACAACCAAAGAAATTTCATGAACAATGTCTTTTCTAAATTTCTCCAACTTGCTCATGAATTTCTAACTCCAAGCATAATAAATTATTATATCACCCTTTAATAAATATTTTTAGACCAAACTGAATTAATTCTGACATTTGTTTGTGACTGATATCTGTGTCTCTGAAATGAGTGAATAGTTCCACCTATCTTAGATGCATTACAAACTCCTCAAACTGAATCAGACATAGACAGTGAGATGAATTTACTTTGGCAATAAATTGTTGGTGATAACTTTTTTGACAATAATATTGCTATTTTGAATTAATGCTTAGCTAAGGTCTTATATCTTTAACCCCTTTAATTTGATACTTCATTCATAAATTTTTGATGGGCAATTGTACTAGTAGAAAAAATAATCCTTGTCTTATGTTTAGGTAAGAATGATATGCATTGAAATTTTATAAGTAGGGGCCGTGCTCCTATGCAGTAATTACTCAATTTTAATGCACATAGAAAAGGCCATCTATGGTCTATGATTCGGCATTGTCGTCTTCGGCCCATGATTGTGATGCAACGATTAGTCGGAATCAAAAATAAAACAGTTTTGCAAATTATATGAATACACAAATGGCCTCTTCTATGCGCATTAAAATTGAGTAATTACTGCTATTTCTGTTTGCAATTAAATATGCTGTATGGAAAATTCATAAAATTTCGTATATTATATTTGAATTGCAAAAGAACCAATTTAAATATTTCACAATCTGTAGTCTACTCCATTTCTGCATGTTTGCTGAATACATGTATTTAATTTCAGATTTTTATCCATAACGATTTTTGAGAAATCGTGGCCCAAAATGTTGAAAATGTAGTTTTCGGGAAAATGGCTTTAAAGATACAACGGTAATTTCTAGCAGTGAGGTGGAAACATATTCCTTTCAAAATCCTCCTGGCATGTAACAGGCTCCTTCAGCAGCCAATGCCTCTTCTTCTGCTGCCTATTTTATGCACCTTCTCTTTCTTCGTGTCTCTAACGTTGACTGTTCCCTCTTTGATGCAGTGACAGACAGATGCTGCATGTCCTCTTCTACAGAGGCTGTGGTTGCACGGGTGCCAGGAATGACGTTCAATTCCTCCATTACTTTCACAATTGCCATTCCACCATCATTGAAAGTTGCAACAGCAATATTTGCAGCTGTCAATAAAGTATTTAAGCCACTAAATGAGTGTTTCGGTGCGAGTTTCCAAATCTTACTGTTTAATGATTCATTGTTATTTTGGTTATAACCACCGATACATTTTTTTAGTAGCTCCTCATCAGATAATGCAGTATATACAGGCAAAAGGGCATCCATTACTGCTGTTTCGACTTCACTTGAAATTTCAAAGTTAGAGTCATTGCTGGCTTGTGCGTTTTGCCAGCTGCACCAACTGTCTTCTCCTTTGGGACATAAGAAATGTTGCGGGTTGGAAATTGTGGACCTATAATGATAGTAAGTTGCCCATACAGCATTTCTCATATCATTTAAACTGGTGGTATTTGCCCTTATAGCATTTCCATAGTAGACATACATATGTATATTCACTTCAGGAACATCATACTTTTTCGAAGCTTGAATAACATTCGTTTTATCCACCTCTTGAGCTACGACTATTTTAAAGTTCATGTTATAACTTCATCGGATTCCTCTGTTAACCTGGGATTTGGAAAAATGTTTTTTCTCAACATGATCAACATCCCTTTTGTCACCCATTTTTTAAATAACAGATGGGTAAAAACTCGCTAAGGTAGGTACAGAGAATACGCCGACACTCGGATAACTTTAATTCAATGACTAATGAGGAGTTCAGGCACCGACTGAACTCGATCTATTTTCTTCTCAGATGCTTTTCAAGTACATTGTAATACGTACGCCTGATGTGTTTACAATGTAACAAGTATCTTGTATCACTTAACAGACGTGCGGAATGCACAGTGATTATTCGAAACACGATTTTACGATCTTTTCAAATTACTATTACTCAAATATAACGCAGCAGATACTTTTAAAATTTCATTTTTTGGAAAAAAACACTGCATTATATTCGGGACAATACAGTAATTTAAATTACAACAAATTACAAATTAACTTAAATTTAATTACAAACTGTGAGTGTCAAGGGGCAGAATTTGAGCGGAAAGGGTAAAAACATGATAGCACCAAACTTGAACATCTTTCCAATAGCATTCATATTTGGTTCAAAGAGTAAATAGCGTAAATAGTATTTCCGTATCTAGGTGCGCTGTTTATGCACTGCTAGTGTGATTTACGCATGAGGTTTTGAAGTTTTCAACCAAAAGAGTTCATATGTATTTCTGTCTCTAAGTACGCTTATCCTGAGTAGCATCTGCTAAAGCAAGTGCTGTTTTGAAAAGAAAGAGTTCATATTTCTGCCTTTAGGGGATCTGTTCCTACTCTGCCGCCATTTTCGAAATCTTCGTCCAAAAGAGTTAATTTTTTTGCAAAGCTAAGCCAAAAAACGTTAAAAACTGTTGGGATCGCATGCTGAATTCTTTTAAAAAATCAGAAATTCTAATGTAAAATGGTGTGAATAGCGGGAAAACTTAAAATAAAATAGTGTAAATACAGGGTTTTACTTAAATTGGAATCATAGGAAAATTTACGGGACCTAAAAAATGTTGTAAATTGCGGGGAAACATAATTCCGATAACGTAAATACGGGGTTTTACTGAATTTATAAATCCATGGTAGGAAACTGAATTTTCCTTCTTTCAGGCATTGTTCAGTTCAAATCTTATATTCATACGACAATTCTAAATTTTTTAAATGTGACTGAAAGTTATGAGGTGTAGTCTCAAAATCTCATGCGGCAGCATCATATATCATCATCATATGATATGTAGAGAGGTACATAAGAAATATCACCGAGATATGATTAAGATAAATAAATCGTGGAAACCTCAAAAAATGATTTCAATAAATGCAGGAAAAATATTTAATGTAAAATGTGACACTCAATGAAGGTGAAATGAGATGCAAGAACATTAAATAGAAACTACGGGAGTTTTTCCAATGCAGGCAAAATGTTGTGAAGCAAAATTTATGACATGAAAATAACATCATGACACTACATCACTAAAACTAGAAAAAATTTAACATTGGAGAGAAAGACTGAGAATCTAGGGTCAAAATACACAGAATATTAATGGCTACTTACAAGACTAGCTATAATAATTTTTATGTCGAGCTCTAAGTAACTTCACACAAGTAACTAAGAATAATACTTACTCTCATCATGAGGAAATAGATCAGAAGCAGATGGAAGTTCTAAATGAGGTTGAGCAAAACTCTGAAAGTTTAAGAAATGAGAGGCATTCTCTGCTTCTTTATCATATTGAGTCCCAATGGCCCTCTGAAAAAAAAGCAAGTAATTAAGATCAATATTTGTTGATTAAACAATATTTATTGCCCATAAATTAGCAGTCAATAAATCCTCTTAATTTTTTTAAATACTTAAAACATTAAGTAAAACTCAATAACATGAAAGCATGTAATGCAACTAACCTGGTAGACACGATCTCTCCAATTACCAGTACAGAATTGACCAATTTGATCCAAAAAATGAAAACCTCTGTCTCTGCACAAACCCATGAGTATGTGACCTAAAAAATATTTATTTAACTTAGCATTTCAAATGATAAAATAAGATGAAAAGGTTCCAAATATCAGTGAACAGATGATTCCAAGCTCACCAGCCTGACTGACACGGAATGAAGTCTCTATTGCCCATCTCGCAACTTCCTTTCTGCGTGCTTCAGGAAATCGCATCGCCCAAGGAGGTTGAGGGTCTGGAGGAGCATTTCCACCAATCCCCACAGCAAGTAACAGTAAGGCACCTGCAGCTTTAGATGCCTCTCTCCATGATGATGTATCCTGGCAAAAAGAATTATGGATTCAGCAATAACTGTATAATCATCTAAATTTTAAACATCTTGATAATTTTTATAAATTATAATGAAAAATACCGAATTAAAAATTTACATCCACTTTTACTTGCTATCTAAAAATTTAAATCTTCAAGGTAAAATGTTTACAGAAAATAAGGTCAGAATCCTTTACTTTTGCTGGTTATTGGAGTTTGCAGTAGTTTAGCTCTTGTACTTCACTTACCTTTTTTGCTTTCCGAAAGATGAGTGTTGCAAGATGTAAAACAAGTTGACCCCTCATGTGTTTCAAGAACTCGTGAAAAAATTCCCTTTCACTTGAAACAACATCTAGTTGTGATGCAGAGTGCAAGGCCTTGTCAAAACTGTAAATTATGAAAACTCAAATTAAAAATAAATAGTATGATGTCATGATTACTACAGGAAAGAACTAGAAAGAATAAAAATGAAATATTTTCAAATGTGATATGCAGTAGAAAATTTTGTTTAATTTGAAATAGATTTTGTATAAATTTTAATTTTTAAAACATCAATATTTTCAATCAGTATATCATAAATATCTTGCTTGTAACAACTTTTGTATTGCAATATTAATAAATGCAGAGTAGAAGAACAATATCTTCACAACCAGCATCCAAATATAACTGGTAACTATATCATTACCATAACCAGTTGGTTTCCCAACCTCCTTATGACTACTCCAATTTGATTCCAGCCATTATGCGAGTTTGATAATACTCTTTTGGATCTAACTATAACAATAAATTGCCCTCAAATGCAGCCTATGGAACAGGATAATAAAAAAGCTGTAATTCACCACCTTTCAAGAGATGTCACAACGGAGTCAAAAGGATTTATTTTTAGGTGAATTTCAATACAATTCCATAAATACATTACACTTCCCTAACTTGTTTACTCTGTTAAATCACTTCTTTAGGGTATTTTAAGATTTCTACATAAACCAATAATATTTTTTTATTTAAATTATATTTATTTTCAAACAATTATGGAAAACAATACTTTTAAATGAAAGATTCCATAATAGTTTCTTCAGAAAGTCAGTCTTCCATAAAACCAATTGAAAAACAAATCAACTGAGTATCAAATTACTTTAAATCGCTTCCCTGGCGATTTTTTACAATATATGTTCAAAAATTCATATTTCAGTTTCGGAAAGAACAAGAGGGAGAAAAATTAAGGAAATGCATTCATTTTTAAATAATGTTTTATTAACAATTTTATCGAACTTTAAACTATGTATATTATTGAAAAAATACGAAGGATTTGACCTCAAATCTTATTTCAAAACTAACATTTCTTTAGTTGTAACTAGTAATTGAGAAAAAATTACATAATATGTATATATATACAACATAAAACAACTGGATCTGAAGAGCAATCTGAATATAAAAAATAATTCAATGGAAAAATGATCTAATTAATCATACCACAAAACCAGTATGACGTCCCATTTAGAAGCACACAAAATTTTAAATCAAAAGAACTTGTCAGCCCCAACAGGTGAAATCATTTATGACAGCTAAAAGACAGTTCACTAACCTCTGAAGGACTTTGGCACAGTCAACATTACTTCTCCTGGTTATTCCACTGTCAACAATAGGATATTCCTCGAGGGAAAGCGCAGACAGGCGTTCCAGTACATTGAGATTGCCAGCCACATATTCCCAATCAGTTTTGCTCTCTTGATAAGCCTTGTTGGAAATGAGATCATTTTTGATAATACATTGTTAACCATACACTTAAGTTAATATTTCTTTGAAAACAAATATTTCTGATAAAATCTTCTAAATGGACCATTAAAACAATAAAAAAATTTGATTTGGCCAGCACATGGCTTTCTCCTTAAAGAGTAATGAATATGAATGCAACAGTAATGAGACGATGCTCTCAACATCAATGTCCTCAAGAATAACTGCCAGCAATCACACTCATGAATAATTTTTAAACACTTGGAACAATTTTCATAATGAAAAATACTTTGAATCACTTTTCACATTAAAAATGATACAAACAAAATTGTTATTTACTGTTATGGATAAAATATGTATTGATGCGCATCCTATTACTAAGATCAAATGATTGCGCAAATTATTTGTGATTAAAATTATCATAGGCAGCACAGGCATCACTGTCAATATTTATATGAAAATTTACTTTCGAAATATTACGATAGAGGGATTGCAATAATTTTTATCACTATTAAAATTAGCAATGGTAACACTGGCGTTGGTACCAACAATTCAAAAATTTTATCATAGCAATGCAAAACGAAGCTGTCACTCAGCTACATTCAACGTACTGAACATAACTGCAGATGAAGACAAAATATCATATCTATGGAACAATGTTTCATGAAAAAATATTTCAAACTAGTCATTGAAAATTCTATTGTCTACAACTTTGAAAATGATAAATATTTACTTTAATGAAGACAAGAAATATTTGGCAAAATAGAAAAAATGACATAAGTGAACCTTCACTTCCAGCTGACCAATTTCTGCCAAAAATTTTCTATAGCACATTCCACACTTAGTTGACAGTATGGTGTCTTATGGGCTATCACTATCTCTCTCTTTTCCATTGCTTTTCCCTATAGCTGTCCCTCTCTAATCCCGCTCAGTTGTCAAATTTGTTGTGATTATGGTGATGTTGTCGTATAAGTAAAATTATGACGCTCAATCGTAGTAAATTTTACGCTGAACCTGATTATGTATATCTTAATTTTCTAAAAATTCAAGCAAGTTATTCAAAATAAGAAAAACTAAAAATGTGAACACGGTAAGCTTTTTATGTATCTTTAAACATACAACATCATATCTCGGCTTCTACTGATCCAATAAGGTCAATTTCTTTTGTCATGCCTCTCGAAGGATTGATTATCGCAATTATATAAATGATAAATATATAATAATATTAATATATTAATATTAATAATATTAATATTAATAATAATAAATATAATATTTATCAAACATACCGCGCCGAGAAACGGACCGGCAGCTGAGATGCTGTGCCACATCAAGATATGTATTATCACCTTGTACCTCCGAAACTTTTTTAAAGGCTGTCTAAAACCAATCAACACATTTCATAATTCTCACCACCAAAAGTAAATAAAAATTGAAGTGAAAAGCATTCATCATGAATAAATTTCCATGCTCTATAATTTAACTAATAAAAGCTGAATCTTAGTCATTTTAATAATTTCATCAGAAAATAACGTCAAATTTACATAAAAAGTTTGTCTGTTCATGCATTTTCGGTCACGCATTGATATTTGTAATAATAAATTAGTATTACGCAAATGAATGTATATATGTAAAATTGTAATATAAAGCTCATTTGCAATGCATTAGGTATATTTTGGTTAATGAATTAATTCAAAATCAATGAAATTTTAAAAACCAGACTCCACGAAAATTAGTAGTCGAATCTGGAACAAAATCAAAAGATCTTTCCAAATAAAATTATTTAAGACCTTGTTCAAGGTTCATAAAATCATTTTTTATCGTTTTAGCTTTTATTGTGGGAAAATCCCTTGCTTAACGAATGTTCACGAAATGCCACGTTTTAAAGAATGTAAGTATGACTATAATCAAGGGATAAATATGTAAACTTCGTATATATGGGCAGCTAAAAATACAATGCTTCACAATTCTGGTTTTTGGATTCCTCCGCCTTATTCTAAAAAGCAGTTTTGAAGCTTCAAAAAATACCTCGAAGAAATAAGATGCAAAAAAATTATAAAAACCCAAGCTATGAAAAAAGAGGCTTTGTTGGAAGTAAACACAGACCCAAATTCGTTTGGAAATCCTCAATAGGGAGGGTTTATGACCCTTTAGTGAATAGATGCGAGGTTTGCACCCAGATATTTCTAAAGAGTTGGTACTGTGTGTTTTATGATGAAAGGAAGAGACTAACTTGACAGGACAGGTGTCGAAGAATTTTCCCAAGGGAGAAGGACCCAATGTTTGACACAATGAAACAGTTTCACACGAGAGTTCATAGCAAGTGGTTGTTAAATGTGTAATTATACAATTCAGTGTGCCTTGCAGATTGTTGGTGATATATGTGTGTTAATATAGTAAATGTGATAAAAAAGTGAAGTGTATCAATTGCATTAGCATAGCGTGATTTTTTCCAAGTTAGCTATTACACTCAAGTGTTTTTGTTTCCAAGTCAGCGTATATTTTTTTTTGTTGTAGGTAGAAGATCAAAAATATTTAAATTCAGTTGTTGTGAAATCACCTGAATCAACATGGAATCTGAATCAAGCAGGAAGTTTAAAGGGATAGGCACTGGCTCTAATTCACTGGAAATTTAGTGCCATAAGCACAATACTGTCAACTCAGGGTGGAATGGAGTATAGTAAAAACTTTAAAAATAAAGTTTTGTGCTGATTTGAATAGTAGCTTTTGAGTTAGAGCACCCACAAAATTCCTATTTCACACAGATGCACAACATACAGTCATCACCAATTGTGAAAACTTATTCAGGGTGCCTAAAACTGTGTATTTCCATTTAGATTCAATTTTTTCCAAGAAAATGATACTTTTCTAAAATGCATATGGAGTAAATAAAAATTCGTTTTTTAAAAACGTATTATTGCTTATTATATTTAATCTTTATTCACATTTCATTTCAGGGCATATTAAACAATAAAAATAATGAAAAACTCCAAGGGAGTGCAAATGCCAGTGAAGATGCAAAACGTGTTCGCCGTTAAATAATTGCTTCAAAAGAATCTTCGAAAACCAGTTCGAGAAAGGGAGCATTGTCACTTCCAGTGGCATCTCCAACAACGTTCAAGGAATCGAGGTAGAGGAAAGGCAGCCAGAAAAACTCAAGAGTGTGAATGGCCTGGCGGTTTATGGATACTTGGTACAATAACAATGGGAGTTGAAATTGATGCAGCTAGGTTGTAAACACACAAATTCACCATTAGCTGTGTTAATGATCCTGTGGTTGCATTGCATGTGGATTTTGAAAAACAGGCTGGGAGAAATCCAACCCAATAACGTCCCGCTCACTGATATTCATGTGTAAGTACAAAAATGTACGACACAACTATATTAAAAAGATTTTTTATTAACTGTTTTTTATTTTCTATGTTACTGCTCCCTGTCATTACTAGCAATAATCAGGAGTTTGTCTGTATATACAGGGTGAGTGACTCCGTAAAAGTGGTTGCATTTCGGATGCTACAGCGCTCGTAAAGGACAAACTTACCTAAATAACTAAAGCGAGCTACACAAGTAATTCACAAACAAGCTGCATTGTGGATTGAGGCCAAGGCTGGTCTGTTTGAGAACCTGTCAACTTTGAGTCTGTGTTATGCCAAATCTTGTAAACAAAACTTAAAGAATGTTGCCTTATTCTCATTTTGTAGCATTCTAAACTCTATTTGTTCAAATGTTCAATATTGAACAGCCATAGCTCCACAACCGTTGAGAATTGGACACATGTTGGTATAACATGTTTTATTCAGAATGATCTCAGAAATCACATTCTGAAGTTAAGCACATCCTAACGACTCACCCTGTATACTTATTTTTCACAAAATTATCTCTTTACAGAAGTCCTAAGGAGAAATAATATATGGATAGAAATACAGTGCAGAACCTTTTATCTGGCAAGCTTGGGATACAGGGATAGCCAGTTATCTGGAAAATCCGATTATCTAGAATATACTTATAAACAGTGCTCAGAATGAGCCAGAACAGCCTGGAACACACAGAAATTACATTCCGGTTCATCACGCATTGGTAAAATTGTTCCGTCTGGTTAAACATACTGGCGTATTTTCATTTAATAAAAAATCATATAAAATATTTATTTCACTTTTCTTCATCGTAGTAAATAATAAATCTAAATTTAGCTTGATCGTAAATTTTCTATCATTTATTTATCATTTATTTCATGCCCACTGCATTTGGTTCCACTACCAGAACAAGCATTCCATTTCATAAAACTTTCTATTTCGAGCAATAACACTATTTTGCACTCATCTGCAAGCCCAGCAGCTCGACAATGAGCCTGTACTTCAGGTGAGAATTATTTTTTCAAACCACTCAATAAATATTGAGGGCATAATCTATGCTCTATTATTGGACTTAAAAGTGCACAGGGAAAACCTTGATTCCATTCTGACATTTTATGGGACAAAATACAAAAGGAGATTTTAAACACAAGTAAACAGACAAACAATGCACTGAAAAAAATGAAAGCTCGGAGAATTAGAGCACATCCAACACATGGTGGTGAGTCGGATAAATACTAGCAAGGCAACCAATTTAAATTTCTTTCTCTTAACAAATTTCGGAAAAATGCATGTTTTTAAAATAGCCGATTAACTGGATTTCCAGATAAGTGGAATCTGGATAAAAGGTTTTATACTGTAATATGAATGATTACAGTTGTCACATTTTTAATTTTCATTATGATATAGCTCAATTCCTTGTTGCCAGAGGCAGGGCTGTCGCTTCTTTGCAGCCAATCATATTCCAGACAAACAAATCACACTTGCTCCATTATAGTATGATTAAAAAGAATATAAAATCTTAATATACCGGGCCAGGAATGAGCACGGCTTTGAATTAACAGTGATGAATCAACATGGTTTTACTGTAAATGGATGCTCTACGTAACATAGCTTAAGGCAGTGGTTTCCCAACTTTACGAAGAGGCACCCTTCCCCCATCACCTGAGAAAATTGCTCCCTCTATTGAATATTCAATCACAATTCATAAAAATACATACTGAACCTAAAGTATCAGTAATGATGTCAGGCTCAACTGTATCAATCAGTCCCAAAGGTCATAGCAAAATTTTTTCTCGTTTCAAAATTATTCCCAACTTTACAGCTAATGCCTGTCTGCTTAAGATTTTAAGATCATTTCATTCCATCAATTTCTAGCTTGGCAATCTCACTATTTGAGAGGGAGGGGTTTTCTTCTATGTATCTCTTGGAGGATATCCATTGGGGCTGGTTGATACTAGCTTGGGTAGCCCGGTCCCAACTAAGAAAAACACCCGCTTTCGAAAACAGGAAAAATTATCTGCTACAGTAGTTCAGTGGTAGAATATCCGCCCAGCAAGTCGAAGACCCTTGTTCGATTCCCAGTCATAGCAGAATTTTTTCTCATTTCAAAATTATTCCCTTAACAGTGCATGTTTTTTACATTATGTAACCAAAACTAATCCTTTGTAATGTTATTACATCCCTAGTTCACGACAAAGCAGCTGACACTGAGCACGTGATGAAACGCACTGAAGTTAGCTGCACTTTGTGCAATTTTGCCTTGTCAAAACATTTTGGTTTGATGACGTTATAATAACTTCATTGCAATTAACATTTTGGTAACGTTATAATAACCTTACATTAAATGTTATTGGTTATTATAACGATATGTATGTACCGTAACATTGTCAAAAAAACAATTTAATCGTTATTATAACATTATTGAGCATCGTTACGTTGTTTTCCAGCCGTTTCATTATAAATCAAATTATCATTGCCATGCCCATAATCAGAATGCCTGATTTTGCCATTGTCTTGGAGTTTCACTTTTATTTTAATTTTGAAGATGCAATTAGACCCATAAAAAATTCAGTACAATGAGTATTCATTATATCTAATTAAATGATTAAGGATTGACTTACCTCAAAAACATCAGCTAAGGATTCATACCAGCGTAAATCATCACGGAAGGCTCCTTTAGCTTCTGACAGGGTCGCATGCTTATAAGCATCCTTCACACGGCCTGAACGCAGGTAAAGTTGGAGCAAACGCACCCTAAGTGGAACATCCCTGGGACGAACAGCTAATTCTGCTGCAAGCAGCGCCTCCAGCTCCTCATTACCCTTGGAGGATGACGAAGCATCATCTCTATTGCCTTTTTCCGAAACTATCCTTTCTCGGAGACGAAAAACTGAAGAGTGGTTGGGGAAATGTGCCTTGGTACGATCCACCCAATACTGAGCACGATCAAGATCAAGGGGTTCATCCAATTCAGCAAGAAGATGACAAACTATGAAATGAAAACAATCACAATGTTTAACATATTCAACTACTAATGGTTCACATTTGATATGAAATGCCATGAGACAATTCCTAATAATCTGCAATTTAAAGTAGATATCAAGTATCATTGGTGATATTGTATGTAAAATAATAAAACACAACTGAATAAACCCTTTGCTGATTCCAAATACAGAGAAGCGCACAATCTGTTTCAGTGATGGACCATCATCATCAGATAACAAGAGTTTAAAAAAACAGCTTAAATTTAAATTGGGAAGAGGATGGATGGATGGAATTAAGGCATTTATCTAATAAGGTTTAAAATACATATTAGAATGTGTAAGTAGAAGAAGCATTATCTAGATGGAGCAGTGGGTGGTGGAGTCGAATGTCCAAAGAGGAAGGTCAGCTGCAGAGGTTGGAGGTAAGAAATATGAGCGAGAAGGGAGAACAAAAAATATCAATGGAGAAAGGGACACAAAAAACTGCTAGTTAACTAAGGAAAATCTGAGGGGCAGTCTATGATGTATATTCCTAACGGTTCTAGAAAATTTAGCATAAGACCTTTATTTTTTATGTGAAGAATCTTCAGTAACATCCAGAGAGCCAATCAAAAATAACATGGAAATGAAGTGAAATGATATTCTCAATGCTAATATCCAAATTTTTGCAATTCAGCATTTAATAATCCAAGATTAAAAACCAAAAAGATAATTTATTTATTTACTTAAAATTCAATACCATAATTATGGTATAGCCATGTGAGGATGACGGCTACAATACTGAACCCATAAATCTTTAAAATACATTAATTAACATTCTAAAATAAATAGTTATACAATATACCAACAATAATAACTAATCCATAAACAAATTCAATAAAACAATTTAACCTATTTAATTCAATTATTACCTATTTATATTTATTAGTTCCTATTTATAGGAAGTTTTAACATTTTGAATCGTGGCCACAGTTTAAAAATTAGAAAACAATTAAAGTGGCAATATGTGGACGTCCGCAAGAGAAAGGCCCACTTCGTTGATTCTAGTTTCCGAGATATCAGCATTTTTGTGAAAAAGGGTAGTAAATATCAGTCTAGAAAAATGCATATATCGATGATCTGGTTTATTAAGAATAATCATATTGAGCAATTATATCCATAAGTGAAGTACGAGTAGAACTTATTTTTAATGTCATGATTTTGGCTTCAAATTTTCTCAAAACACTGTTTTTAAATATTATCTGTAATATTCGAAAATTTATTTTCATCATAAGTGTGATTTCTTGTTTATTTTATTCATAATTTATCACAGAATGCTACTGCATTCATAATTCCATACTTGCTGAAATCCTTTGTCATCATACGTGCAGGGCACTGACCCTTTAAACGTGACATGTCGTCCTCATACCTGCTGTGCACCAACCCTGCATGTTTGGCTTAATTTTGCTTTTGAGTGATCAAATATTACAGTATCTGGTTTTTGTTTATATATCCTAATAGAGTAAGGTTTGGCATTTATTTTTATTAAATTTTGAATTTTTAATGCCTTCTTTGCAAAGATACTGCCTTATTATTTCAGTAATTTTTTTCTTGCTGCTGTGTGCAATTTTGAATTTTTAGCCAACCAAATCTCTCAAACCTACAATGAGATGAACTTCCTTTCGACTAGTAAGGACCATCTATAAGTGAGTTGGAAGTGTGGACATGATTTATGAGGATTTCATGTCACTTTTGTTTACCCTCAACAGAATCTCTTGGCCATACATTTTCTATCCATGAAATTATTTTAGAGCAAGGCAGTGAGATAATGTGTGTCTTTCAAACAGTCTCACTTATCTCCAAAGTATAAGGACCAGCATAAGCCAGTATAGAAAAGGATGAGAAAGAAAGCTAAAAGCCTACTGGAAATATGCCGACTGATCCCATGAGTGCTTTCTCAAAATATTTCAGATTAATCCAATGAATAATGAAAAAGTTATGAATTTTTTTATAAGTTTACTCCGGATTAGCTAATTAATTTAAATCTCCTCCGACCTCCGGGATGGCTTTGATTTAAATGCCCACCATGCTTGAGGGGTTAATTTCTCTATATAATTATTTTTTCATCCTAGGAGTAATTCCTTTTTAATACAACTTTTGATTCAGGAGAATCAGTTATCATGAGTCACCAGATTTTGACTTAGTGAAAAGAGGACAAATGGTTCAAAAAATAACAAAAATAAAATTTGGTGTGAAAACAAAGAATCTACAGTCAAAGTACAAGACATTATATATAAATTTCTCAATAAAAGCAACAACAAAAAGAACATTTAAATCAAATAAATGATTAATAAAATTATCTACTCATTTTTCAGAGCTGCTCACTTTCATCAGCAATTCCTCATCATTAATTATGCTATCAAAGAAATCAATGAACGAAAAATGTTGAAAATTATATTTTGTTATTAAATGAACATTAACTGATTCAACTGCCAAACGATTCCTTTCAGCAATCCCTTAAGCATTCATTCAACTAAAAATATGCTCAAGGTTTGTATTGTAAGCTGGAATTGCAAAGACAAATTGGAAAATCTTCAGTAGCTCTGGGTTCTCGTTTGAATTAGATACAGATTGGAAAAAATCAAACCATTTTTTATATGCTAACTTTTCCTCAAACTCTTTCCATGACTTTTCTTGCAGAAACGTTTTCAAAATATTCAATTTGTTATATCTACCTACTATGGAATACTTATTAATTCCATCCACTTAAAAGCTTTATAATTGAATGGTCCATATTTTTTGTAATTTGATTTATATTTATTATAACAAAGTTAGTTGGGGGATTCCTGTATGTGGTATAAAACTATCTAAAGCATTCTCATAAATTTTTATGAGAGTTTTCATAAATGCAATGCATTCATTGATAAGGTCAGCATGTTTATTCAATACTGCTTGGATACTTATTGGAAAAAATGTTGCTAATTCTGTTAATCAATGACTCACCAACCATAATTACTAGACTCCTAATTTCAAATATTGAATAGTCTCACTTTCCATGTATTTTATATTTGAATGAAACATATGAACTAATGAATGCAAAAATAATAAGGGGGCTTCATTTAATGGATTTTCAAAAATGTTTTAACCCTTTTAGTGTCATGGGCCAATATATCAGCTTTTGCTTCTCGGGCGAAGACTGCCACAGCTGATATATCGACTCGGGCATAGACTGAAACTGAACTGGTAATAACTCATCATAGTCACTACACAACCCACAAACACATTAGTATAGATGAAACACTTGTCAGAACCAAAAGTCACATGCACTTACTCCAATATTTTTCCTTAATAATCATCACTGCATTAATTTTTTTATTCGAAATTTATGGCTGCAGAGGTTGATTGAAAAACCTTTAGTTTATATTATTTTTTAAAATTTCCATGTGATTTCTTCTTATGGTTTTCTCGAGTAATATAGGTATTATAATTTTTAAGTTCTAATGGCGTATATTGTATATAAGATAAAAATTATTTGACAAACTTTTTTATTTTTTGCAATGTGATATGCAATGAATTTTTATTGCTATTAAATTATTTAATATTTCATTTAAATAAAAATTATGTAATTATGAATAATGTAATATTTTTTACAGTTTCTGAAAAATTAGCTTATTATTTTATGAATTAATTTCATTGTGATAGTATTCCTAAGGTAATATAAAATTCACAAAATGCCCGTGGCAATTCTGGCTACACTCACCGAAATTTGCATGGCACTAAAAGGGTTAAACATAGTCGGGGTTTTTTTAAGTGAAAGAAAATAAGATTTTAATGACATACATTTTCAGAAATCTTTCGGTGACAGCTTAAAGGGGCAATCACCTTATTTTTGAATGTTTTAAAAGTTGATTTAATGTCTATTGGCCTGATAATTGTCGTCTTACTGTAAGCCGCTACTTTATAAGTAAATTTTAATAAAAAAGTGGACGCATTTTCTAAAACAACACAAACCTTTGGGTAGCAGCTCATGTTGATGATGATCCAATTCCAATGAAAATTTAAACTCGGCCAAAGCCTTTTTCTTCTGTTTTAGTCCCAACAAAATTTGGCCATACAAATTATGAGCTTCGGCCGAGTCCTCCCTTGCAGTCAAATACCTTGAAATGAATCGGCGAGCAGACTCGTAGTCGCCGACTTGTTTGTACAGTTTCGCAACGTGATAGCACCGAAGATTACGCTACATATTAAATAAAATCATTTTCAGTGATTTCGTATATGCCGGTTACATCATTCAACACGCACCCACAAATTACCTTGGGTTGTTAAATATAGCAATGAGAACATAGACAATCACAATTTGTGAAATGTAAAACACATTACTCAATGAATTAATTTAAAATTAGGGTAAAAATACTAACAATTTCACCTTATCACATATTTTTCGATTCTCACCTCTGCCTCGTTGTTACACCTTTTGAATAAATTCTGAACGTGAAGGTCGACTTGGTTCTTGTTTTTAAACATTTTACCTAATTCAATCTAAATAGCACAACTTAAACTCTAGGGAATACGCACGAATTTAATAAAAATAACCACAACACCTCCAACTGCGATTAACGAAGCACATTTACGATTGCATTTCGTTAACTGCGACCCGGGAGGCGGGGAAATCCTTAGGTTCTTCTCGATTGGTTGGCGAGCATTTCCGATCACATGGTTCCGGTATATTATGTGAGGGAAAAATTCATATTTTAACTGTAATCGTTGGCATTTTTGTGCAATCTGAAACGAGATGCCACAATTAATTTTTGCCTGCTTAAATCAGTGATAGTATGTATAAATAAGATATTTTACTAAGGTTGCAGTATTTTTATTGGTGTTACCAACTTTGCAATATACGAGGTTGGAGAAAATTTAGGCTACGCTCAAAGATGATTGATGGTAGTTTAAATATGAAAACAATGCATTTATAGTCTGAATTTTTGCTTCTCTCTTACATTCATTGTATATCGCCATTTAATAGCGTTAGTAAGTTGATTATGACAATAAGCGTGACCGATCGATTATTCTGAATGCTAAATTTAGTCATTCAAAATTAAATTGTAAATTTAGTCATTCAAAATTAAATTATAAATTACAACTTTTTAAAGAAGTATCGATTAATTGAATTTGGTCACCTCCATTAAAAAAATTTTCATGACAAATTCATCAAATTCAACGACCGGTAAATGGCCAAAAGGTGAATATTCGTATCTGAAATGTAACACATGTGGTTTACTTAATATGCCTTATGGCAACAAAAGTTAGCTATGTTGTTCATCATGGTTTTAAATCAACCAAAATCATTACCATACAAAAATATTACATGATCCCAAGCGGCTACAGTTATAACTTAACAACAAATTTCGTTATTTGGACTTGAACTATTCAAGCAAAAGCTAGACGTGTTTATTCCTAAAAAGGCTAATTAAATTGCAGGGCTGAAATCTGATTTATTTAAAACTTCTCGTTTCCAAATGATATGTCTGGAATACTTGATAATGAGAAATTGACAGTAAATATTAACCATATTAACCGATTGCATTTTGTTTTTATTTCGTCTGGTATTCACCAGAGGTAAAGTATCAAAATGGCGACAACGTCAACAACAGAAGTTGTCGGAGTTGTCAATTTCTCTTTATAATCCTCGTTTTTAGAAAACATTTCTATTAAATTAGTAATTATGATAGCAGGTCCGCTACTGAGAATATTTTTGATCCAGGGTCTTGATGTAAATGTCATATGACCCGTTAAATTTCAAAAGATACATTTAATATTCGTCATGTTTTGCTGCCTAAGAAACTGCTTTGATGGCCTTGGTTTTTCAAGCGCCAGTGTTCCTCGAAAGGAAATAAATCCAATAATCCTTGATTCCAATTACATGGGTAAGATTTAGTGCCACTGACTTGGGATTTAAAATTTGCTTGCACCGATTCTCCATGGTTTGATGGTGACAGTTGACTATTCGTATGTATAATGGTATTACATTTTTGTTTATATTTCAGGACATGAAGTTGTCATTGTTAAAAATGGCCATCGCATATGTGGAACAGGAGGGGCATTAGTAAGTGCTCCTCTTGTTCAGAGCAAGTCGTACTTCGAGGTGAAAATTCAACAGTCAGGTAAATATATCAAATTTAAAGATATCTATTGAATTGGCACATGTTTGATTTCTTTTTATCCAATAAGGAATTTGGGGTGTTGGTCTAGCTACTCGAAATGCAGATCTCAATTCCGCCCCAGGAGGTCATGATCAAGAATCTTGGGTTTTATGTTCAGATTCAACAATGAAACATGGAAAAGAAGAAATTCGGAAAGTATCCGAATCTATTCAGGAAGGAGATGTTTTGGTAAGTTACCTTAATTCTAAGTATTGGTCGTATTCCTAATTTACTTCAATATTCTTAATATATCTATTAATTCCAGGGAGTTTCTTATGACCATATTGAACTTAATTTTTTTCTGAATGGAAAACCAATTAATAATCCTATCACTGGAGTTCGTGGGACAGTATACCCCGCCCTTTTTGGTGTGTTGAATTTTTTTCATTAATTATCTCATATTTAAAGTATACTTCGTTTTCTTTGTTTAATTTTTCTTTTTTTGCAGTGGACGATGGTGCAATTCTTGATATTGTATTGGACAATTTTCATCATCCAATGCCCATGGGCTTTGAGAAGATAATGATTGAGCAGTCACTGTTGTAAATTTCATTGCTTTAAGTGTCACACCATCAGATGCAGATTAAGAATTGGGTTATTTTCTCATTGTTACTTAATGACAACATTGAAGTTACTATTCAAACACTTAACATCCTAACTGCATTAACCATTTTAGCAAAAAAGTGTACCTAATTGTTGCCAGTGCTGTTCCATTATTGTTATTTGTAATGTAATTTTCCTACTGTCTATGGTCACAAGCTAACATGAAGCTGTTACGTTAATAAGATGTTATGGATACTTATTTAATTCCTATCATGTATTTTATTTATAAAAATGGAGTATTAACATTATTAAATACCATGTATCCTTTAAAAACTTGGGTTGCCATTACTTATGAAATATAATTATTTTTTAAATATATTTATATTCTACAGTTATTTATAACAAAAAAAAGCAAATGTACCTTTGATGTTCCCCCAAGCTGTCTACATAATATTATGCACCAGCACCGCTCTATGCTGTTAACAAAATATTTTGTTCTTGATTGTTTCATGTAAAAATAAGCAAAGATATTGAAGAAAAGAAATGCTTCAGAATTTACACAATTATAAAGAACTTGAAGTGAAATTTTATTTAAATTGATGCATTTTGTTATTTTTTTCCACAGTGTAAGAATCACCAACACTAAGGGAAATGCAGTGATTATTTCATATTTAATATCATCGGGACCAATAAGTGCATCAGAATACATTATAATAGTTTATAAAGCAGAAGCAGCATAACCCACTGAATGCAGGTCCCAAATTTATAGGAACTGACATTTACAATGGAAGAAGCAAATATATTCCTTTCTCTATAATTCCAAGGGTATTTTTAAAATGTTTGCCCCCCTCCTGAGAAGAATGCTCAGCTTCCCTCAAGTAGTGTGCCCAACCTTCCCTAATTTGGAGGTATAGTTCCTCCTCATCATTTTTCCTGCTTTGTTAAATGTCCCAACTTTAGTCCTGCTATTGAAAAATCATGATTTATATCTTAAATTGCCATTTAAACTGTACCAGAACAGCCACCCTTGTCTCACCAAGCTATCTATTATGTATTAAATCTATCTATCTAAGGCCGATCCATCAATAAATGCACCATAAATAAGCCACTGTAGTATGTACATCCTTATTGTCGGTACATCATTGACAATGACCCTCCTATTTTATAGAGGGGAGGTCCACTTTTTAGTCATGTTTCAATGATTTTAAATTCAAGTACCAATTTAACAAATTCAAGCTGGAGCGTAATTAATTTCATTCACTGGCCTCACCCTTGCTCTGACCTATGGCCTGGCATTCATCCACGTCCTTCCAGAAGGAAACTAGCACTACTGGCAAATGATGAAAATGCATTGGTTCACATGTTCAACTTCTTCCTATATGTAGAGACAATATTTACATTGTCAACTTCATTGTTTTGTTAATAATAATAGATTTTCAATCCTTAAATCAGTTTAATTGACCAGGGAATATACACAAAGTGTGATGGTTTTCCGTTGCCTTCCACATTGGACAAATATAATGGAGGAGGAAAACTCGATGCTAGCATTAGCCTACTCTTACAGAGCACCAAGCAGGCAAACCACTTAACAAACCTTCCGAAGGGTGCAGTGCTCATTTATGCATTCTGCTCATTTTTGTTTCCTCATTCTCTTAGATCAGAGGTCCCAAAATTACGGGCTAAATGCGGCCTGCGAAGCTATGGCGAAAAAGCAATTTAAAAATTTTTAAACAAATTAATACTTTTGAAATTTTTGATAATGCAACTTTAAATATTGAAATGTTAGCCATGAAAACCTTATTTAGACTTGGTTTTCACTTAATGGCACTTCCGATTTAAACTCTAATCAGGTTCGCCTAAGGATTGGCAACTTCTAATGTGGCCCGCCATGTGATTTGCAACTACTGATGTGGCGCACCATTAGAAAAGTTTGGGCACCACTGGCTTAGATCATACACATACCATCAGGGGGCCAGAACTCAAAAAGAATCCCACTGACCCTTGGAGCAGTGGGCAAATAGCAGCCAGCATCACAACCACTACACCACTGGCACCCTGTTTTGTTAAAGACCTTAAAAATTGGCATTTTTTTGAGTTCAGCTTTAGCTTTGAGACAGTGGTGGAACTACATACTAACTTTCAGGCCTCCCATGAAACTACTTTTTGGGCCCCTTCATAACCCATTATAGAGATGGAACTGCAGGGCCCCCTAAATCAATCACTTCCCCTGCATTCGTGGACTCTTGGGTATTGCAGTTCTGCTACTGTTTTGGATGATCAGATGATTTAGAAAATATCTCTAAAATAAAATTTATCTTCACTGATGGACCGAAATTGGTTTAAGTCCCATTTTCTTAACCAAATTTAAAATACACATGAAAACAGCTATTCATTTTCATGTTGAACAAATGTAAAAAATAAATGTACCTGGAACTCATATTACAGCTGTGGATGATGATTAGACTAAATTCATCATGGGTTTACTCAAGTAAATCCTGAAAGTCTGATTAATGTTGGATTAACTTTCTTGATATGTCATATTTATTTATACTCTCATTAAACTCTGCAGAGTTCTGAATCTAAGCAGCTTTTTCAATATAACTTGATATTCAATCATTATTAGAAGCATATTTTACATGCAGCGAGATATAAATATATCCCATGCAGGACATTTTGAAGTTATATTTTAACCCTGGATTAGTGGCACAGTAAAATATTATCCCAAGGTAATTTGTTAAGTTGGCAATGCATGCTAACTACACTTCACCACTCCAATGCTTCAGAACCTTCCTGGAAAAGGTCAAATTTTAGATTAGGGTAATTTTTACTCAGTTACTATCTTACGCTCAGTGAAAATAGATCATATCTGCTTGGGGTAATATATTATTCCATGCTACAACTTACGCTAATTACATTACATAACTTTTTTGTGACTTTAGTTATTTATTTAAGGAAGCCCTAATCTACATACTGTATTTACCTGAACCCAAGGCAAGGTTTTTTTTCCAAATTTCAGCTTGCGAAAATCGGGGGCCGTCTTAAATTCGAGTGCGAAGTCGTACATCATCAATAGATCGCGTTCAATTGAACGCTCGTCAAATCGTCGCGCTTCAATTCGCTGCGCATCAATTCGTCACCCGACAAAGTCCTCGCGCGTCAATTTATCGCTAGACAAATTGGATGGCGAGACACCATGACTGGTGTACGGCAGGGGGATACATTTATTGGGTTGGGGGTGACCCTCTGCCATACACCATCCAATGTGTCTCGCAAAATTCGCAAAGAGAATTGCGATTCATTCTGGTAATATCAAAATATAAAGAAAAATTTTGTCCCCCTGCCGTTCACCAATTTGTCGAGAAGTGACTTTGGCGTGCGATGTATTGATGCGAGACGAATTTTTCGTCCGACAAATTGACACCTGACGAGTTGTCATAAAACCATTGGAAGTATGGTTACACGTTTAATCAATGTTTTTTAAACAAATGAAACAAGATAAAATAATTGCATCTCATGAAATTTTTCATTTCAAACTTACGATCCGGAATTCAATTAGTCTTAATTTTTAAAATTCTTTTTATTAGACAAAAATTTCAATGGAAATGGGTATTTTTGTTCATATTTGCAGTAATTTTGCCTTTTTCTTCCATGTTTTAGTGGAATTTTAACCCTATTTCAATGGATGATACTGAATCAGAACAGATCTGAGGGTTTTTGAGATTGATGGAATAGCACAAGAGATTGTTTCGTGATAGTTATTTGTACCTGGACTACGTGGAAGACCATAATTTTAACAATGACACTGATCAAAATACAGACTAAGATATTGGGTTAAATTCCAAAGATGACACTACAATGGTAGTGTTTTGATTATTTTACTGGCAAAAAGAGAACTGAGTAGTGAAAAAGTCAGCCTCCATGTAATATTGGCATGTGTGCAAAAAATTGTCACACATTTGCTTGCTGTTACTGGCTAAACAAGCTGTCACGAAATCATGAAGCTGTATATGCACTTAAGAGGCGATTGAAAAACTGTGATTTACACTAATATAAAAATAGACTCAGTTAGAGATAAATATTCAAGAGAATGAAATCTCTATTCAACAAATTTATCAGAAATAATAGCATTATTTGGGCTGCTCTTCCTTTCTGGCATGCTGAAATTATCACACACAAGAACTTTGAGCAACAGACTGGAACGGCATTGAAGCATCCCTATGCTTGATGTCACCGCACAGGTTTAAATTACTTTCGAGGTGCATCAGATACGGTGATAAAAATGACTGGGATCAAAGAAAAGAAACCGATACATTAATCCCATCTGAGAATTATTTCATAAATTTGCTGAAAACTGCCAAAATAGATACATTATAGGTGAGTAAACAATCATGATTAACTACTATTGTAAAAGTCTATTAAACCTCTTCTTTATTGACTTGTTCTTATTTAACATGAACACTGGTCTTCCCCAAGTAAAAACAACAATTATATATGAGTAAATCTCCAAAATATGTCTGGGGTAGTTATTTACCCCACACCACCATGCTAGGTTAAGAGACCACTTAAAAACATCTGCATTTGAATAAATGTGGCTATTGACATACTTTTAAAGGCAACAAAAACCAACTAGGTAATTTGATTAAATCAATTTAAACAGATTTTATCAGCAAAAGTACTTAAAGCATTTCAGAGCCATCTTTATAACTTTTCAATTATCAAAGCCCATAAGATAAAAGATGCTGATCAACTAATTTAAATGGGAGCCAAAAGATGAAACTTATAAAAATAGCTCCAATGATAAAAAATTAAGCACACCTCAACAGTGAATATATTAATTAGAGACAGGTGGTTTCACCGAATCATGAGACCAATAAATCTGTAGAATCTATTTTATTTCCTTTGATATGGATACACTCACTTTTTTCATCCCCCAATGGCCCATTTAGACCATCACTATCGGCCTACAAGGGTGGACGGGTGTATTTAGCACATTCAGTCTCCCTATAATTTTACAATGGTTGGACGTGCACACATATAAGTACAGTATTATAAAGTCTCACAGAGACCCTGGGTAAATTACAGCAGTTTATTCAAATGTGTTCTCCAAATCAGCCAAAGGCTTCATTATACCTCTGACAAGGGATTACTTAACTAAGTAAGATGGTTAAGGGCACAGGGTTCATTGGTTAACATGATTATTGAGTTTTCACATATATTTTATCCTCTTGGGAAGAAGCACTGATGCTTCAGGACTGTCGAGGATATTTTCACACATTGTTTTCCAAAACATTACACATTCATACAGGGTATTACTAACCCATGTGCCACACAAACTTGACTATCTATCACTCTGAATTATCTTATATACAACCAGTTTTGTATATACATGTAACATGGTGCCACACACACTGTACAGCTATTTCAGTGCAATATACTCATACAGGCTGTGTTTCCAACTCAAATAAACTGACATAATTCTCACCAAATATGAACTGTGTACAGCCACATAATTGGAGTACATCTATTTAATATTGCATGGCAATAATTTCTTCATAATATAGTCAAGAAGACCAAATTTTCTCAACTATATTGTATTGATGTCTACATACAATCAAGCATTTTGTGCAGCACTTAGCTACGTGTCAACACCATCATAGCCATAGCAAAAATGAAAAATATACTTTCTATAAATAACTTCAATAAACCTGAGGGAACCAGAGAAAATTTTTTGTTGCAAAAAAGAAAAAATAGCAAGGCAAGTAAGATTGTACTACAATTGTTACATCACAAATAATAATTTTCATCCTCAGTATTAATTTGCATATTCTACATACAATTTGCAAATACAAGTCCTAATAATACTACAAACTAATTTTCACATTCTTTTTTCCAAATTGATATCATCTCACAAGGTACATGAAGCACTTTTCAAATAAATCTCAACAATCGTTTTCAGTCATTGACATGCAGTTATATTTTTATCGGCTTATTAATCACTTATTAAGGATTAATTTTAATTAAGTTACCCAAATGCAGAACAACATTTGTAGAATTGCAAACAATAAAGTAACCATTGAGACATTTGAATACTCAGCAAGAATAACTTAATCCATCCCAAAAGTTTGAAGTTAGGGCTCCTTATCTGATGGCCTACAAGAGGCTTTCAAGCCCAAACATAAATTCAAAAATTCATTTGAAAAATATGCTGAATATAAGTAAAACATGAATTAACATTATAACGCAAGTTATACATCTCTATTTGATTATTTCAAGAAAAAGTTGTCAGTCTAATTCAATTAGGCTATACTAATTTTTTTCATGTTCCAAGTTATTTTCTAACACAACCCCTTACAAACTAGCTGCAGCACTTACTTTATGCCAAACATACAAATGAAAACCATGCATGATAGTGAGGAATGTGATATTACAAAAAAATATTTGTTTAGCACTACAGAAAAATATAATTTTGTTGACATAAGTTCCTAATAACATGACCAGCATGAAAAAATTTGTATTAAAAATTCAAAATTACATGGTATGCATAGATACAAACCCCAGTAAAGGATCAGGCCAACAAATAAAACCATAGATCCAAGGATCTAGCCAAACAAATGTATGATACAATGAAACAGCTTAAAAACGGAATGTAGAAAGAAATTAATTGCAGTAAATTAGAATTTTAATAGTATTACCCTAAGTTATAGAGGAAAATGAACCTTCATTTATTAGTCACAAATTTGGGTAAACTATAAATTCAAAAATTGCACTGTAAACTGATACACAATACTCCAAAATACTCAACATGCTAGAAGGATTGTATCAGAATTTCAAAAGCAATACAAAAATATAACTTTTTCAAAAATACATCGTTAGAAATAATGTAGTCTAAAACTACACAAAAAATGCGAGCCAGCACTTTGTATGAGGAAATGTGTCACGGCATGATTAATCTTAGCCCAATCATGAAAGATCATATAAACCCCGAGCAATAAATTCTTGGTTGACAAAAAGCAAAAACTTATATTATCATCTACTTAACAAAAAAACTTCAGTTTCCTTACTTATTTCTCACATTAATTTAGCAGGATAAATCAATACCCTTCAATGGCCACAACGCTTATAGAAATAAAAAATTACACAAGAAAATCTAAAAATTTATCATATATTAAAATACTAACGTATGCCCTTATACAGCTAACAGTCTTTGGACAAAAGAAAAAAGTAGGCACAATGAAACCAATGATGAAACACCCAATTTTCTGAATTGACGGGCATCACTCAAAATAATTTGCATTGTTAAATATAATAATGGATGCTATAAACTTCAAAATGATATTTTATTTTCTAATTCTTTTAATTTCAATTAACTTTTAGAATAATACATACATACTAAGAATTACAAGCAGCCTAATCATTTAAAAATTTTGATTATTAAGAATATTCGATCAATATATTGATGTACGCAAATTCAAAAAGGCTCTACATTCACAGTTTCAAATAAAGCTAATAAATGGTTTCAAAGAAAGGTCTTGGTTTAATCATATAAATAAAATTTTGTAAAAAAAAATTGGATATCTGCGAAACTGTTCATGTTTAATAACTTAATATGCTTATTAAAACTTTATTCAAGGGGAAAACTTGGAAAACAATTATTTGAGCAACAAATACAAAACATAGAAAGTGAATAATGTTGTGATGTATATAATCTATAAAGGAAGAGAGCAATATTTTTGTAGCTTATTCAAGTAGTATATATCCTTTTTAAAACAAAAGCTAGCTACCATAAAAGCCAAAATAATAAAACAAATTTATCATTAAAGCTAAAAAGCATCACTTTAATACATTCACTGCAGCAGTAAAATTTTCAAGTTCCTGCAATATGAATAAATATTTAATTCATCAATCTAAAGGAGATTACTGTATATTTTAATCAACTTTGGTAAATACAAAAATATGAAATCATCTTGGAAATCATACTACCGAATTCTTAAAAATAAATAAAACTTTATAGTTTGCAGCCAAATGGGTCCAATTCTAGGAAAATATTAAGCCTTACACAATATCAGTTGTTAAACAGGAGATGTATAAAAACATGTAAGAGTTAGGGACCAATAGTCCCCTGGTCAGTAATTAATCTATAAACTGAAAACTGAAAAAAATGTTGGCAAAAAACACTCATTGCGAAACTCGTTAAGAAATTCGTTAAATAACTCATCATGCAATGAGCATAGCAAATCTACATTATTTTTGTATTTTAAACTGGGGTTTCAAAATAAATGCAGAATAAAATACTTTTAGTCAAGTTCTATCCTATGTGTATGTGGTATAAAATTTATTTCAATACAGGTGAAGAATATATATTCAGTATTTGCTAAACTAAATTTAAATATGTTGAAGTCTTTGTCAACATCAATATTCCTTGAGATTGTGTCCCTTGAAAAATGAGTTTCGGCTACCATTAAACAAAAATGCAAGACGTAAATACTGAAACAATCATTTTTTTACCCTGTACTTGAAATGATACATACTATATTCATGACTATATTGATTCAATTGATGGAATGTTACCAAAATACTATAACTTTAATTTTGTTATTAGTTGTAATAAGTAAATAATCACTGAAAATTAAATTTTTCTGGGAAAAAACAAATTAGTTTTATATATATGTATATATAAGCTGTCCATCTATGAATAAAGATGAAAACTATTCATTTCCTCCTAAATAAATGCCAATACCAACCAACAGCTTCCATTTCAAGAGCAGACAGTTTCTTGTCCTCACTGATGGTGCCAATTAAAGAAATCATTTAGTTCTAGCAAATAATATGACAACTAATATGAGCAAAAAAATTAAAATGAAACATTTGGCATGTTTGGGGATGAAAACTTATGAGAATTCACACAAACTAATATTCTTAATCGCTCCCAAATGTAAATGGAAAATCACTGCTATACAAACTGATATTCTTAATGGCTCCCAAATGTAAATGGAAAATCACTGCTATAAAGTTAGCTGGTTAAATTAAAAAACAACAATGACACCACATCCTTATAATTAAGGAATAAATATACAATATGCCTTAGTGTATTTAAAGCTCAAAATTACATACATAATATTAATAATGCTACAATTTAGACATAAAAGCATTGAGGACCCCTGTTAAATTTTATATAAATATCCATGTTGTTATAATAAAACTAATGCATGATGTAATAGCCATTAATGTCAGGCAAAGTGGAAAACTTTGATATGTTAATTGAAGGTGTAGTTACACATCACCAATTAAGCATGGCAGTAATGAAGTTGTCTGGTTAAGTAAACAGTGTTTAAAATTGGTAATCAAGGATTATGCAGGAGTTAAGCACAGATTTGAATGAGAGTAATACAAAGAGAAATATGAAAGATTTCCTATTAAAATTTGATTTCCCGCTGGTTGTTAAATCAAAAACATAAAAGTAAGCATTCATCTTAAAGGACTCTTAACTTCAGTAAATCAACAAAGAAAAGGAAATAGCTCAGATAACACCAGCAGTTAATAAAAATTCATGCAGATAAAAGCATAGAGAACAGATCAGATTCCGTAAAAACTGAATGAAAATAAACTTTCTTAAAAAATCAATCATAGCTGCAAATGCAGAATTGATGTACATTCCTTAAACATTAAAGCTCAGTGAAAGTCCCTAATACACTTGAAAAATAATTGGAATTGCCTTCAAGTAACCAAACAGCACTTAATCGTTAACTTTCTCTAATTATCTACTTCAATTGCATAAATGACATTTTAAATATAATCTATATCAGGGGTCGGCAACCTTTTCTGCATGGCGGGCCACATTTGCAGTTGTGAATGTTTTGGAGGGCCGCATTGGGAGTCAAGAAAGCCTCGGCGGGCCGGATGAGCGAATAAATCAGAAGTTTTCTGGAGATTATGTGATTTCATACGAACTAAATCAAGTCTACGTAATTTACTAGCGTTAAAACTTCACCAGAAAAGGCTGTGAGACCATAATTTTATTAAAAAAATATAAAATTGCCCATGAGAAATTTTCCCGATCACTTTTTCATTACAGATTTGCGGGCCGCATAAAGCATTCTCGAGGGCCGCATGTGAACCGCGGGTCGTAGGTTGCCAACCCCTGATCTATATACAATTAAAATCACCTAATGAACAATTCTTCATTCTAACACGAATTTGATTGTTGACACTTAAAAATATTTCATTCTGAAAGAAAAACTATTTAACTTATTGAACAAACATTTTAAAAATATCACATTTTTCTTGAATATTTCATTATACATACATGTTCCATGTAGAAACGTTAAATAAAACAAGCCTCCAAAGAAGCACTTTGTAATTACCATTCAGCAGATACCATCTAAGTCTTTCATCTATATATTTCAAGTTTTTTACCCTATTTATCATACAATACAGTACTCTTATTTACTCTGGACAGCATATGCTGAAGGAATACATTTATAAAGTATTTACGCACATGCACTAAAAATATATTAATTGTATGTGCAAAATTAATTGCTTGTTTACATCTTCCTCACCAATTATCCACAAGCATAATTTAATGTGCTCACACAATAAGAACTCATCCTCTAAAATGCAATACAATTATGCCTTTGCTCAAAAGTACCTTTCTAGCACCAAAATGATTACAAGTGAACAACCATGGATATGTCAGAAGCCTATGACCACATTAAAACATATACATTCTTAAGCGATCAACAAATGAAATTCCGTGCGTAAATCTCAATATAAATGGTCAAAAAATTAGACAACGCAAGAAAAACATCAACGGATAGTGCCATGTTTAGTGAGTTTCAAAGGCACTTCCTTCGGTGGCCCTGCAAACAACATTTACGTGCATGTTTCTTTCTACAAACCTCATTATTCTGACACACAAGTTAAAAAACTGGGCTCCCAAGACTTTGTAACCACTAACTGGTACAGAGGTCTCATTTTTTATGTAGTCCTAGAGAAACAGGACTAGAGTTCCTCATAATTCTAAAGAACCACAGCTACCACACCCATGTGGGCATAATATTCATCACATCACGGTAAACTGGAGACAAATCATTCATCATTCTCAAGTATGTCCCAGCTGAAGTCTCTACCTGAAGGCAGTATTCCCAAGTGAGAATAATGTTCCTCAAATTGAGCATCACGAGCTTTTAATCGAGTAAACCTCTCATGCATTAATCTCCTCGCAAAATCATATAATTCAAGATCAAGGGAATTTAGAGCCTTAACTCGTTCCAGCCAAACAGGATCGAGAGAAGAAAGTGTTGCGCCAGAGAGAGTGGTGTTGTGCTGCTCAAATGGCACTGCAAACCTAAGTCCAAAGGTCTCTTCAAATACATACTGGGAAATTCGCTGGTGTTCCGTGAGACCAAAGAAGGCCATGGCCGCAAGATTGCGTTTTGCAGAAGCGAGAAGCACATGAGCTCTCTCTGCTGCCGACGGCATGTAGGAACGGTTGTAACACCCTACCAGAGAGAGATCAGCAAGCATACGAGTCTGGCGATTGGCTGCAAGATTGTATGGACATGCCGTGAACTCTTCCAGAGTGACCCCTTTCCATGTTGAGCCTGCATAGCATGGAGGCAGCTCTGCTGAAGTGGCTGGACGACCCCCGCACCAATGGCGAGAGTTTCGCCAGGTTGCACCTCTCTGCACATGGCGAAATTCTGAGAGGTAGCGACTGACTGGTTCTCTCAGGAGAGTGATGTAGAAATACCTA
The DNA here is from genome assembly GCA_028673005.1 of Tanypteryx hageni. Lineage (NCBI taxonomy): Eukaryota > Metazoa > Arthropoda > Insecta > Odonata > Petaluridae > Tanypteryx > Tanypteryx hageni. Next base: position 71,107,737 of record CM054118.1, read on the forward strand.
CAGAGATATCAATTGAATTTTTAAATACAAACATGGGAAATTGGAGCACTTGATGAAGGCATTCTCTCAAAAATAACTTCCCATATCTAACCCTAACATAGTCAAGGTATTCAAAAATAAGCATTCGACCATAATCAATACATAAATAAAAAGTTAATGATATGGCATCTGAAAAATTATTTTACTTCAAGAATTAAGCAGTAATTCTTGTGCCAAACCATAAAAACTGTTGAATTCTTTGCTATTAAACATTCTAACTAGGTAATGGCATAATATCAATGCTCAGTCACCAACAGTGTAAGTACACTTAATCAGAGGGAAATAAAAACCATGTAGAAAATATCACAGGTAATAAAAGCATTCTCCATGACACAAATACTGGGGCCATACTTTCAATATTATAAGAAATTTTTATAACAATAAATATATGATTTTTGCCTTCGAAACTTAATGTCAACATGCATAGAATTTAGCTTGTCAGTGATTAGGTAAAATTAAGAAAAATAGTAAATTAATAATGTTTCATAAGTGACTAGCTTTTAGTATGGCATGGTTTGTGTTTAATTTTAATATATACAGTATAACAAATTTTGATTATTATTATACACGTTGGCACCTAAACATATATATATATATATATATTTGAAAAATAAACATTATTAATCATTGCATTTGTGATTATTTCATGGATTTTATTAAAGAAATGGATGAGATCAATAATTATCAAACAATAAAATTACTTTCCGTCGGCCACAAAGTATTATCTAATGAAGCTTTCTTGTATTATAATTGTACCACAAATAACTTTGTTCTTTAAAAAAGTGAGGGATTTAGAAAAATGTAACGATGTAATATATAAAAAACGATGGGTCATAAAGCATTGTACAGTGTTTGTGGTCCATCTGGTCATTGCTGTAAATAACGAATTACAATATTTATATGATTAAACCACGAAAAATTATTAATCGATTATCATATGATATGCATACAGAAGCTTTCATAACTATTACGTTCGAAAAGGTATCGAAGAAATAGGCAATAGTATTAATGACAAATTAATAATTAAATCTTGAAGCATAATAATCGACGATTTTACATATTTTTCATACATAATTACTACCCCCGCAGACACACACACTGCAAGAAATGGCCTGTAGGCTGATAGTTAATCCGAACTTTCGCAATGACTAAGATCATAAAACAAAGGACTAAAAATGCTCGATATAAAACATTATTGAAGAAAATAATCAGCAGACCACTTACACAACTTCATTAAGGCACTAACACAAAAAGAGCATTTCAAAACAAGTAGCATATATCATTTCGTTTAAAATTAATGTTATCACCAGCGCTTTTAAGTGCAATTGTGTAAAACATTTTACCTTCGCTTGACAGAATCTCCTTCATTTTTATCCAATTCTGAATCCACACAACTAGTAAGTTCAGTCCAATCAGCATGGAGGCCGCATTTCCATCCCGTAGAATAACGACTGAAGAGCCAATTTTCATTACGATTCGGCCGAAAACAGTAGCAACGTTTTCTTTTCCTGTGACAAGTGCACGGTCTTTCTAAGTCTAAATCTCGCACCAGATGCTTTCCAAAAGAAGTCCCCCCCGTTTTTTGAATATGAAGAAACACCATGACATCATGTGCCTTCATATCGAACTGAAAATTTTCATTCAGAACGTCGTCATAACTTAATCCTGGACTTGAAATTTTAGCACTGACAGGATCAGAATGGATAGCTAGTGGCTTGCCCAAATTATCCTGCGATGGAATTTTCAGAGTCCAATCCGCCCAGCCTGTTTCTTTGGTTGTCAAAGCGCATACTTGGTCGGGGCAAAAGTAACCAAAATAAACAATTCCACTTACAGCGAGAATAAAACATATCAGGACAACGCTCACTAGCTTACTACTTGATTTTGGCTCCATTTTTATTTCATATGTAACAGATTCTCGGAGAAGAACAGCAAAATCAGTTTCAAAAACTTGAACCTCTACATTGCTCTTGGCCATCGCTCCCGAGGCTGACACTGAATCCAAAAGGAAGACGATATTCTGGGTTACTGGCTAAACGTCAACGACATCAGAGACACCACAGGAGTGTTATTGCAACTATGAGAGAGTATAAAATGAATAGTGAAAAAACATGCATGTTGCCTCATTGGCTGCACGATTCGTCATCGCCTAGACCCCTAAACTAATGATAGATGCGGCGGTAATAACATATAATAAGCAAATACCACCTATGCTAATCATCTATGTTGCTGAGGGTGATTTCTCCATAATGCAGACTTTTTATAAATTATATTACAATTTTATTGATTTATAAGGTAGGTAATAAAGCCATTCATTCCTAACTAATAGGATGCCGAGATTTAAATTATTCAAGCGCAAAATATAATAAAAATAAAACGAAAATATAATTCACTTCTACAAGGGATAAACCGATTGGCAATTAAAGTAAGCGCTGTATTTTAATTGCTTAAAATTTAGCATACATTGCATTAGATAAATATTTAACAGTAATGAGCTGCCCGACGGTATATTCAATTGAAGATTGGGCTTCTTAAGTTCTGATGAATCTCTGTCGATGGTATATTTTCTATGCCGTTACCCTTATCGACGCATTCCTGCCGTTTGAAAATCAAGTTTAAATGAATTCCTATCGCATATAAGCATGAGCGTCGATAGAAGATACGGGGCGTTTCGACCTACTTGAGAATTGTACCCCTAATGTGTTAAACGTTCAGTAAGCCTTTGCTAAGGGCTTTTATTTTACGCCGTCAATGGATTTATGTGAATATTTCGTTATACGTTGCGTCACATCAAAAATACGTTGTATGTATAAATATCTAATGATAATGACTTTGCAGAAATACAATACATGATTAGAGATCTGTATGCAATTGAGGGGATAAATGAATGCAAAAGAAGTCATAAATATTGATGAGAGCGTATTTACATAAATAGCTTAAATTCTTACAATGCAATTTTTTGTGAAAATTGTTTCAAATTCTAGATGCGTCCTATCGGGCGCTATATGCAGTAGATTTAGAATCATTAATTTGTAGGTCAAGCTAAATTTGGAAGCATTTGATTTTTTTTCAACTAATCCGTTGTTTTAATGGAAGAAATAAAATGGTTTTATATTATAATTTTTTATACTCATAAATTACCAGCGGATATAACTGCATTAATACGGTAAGTAGTTATATTTTTGTGGAATTCTGAAAAACATCGATTTATCATTTAAAATTGACTCTTTTTTCATTAACCTGTCATAGGCGGAAAACCTGCCAATGTCGGAAAAATATCTCGGTCCCTTGGGGTTCCGCTTTTCGCAGTTTCCACTGTAATTTATCGAGTTTTACGCCCAGCTACCGTCCAGCTCTCCTCCGGTTCTCTGACGCTATACGTCAATCCTCCCTCAGTAATAACGTCATAACGCCTATATAACTTCGCCAGTCCACATAATCCTTGATATTTAGATATGGTACAAGTTCAAGTTTGATTTTCACATACATAAGGTCATCAATACAATACATTAATACCATTTATGTGAGGAAAATTTATCCGCGAGTTTGTTGTTTTTGTAGTTCTTCTTAAAGGCTCAATAAGTCGGTGACAGGTAGAAGTGGGAATAGAGTTTGGGTGCAATAGAGAGTGATGCTCATCAAGTCATGGGAGTGAATTGTCAAACATAAGGGATTCGAGAACAAGCTATTCTTTTAGAATCTATTTTCGGCGAATTACCACTGAAGACGGCAGCTTTGTAGCCGAAATGCGCATATGGTTTTTTAACCTTGTTGTGGCAAGAACATTTTGTAAATTGCTTTTTTTTCAGCCATAAGACGAGTACGACTGATCACTGTTGAAACATATGGGAAGGGAGTTGTTGCTTTCAGTCAGGAAAGAGCGGAGTGAGACCAGACGCATACATATGTGAGAAAGTTTATGCAGCGTATGGGAATCACTAGCTGAGCGCCGATTAAAACTTCTTGAAAGATTTAGAACGTGTACTTTCTCCAGCGACGTCGAAGAAATAATAACTCCCACTTATATCGGTAGAATGGACCATCCTCGTAAAATAAGAGAGATAGCCTGTAGGACGGAGAGATACAAAGGCTCATTTTTCCCTAGAACGATAGCTGAGCAGAATAAAACTTGCGATCAAAAGTAACCTCGCGTAGGGGCGTAAACCCAGACCTAATTTTGGAGTTTTCCCCTTGGTGTTAATGCACCCACTGCCACACACCCTTGCGGTGGATTGCAGGGTAAACTGTAGATGTAGATGTATATTACACCGATTTTTAGGCGTTCTTTACCAGCAAAGCGGTAGTAGCAGAACGCTTTATGAGCACGTCTCGTCCGTCCGTCTGATATATGACATAGGACATATATGTCCTGTAGAAGCTAAGGTACTTCTAGAAGTGCTACAGAGCTTAAATTTGGTATGAAGATAGGTCATTGGATACAATTTCTGGAAAAAATCCAAAATTCCAGAAAAAGTTATATTTAAGGGGTATTTTTGACCCCAATTTCAAATTTTAAACACCCATACGAAAAGCATTGAAAACGGTGCAGGGCTATATAAAATTGCTTGTTTAAATTATTTACAATTAAGGTACAAAGTCGAGACATGCACTGTACTGTGGATGAAAGAATGAAGTTTATTTTTTAAGACAAAATTCAAATTCACGCGGAATTTGCGTAAAAATTCGATTTTAATCATAAAATTATGAAAGGTTTTTCGGTTTTCAACAATAAAAAATATTAACTACCATAGAAACGACTCCAATGCCTTTCAATGGGAGTTGATTTTTCCATACTTCAAGAGCATTGATTTAATGCTTACACTGCATTATAATGCATTTGATTTCAGCCAACGACGTATACATATGAGGACGTGACAATTATAAATTACTTTTTATCCGGTTTCGTACTAAAAGGCACGGATGATGACGCCTAACTCAAAATATCCTAATATTTACATAACTTTTAGTGTAACATATAGGCTATTGTCTTAATGATGATTATAGTTATTGCTGAAACAGGGCGATCTAAGCCATGAAAGCTGAAATTCGAAAACTTGGACGCGAGCTGATTTCCAGAGTATACAGAAATTCCGGATACATGCCTTAATTTTGCGGAAAATTAAAATTATTGTCTCATTTATATATTATTATGCCATTGATTTTAAATTACGACGTAAACTTATGATGAAGTCATTATACTAACACACGAAATTTAGTAAAACGTAAAAAGTATTTAAATGTATAGTTTCGTAGTTTTTAGAGAAATTTTAATTCTTTTCAATTGCTAAATATAATGGCGTCATACCTATTTCGCGATTTTTTAATCCAAATATAATATACTAATTTTCCATAATTTTAGTGTATAGGGTATTTTCTTAATAACGATTATTATTATTGCTCATGCAGGGAGATCTGAGTCACGAAACTTTAAATACGAAAACTTGGACACGAGCCGATTGCCAAAGAATTTGGAAATGACGGATAGTTGGCTTAATTTCGCGAAAAATTATAAATATTCTGCTAGAACTCATGGAATTTATTATCTAATGCGTATAGGCTCCACGTGGCTGAAGTGTTGTTGCCCTGGAGATCGCGTTGGTTTATTTATGAGTTTAGATCTTGGTGTATGGTGACTTTTTAGCGCTTGCCGACAAATCTTACATTTAAAAAAACTATTCGAATAGAGGACAACATATGCCACAAAACAGTCTGCGTGACCATATAATTACAACTTTTAGTTCCGGAGATAAAAATTCAACAACCGCCCAATATTTCGACACCGTTTCGTACGTATTTCCTATAAAGAACGCCTTTGAAATCACTGTGTATTCCATTTATGGAGTACACTTTTCCATCTTGTTCTCCCATGTTCCCCCTTCCACTATAACGTGATTCTTTCAAATGGGCCGCGAAAAAAAGTTTGTAAAACACTGGCTTGAAGCCACCATATTATTACTCGTCACCCACATAAACCTCATAAAAACAAGCTTCAGAATCAACTCGGTTGTTTTTATGGGCATATATTTTATTTGTTTATTTTTTATCTATTTTTGACATTACATCTTATGTACAGAATAATAGCATTTTATTTAGGTTAAAAATGGTTCATCTGTGTCACAATTATTTCGCCAATATCGCAACTTCTACTTGCACCATTCTTTAAATGTTAAGATTACGTTACGCCATACGTCAAATCGTTATGCGTCGCAGTTTTCTGAAAGGAATCTCCGACTCGTAGCGGGGACTTGTAATTGAGTATTACATCTCCAAATCTCTTCTCAGGCGGCATTGAATGCGGCAAAGAAAAAATTACTATTACCAAATGTCATAGTGATAGGGATATCAGAGCAGCAACCTACGAACGAACCAGAATTCTTGGGGTAATTACGGACACTAAATATCAAGGAAGAAAATAGTGTTAGAAAAAGTCTTCCTAAAGAAGATAAAACTATGTACTTCGAAACACTTTTTATCTCTCCACTCTTCATGTGAATAAACGAACCATCTTATCTATGCATGCATACTTATCGGCTGATAACATTCTGAACGCCCAGAATTTCCATCTCGACGAGAAATCTGGTCGTTAAATCAATCTAAAGCAACTACACGCTACTGATATTCGAAAATACGCAGGTTAAAGTGAGCGATACAAGTGTCTGCCTTCCATTTCGAAGGTGTTTTCACCGTTCTCACCGGTTGATTAACCTTGAACATAATGATTTCTCGGAAAGGTCCAAAAATCAATCTTTTGAGAAAACTTTGCAAACAAATTTTGATTCAGTCAGTGTTCGATGGAAGCGTAAGCTTGCGCATAGGAGAGAAGTCTGTCCATTAAGATTTTAAAACGGCATTTGTAGGTAACTAGGCAGAGCCGGATTAAGTTTCGTAGGCCCTAGGCGATATGGATCGTAGATCTTTTAATTATTATACACACACACGCATATATATATATATATATATATAGATGATACTTAATTGGGGAAAATTATAATTGATTTTTCAAGAACACTTATTCTAGAAATTGGGAATGAATTGTGAAGGGGTGTTCTTTTTCGAAGCTAAAGCTGATAAAAAAACTGTCTCCGATCAGCCATAGGACAACAACGCTTGTCTTCCCTTGAACTACTTTCTATTGAGAATGAGATTGTGCGAAAAATACCATTTGAAGGAGTTATTGCTAATTTTGCAATGAAAAAATGTCGAAAAGTTCATCTCCGGTGTTAATTTCTCTCACCTTATCAAAAAAGATTGTCATTCACATGACTCTGCCTCTTTGTATATACAATGTGATTATTTTTGCTATATAAATGTATTGATTCAAGAAGATATCTTTGTTACATTTTTTATCATACTAACAAAAAAAGTCAAAAATTTTCGTAGACCCTTTAGTTTTCGTAGGCCCTAGGCACAGTACCTATTGGATAATCCGAGCCTGTAACTAGGTACAGTTGGACAAGAGATGGGGTGAGACGATAACGGATTGATTGTAAATCTCCAGGCCGACGCTCTAAGATAGTCTCATGCAAGAGATACGTGGCTTCGTTTGATTTTGCATTTTTTAAGAAAACGCATGCGAAACTTGGACATCTTATTAGAAGAAACTGCTATGGGATTATGTTCTGTCGACTTTTCAGTGACCTGGCAATGATCTTATAATCAGTAGAGATAGCACGGGGCCAATTGAAAGAACCTTTCGTTTTTTACACGTTTCATTTAAACGTTTTCGATGATATGCTGTGTCGAATAACTCGAAAACGGATGGAGCTATTTCAACCATTCTTTCAGTCTCAAATACGCCGACACCTACAGAGGCTTATGAGTAATCACCGTGCAATATAACGGCCCGAGCTCGATTCCAGAACCGTTACGATTCTCCATTTGAATAACATGGGAATGGGTGCAGCGTGCTATTGTTTTGCATTTAAAGATTATTTAAAAAATCGGACGATCTTGAGATTTGAACCAAAGAATGAAAATTAATTTTTACACCGTAGGTGTCATGCACGAACTCGTTACAAACAGGAAAATTTAACGTTTTTTTATTTTAAAATCTTTTGTCGTGAAGGGAAACCCCACTGTTGTTGATTTGGCAAAATTGCATACATTGTATTGGTTCTCATTGACAACAAATATATATATATATACCGGTTTTTCATAAACTTTTTGTGGCTATTGGAGAGACCCGAGATAAATACTTTTTTAATATTTTGAATTTTTCCAGTTATAAGACGATCTCGATAATTCTCTGTTGAATATATGATAGCTGTCTATAAAAATTAATTTTTATATTTCCTATAGTTTAATTTATATATTTGGTGTGAATTTTTTTGTAATTAGCAATTGTCGCAGAAAAAAGTTGAAATCATATAAATAGTTCGCCACAGATGAACTAAAAAATCTCAAAATAGAGCCATTTACTAAAGTGTCTGGTATTTGGGCACCGCTGAGGTTTCGTCGGACACTCGGACATGGTCAGCCTCGGAGAACTGCTCTGTTGCCCCCATGTCAGCTCCGCCACCGATGCTATTACTAATAATAGAACTCCGGATCCCAGAGAAAAAAAAGACTAGCGGCATGATCGCTTCTTGCTGATACGAAAGATGCGACGTACTCTGGAAGTGGCGCATGAGCAAATTCCAGTTGCGCATCGGAGAACATGACAGAAAAGCACTTTTCAAACGCAGGCACGCTTTGATACTCAACTCTTCTCTTTCGCTCGAGCATTGCAAATCTTTATAGCCAAAGCAAACGGTAAATTATCATCGAATTCAAACTTTTTTTGCGTTAAAAGCGATTTGTGCGCGGTAATAATTAATCATTTCCAATCTATTAATTAATGAATCAACAAACATCTTGAAATCTTTTATATATAATTACTCAATGCCTGTTCGTCTGTCTGTACGTACCCCTTTTATCTCTTGAACACTTTGTCATAGAGAAATGCTGTACACGCCATTTTGTTTCTGCCTACTAGGAGACCCCGGGAAAACTATTTTCGTATGTCCAGCGGTTCCCGAGTTGAAACAAAGGAACATTGTAGTTCCTCATGTAAAGTGTACATAATTGTTTCCGATTTTGACCAAAATTGAAATCCTTCTACCAATTTTAGCAAAACTACCCAATACCAAATTTCATCATAATAATTCAAAATGTAATTTGTCCAAATTTATAAGGAGAATATGGGCTATTATTAATAACTGAAAAATAATACATTGTGAAGTACAAAAATATTGTTTGTAATAATTCATGAGTAAACAATAAGTCCAAACCAGGACACAACAAAGTTGACGTGCCGAACTGATTACTTATATTGACAGGAAATGTTTAAGTATGTGTTAGTCATTCCAAGGAGTTCTCATACCACAGGTATCATTTGTAATTTATAGTTTATCAATGATAGATAAAAATTAGAAAACAGATTAATAGAGCATTATCAGGTTTAAAATAAGTGTTAAAAGCAATGTCAATATCTCTTTCTGACATATTTTGCATGTATTTTTTTTAGTAAACGAATTTAATAAATGTTGCTGTTTATACCCTAATATGTATGGATCAACTGTCCATTGCTGAAGGGTAGTCGAGTGGAAAAGAAAATAACCAATTTTTTCACTCGTCTATGCTCAAGCCGATTTCGATAATAATAATATATAATGGCAAAAATTCGATAAAATGCGATTTAAAACGCAAAAACGCTGTTTTAGTAAAAATTCAAGAAAATACCATAAATTATCAAAATTCTGTAATAAGAATTATAATTTACATTCTTTTTTCCCTAGAACAGTACAAACCTCGCTCCGATATCACAATTTTAAGATATTTTAAAGTATTAAAGAAAACATCTCTGCACAATGGATTTGAGACTTCCTATGTAAAACAAATAGGGAAAAACGTTCCTGGAATCGAACCCGAGACTTCAATCTTCGCCAAATAAAATATAGCCCGGAAGTGGGCTCTTGCAACACGATCCTCATACCAAGTTTCATGAAAATCGGTTCATTGATGCAAAAGTTGTTAGTAGGGGACACACAGACAGGACCATTTCATAAGGGTATTTTTCCTTCGGAAACCATCCTAAAAATGAAATAAATGGTTGAATTAATTGTATATGAAAAAATTGCATATATTTCAATAAAAAGAAACAACTTTAAAGCATTGATAACATAAAACTTTGAAAATAATTGCTGTGTATCATTATTTTCGTCTCTAAGTTGATTATTAAACATGCAGATTTCTGACTGACTTCGCAAAGGTTTTTGCGGGTACCACTAGTATATTTAAATAACTGATGCCTCCATAATTTCAGAAAAATTTAAAATGAATTACGTGATGCAGCATTTTAATTTGGCGCATTATCACTTGATATCACTCGTCTATAATTTGCGGTTGCAACTCAAGTCGGAGATGAGGGTCTGGGGCGAGTCCGAGTTTCTCTCGGACTGAATGAAATTTAGTGCAGTGTAAAAACCGGGTCGAACGCTTATTGGAATAGGTTAGTAGAACACAGACATACGTGTGTACATGCCGAGCTTTAAAAAAGCGGTTGATCATGCGAGTGATCCATCGCCATTCGCGGGAGCACGTTTCGGAAAACTACCGCGAAACGCAAGACCGCGAATGGCAAGTCATTTGACCCATGGGGAAAGGAAGGATCGGGTTCTGTACCAGCGACACCGATTGTCACCCTAAAGAACGCATCAACTTTTGCGGGGAAAATTCTTATCTTAATATTACAATACTCGGGGCCTATTTCAATAATTAATACTTTATTGAAAAAAATTCTTTATAGTATACTATATTATTTCTAACAGTTGGTCATCGCTTAGGACCTGCTACTATTTGAATCTTTTAAAATTTTAATCTACCTCTTCAATATCCTACTTATGGCTCGATTTCTTCAGCGTTATTTGATGATTTATTTATTTAAAAGTTATAAATTTCTTTTGACATAGGTCGGCGATTAAACAAACGGCGCTAGATATAAAATTTAATGTAATATCAAATTATTTTGTAGACAATATCATTGACAACACGCTGGATTCTTCATTTCTAACATTAATTTATCGAGATAAAAACAATTTATCTAATATTTAATCTTCCATGGTCATCACTTCATATATTAGGTTTATCTTCCAGTGCTATAATTTGTATCTAATATATACTCTTACATGTTTTAAATTTAGTAAAAATTATTAGAATTGTTGCATTTAAATGTGCAACTTTAAAATATAAACAAAATAAATTGAAATGAAAATGTGTTATTGCAGCGTAATAACAATAGTATTTAACAACAATAGTAAACGTGTAAAGTACGCGTAGTTTCACTTTGTCTAAATACAATACGCATGTAAATTAACATAGAATGAAATAAATTACGAAATCGAAAATTCATTTGTCGAGTATGAGGATGGTGTTATTTATAACATATCGTGATATAAAGGCGCAAAAGAAAGAAAACCTTAAGTTAGAGAAGATGTGGAAGCCGTTATGGCCATAGTGAGCCACAGATAGCTTCCTTAGCGCTTTTTTCATCGCCCTAGCATTATTTTCCGCTATTCAACTTCAGTTTGAATCTCTTGTCTCTTTCCAATAGCTACTTTCTAAGGCCGCTGAAGCAGGATAGGGAAATACGCAACATCTTCTCCTACAGCTGCTCGGGCGAGTGATCTTGACGTTGCGCAGTTGGTGGATCAATCTGCTCTTGTGAGTTAGCGTTTCTTACTCTTCAGTAACAGCGAATAGAATTTTTTGTCATTTATTATGCCGCTAATAAGCTACAGTCGATTCGCGATGTGAAACTGATTTAAAAAATACGGATTTCTACAAGTAACCAAACCGTGAATTGGGATCTCACAATTCTATATTATCATTTCTCAGAATGAAGTGAAAACGAATGATCCCTTTAAGAGAGCGTTGAAGTTAATACACAAAAGAAAACTCAGTTTCTTCATATGTGATTTGATTATAATATTTTAATTTATTGCGGACTATTAATTTATAAAAGATAAATGTTAAAAACGTTATTCGGCTAAGAACCCTTGCAAATTCATTACGAATGTTAAGTTAAAAATCGATCTAAATAACCTATAAAAAACTTCGATTGGTCGAGAAATGAGTTTAATCGACGATTCGCCGTGGCGAAAGCAAAACAGTCTGATAAATTGAGAAAAAACGGAACATGGATAATTTATTTATTTAGTTTAGAAATAAAATTTATAACTTTCTGTTCAACTTGGCATACATATTTTTTGCTTTAATAAATGTTTTTTGCTTAGAACATATTATTTGCTTATTCTTAACTTCATGCAAAGTGCGTTTCATCAGATTGAAATAAAGGATACCTCATCTCAACTGCTGATGGCGTCATCTTGCAGAACTGAAATTTTCCACTATTGGTTATAATATCACGACCTAGGTTTGGACGCTTGGCGTCATCATATAGATAGTACGTCTTTATTAGGGCGAGATTGAGACTAAACAGTCTCCTCTTCCATCTAACCTATTGTCAGCTACATACAATTATATAGTAACAAGTAATAAAATTAAACTAAAAGGTTACATAAAATGAAGAGCAACATAAAATACAATGAAATGTAAAGGATAGTATAGGATTTAAAAACAGATGGGTAATTGTTGTTGTTGTTGCGGGGAAAAACTAGGATCTTCTTGGTGGATTCGACATTTCTTTTGAGGATGTTCTCTGAAGAGTGGTGTCATAGCGGTTTCCCCTGCGGCATCCAGTTGACGGTGAAGTCATCCGACCCTCTCGGACCTTATCGGATAGCGTCACTCAGTTCTTATGCGCATGTTCGTATCCTTATGAGGGCACTTTTTATGTCCCGCAACATATAACGTAGTCGGAATCACTTTACAAGACAACATCGAAAGAGGACGTTTTGATTCGCATCTGCAAAATATACCTATCAAACAAAAAAATCAAACTTTTGAAGGATTTCTTCGGTACGCAAAAAAAAGCTTTATTTGTAATTAGCGCTTTCGCCTGAGAAGTTGTCCTAATCACAGATTATTTCGATCGGTGTAGAACTTTATAATCAATCGGCTAATCTATTTTAAAGTTTGGAAATATATCAAGCTGATAATGCTCAATTTCTTCGAAGATTTGTTTTCACCGATGATTGCGCTTCTTGCCGCTGAACAGAGAATCGTTCCAAGTCCGTAAGTTTCTGATGGTTTTGTGCTTGCGAATGTCGTCCTACTTTGCTGAACAAGTCTCTAAGAATCATTATTGTTGATTTAATACGAGTATTTCAGACTCACTTTAATGGAGGACACATCTGCGAACATAAAACTACCATAATAGTACCAAGCTCAACCCTCAGAATGAGACGCGCGCTTTAACCTATAAACAATGGTCGTCATGCTCCCTCTAACTGTAAGCTGTGCGCGTGTGTGCGGGCATACGGTTTGCAAGGCCAGCGCACTCAGGCAAAATTTTTGCGCACAAATATTTGTAGAATTATAGTTAGTTTGTTGCGAAATAAAACAACGCACGCTATTGTGCAACATTGCAGATTAGTAAAATCTCGGTAAATGCCGACTCTGCACCATCCCCATTCAAATCCGTAATTTTAATACTGCCAGATGCCATTTATTTACCTTTTTTGACAGCCGAGGGAAAAAATGGCGTCGTAGAAAAAGGGCGCACAATTATCTGAAATTTCCGAAAAATTTGCAAGTTTCCTCCGCGCACACGTCATGAAAAATTAGAGGGAACATTTGTCGTAAGAGACATTGGGCAAAGTACAAACTCATCGAGGAGATAGGCGTGATAAAGAATTGAAGGGATGAAAACATGTCGAGATGCAGATTTTTTATTGGGTCTCCCAGTCATTATATCAGAAACAATTTTAGACCCGAAAAACGTCCAATGAGGTGATAACACCGAAAAAAAGCTATAATAGCTATTAAGTTTCCTTTGCTCTTTTACGTTCACTGGATTCCATTTGAATAGCGGCAATACTCCCGTTATTTTCATAAAAAATAAAAAATCCATTTTTCCCGTCAATATAGAAAACTATCGTAAATGCTCGTCAAATATGATGGGTATGTGCAGACTGTATTAAAATTAAGGTATATACCATTCTTCCTCTCTTTCTCTCTTCCTCCCTCCCATTCTCTTCCCACCCTCATCCCTTATTCTCTCTCTCTCTCTCCTATTTTCCCTCTATCTACCTTCTTCCCATCATCCCTCTTTCTCCCTTCCATTCTCCTCCCTTTCTCCCTCACATTCTTCTTCTCATTCTCCCCTCAAAAATGTAGTTATCTCTCTCAGTGTGATATACGTAGATACAAATCTTACATACAAAATGAACATTTGTTTGTTAAACATTACGCAGGACAACTTTATTTGACCAAAATTATTTCAACTCTCTGGAACACACTATAATGTGTATTATATATTTTTTAATTTTCAGTCCACATAAAATATTGCTTCATTAAATTAAAATTTATAAATTTTATTCCGCCTCAAAATAGCGCCCCAAACGGACATTTATTTATTAAATTACCATGTTAACTCTAATTAAACAAATTCTGATTAGCTCATTATATAAAATTCTTCCAAATTTCAATTTTTTCTCAACAATCTTGATCGAGCCATTCGCGTTTTAATAGCTTGACACTCAGACCAACGGACGGACAACATAGCCTTTTATTATTATTTTTGTGATTCTTTTAAACCTCTCTTTCTCTCCTTGTTTCCCAAAGTAATAATAGCCAATTTCTTCTTATAAAATTAGACAACTGATATTTTGAATATCATGTTTGTTTTTATAATTTATATGTGCAATTTTAATTGTCTCTCTCATACGAAAAGGGTCACATTCCAGTATTGAAATAAAGAAAGAAGATTTTCTTTTTTTTTGTCAACCGTTAAAAATGCCCACAGCCCACACGTAGTTTACTGAATAATAAAATCTTTAATTATTAACGTTGCAATCTATTAAGTTTGACATTACTGCAACTATAATTTCGATGCCTTATAAACAGCGCTAAGTGGATAACGCAATTATTTTTGCTATTTGAAGGCTTAATAGACGCTAATTCAATCGGAGACAACAACGTGGGTCGCCTCGGCAACACCCAGAAAGGGCACGAAAAAGTTATAAAATTTCGAAAAGAAATGCGTTTCAGGGAAATTATTCCGTATAACATCAAAACATCGCAATAATAAGATATTTTATAGTTGTAGCCGTCGAATAAAGCAAAAACAGAGAAATTCGGTCCATATTTATTTTTTTAATGAATGAAACCTTGCACCTTGAAAAATCAGAACTCCTGCGTACACTTATGTGAAAATATAATCGTCTCCTGGAGTCGAATCCGGGACACTTCCGTAAACGAAAATAGTTTTCCTGGGGTCTCCTAGTTAACAGAAACATAATGGCGTTTACAGCATTTCTCTACGACCAACTGTTCAAGAGATAAAAGGGGGGACGGACAGACAATGAGTAATTATACATAAAGATTTTGTAATTATAGCAGATCTTATTTACTTCAGCGACCAATAAGATTATTTACGTTGACAACAATTAGGTAGCTATGCAAGAAATTTTCGAAGTTCAAAGCGAATTACGACTTTCTTGTTCAAATTTTCTTGATAACTGCTACTCCTAGAATAAAAATGTACAGGAAAAGAAATACTCTACGTTATTAGTTCTACAAGACTATTTAAAATTATTTTAATTTGACTAAACATTTACGGGATATATCGGAAAGTTCATTTTTGTCACCGGTAAAGTGGTACCTCTGATTGGCTTACGCGATTTATTTTTGTGATTTTCTTATTTTCTATGACCTTAACGTCAAATTTCATGAAAATCCGTCCTGCAGAAGCCGAGAACTAACATGCGGGCGGACAAACCGACGCTAATAGGCGCTTATGCTGGAAGCGAAACGCGCCTAAAAAAGAAGATAAATCGTAAAATGCGGGTGAAGGACTGGATAGCAATGAGAGGGAGATATACTCATCTGAATCTTTTAAAGAAAATACAAATATCCGATTCTCGTGATTTTCAAAACTACTTTCGCATGAGTTGTGATGTCCATTATCAATTGTTGGCGATAGTGGCTCCTAAAACAAACAAACAGGATACCAACACGAGGAAAGCTATTTCTCCAGAAGAAAGACTGGCCGTTACTCTCCGGTTCTTAGCTACGGGAAGAAGTTTGGTTTTTCCTGGTTGTGAAGAAATTTTAATTCTTGATGTAACAAAAAATCAGGCTCACGAATATCGTCTGTGCCAGCTACAGACCGCCTAGAGTCTAGGCCCTAGGCTATTCAATTTTCATCAGCTCCTTTCTGAAGTTCAACCGAAGAATATTTATTTTCTTTTTGACATCTTCAATCACTGCGTCGCGTTTCAATTTTTTTAAAATGGCGAGCAATTTTCCATGCGCCACGGACTTCTTGTTTGAATAATATTTCCTACCCTGGTCACACAACACCGGTAAATCCCTATATAAACAAATGAAGCCGCGCAACCCTTCACGTTCACTGGGAGATGATGTTGTCTCTGCCATAGCTTACACAATACTGACGAAATACTGCCTATACGCACTTCACACGGTCAGTATACTGTCATTCTCTTCTTCAGTATTTAAAATTATTTGAGATTTTTCTTCAGTCCATCAGTATACTGACAAACTATCAGTATCGCCCTCCCACGATCAGTATTACTGACAGTACTTCAAAAATGTAAAAAATATTGCCAGTATTACTAACCGTGTGAGGGCCGCTTTAGAATTTCACGTAAATACTGGCGATTTTGCAGTTTTTATCAGTCATTACGAGAGTGTTGCCATAGCAACAACTATTGTTGGATTCAGATTCGTAATATTCTAATACGTAAGCGCGTTATTTTTGCCGCACAAATACGCGTGATCAATTTAATATTCCGTTCGAATTTATTTGTAGTATTTTATAACGCTAAATTATGAAATTTGGGAACACAAAGAGCTACATATCCGCTATAACTTTAAAGCTATTAAAGCCAATATAAGTATTAAATGGAAAGTAGGCATCATAAGTTCTGTTTGGATCATTTTGTTAAATGATGAATTCAAAATATTCTATCCACTCGACTGGAAAAGTTCGAAGAAGTGGCGATTCGGAAAATGAATTTGACTAGCATAACGGTGATTCCGGGTAACATTTATCGCGTTTCAACATCCTAGTTTATTTTGGGTGATATGAAGTGGGAAGCAAGTTAGGCGAAAGCGTAGGAGAAGACACAAGAATTTATGGCAGGACACCAACTCCAGCTCTACACTCTCCCAAAAAGTCGCTTATTCGACCTATCTTTTTGTTTCAAAATACTAATCTTGAATACGTAACCGCGCAACATCAACATGTAATGTTGAAAAATAGCAACAAAAGTAACCAGCAGCCCAATAACATGAAAACTCTATAGAAGTAATATAGTTGAAAAAAATTCCGATGTTCTCTAAAAGGAGAAGAATTTATGTTTTTATTGGGGAGAGGGGAGGGAGAGGGAGGAGGGGGATGGGGAGAAGGAGGAGAGGGAACAAGGGAGGGGAGAGGGAGGGGAGAGGGAGGGGAGAGGGAGGGAAGAGGGAGGGGAGAGGGAGGGGAGAGGGAGGGGAGAGGGAGGGGAGAGGGAGGGGAGAGGGAGGGGAGAGGGAGGGGAGAGGGAGGGGAGAGGGAGGGGAGAGGGAGGGGAGAGGGAGGGGAGAGGGAGGGGAGAGGGAGGGGAGAGGGAGGGGAGAGGGAGGGGGGCGATGATGACTGACTAAGAGACGAAGTGAGAATTGTTTAAGCAAATATCTTTCCAGCCGAGTCTTTACCAAATAATTTCTCGTATACGAGTATATTCATTAACCAAATGAATTTCAAATATATGAAAAATCGTAAAATAAATTAGCTCATGAAAGATAAAAACGGCAAAACAAAATATTTTATCAACTAATCGCCATTACCCCAGAAACTTTTCTCGCTAATAATTCTTATCTTTTCGAAGGGATTTTCATTTAACATGTAAAAATATCTAAAAACCTCTACCTACTCGCTATCATGGGTATAAATGATTACATTAGCGCGTTTTTCAATTAGGAGTGGGATTTCAATTACATTTTATAAATAAGATTTGTACAACATACCATAATGAAATCAAGATGCTTAAAGCGGAGCTAAAGAGCAGGGCTTCTACAAAAAAATGTGAAATTATATTTCTTTTACACGTATTTCTAAAGAATTGACCTCATGGATTTTAACCAATATAGTATATAATCTTCGTATAAATAAATAACCAAAATGTGATATTTCAACCGGGTCGACTAAACAGTGCTACCACAATATCAAGGTTAGAATTTTTCTGTAACTACGAATTTGGAAGGTATTGGCTGAACGAATTTAAAAGAAATTTCGTTTGTAGGGCGAATATAGAACGGGAAAACGAAATGAATATGTTTAGAACGGATCAAAAAAGCAGCGCTACCACAAACCCGTGTACATCCCTACTTGCTAATGCTCTGAGATCGTTTCAAAACTGCGCTAAAGCGAAATTGATGGCCGCGAAATTCGAGTTAGTTCTTAAAAAAATAAAATATCGTGCTAATCCGAAAATGTGTAAACTGAAACTGTGCCATTAGTAGTAATAGTTCTAGTTGTAATTCCTCGATTTCAAACCGCAATTGGTTTCTAACAGTTTTGATCTCTTGGGACGTAAAAATAATCCTCGCTAAAATGGAGTCGAAATACCGAACTATTAAAGCACGTTCTTTATTTTTAGATCCTAGAGTTAAATAAGTAATGAGTTATAGCAACTAATAATATGTTACATAAATGTTTTCGTACGATGGGCTATATTCGCGAAATTTTTATTCATTCGCAGTGTCAAAAAATGCGGAAGCAAAGAAAGCCTATAGAAGAACCAAGTGTTCAGAAAATCTCCAAAAATAGAGAATAAACGCGAGCGCTGTTATTCACTTACAATTAGTAATAAGTAAGTAAGTTAAAAAATAAATTCACTATAATCTTGCACAAGGTAAATAACACGTATCCTCATCGCGCAACCGGGTCCCCCGCCACAAAAAGTATAGAATAAACTCGATAAATTATAAAAACAAGACTAACTCCCCGTGATAAAAGGTTCCCAACAATGTTATTGGAAGGCATATGGAAGGAAAGGAGGAAGAAACCGTTGCTAAAACCATAACTGCGAACAACAAATACCCGGCGCGAGCAATACCGGCATAAGGACATTTTTTATGCTAGTAAAAGGCTGAAAAAATGCTAAAATGCCTTTTGTTTACTTATACACGTATTTAGGTACCAAACCACTCCATTAAAATGCTTGTCAAAATTTCACTTCGCACAGATGATTCAAACTTGGCAAGATGAAAAATTATTTAAAATTATTTTTTTTGGGTTTAAATGTGGTATAAAACGGTTTAAGTAGAATTTTCATAAATATTCCAATTTGGAAAATTTAATTAGACTTGCTTAGCTGTAATTTCTAAGCGGTTAGGAAGGAACTATGTACATACTTTATCGTAAAGAGGCAATATGCAACAGACTATGATGAAATATTTTGCGATGACCATGCAGAATAAGCTAAAATGCAAGAAAATGAAGTTAAAGTGTTATTTGACGTCTTCATAGCAGACGATTATTTATGTGCACTGATAAAAAATTGATGAACAAGCGTAGGAAAAAAAGCAATAAAGAACAAGCAGTCGTAAATGAGGTGAGACATGACGATGATGGAAACTGTGAAGACGTCCACAAAACATCCTAACTACATGAAAAAATATTGTAAATACAAACTACGTAACTACTCGTAGTGACGTAGTTATAACAAAATAAAAAATATGTTTACTTAAGAATTTATGAGAAACATTAAAGAGACAAACATAAAGTCACAATAAATAAATAAATAAGATTTTACTGAATTTTTCAAATAGTTTTCATTTAAAACTACAGCTCCACAATGCAGGAGGTCCTGGTAACCGGACTAAATGTCCCCAAACGCTACGCAAGACATAATGTCCACATGGACCAGAACAAGTAGATATAAATTATTCTCTCTCAGATGTTGATATACTCTTCAAAACCAGTCAGATGCATAATTGTAACGACTTTAAAATTTTCCTTTTTCCATTCCAACCTCCCTCAATGTTGGTTTTTCCAACTTCATCCTTTCATAACCCCGTACCCCTTACCGCCTTCTTCTCCCCCCCCCAACCCTCATTTGTTTTCCCTTAAGGTCAAATACGGTTCTCGCGTGGGGGGGTCGTAAAGGCAAGCGACGGTTCGGGAGGGATATCTTTGTTTTTGTTTCTTTGGATTTGAACTTGACACGTGACATGCCAATGGGGTCGCCATAGGGCGGCAAGAAAAAGGGATGCCTAAGTCGGCGGTCGCCAGGGACCCTGTGGATTCAGGGAAAAGCAATTCTTTCCCACTATCAGGATAAATCTCTCCCCCCCCCCCCCCCCGTGGCGGATTACCGCCCATGCGCATGAGACGTTCGCCTGGGGCCTCGACACTCAATGGGGGCCTCAAAACAGTCAAAACTCGATTTTTTCAATATTTTATTTTGTAAAATATTTCACAATCGGTATATTCTACTACTTACGTACACACGTAAATATTGTTCCTATTGTATTTACTAATATAATGTGATTTTTGTTTAATACAGTAAGAACTTATTTATTTTTGTTTATAATTCATTTTTTAGTGCTTTTCGTCATTGCTAAAAAGCACTATTATCTTCGTGATGTCCGTCCGTACGCATATATCAGGGAAGACTTGGCTGAACCGATTTCAACCAAATTTGGTACATAGAATATTTACATAAAATAATGACCAAAACAGCATATTTGGACGGGGTCAACCCAGCAGGGGTGCAACAATTGCAGTTTAACTTTTCTGTGATTGTGAATTTGGAAGGAATTGGTCGAACCGATGTCAACGAAATTTTGTAAAAAGGTGTGGTGTAACATAAAAAATCAAAATCAATATTTTTAGTTTAGATTTGTAAATCAGGGCTGCCACAACAAATAAAAAAATTTCTTTTTACACGTATTTGTGTTGAATTGACAGAATCAATTTTAACGAAAATTAATATATGTAATGTACACATATATACTAAACTATAACAGCATACTTGGACCGGCCCAGCGAAACAGTGGTGCCACATTTAAAAATTAAACTCTTTCAGTAATGTAATGGGTTTGGAGGGAATTGGCTGGACGGATTTCAACTAAATTTCGCATATATGATTTTCACAACATGCCATAATGAAATCAAGATGTTTAAAGCGGGCTAAAGAGCAGGGTTACCACAGTAAAAAGTTAAATGATATTTCTTTTACACGTATTTCTAGAGAACTGGCTGCAAGGATTTTAACGAAATATGGTTCATATAATCTTCATATAAATATACAACTAAAATAGTATATTTAAACCGGGTGGCCTAAACAGGGCTACCACAATATCAAGGGTAATATTTTTGTTTAACTATAAATTTGTAAGGTATTGGCCGAACGGATTTAAAAGAAATTTTGTATGTAGGGCGAGTATAGAATGGGAAAACGAAATGAACATGTTTAGATCGGATCTAAAAAGCAGGGCTACCACAATATAAGGAAAAATAATTTTCTGATTACATTAGTATCGATTATACTACAGCGAAGTTGACGAAAAGCACTTCTGTACCACGGGAAACTCGTGTACACCCCTACTTCAGTGGCGGATCCAAGGGAGAGGCGATGGGGGCGATCGCCCTCCCCTTGGAGGACCCCATTGCCCTCCTCTAGGCGCATTCTTAAATTCATTCCGCGCTACATCCATTGTTTCTACACCGAAGATTAAGTCTGTATGACAAGGGAAAGAAAGATTCTGATGGGGGTAGGGATTTTCAAAATGTATGGTTGTCGGCAGGAGAGGAATCAAGACGGGGGAGGGGTAATTGGGGCAATTGCCCCCTCCTTGGGAAGGTTCTGTATCCGCCCCTGCCCTACTTGTTTATTTTTCTGTATATGCAAGTTTATATAATAGATATTAAATTTTCTATTTATGCATGTCTGTAATTCAATTTATTTAACCTGCTGCATACATTTTTTCGATTCGTAAGTTGTAAAATTTTTTCTAGATTGCATACCTCCCCCTCCCCCCCCCCCCACTCACGGACAGTTGGGGCATCCCGAACCTTTTGCGCCTGGGGCCGTCAGATAATCCGCCACTGCCTCTCCCTGCTTCGTAGGTTCCCAAGGAGTGCCACGAGCCACACGTGGTGAAAGAAAGCGCACTTTTTATGGCATGCTACCACACATGCTTTCCTTTTCCCTCTTCCTGGAAGCCGCTATTCCGGTTTCTTTGTAATACCCGCCCTTTCCTATTTAGCCTCCACTTGAAAATTTGCAAGCAAGGGCTTTTTCGCATCGCTCTTTCTCCGCCTCTTCCCTTCTTCCAATTTCTCGAAAAAGGCCAGCGCTTCGTAGCCATCACTTTTACTTGGAGTGTCGTCGAAACAATAAGGGCAGTGAGAGCTACGTCTTGTGTCAGTATTCTGTGCATTCAGCGTCAAGTTAAACATAACAGGTCAGTGCTTTCGCTCGTAATAAATAAATAATATTGCGTCGCTTTCGCTCAGTATGTCATGTTAATTTTTGATTTCTGCTTTTTTTTTATAGAAGAAAACCAGGTTTTAAGTTAGGTGACCGGAAGAAGTTGTCACGCATCCACATCTAGTCGACCCAGCATCTTGAATTCAAGAGGTTAGTCCCATTTTTCGTGAATTTTTAGCCTGCTTTCCAGAATGGAAATAGTTTTGTCGTTGTGCCTGTCTGTCCGCCCTCCCCCCCCCCTATTAACTTTTGAACCAATAAACCGATTTTCATAAAAACTTGCTGAAAATCTCTCGCTACATGGGCCGAGCTCCCGAAGATAGTTTTTGTTGCGAAGATTGAAGTCCCGGGTTCGATTCCAGGAACCATCCTTCCCATTTGATTTACATGGGAAATCTTAAATCCACCGTGCAGGGTAATTTTCTCTCGCACATTAAAATATCTTAGAATTTTAATATCGGAGCGAGTTGTGTACTGTTATCTGAGGAAAGGAATGAAGATTCTAATTTTTATCGTAGATTATATTTCTTAGAATTTCGCGTAAATACTGGCGATTTTGCAGTTTTTATCACTCATTACGAGAGTGTTGCCATAGCAACAACTATTGTTAGACTGATCGTGAGATTCAGATCATCTTTTTATTATATACATTTGTGCGAAGCTGCGTGCGAGCGTAAAAATCTCTATTACTGTATAGGAAAACGCTAAAGAGATCAAGTGCAGAAAACATTTAAATGGAATTTTTAAATCACTTAGAATCATCGACTGAACAACGGACTTCAACAAAAGTACGCCTAAAAGAAAGAAGAAACATCAACATTGTGACTTTTTTATTTTTCATCGCAACTAAGGTATTGTTTAAACTTCGAAACAGCGTCGAAATTCGTCGTATCATCAACATAGTGACTATTTCCTGTGACTTTCTTTCTGTGACTATATTTCTGTGACTTTATGTCTGTGACTTTTCTCCACCCACCATGTTTGCATCCGAACCCAAGGTCGATTCCAGGAGCTTTCTTTTACTCATTATAATATCGTGGGATTGAGTGCGCCGCATTTTCGGTTCGCATTTTAAAAGTACTTGTAATTATCGTAGAAACTCGAGACTTGAAACGATAAACGACTAAAAGTAAACAAATTTATACCCATACCATCAATTTTCGTTGGGTGCATCAAATCGGTACGCAAATTTGTCTTGAAAGCGAAAATTCGACGTTTATTTGAAAGTTGAAACTCTTTGGGGCTCGCGGCGGCCAACGCGCAGCCCAAAATTTGATATTTTTTTAGTCTGTTCGAGCTGAACGATAACGACTCATTCCTTTTTCTGGAAAGTACCAGGGTTCGGAGTCCAGGTAAAAGTTTTCCTTCATTACGGGATTTGCGTGTGAAGCGATCTTGGGACATTCTCGAATTTATATGTGAATACATTTTTAATTGGTATTCAACAGACCGCTTAAGATCCATGGAAAAAGGAAAATTTCTTCCTGTCAACTGATTTAGGCACGTTTCGAACTTTCCCGAATTTCTATCTATAAGTTGCTCTCGCTGACTTTGATGTGGCAAATGTTGTATTATATCCGGATAAATTTTCTAACCAGTGCTTCTCCGGTCATTTAAGAGCTAAGGAGAGGAAAACAAGCTTTCTAAATTGTAGCCCATGCAAATATTTAGAAAATACCAGTAGTACCTGCTAAAACGTTTGCGAAGTCAGTCTGAAATCTGCACGTTTTAAAGTCGTCTTAAAGAAGAAATAAAGATACACAGCAATCATCAAAGTTTTATGTTATTAATGCTTTAAAATTGTTTCTTTTTATTCAAATACTGGTGTATTGCCCGTCGTATGACGGGTATCAGTTACTGTATGGTCGAAAAACTCGTCGTAAGACTGGTAAGCCTACTGAAACCATTCATCTTAAGTAACCGTAACTCATTATTATGGATAATCGCAAAATTAGTTTATTTTTCTAGTGTAATTGTCCGTTGAAATTCAACGGGGAACTTAGAAATGAATAATAACAGCTGTAAATAGTGAGTAAGAGCCGGTGTAAAATTTTCCAAAATAGAGATTCGGGAGAATTTCTTTCCCATTCTTGTTTTCTCCAATGATGAACTCCTTGTCAAAAATGGATTAATAATAATAAA
The DNA here is from genome assembly GCA_028673005.1 of Tanypteryx hageni. NCBI lineage: Eukaryota > Metazoa > Arthropoda > Insecta > Odonata > Petaluridae > Tanypteryx > Tanypteryx hageni. The sequence goes on from CM054118.1 coordinate 71,132,525, forward strand.
TAAAAATATTCCTTCCCTCCCTCTGTCTACCATCCTCCCTCTCTCTTTCCTTCCCTCTTTCTCTTTATTTATTTGTTTTTTTCCTTCCATTTTGTTTAGACATACCAATGTCAATATCTATTCATTTTGTCATTGTTATGTTTATCTTATCAATGATATATTCGTGTTGTGCCATTTTTTTCTCTTTATGATTTTTATTTATTTATAACTTGTTATAAATTTCATTTATTGATGTCTTTAGTGAATCTCAGTAGGTTTCGCCGGTTTTTCACACCCCCCTTGTGTGGGTGTTTTCCTGCAGTGGGTTTTTTTGCATGGATTTCGTTATTCAGCAGTCCATATTTTTTTCCACAAAATCACATCTTTTCTTTTCCAATATTTGTATTTTTATTGTTACCTATATTTACATTGATAATGATTTATGTATTATTATATATGTTTCAGGACGAGGGGTTAGGTTAGGGGTTAGTCTCAATCTCGACCCAAATAAATACCACATCAATTAGTCAATCAATCTCCCCTCCCTCCCTCTGCCTCTCTTTTCTCCCACCTCTTCCCTCTCTCATTCCCTCCTGCTCTAATCCATAGCTCTCCCTCCTTTTCTCCGTCTCCCTGTTTATCTCTTTCCTCCAGTCTTTTTCTAAATTATATAGGTGGGTTGATATGCAATTTTTACTTTCTCCATATCTAGTATAGGGGAAAGTATTGTTTTCATGAAAAAAATCGACTTAGAGATTTCAACGGAAATGCACGTTTTGAGGTCCCCTGAACACGTTTTGACCATTTTCTCGATTATGTCTGTGTGTGTGAGAATGTGAGTTTTGTTGTGGGTACTCTAACTCAAAAACTATTAATCAGGTCAATGCGAAATTTTATATTTAACATTTTTATAAAAGTAAGAAGAACTGATTAGTTTTTGGTAATAATCGGTCGACCGGAACTGGGTGTTTACTCTTGTCACTTATCCGTTATTTTGAAATATTTGATAAATGTAAAAATGTATTGAATAAAAGTTGTAGGAAATTTAATTTTCTACAACCTTTTGTTTGAAAAATATTCCCATATAATGCACTGTTTTAGAGATATCTTATATTTTTATCTGCCACCACCATCCTACCTACCGACGACTATTGTTAACAATTGACACAGTTACGTCTTAGTAATGCTCCTTTTTCTTTTCTTAATTGTTGGAGCTTTGTGGCTATATCTAATATCAGAAGGCTATGGTTTGAGTTTATTTCTGTTCTTTGTAAAGTCTAAAACTTTCTCCCAGTTTCTTAAAATATTTATTTTTGTGTAACCTATTTGAAATTTTTAGAAATATTACAGGTATGGAGCAAGTCATGTGGTGGCCACATCAGATTTTTATATATTATTACTGGAAAAGATGGTCTTATAATTCTTGTATTAGGGCAGCAAGCAACCTAGGAAAGGGCCTTTCATACTTTTAAAAAAATATGATTTTCCCTAACCCCAATTATCTCCATTTATTGGGGTTTACTGCCACTCACAATTATTATCCTTGTTATAGAGAGTTCACTATTTATTTTTTAGATTTTTAGTCTATTCTTGAAACATTTAACCAATATCTATGGGAGGCCAAAATTAGAAATTGACTCTGGTGGTGAACAAGTAAGATACCATTGGTGGAAGCAATCTTTCTTAAAATCAAGTTTCTTTCCATTTTTGGATGTTATAAAAAATTCTCCAATTTTCCATTAATTCTTTTTAGCGTTTTAAGAAGAATTTTCACTTTCATTTTGCATACTCTGACTGGCAATAATATTTTTTAAATTTCCAAACTCTATCTGCGAGGAAAAATCCCAGAAAATTTGAGTAAAAATTATAGAACACTGGCTGAGTACCCAAAAAATTGTATTTTTAATACCAAATGAAGATTGGGTCAATGTGATCTAATTAGGCTTTTACAAGCTGGAATGATGGCTTACTAACTTTCTGTTAAAAATAGATGCTCTTATGAACCATCATTAACTATATAGTACCCATATTTTCAATATTTGTCCCATTGGATACTATTTTCCCATATTTTTTTAACTAGCACATTAAATTGGGAATAATTTTAAAACGAGAAAAAAAACTTTACAGCTTATGCCTGTCTGCATAGGATCTTCGGATCGCATTATTCCATCAATTTCAGCACATTATATTATTTTTAAAATTTTAAAAATCCAACCAGGATTAAAGCGGTTGAAACAATGACAACTCCAGTCTCAGAATGTGTCTACCATGGAGTCAATTCTGCAGTGCTTGATAAACATGAGCATGTTGTGCAGTGAGTTTTACCATTATACACTTCAAAATAAACAGTTTCAGAGAGGCACAATGACCTAAAAGAAATATAATTTTTTTAAAGTAGGAATAATTGTTTAAATCATTAAAAAAATGTAATTCAAATGTTAAAATTCATTAATTCTCCAAATAAAGGTTAAGAATTATTTTTTTATCTTTCTTTCCCTTCCAAAATGGTATTTTTTTATTTTGAAATCTATGCTTGAATATGTAACATTCATTTTACAATACAGACAAATAAAAATTTCTCGTGTTTATTTGTTAATTAATTCTTAAAAAGGAAAAATAAACACTCAACAGTTCTTGCACTCTTGTATAGACTTTTTCCAAATCTTTGCCTAATTTGTCTCGTAATTCCTTGTCGACTTTTTGTGTGTCTTGTATTCTCAAAACTGAAACCTGGCAACCAGCGGCGAACTTCTGCCTAGGCAAACTAGGCAGCTGCCTAGGGCCCCAACCTTGGCAGGGGCCCCGACCAGGGGCCAAAATGGTTTATGTATGTAAATGTAAAAATTATAATGTGTAAAAAAGTATAGTTGGTACTTGTCTATTTCATTTCTAAGTCTGCTTGTCTATTTTCTAAAGTCAAAGTACGTTAAATAAATAAAAAATAAATGTAAAGTTTGTTTTTTGCTAAATTATCAAAAAGGGGGCCCCGACTCTGTTGACTGCCTAGGGGCCCTGGGTCTCTATGTCCGGGCCTGCTGGCAACCCCTCAATATCACCACAAGGAAAGTTTAAGTTTAGCTAGGTGTGTAATGTTAAAGGGGCCCTGCATTGATCAATTCGTCCCATGTCCCACACGTCTATAGGGATAGCTCTGCACTCATACAAATAAAATTTGGAGGCCATTGAATTTTGCTGAAGGAAAGATTTCAAACTCCTCATTTTATGGGCTACAATGTCACTGAATCAACTGCTAAATTCTACATTAATGTTAATGGCACGCTATGAAATTAAAAAGTTATAATATATTAGTTTTAAATTAATAAGCATGATAAAATTCAAGAAAAATTAATTTCATACTATAGCCAATCTTAATTAGAGCTATGAGTACCTGGCATCATGGGCATCGGCATGGGGGGGCAAGGGGGGTAGTTGCCCCCCCCCCCCCTGGAAATATGAAAAACGTAAATATTTCATTAAAATTTACTTTTAAATGGTAATAAACTGGAAATGCCTAATAAATTAACACGTTAACTATGGATGGCGAGAATTTTTACCATTCAAACATGTAACTTTATTGGAACAAATATCTTTTTTATTAACAAAATCTTAGGTTTCGTTTATCTATTACTAAATACAAAGGTTGCGTGCACGTTATAAAAGATTTTTTTAAATAAGATATTTATTAAGAACTTCTATGAATTATTGAAATCAACTCCACTAGGTAGGGTCACCAAGAGGACATGGATGCTGGGGCAACATCCCCGGGGTGCAGGACTGTGAATACAGGGATCAAGAACGCCTGAAATTAGGAGCAGTCAAAAAAAATTCATATCTTAATAAACAGATGCATGCGAGATAGCCGAACAAAACGATAATATCTGTCATTCGGAACAGTGCACAGGGGCCTTTAAGTCTGTTTATAATATTTTCCAACGTCCGAACAGTGGCAGATTACCCTTCCCCCTAGAGGCCAGAGGATGAGTGGATGTTCAGGACCGACGGTGCAAGTACATTTTTCTTTTAAAATACATGCATTTTAGCATAGGATTTCCAGTCTAATAAAATTTATCGAGAAAAATCTATGTTCATGATATAGACCAAGAAATAAGCTAAAATTATCAATTTTTCATTAACTTTTATCATTCTACTAATTGAAGATTTTCTAAGTAGAACAAAGTATAATAATGACATATGTATTCCTTGGTTACTCAATAAAACTGAAAGGTGCAGTTTGCAAATATTGCATATTATTTCCACAGGCTGTTCATCGAGGCACGCAAGGAGCTTTCATCAATAAGCCATTCTCAAAATACAAAGATTTTCATCAGAGTGCTAAAAATCATCTTTGGAGTTCCTGGCACAAATATGCCCAAATATATGACAGTATTTTTTTTTAAATAAAGAAAAACCCAGAACAGAATATTGTTTGTCAAATTGAAAGTTCATCAAGGCTAAAAGTTGAAGAAAATAGAAAGATGCTGTTTCCCATATTATCTACTCTCATATTTTGTGGCACACATGACATTGCACCTCGTGGAAAAACCAGCAATATTGGGAACATGCAAAGCCTTTACGAATTTCTGATCGAAGCAGGGGATGAAACACTCCGTAAACATTTAGAAAATTTTCCAGCTAATGCTAGATACACATCGGTGCAAATAGAACATGAGCTGATTGGACTCTTTGAAGAGAACATTATGCAGAAAATCGTTGCAGAAGTCAATAAATCAGTCAGATTTTCTATATTAGCAGATGAAAGCACTGACATATCAGGTAAAGAACAATTGTCTCTTGGTGTGCGATTTGTAGACAGTAAGGACATGATACGAGAAGAATTTTTGGGGTTTGCAACCCTTACTAGTTTTGATGCTAAGTCTATTGCTGAAACTATCATTATATATAGACGTTTCTTACAGAGGAGGAGGATATAACATACATATAGGAGGATACTAATGTTTAGGCACTTCCAGATGTGCTGGAGATTTGAAATTTTTTTCTTAGGTAAGATTTTGTGCAAAACCGATTAGAAAAAACGAAAATCTTGAAAAAGTGCAACAATGCGGCCATTAAAAATTTGCAATTGTTTAAACGAATTTTCAAGGTTTAGGCATTTCCGAATGTGCTACTGCGCTGAAATTATTTTTATAGTTAGGATTTGTAAAAATACGAAATATGGATTATAGAAATTTCGATATTTTAATTTTTTTGGCAGTTAAAAATTCTTAAAGTTTAAACAAATAGATAATTGTTTAGGTACTAGGGGATGAGCTAGAAAGCTGAAAGTTTCAAGTTATTTACAGAGTAGTGCATTTTCACAAATAAACATATTAATCTCTCCATAAATATATTACAGCGGCTGTTAAAAATGTTTAAAATTTAAACAATTAGAAAAAAATTATTTCACTTCTAGAAGTTCTACAACCTTAAAATTTGCCAAAAACATATAACATTAGTACCCCATAATGGAAAAAGTATAAAATTCTTAAAATTTCAAAGTTTTGGTATTGTTTTAACCCATTATTTTTACATAAGGGAAAAACGAAAATCACTGCAGAGGTGAAATATTTAGAATTAAAAAAAAAGATGTAATGATGAAATGTCTGTATGAAAAATGAATGTTTTTTCAAGTTGAGAAGATATGCTTGTAGAATGCAAGCACCTTCTACTAGTAATGAATAAACTTACACAATTCGGGCTGCGCCTTGAAAACTTTATTGGACAAGGGTATGATGGGTGTGCAACAATGGCTGGGAAGGAGCGAGGAGTGCAGAGCATTACTAAAGAAATATGTCCTAAAGCCATTTTCGTGCATTGTTCTGCACACAGACTAAATCTAGTTGTACATGATTTAAATGCAGTGCCAGAAATAAGGAACACCATTGGCTCAGTCAAAGCCATTATAAACTATGTTCGTGGCAGTCCTAAAAGAAGATCTTTGATTCCATCTATACCAATGCTAAGCGAAATTCGTTGGAGTACTAAGTACAAAAGTATTAGGATTTTCACGTCTAACTTTTTGAAAATGCATGAAAAATTAAACCAAATGGCTGAAACAGAGTTTGGTAAAGCATCCCAAGAGGCGCATCAACTAGTCAATGTCACAAACACAACAAGTTTTTTGCTCAGTGTCATTATTATTTCAACTTATTCATCAATACTAGAACCAGTAATGCAAGCTCTTCATGCCATTCAGTTGGATATTTTGAAAGTTCATGAGCATATACTAAAGCTTTTAATAGTGCTCCGAAATCACAGACAAAATGTTGATAGTCATTTTAACGACATTTTTTTGGAAGTTAAGGATCTAGCCGAAAAACTGAACATTAATCTAATGCTACCAAGAACATGTGCACGCCAGACCTATCGATCCAATTTCAAAGATTTGCCTGTGGAGGATTATTATCATCGTTCTGTTTTTATTCCATATTTAGACTCGATTATCTCATCGCTTGAATGCCGATTTTCTCCAGAAAATGAGAAGCATTTCAATCTTTTTCTACTCTGTCCAAAACAAATGAGTCAATTGGGACGACAGGGGTATAAAAACAGAATTTTGAATCTAAACATAATTTATGAAATCGATAATTTGGAAAATGAAGCGATGACATGGTATGATATCTGGTCAAGTAAGGCGGATTTTGAGTTGAAGAATGGCATAACGGATTTGATTGATCACACAGACCTTTACCCGACTATTAGGAAAGCAGTTTTAATTGTATTAACTTTGCCTGTTTCTACTTGTATGATAGGACGAAGTTTTAGTACAATGAAGAGAGTAAAGACTTGGTTAAGGTCAACTACGGGTGATGATCGTTTGTCTGGGCTATGCATGTTAAACATACATAGGAAATATGTAAATGAAAACAAAAAAATGTTTATAGACCAAGTAGTAGAAAAGTTTGGTGCTGCCACAAGGTGTTTGCAATTTTTGTTTAAAAATTAATTTCTTTGATTTTGAGAACGACTATTCTGTTTTTGTTAATAGTTTTTGTAAATAAATGAATTTGTATGAATTTTATTAGTAGTTTTCTCACTATGTGTTTTAACCTGAAAAATGTTCTGCCAATGCAAATGTACACATTCATGGTTGTTCGTTAAAGGTGGGTATTTTAAATATATTATAAAAATGCAATATTTATATTCGACGTTAACCGTTCCTTGAAAATTAGGCAAATCAAAGATTAATACATATTTTTTATTTGCATCAAAGCAAAGCCTGTCGGAGTACATTTTGCCATGCTTCTAGGGAAAAGCAATCATCATACACAAAGTGAAAGACTCAAGACAAACGTACCTTAAGCTAATTTCAAAAGAATATTCAATAGAATTTGGGTCTTTGGTGTAGATTTGTCGTCACCTGGAGGCCGGTTAAGCAAAATTTTCATGGGTTTGAGAAAAAAAATCGTGTCTGCCCCTGTGTGTTAGGCATTTTTGTGTTTTGCCCCCCCCCCCCCCCCCCTGCAAGATTTTCTGCCAACGCCCATGCCTGGCATTTACTAATAATTCCATGGAAGTCATACTTTTTGGCTTCTTCACTTTTGGTAGACTTAAGTCAAGATAGTTCTTTTTTGCACATAGAAGAACGCATGAGCGGTGTTCAAATCTGATCTGGACTTGGTCATGTGAAAAATCATATAATTCACATAGTTTGTTAAATATGATGTGCATTATCAGTGTGATGTAGGCCCTGTGACACAACAGCTGTTTGGTTGCCATGGTAACCCATGTCAGTCAGAAACATGATGACGGCTGTACATGTGTCTAATTTTATGGCACAATGCATTATCATTAATTTTCTCTGTAAAAATTAAGCAAAAGGGCCTGAAATTCATCCGAGGTTTTAAGCAGAGTATGAGGAATCTTGTATGTCATGGTCTTCAGTGCTTGAATGGTACAAGTCACTTAAGGAGGGTCTTGAATGCCTGCAGAACCAAGGGCACAAAGCAAGGCCAACAAACGCAGTAAATGATGCGGCAATCATGTGGGTTGATGAGCTCATATGGAGCAGCAGAAGAATATCGGGAGATGAATTACCATTAGAACTTCACACCAGTGTTGACACCATACGTCATGACAACCAGGGATTCAGTAAAGTCAGCACATGATGGGTCCTCCAACAGTTGTCACCAGAGCAAAAGACAATTTAAGTTTAAATTTCAGCAGTTCTGAATCAATGATTTCAGTGTGAAGGGGATGGCTTTTAGAATCACATCATAATCCCTGGTAGAACATGGGTCCACAATTTGACTCCCAACAGCAAATTTTCCAGCATAGGGTAGAGAGAGAGAAGTTCATCTCCAATGAAAAAGTTCACGATTGCAGGATTTGTAAAGAAGATGATGCCCATGTTTTAGGATACCAAAGGTATTATTCATGATGATTGATTTCCTGGAAAAAGGGTGTACAATTAATGCTGCTTACTACTGTAATTACTTACTTCCTGAAACCAACTCTATGAAGAAATGACTAGCCCTTCTGCCCAGAGGCATTGGTTTCTCCTTGACAATGGCTGTCCTCTTACGGCTAATCTGTGAATACACTGAATGAACTAGGGTAAGACATTCTTACCCATCCTCATTATAGTCTTAATTTTTCACCCTGTGACATCTGTTTATGCCACTAAAAGAGCATTTAGGAGACAAAGAACTCAGATCAAATGAAAAGTGCAGTCCTGCAGTGTTGTCATCATCAACCAAATGATTTCCTTGAAACTAGAATGCTAAAACTCCCATAATGCTGGAACAAGTACATACATGCTTAAGGAGGGAAAGTACCTTCAGAAATAACTTTAATATGACTTTCCAGGGTCAACTATATCATTTTTCATAAAATAAAGCCCAGGTCAAACTTTAACTCTTATCTGAACATTAAGCTGAGCTTACTGTAACTGGAATAGCTAAAAATATGTGCAGAGAAATCAACATATTGAGGAGAATGTTGCTCCATCTTATTTTGCAGATAAAATACAGCAAATGTAAGGAATTCAGTTCACCCATGTTGTTTTTCTGTAAAAGATTCTTCAGTAAATGTACTTCATGCAGTTCATCTAAAATGCCTCCCTTATTCTGACTTGCTAATTTCAATTCACTTTATTCAATATCTTGCTTAAATACATAAATCTATTACTTACTGTTCTAGCTGCAGCAGATCAGTCTGACAGTTGACTGAGCAATCAAATAAAGAACTGAACAAAGGTGTTTTTAAATTGCATTCAGTACTAGAAGGAATTCCAGCATGACATAGTTCTTCATAACACTTCTTGTTAATTAATTCTGGTTGGAAATAATTCAGTTGACTCTGAATCCAAAATTAGATATTTTTTGCTTCAGTAGGACATAACCAATTTCATTTAGAGGGGGTGGATATTTCATGTGAAAGTAAAAGATCGGCAGTGCAGAATTTTGTAGCCAAACAGTTCATTGAGAAAGTAAAGGGTAATGATTTTTATCCAAGTGGGATATCCAGTTTCTTAATACGAAATATTTATTTGAAGTTTGCTTTGCTGAGAAAAATCTCTCATCAAACAACTTGAGTTTCATTCTCTGCCCCTGATCCTTGCAGACGAAAATAATGTAGTATGGAGTATGACAATGGTTGGTCGAATAGAATTGCTTCCCGAGACCGAGTGTGAAAACATTTATCTATTTCCTTTTACAAGTGATAGAAAGGCTGTTAGACAATTTTCTTTTCCATGCTCTTGTTTTTGTCATGTAATTTATTCCCATTCTTTTTTAGTATCATAATTTTTAATTAGATTCTTGTTCAGTCTTCAATTTACTAAGCTTAAACTTTCATCTATAACGAATATTTTCTAAAAATTGGTGAGGCAGGTAGTATGAGATAAATAAAATATCTAACCAATTTTGGAATCTTGTTGCAGAGATTCAATAGAGCTGAATCTCAAACCCTTCTCAAGTGCACCTCAGTTTGCCCTGAGTTTTTCATAATTGTAATGAATTTTAATTCATGCTTTCATTTTATATTAGCTCTTACTTTCAGTTCCTTTACAAAGAAGATGTGATTTTTTTCCAAAAGATCTTTCAAAATAAAAGGAATTTTTTGACATGCTTTTGATTTGAAAAGTATTTTCAATGACATCAATTAATAAATAAGTAACGTATATATTCATGTATATGTCAATAGTGTATAGGTCGACCCCAATATTTTTATAAAAATTTTGCTTTTTTGTATACCCTGTGTATAAGCTGACCCTAGTGTTTGAGGTGTGATAGAAAGACATTTTTGAGTTTACCTTGTGTATATTCATGCATTTCATTCAATAAGGTATTATAATTCAATACATTTATAATAAGTAAAACAATGTAATAAGCTATTAAAATTCATTATTTGTAACAATATATCCTGATATACATAAATTTTTCTTGAACACCAACACCAGCAGAACTTGATCACAGCATTTCACAAATTTGTTATTAGACATCAACAAAGTAACAGATACAGGTTGGCCTGTATTGAAAATATGGACGAAACTCCCATGAATTTTGATATGCCATCAAGTCAGACTGAAAAAAGCTGGAGAGAAAACTGCGCTAATGAAAATGATTGGCCACAAAAAAGCTAGATTCACTATAGTGCAAGCATGGAACTAATCTGAAGCCAATGGTAATATTCAGCTATTCCAAAACAGAAATTCCCAAAGAGATTAGTAATCTACTTTCACAATAAAGGATGGATGGATGAAGATGGTTTAAAATTGACTGGAGTTTGGAAATCATGACCGGGAGGGGCACGGAAGGAAAAAAGCCTGGGATATGTTTAAATCACACCTTGTGTGAGTTATGTTGTTCAAGAAGTTAGGCTGCAAAACACATATCACAGGGATTCCTAGTGGCCTAACTAGCCTTGCACAGTCCTTGAATGTCTCCATTAATAAACCATTTAAAGATGAGAAGAAAGTAGAATGATTGCATAGGAGGAAAAAAACATTCACAAAACAAGGTTCCATATGGTCTCCAAAACTGGCCACATTGTGCGAATGGGTTGTACAGATTAGGGATGAAATCAAATTTGAACTAATTCAAATCATTTTAATTCCCTAAAGTAACTTTCTTTTGTATACATCGATATTTGCCTCGTAAAAGTTTAAAAACTGCCGGACCAGTAACGTCATGGGTATTACTCGTGTTTTAGTTGACCCTCTACTTTTTGCTTTGAAAACTCAACCTACACACAAGTATATACAGTATGTATGAGAATATAATAAGCTGGATATACCTAGGAAAACGAATACTGTAAAAATTATTTTTTTTTTTTGTGAAAAATTTTCTTAAGCCCATCATTTTGTAGGAATGTTGCTGATAGCAGATAGCGAATGATTAGATATAAGTGATGGAGTTAAATTTCATTTTCTTATCATGAGAAAGCAAACTAAAAATTTTATGGAAAATATTTTTATTCTTCCATAAAAAAATCGAGCATAACAACATTATGATTTTTCAGGATAGGAATGAAATGCTGATATAAAACAATTTCTTTTGATCATTAAAAAGTTTTGATTTAAAAAAACAAAATTAAAATAGAAGAGCATAGAGGCCCACCGAATGCTAGTTAAGCCACAGAAGACAAGTACCATCTTCAGTAAATAATGTTCCAAACGTATGATGTATGTATGTCAGTTATGACTCCCATTTTTGGGGTCCTTCCTTTTCATGGGTCTCCATCGGACGACACTCTGCATCCCCATCATGCCAGCTCTGCTAACACATTAACTTGCGTCAGCTCTTCCGTATTCCATCTTCCACACAGACTCCACGATTTGATGAATAGACCTGATACCTAAATTGATTACCCTTGCTCAGCTCTATCCTATAAACTAGGGGTGCTCAGACTTGACAAGCTTGGGATCTAACTATAACTTGTCACTTGCATGTTGATAAACCGTCCGTATGCGCTGATAAAAATTCTTTTGAGCGGGGGGAGGTTTGAAATAGATTGGAGAAAGCTGGAGGATTAAGATTTCGAGTAGGGAAAATAAATCTCCGTGATTGGCACCTTGAGCATCCCTGCTATAAACACCCTGATTCTCTCAATAAAATTTTTTAACTGCAATCAAGTTTAGTAAAATAAGTTCTTATTTTGGCCCAAGCTGAGATTCATTATTGAATATTTTTTCACAGAATTTGTTCATGATATAAAAGTTAAGAGTTAGGGATCAATTATTAGCAATGTTTCTAATTGTGTTTGGCAGTAATTATTAGATAAATTTTAATATTTTGGGATTGCCAATTGCACTATGCTATGAACCCACTCTGTAAATATTCTGCAAAACCAAATCAAAAATACCCACTGTAATTTAAACCTGATTTGGTTAAAGAATTTATAATAATGTTGAAAAAAGCAACAAATTTAATACATACAAATTACTCAAAAAATACTGATTGAAAAATATTAGAAACACATCACCTTCTCTTAAAAATAATACCATAAGTTACTACAGCAAAATTCTTCTCCCATAACTTTGCATGAAGTGCAGCATTTTTATTCTTTATCAGTTTTAGCTGTAAAAGAATGACTTAGCAGTATACTCAGGTGATAGTGATAGGTCAAGCAGCAGGACATTGTGGTTCAGTGCTCCATAAAACATAGAGCTATTTAAAAACAAACTGAAAACCATACAGACCAAAATATTTTTAGATAAAGATAAGTATGAATATAGATTACAAAGGAACAATGAACAATGGATTGAAAATATTTTATTCAAAATATATATTCAATAGGCATTAAATTTCAAACTGTACTTGTACAAGGAAAGATATTAATCACTTTGCAAACAGGGTTTAATTGAATAAACAGAAGGGAGCCGAATTGGTAAAGAAAAATTAAGAATCCTTGTAATCTCTAACAGGGAAAGAGTAACATTTTAATATGTTTTATAATGATTGTAATGTTCTCTGCGGCTTCCATCATTATTTCTTTTCCAATTTTCATTTCTGTGGTAATGACTCCGAGACTCATAACGATCGCGATGATCACGACGATTGCGATCATCATGACGATTGCGATCATCATGACGATCACGATCGTCATGACGATCACGTTGATCATAATTTCTGGAGTAATTACCTCTGGAATGTCTATAATTTTGCTGTGACCTATTCCAAGGATAAACAATGGGAGGCGTAGATGATTTTTTATTTAAATGGATAGAGAATTCTTCTTCCTCTTCAGTGTACCTTTTACAAAAATCTTTCTCACATTCCATGAGAAAAGTTTTCAAGTCATCCGTTATGGTTGGGGCAACTGAGTCGTCAACTTCATTTTTTTCTTCAGTAGAACTCATCGTGAAAATGGTAAACCTAAAATTCAAAGAGTTAAGGCTACATTTTCACAAATTTAAAATAAGCTATACAATTAATTAGAATGGAATAAAAACAAATAGCTTACTTTAGTTCATCAATATGAGCAATATGCTGTAACTTGTAACGGCACTTTACAACTTGGGGAATATAATAAGTGAATCTGAATCTGAAAAAAATAAATAAATTTAAAAGATTTACTTAGATTTTGAGGTGGACACTTTAGGCTGTCGCCAAGATTGTGGCCATTGCCCGAGTGTTCATCAGGACCAAGGAAAACTTGGGCAATGATGACCTAACCTCGGGTTCACCCGAGAAACATCCACCTCAATTAACAGTTGAATAGATTCTAATCGAGAAATTACTTAATGTTATTTGAATAGAATATCCTTTACTGTCTGAATTTATTTCCTGAACAACAATCATTACAGCAGAGGCGTACTGATAGGCCCCGCAATGCAGGGAACCTCTTTCATTTTTTCGGGCGGGAAAAAATAAAGTAAACTTGGTCCCTAACACAAAGTATGCATAACCTCGAATTATGAGCTATATCCATGAAAGCATGAAAAATTTCATGCGATTGTTTTTGTGTTGATAGACTGCCTTGACGAAAAACATTCCGAACCCTTGACCAGGATTTAGTGGTTTGATATGCCCCAATTATCAGATCCTGATGATAAAGTATGCTGGTGATTCCTTATTTACTTTCCCATGGAAATGTTTTCACACGTCTGTTCCTGGAAACATTAGCCAATCAAAATTAACTTTATTCATGTTTTGATGATTATTTAGAGCATGCAAAAACTGATCGTCAAGTCTCTCGGACCCATAGAGGTTACGGTTGTATTTTATAGTGTTTTCCACGTTACATATCCTTGATCCTAAGACTACAAAGCAGTTTGCTGTAAGTAGATAACTATTTCATGAATTATATACATTTTATAATTATATTTTTGTGTTAAAATTTTAAAATATTAAACCCCTCATTGACGACCTCTATATAGAATACCGACCCAGCTTTTGTTGCATCAATAAACCATAGCAAAACATGCCGCACTTCTTTTAAATTGCCCTTGTGAAAAGAAGTTTAATTTTTTTCAATTGCCTTTCATATTTATAATGGCAAAGATGTGATCTTTAATTATTTAAAACATGTATGGTTCCTGTAAGGTTAACAATTTATTAAAATTACTTTTTATAAATTCTATCATGAACTGTGCTACAATCATGCTGAAATTCTTTCATTATTCCAAAATTTTATTAACCCTCTCCAGACCAAAGCGCTCAAGACAAAATTTTAACTCCTGGCTTAAATGCTGCAAAGGGTTAGTATATTTTGTGTACTCTTAATAACCTCTGTAGGTGGACTAAGTTGCTTATGTATCATTTCATGTCACTTGAAAAGTATTTAAATGGGTTTCTTTTCTATGTGGATCAGGTTGTCAACTGTATAAAAGAATACATTACATTGGATGAAAACTTATGTTCTAATACAGTGAAACCCCGATTTAGCACCTTCCTATTAGTGTCACCCATCCCATCTATGGATCCTTCTGAACAGAACTTCCACCTTATCATTATATAGAGAGAGATATACCTCTCGATAGACCACCACCCCTGCTTCAGCACCAATGTCAGTGACGGGTAAATGGTGGTGTTAAATTGAAGTTTGACTATAGCTGGTCAGAGAAAGGACAAAATTGCAGTCGGAATATACGAAAACGATTTTAATTAATGATTACAAAAAGTTGTTCAATTCATTTATTTGGAATGAATTATGTTGCAGTTATGTATGAAATGATAGTGATATAGAAGCATAATTCTGCGATTGACATTCAGTGGGATTCCTTTGAAGAGTGATTTTTTTGTCTAGTGGTGTTTTATTACTCTGAACTTGTGAATCATTTGTTTTATTGTCATTTGTGGTTTTGAATTGTGTTAATTAGTGTTCAAATGCTTTCATAGTTTTAACATATCAGTAGTGGGGGTGGAATTACTTATTATGTATGGACAATTGTAAGGAATTCAACTTGGAAAATTTTTAAGATACTCACAGGAGGGAGGGGAGGAGGTAGAGCATATTTTTCCATACACTCCTGCATTACGGGTATTATCAGTACATGCAAAGTTAAACTTTTTATGTAATATTGGGAGATAGAATTGCTACTCTATTAAAGTACTGTATACTCACAACTTTCACTTAGAAGATTATCAACAATTAAGGCATAAAATGCATTAGATGACTTATTTTTTTCTTTAACTTCTGAATCAGGCAGGAACATCCTTTAAAAGGAAATCACTATTAGTGTAAATGATAAGCGAGGTGATAAGAAAAAACGTAAAATCACCACTCTATATATGCAAGCATTTATGTATTTTTCATTGCAACTTTAAATTCAAAACAAAAATACAGGAGGAAACTCATGCATATACAAAATGAAAGATTCTTTAATTTAATGCCCCAAGTTCACCAACTACATACTAACAATGACTGACGTTTATGGTTATGCATTCATTAGATGTAACTTACAGCAAAAGATGCTCTTGCTAAGTTTGCCATCAAATTAAAACAACCATTACCTCGGACAAAAGGATTTAACTATGTTGTTTTGGACACAGAATTAAATGGCTTCAGGTTAATAAGACATTTTGCTATGTTGCACTAGTTAACTTTTAAAAACAGACATACGTTAAATGATATAAATAATGATATTAAAGACTCTACAGTTTATTGCCACCATTAAATTTTATATTATGAATGCTGTACGAAAGGTAAAATTCTTAAGAAAAACAAGTGGTTCAACGTGAAAATTACCGATAAACGATAAAAGAGCTTTTTTACCAATAACTTCGAGAAGAAAAAATATTATATAAAAATGCCAAATTTTATGATTTGGCCATTTTTAGCATAACGTACCATCCAAGCTGTCGACCACAATGAGAACAATAGCAGTTCCTCCAAGAATAGCCAGGAAACCATGTGTCTTTCTTCACCCACTGACGAAATTACAATTTTTGTATGGTTAAAGCAATGCAGAAATAATTATTACATTCACATTTAAATTCAATATACTTCTTTTAATTGATACTTAAAACAATATTACTCACAGAGCCACCCCCTACACAACCAGCTTTTGCTAAAGTAACTAAATGAAAACGAATTCCCGAAGGGTTTTGTAATAACTGCACTCCAACTTCTTCTAATCCAAACAATGATTGATTTTTGTACACAATGGCTGTTGGACTAACTATGTGGTTTAAATAGCTGGAATCTGCTGAATCCGCTCCACAGAATCGACACAGTAGATATTCTGTTTAAATCACAATTTCATCGATATAAAATTTACAATAGTCCAATGAATTGCATTATACAATAACAACTATCTTTAGAGCCCCCTTTATCCGTCAATATAAACAGAAGAAAAATTAATATAATTAAAGGTGTAAATGAAATGAATAGAATATTAATCACCTATCGAATTTTCCTTCCTAGAGGCTGTAATACCAATAAGACTAAACTGTACCGTGATCAAAAAGCACGCAGCGGTGCAGCTTATTCTGATTCGGCGCCACATTACCAGATGACGCTACTGTCTACTAAAACAAAATTCCTTGTTCAACAATCTTAAAAGAATCTTTTTCCTTAGAATTTATATTCATTATTTTCTTTAGCTAGGAAAAAATCAAAAGGAAAAATAGATTTCTAAGTTTGCAATTTCGGTAAACAGATAAATTATAATGTTCATTCTAAGTCCATAAAATAATTTACTTTCATGAATAACGCTGCTTATAGTATTTAATAATAATTAATTTCTGATATAATTTATATTTACCATGGAAATGTTAAAAATGTATTGCTTCACTAACAAATCCAACACCAAACAACGAAGGAAGCATAGTGTCGGAAACAGCTGATCGTTCTATTGACGTCTGTCTGATGTAAAAAGAAATATACTGCATTATAAGTAAATTATTATCGCCTTATATTCAATGACTTTTATAAATAAATTGGTGAAATTTTTGTTATTATGATATTCAAAGGAAATAACAACGGCTTGCCGATCTATGTACGGCTTACCACCCCTTCAGTTTTGAGCAATATTGCGACATTTTTAGAAAACGAGCCAACTTTGTTTCATGAGGAGCAGATTCCTACATTTTTGAGGCATCTCATTTATAGAGTTTGACGAGAGCTGTATATAAAGGTAACTCAAACAATAACAGCGTTTAATTATCGACGGAAATGAAATACCGCCAGAAGCCGGCCGGCATATTACCATAAGAGGATCGGGGGGAGTGCCAGCAGTTGGAATCAACGTAAACAAGGTCACTGAAAAACTAATGTACTGCATTGTCATTTGGATAAATTCATTGATACACAATGTCTTCGATAATAACTTCCTCCACGAGCAAATAGAATCCCTGAAGAATTTTACAAGGAAAACCATGGACAAAAATGGAAAATTTTCAACATTCACAGAATAAAATGACAATAAGAAAAAACGACGTCATAAAACGCATTTTTTTTCTTTTCAAAAGTAAACGAAAGCGACAAAAAATATTAATCCTCTCGCATTCCGCCATTTCTGTTTCCGCTCATCCTGGAAGGCCCCATCCACGACAGCCTAGCAACAACATCAGCTTCTAAAGGTCGGCCGGTCCCCGGGGCTCCCCCTTCTTCGCACCCATCTATCGCCGCCCGCTTCCCTTTCTCTTTCTCTCTCTCTCTCTTTTCCTCTCTCCCTCTCTTTACACCCAGGGCAGCCAATAGGAAATATAGGTCAGCCAAAGGCTGCCGCCAATGAGAAATCTCTCTCCGGGTCACGTGGGTTTGTTGTTATCTGTCAGCTGTTCCGCTCGCGTATATGTTCTGCGCTCGGTAACCCATCAGAGCAGCTGATGCCTCCAGGAGAGCAACACGCATTGTGACAATCGTCCTACCGCAGTCGAATCTTTTTACAGTTCAAAACAAACACCGGCGTTTCTTCTCGGAAGGCGAACAAGCAGTGTGTTTATTTGCCCGTAGAGTGGTTTTCCGCCCCCCACCCTGCACCTATCCTACGATGCAATCCGTCGCGTTCTTCTCCGCGTCCTCTGATTGCTCCTTTTCCGCTGGGAGGTGTCCGCTTTGGAAACAGACGGTGGTACCTTTATTCTCGGCTCGGTGAAAGAGGTGCGTGGGAGTGGCGAAGAGAGAGAGAGAGAGGAGTGATAAAAGAGAGCTTCTCTTTCGTGGAGAGTCGGCAGAAAATCGAGGTGCTTTCCTCTCAGACCGGTCTCCGGCGAGAGAGAAAGAGAGAAACAACCAGTGTTCAACCGATCTCCGCTTGTGACTTTTTTGGTGCCGCAGTGTTGTATCCCGACGACCTTCGGCCGCGTGCATAGATACAGCGGGTGCCAGCCGCTTGGTCCGTCATCGCGCGCTCATTATAATCCTACTTAATTCTGCGACGGTTCGACATATTCCCGCACAACTCCGACGTTCTTTCGCCCTTTTCGGCGAAGTGCTTCGATGCACCACTGAGGGTGGTGGGTAACATGTCGACCGGAAAGCGGCTTGCCAAGCGCTCCATTGTGGGCACTCGGGTTTGCGCCCTCGGCGACGACGGTCGCTTCTATCCCGGAGTAATCAACGCCGTCAGGACTACCGCTCCGGTCGGTTCCTCAGCCGGACCGGGCGAAAACCGTTATTCCGTGAGATTCGATTCTTCGCCGCCCCCGCGCCGGGTCCTGCCCCGCGAATTCCGGGACTCCGAGATCGTGGGCCCCGGGTTCCGGTCCGTGACGGGCGTCCGGCTCCGGGCGGGCCAGAAGGTTTTCCTGACTTTCAACGGTCGTGAGGTGACGGGGAGGGTGCTGGAAGTGGGGGAGTGGGAAGGGGGGAGGAGCGAGGGGGAGGAGGAGGGAGAAGAGGGGGCCGAAGAGGAATCGGTCGCCGCCGAAGGAGAAGAGGAGGAGGAGGAAGAGGAGGAGGAGGAGACGGAAGAAGGGGGACAGCAGAGGGGGCGAAAGAGGAGCGGGAGAATGGGCAGAAGGGGGCGCCGTCGGGGTAGCTCCCTGGCGTCGTCGCAAGCCGGAGTAGAGGTCCTGGTCGCCATCCTGCCTCCCGGACACGACGTGAGTACACACATACTTTTCCTCGAATTTAAGAAAAAACGGTAAAAATGGCTCATTTCGCCATTCTTGCCTCCCCCGTGCCGTTCCCTCCTCGACCCCACCCCACTGGGACACCGGCGTCTCTACCTCTCCCAGCATCCCTCAAGCCTTTCCCCGACTTATTTCGCAACTCGGAATCCGAAGAGGGCGTTGCGAAATTCCCCCGGCAGCCGCTGGAATTATTTCCCTCGCCATCTCCCTCTCCCCTTCCCCCGACCTACGCTCCACCCCGCGCTCCGCCGGGTCTTTTAGGACCCCTGCTACCGGAGGGCCAATCGGCAGACGCCATCGATCAATCCGGAAGGCCTCTCTGCGTCCCGCGAGATCGCCCAAATACCTCTTACGATCGCTGTACTAGACCACGGATTGCCTACATATTTCCAAGCGGATTTTTCCAGACTGAACGGGTGTCAGCAAAAGTGAGCTTGTGATGCGACTCTATTGGTAGGCAGCCGTTGATAGTGCGGGATTTGAGGGCGGGTTCCCAAATTACCAAGGAGATTCTATGCTAATCTCGGGATCGATTGTCGGAAACTGATTTATTATCAAACGTTGAAGGCTTCATTATGGAAGACATGGTGGCGGACGAGACTATCGACGGCTTCCCGATGTCGAAGTTAAGCATTAAACGAGGATCTTTATAATTAATCAGAACGTGGAAGTGCGGAGGAGAATGTTAACCCGGTTTATTTCCAAATCTCGAACCTTAATTAGCAACATATCTCCTCGGACGCGAGCCGGAAGGTTTGGTAAACAAACCGGCCCTCGCAACACGAACCGAAACAAACTGGCATATGTTGGCAGCGCTTATTTGCGTTCGCCGCGCGCGCCTCCGAGCGGCGGGCACGCGAACCTCGGATGAAAACAAAGGGTTGGCGGTCGAAGAGAAACGTTACGGGGGAGGGGCGGGCGGTCTCCAAACGGTCCCAGCTCGGCGATAGTTTATCAAATAGGCGATGGCTTTCTTTTTTTCGCGCTCCGAGAGAACGTTTATGTTATTCGCGAGGTCGACGACACCCGAGGAACGGGGCGAGGGGGAGATTGGGGGTGGGGGAGGCAGAAAAATACTCCCTTAGCGACACCGAGGGTTTTTCTCTCTCCCTATATCCACCGTGGAAACCGAAAAGAGACCACGCCCCTCTCGCCCCTTCCGGTGCGAGTGCACTTGCGCACGAAACGCGGCGTCCCGACGCCTTCGGGGAGGGGGGGAGGGCAGGGGCTCCCACGCGTCGCTTCTTCACTCCTTTCACCCGAGTCGTTGGTCGTGAAAGTTCGCGGTGGTCAGCGTGGAAGAAATGGCATTTCGGTTTCAGGGCTCTTAATCGTTCCTTGCTCTTTCTGCATATCATTCCCCCCATCAATCTCCTCGGAAAACGGACATAAGAAAAATTTAATGTTAACAAGAATAATATCACTTATTACGAAGAATTTTCTTCTTCTCGTTTTGGAATGAATCATTTTCATTAAGTTGAGCCCAGGAGCGGATCCAGAAACTTTCAAAGGGAGGGGGGGGAGAATCTCTCCATTTGCTCCTCCGCCCTCTTGATTCCGCTTCTGCCGACGACCATACACAGGGCCGTCCCGGACTCCGCACTTTGGAGGGGCCCTCGGTTCGACATCACCGCAAGGAAAACCTAAATCAAATTTGGTGGTAAATGTCAACAGGGTCCCGCACCTGTCTAGGGGCGAACATGATCATACATTATGAAAACCCCTATCCCCTTCAGAATCTTTCTTTCCCTTTTTTATCACACTGTTCCTAGAAGGTTTGTGTGTCTGTACGACCGCGACAGGGACCCACTAGGCAACCACAAACACGCGCAAATGTACACGCCAAGAGGTAAAGGGAAAAAGAAAAAAAGGAAAGGGGAATAATACTAAGGCTTACGGGAAATTATACCGCACCAGGGTCCTGGCGAGGAGTAAAACTATCCCTAAACCTGTAAATTTGTATTCTCACTCTCCTTTTGCTGTTTTTCTCCCTTTTCCGTATTTTATTTCTGAGTTTGTCTCTAAATTTTGAATCTTACGGTTAAGGAGTTACATTTTTATTTTTAACATCAACTTCTCCGAGGTCTCCACCTTTACCTATTTCGTTTTCCATCGTTTTGTTCTTGGAGAATCCCGTTCTTCGTTCGATATATCATTTAGACTTTCACCGATTTAATAATTTCGTTCCGCTTTACTGGTTATATAGGATTACTCCTTTTATTACTTAACCATCGCTTTATATTGTTTCGCTGTTTTGATAATGGCGCGCTGCTTTTGTTCGCGGATTGGTATGTGAAAAGCCATCGCCGTGATAGGACAGACAAGATATTTTGAGTGTCCTAAAAAAATTCGACTCCCGAGATAAACCTTTGAAGTTTCCATTTTGAAACCGGTTGCCTGTAAACCGCTCCATTAACTCCACGGGCGGAAGCGGAATTCGTGTGGTAATAATCCACCGTTTCGGACTGATATCCAGCCATTCATAACGCCCTACTTCCGCCCTGTAAATTGCCCGTGCTGCCCACGAAAGGGTTTCCTAGGCTCTCCTAGTGTTAAGGGCGATTCGAATCATCGAGCACGATGCGTTTCCTCGATTATGCACGCGTGTTGCTGCGTCGGAATGCGACGGAATCTTCCCCCGTCACGCGAACCTCCTTTACGAAAATAAATGATGATTCCGACCCGCAAGGATCTCCTCCGAAGGGAGGGTGCGGTGGACGGTGCGAATTATTTTCGCAAACTAAGGGTTTGCTTTCTTTCGAATCACTCTCTCGGCTTAGAGAAGTCGCCATGTTACAAAAAATATTCCTCCTCTGCGATTAGAAAAGTCGACATGTAGGATTTGTGGCTCGGCGGGATATTATGGAAATTCCAAAACGGGTTTTTGTTCGCTTCCTTGGAGTCGTTCGGTGGTGAAAGGAATAAGGCTGCGTGCAACCAGCGTGACGGGTTGCTCGAAAGTAGGTCGCGAAAACTTTTAAAACGTCCTCTTCGTTCGACGTAATTTTCACTATTCCTCTTTTCCGATTTGTCCTCGGCGCGAGAACTCCGCGGGCGGTTATTCAAAGGCGCGTTAAGAAAGAAGAGAAACGCTCCGAGAAATACAGGTCCGCGGTGAACGAGGCGAGGAGGAGCAAGGAAAGACGGCCGTTTTGCGACGCAGGACAAGCATTTGGAAGCGGAGCTTTTATGTTCTTGTTGTGGAGGTCAAGGAAATTCGGAGTTATGGCTCTATAAAAAATGAATAATTTGTTTTATTTGTAAAATAAATCTCTTCGGGGTTGTTGAAAAGCAATTATTATCAGTTGCTTAAAATCGGTTTTATATGGCAGAAAAAACTTATCCAATGACAGCCACTCGTATGTCAGAAGCTATCAGAGCTTAATTGTCAAAGATGCTCCGCTATGAGAACCGTGACAATCAGCTATTGATGCATTTAATGTAACAAAAAGTTTATTTTTTAAATTTCACTCTTCAACGATAAGAATATGTGTATTTTGAAATGATGATTGACAAACCTCTTCTGAGCTAGTCACAAAAATATTAGAAGGAGAAATTCTCAACTTTATCGTAGTAATTCAGTTCAAGGCGTTTATAGGTCGAAGTGAGTTCCGATTGCCAACTTTGCTTTCAAAAACACAGGGGCCGCATTATGAGTCAAACTTTATCGCTTCTCATTCCTCGTAGCGGATATATTCCCCCTTCGACTCATTGTGAGAGAAGTAGAAAACAGGAGAGACATAGCCGACGGCCGTTTCGAGGATTTCATCTAAAGAAAAATCAACTTCTCGCGCAGGGTGCCAGTCGCCTCTAGGGTGTTTTAAACCGCGAAAAGGAACTATCTCCCGCGCGATGGTAGGGATTCAATATTATCGTCATTATTTCCATTTCCAGAGCGCGAGTTTAAAATGTTTCGCATGTATTCCTTTAAAATCGCATGAATTGCATTCCATGAACTCGAAATGTATTACTTTTCTCGCGCATAAATTAAAAAAAATATTTTGGATCCAAAGGAAGGCGTTAGGTGCGTAAATTATATTTTCGTGGGAAAATGCCGTTTCATTTTCAGCGGAGGAAGAAAAACGCTCCGAAAACTATCCGGTGGGAAGACTAGGTATTTCGTTTATTTATCGTGCTTGGTGCCCCCGTTTCAGTGCCCGCTCTGGTTTATTCTTGGTGATGGCTGCTGATGGATGTACGCCGTATGCCATTGCCAAGGTTGTGTCCGAACTAGTCTCGTGGTCCTCGTTGAGTCATTTCTACCGATAACCGATGGAAATATTTCGAGGCGCCAAGTCAGAAGAGAGAAAAAAATAATAATTAGCTATTTGGAACGGTTGACAACATATCTATTTGCATCTAAGAGTAAAAAGTCACAAGCGCAGAATCAAGGTCGGAATTAAAACTCTCTTTTATACCAGTTCGACAAATAAGACTCGATTTGAGAAGAAAAAATAATAAACAAATAAGGAAAGGACTGTTGATATAACGACTTTTTCAAAGAAAAAATTCGGATGACAGGTGGATAAACCCAGGAAACGTGCACAACGAGGCATTAATAAACGATTGGCTAAAAGCAAAGTCTCTTGCTACTTTCGTTTAGGGGTTAGCGCGTCAGACAGGACAAACCGAACGCGCAAGCGGATTTCAAAATTTTAAAACTGCAAATTTAACCTTCCACGAAGGAAGGTCATGCCTTTTTTATTTATGATTTTTTTAAATTCTGAGGCTGCGACGAGAATCGGTTTAACAAAAATTCAAATTTTGTCAAAACAATTCATAATGGCCAGGGCGAGTTAAAGGCAGTCATACTTTGTTTTAGAGAGAGGATGCGAGCATCTATAGGACAAGGGTCAATACCAGAGCGAAAGACGCTATAGAGACATTTGCAGCAGGTTTATGCGGGAAATGTAATTTATGGGGTTTTTAGAACACGGTTTGATAGCATATCTCGTAGCATTTTTGACTCGTATTAAACCTCGCATTTGTGTCGGGAAATTGCTGTTTTTCTCTCTTTGTACCCACTTAGTTGGAAGCTTTCGCGACCACGGAGTCTCCCTTCACTCCATATCATTAGAACGGTCCCAGCATGAAAACAAACGCGAAGCTAAAATATTAAACACTCGTGCGTATGTATTGGTGCGGCGTCGTGAGAGCTCTAACTGGACGTCGAAGAGGACGGCGGCGTATCTGCGAAGGCGAGATAAAGAGGAGAAAGATAACGCGATAATGCTTCGACCATTTAATCGTTCGGACTTTCGTCATCCACATTTTTTTATCGACTCCGAGGACATGCGGTCGGCCGCGGCATGAAAGCGCCGCTTCGTACGAACTGGCGTCCTTTAGTGGATAGGGCAGTGGCACCTCATTCCAGATTAGATATCTTCGATGGCCGTTGCCGCTAGACCTCCGATTTATATTTGTCGACGAATGAAAATGCCTTAGCCGACATCCAGAGGACCTTTTCTTTCGGTCGTGCCGAGAACACGCCGAACGCGACTAATTTAATCCTTCTTCGCGTTGCGTCGCACTTCTTTGGGTTGGAATATCGTCCGTAGAACCGAATAAACTGAGGAAAGAGTGTAGAGCTTAATTAAGGCAAGGAATGGCGGAAACATTCCATCGAATTCGTCGCAGTAGTTCTCAGCGCATTCTTTTCTAAAAAAATCGCGTATGTATTCGGCTTGTCCATCAATTCAATTCAATTTAAAGGTTATTTTATTTGCCTTAAGACAAGGTACATACATATATAGTCTTACAATAGCCCTTTACAGCATTGTTTTTCTTGCTAGTTATATATACCGGCCCTAAGCAAATCCCCGTTTGGGCTTATTGACTCTTTGGGTTGGACCGTTGCAAATGGATCACCTTGTGACAAAGCCGAGTGGCAGGATTAATGTTTCTTAGAGGCCCGGGAGAGGCGTCGCCTGGCATTTGCCCTACGACAGAGGGGTGACCCCGAAAACCCTCTGAAGGCGGCCCGAATCTTTTCAAATTCATCAGAATATTATAATACTAGTAAAATATACGACAAACATAACAGATTGAGTAACAATAGAGTAATAACAGAGTATAAAATAAAATAACAGAGTGTATATGATAATGATAGAGTATATGAATAAGTTGGTGAAGCCAAATCTTTCAGGATAGGGCGGCATGGTCAGAATTTGGCAAATCTAGGTTTAGCCATTGGAGAGTAATCGGTGTCTTTTTCCGACCCCTTTGTTTCCTACCCCATAAGAATACCATGATATCGATGCGGGGCACTATAAATTTGCATTTTTAAATTGGTTAAAATAAATAAATGAGCTCGGGACATGAATAGTTCCATAACTGAAAGGCTGAGTTTTATATTTTTAAAAACAGAATTCATATCTGTGTCCAAAGAGATAGGAAAATTGCTTTGAACCCAAAAAGATGGAAAATTTTTGCTGTTTTTAACAATGGGAAATATCAACTGCCATGGAAACGAGTCCGATGCTTTTAAATGGAAAGGATATTATCCCATAACATTGATATAATGCTTTTAAAGGATATTTATAGACTACTATTATTGCGAGGCCGTCGATCTTAACCAAAGGCGTAATCTTTTGGTGACCTCTTAATCCCAAAACAAGGAAAAAGCGCCTTATGTAATTTGCTCCGCAATTCTTCCTTCAGTTATTAACTTTTCCTTTTGTCTTTGCACTCCGCCGTCATTCGCCGAATGGAAAAATTGGCTTTTATTTTGGAAAGACGCGGCGAAAAATGCGGAAGATGAAAGAAAAGAAAATGATTTCTGCTCGGTTGACGTCGTTAGGAAAACCAGGCGATTTCGTTATTCGGTGGAACGGCGTGCGGTTTCCGTGTACGTCCAAGTTCCTCCGAGACGGCGTATCTGGGGAATCCTCCGCTTGGGGCAAACCCATTGCGACAAAAAAACGACGGCCGACGCGCAAGACGGCGGCAATTGCGACGGGAATGGGACATTCCGTCACCTCTCGGACGAAATCGCCGGCGACCCTCTTCGGATAAAGCGATTGCATTTGCCATCGTTAAAAGGGCCTTTAACCCCTTCTCTCCCTCCCTCCCCACCCTCCTCCTACCACCACTCCCGACTCCCGCATCTGTTTCACCTCCCTAGCCATATAACCTTGTCCTTCGGATCAACGAGCCGGCGACTGGGAGCGGGAGTCAGCCTCTTACGCATCTATATCTCGCTCTCTCTCTCTCTCTCTCTCTCTCGGTATTTTTCCTTCGCGTTGCAACGGAGGGAGTGGGAGGAGAGAGAGAGAGAGAGAGATTGTCGCTGCAGGCTACCCTCGCAATCTTTATATGTCCCAATCGCCACTCCTGGAATACGCCTCCCTTTGCCGCAGATCCTGCCCGCATGCGGCACGCGAGTGCAAAAGGTGCGACCCTCTCATTGCTTTGATTCTAGTCGCCGGTGGATGGAAGAGATGACGTGGACAAGACAATCGTGAAGTACAAAAAGAGATACGAAACTATAATATAATATATCATATAATATAAAGAGGTAGCGCATCCTGTCATGCTCGACAGTGGCGCCGCCCTTAAAAAGGCCTTATAAAAGAGCGGGAGAATCGAGATTTATTTATAACTGACTGTTATAGAGAATGGGAAGGAGGGAGAGGGAAAAAGGAAAATAAGAGGGAGGAAGAGAGAATAGGAGGGAGAGAGAGAATAGGAGGGTGAGAGAGAGAGAATAGGAGGGAGAGAGGGAGAATAGGAGGGAGAGATTGAAAATAGGAGGGAGAGAGGGAGAATATGAGGGAGAGAAGGGAGGGAGGATGAGAGAAAGAGAGGAAGAATGGGAAATACCTTAATATTTATACTTAATCTGCCCATGTCCTTCATATTTGAAGGAAAATTATGCTATCATTATAATAATAATACTATTCTGAGGCATGTGCTCAAGTTTCAATTAAATGCTCATCATGACGACATCCGGCGTAACGTGTATTTCGGGATTATCTATTCGGCCTACATGCAATTTGATTTTGCGACCCCTACCGATAAGAGGGACACGTTCCGATTCTCCTGCCCCACTAATCGCTCTTAGATCGTCACCTTTATAATTGAGTGAGGGAGATAAAGGGGGGAGGGGCGGAATCAAGTGCCGGATGTATTAGGATGCGGATCTTAAGGGTTGTAATTCGTTTTGTTTAAGTGGATTTCTTTGGTGTATGAGAGTTGGACTTGTGGCCGGGTAAGTGGAAGTAAGTGGAAGTGAGAGAGAAGTGGATAGGGTGAATGGCTTTTATATGAGATCGGCCGTTGGCGTTATGAGCAGATAGGATGACAAGTGGGGGTTTTCCCATCTTATCACCCCTCTCTCCCCCTCTTCCCTCTCCTCCTGCCGTATTGATACAGCGCGAATCATTTTTGCTCGGAATATTTTTGCGATGGATCGGTTCTTTTCGTGGTTTCGCTCCTTACGAATGCATGGAGTATTGCCAACTTTTCTCGACCGAAAGAGGAGTCGGGTTCCATTTCGCGTCCTTGAATTACTTTTGACAATCCAATGGATCATTTCCAAGAGGTTAATGATAATAATAATCGCAGTTAAGAGCTGATATTGAAACCGAAAGTAAGTAAACACTCTTATATCCGCAACTATCGATAAACTCCAAATAAAGTATCGTTTATGAAATTGGTTGACCATTTAAATAAATTCTTTTATTAAAATGTCTTCCCCGAAATCGATGATCGAATCCAATCCGCTCCCGTGTTAGGTTAGCGACCGGCGTGGCTTAAAGAATCATAACCACATCGTCGTTGCGAGCACCGTCGCAGGAGCGTGATAGCGACCCCGTGGCGAGAGTGCCTTTAATCTGTGCACCTGTTTTGACGCAGAGACGAGAAGATGGATGGAGCGTACTTTCGAAGTTTTCCAGCGGAATGCGAAGGTTGCCCATCTCCGGAAACGGCTATACTCATTGCGGTTCCCCTCCCCTCTGTATCCGCTTCCCCCTCCTTCTCTTCTCTTCCCCTCCCCTCTTTCCTTTCTCCCCCCCCCTTCCTCCCTACCCCACCCTCTTCCTCCCTCCCCTCCTCCGTCTCCCCATTCGGAGACACTTACCTCATCCGCTAGAGCCAACGCATGTTCGCTCCGGCCAAATTCAGATTTGTTTATTTTTTGATGGACGTGCGCCAACTATTCCGCAATTTATTTACCGTGCATAAGGCGAAAAGCGCGCTCGGATAAAAATCTCGCGACATTTTTTTCCGCGCCCACGGTTTGCATTGCTAAGTAAGAACGGCGGTTTAAAAAAAGTCGTTCTAAATGCAGCGACGAGTATGATAGAGCTACCTTTTCGTTAATTGAGTCTCGGGTTGTTAATTTGCCTCGCGACGCAGATAGTTAATACTCGTCCAGTATCTGGAAGGAAGAAAAGGAGGTAGAGGGACATGTTCCCGGCCATCCCGGGAGAACTTCCTCATTTCCTCGAAACGATATTTCACTTCTGTTTGCGGTGCGTCGTGGACTAAAGAACCTGTTGCTCGCCGCAACCGAAATGGTGGCAATGAGCGAAATGAAAAATATACGCTGACTCATTTTCTCAGCGAGACGAAAAAATTTGCGATTTTTTGTCAAGAGAGAGAGCCGGGTTAAAAAAAACAAACGGATGACAAAATATCCCCACCTCTAGCTGTATTTTTGCTTTCCGAAGAGACGCAGAAGAAGATGGGGGACGGAATTTTTCGTAGATAAGATTCGCGGCCTAAATTTAGCGAGCGGAAAACAGGAGGAGGTTCTCGGACTGAGGCGACGCGAACTAGAATAGATTGTTGTAATACCGACATTGCCAACTGATTTTTATTAATCTAAGACGGTTGGAGAGAATCCGCAGCGGTCGAAGCTATCGACCTCCCGCTTTCGAAAACCCTGACTGGTGACGGTTGGGCATTCCAAGGGCTTTCGGCGCCTGCCCGGTCGCTTTGCTCAGGGTTAATTGTTCAAGTCCTCGACCGCCAGTTGTTGAACCCACAGGCATGTCCTAGCGACTCGCAATGACGAATAGAACGGTTTGTTTACTTCGACAATTCCGCTATCGCGCATGCGCGAATTTGCTGCGCAGATTTTTGAATTCTGCGTGGCGTGGCGGATGTCGCAGTTTTGCACGAGGATTGACCGGGCGAGGCATGTGGGACGCCGTTTTCTGTGGAAATAATAGGATCCGCCTGGAATATGTTGGCATCTCAGTGAGTAAATGCTATTTCATTGATCATGTTCGTTTTTTCCGTGTTCTTCGTTTACTTTGATGTGCGGAATGTGAAATTATGGCTCAGATATGCAATAAATATTTTTTTTTCTTTATCGCTTCATATTACTGTATGTGATTGACAATGGTATTGGAAGGTATGAGTGCTCAGCTTGGCGGGTTTCCCACTCGACAAAGATTTTCTCAATGCGTACGAATTTCAAATGTGAAACACTTTGAAGGAAACTTAATAGCATATAATGCTCGAAAAAATCAGCATACACGGGGGCCAAAGGTAGTCTAGCCTTTGTAATAAAAGTACAATAGTATTCTCAAACCGAGGCTCGGGAAACAAAACACTAAAGCGTAAAAAATAATCATTCTCATTAAAGCCCAAATAAATG
Source organism: Tanypteryx hageni (assembly GCA_028673005.1). Taxonomy (NCBI): domain Eukaryota; kingdom Metazoa; phylum Arthropoda; class Insecta; order Odonata; family Petaluridae; genus Tanypteryx; species Tanypteryx hageni. Next base: position 71,162,576 of record CM054118.1, read on the forward strand.
AGAAAATTGCCTAACAAAAAAACAAACACTCTTCAGAACTTAATGGAGGGGAGAATCGTACACCGAAAATATGAATCTAATTTCTATGAGAAAATGACGAACAAATGACACTATGAGAGAATAAAACCCTGCCGCATTCGGTGGACTCTCGCTTTCACTTTTTCGACAGCGAGGATCATCACCATAGCAACTGCATCTTTCAAATCGTCCCGGAAGTCACCTATCCCATCCCCGCCTCCTCACTTCACCCATAAATCTCCTTTCCAAGGATTCAAATGGAGGGCATTCTTGTGTTGCCGGGCAGAGAGGAAGGTGCTCGCCCGTTCCTCTTGTTGCCATGCTCTCATCGATTGCTCGCTTCTCCTCCCTCTTCCCCCTCCCCCCCTTCCCTCCCCCTTCCCCACACCTCCCTCCACGCCGCCGATGGCGCGGTTCTCGGCTCTGGCGGCGGCGCTATGGAAGCACGCCAAGCGCACTCATTTTTTCATCCGGAAACTACGTTTTGATTACGCGATATTTCCGAATGCCGAGTCATTGCCGCTTTGGCTCGAGAAGCGAGTGATGCGTATTTTAAAATGTTTGTTTTCAGCGATCTCGCGCTAAACATTTGAAAAGCGATGCGCGTCCTCGGGTCTCGCGTGAATCAGGCGCATTTACGCATCGGCGTATGAAAAACGTAAACAGCGGGTGATTTACGGTGAAGGATAGTGTGTAACGTGAATTGCAACGCAAATGGTCCGCGTTGTATGTGCGGTTGTCAATACAAGTTTTACATGCGGTGAAACCTCCAGTAGCCTTATTGATACATCATTTTGTGGTAATCTCTATAACTAATATTTACATACTCTTCGTTTTGTTGGCGATATCCTCACCTGGTTTTATCTCTTTCATAAGGCGAGACCAACAATTCACTTTTAATAATCTCCATATAAATGAAACGCTTACTTTGGAAATCCGTAATAGTGCGATATAAGTGTAGTATATTAATAATTTGCATTTTAAAAATACATAGAATCATCGTAGGAGTTCGGGACTTGTACCAAAGAACGCCTGAAAGAACGAAATTTCACTTTCCTATCGTAGATTTTCGAACGCGAGTCGAATCGGTCCACAAATCAGTTTTAACGCGAAAATCTTTCGTTAAGGTGATTTTCATTGCTGCCGGTTTCATCTAATTGCGAATACCTATATTGACTGATAATATTAATTCGTGTCGTATCTGTTCACATATTCACCGTATTTCGTGCTATTTTGTAGATCAAACAATACATTGGTAACGGTTAACAATGCGACGGTAACAAAAAATCAATATCCCGTTATTCATTTACACTGTTTTTAAGTGTTTTCAAGTCAGGTGTAGGTATTTAATTTGCTGAATTTTTTTGAAGAATTTGAGTACATTTTCTCTGGAAGCCGAATAAGTTTTGATTTAACATTCGTATTTTTTGTTATATTTGTGTTGTATTCAAATGAAATTTATTTACCAATGAAAACTTAGTAAAATATGTGAGCCAAAATTAAAAAGGTGGGAAAACCAATGCAAAGAAATTTGGGCTGAGATTTGATATGAAATCTGTTCCCAAATTGCAACTGATAACAATATATTTGAGTCGCATTAATGATAGATACAATAGCCTCAATGTTTTCTTGTTGTTTTTATTTGAAATTAGTTTTCCATTCAAAATTTATAACATTAATAAATAGTTTTGGGTTTGGTTTGTTAGGTTTTTTCATCTTATTTTTTTTTACTTTGGCTCACTTATGGGAACAAATTTGGGTAGAATATTTTATTTCATTAATAAAAAGCAACAATAACAGGGAAATTTTCAGAGTAGAATAATGAACCTGTTTCTGAAAGCAAAACTACAATTTCGATTAGAAATAATGAAACGACCCTTGAAGTGTATTAATGTAAGATGTAAGAAAATGAGTATAAAATTCACGTAATAAATGTTTAAGAGAGTTAAAAGAGGTTTGGTTGTACAAATGTTGCGTGGCGTAATCTTTAACAAGTAACTCATCGCTAATATTTCTTTGTCACAAATTGTATGTACCCAAAACAATTTTTTCTTTCTGAAATTTTATATTTATTTTTAATTTTTTGTGCATCGATTAATTTTTTATATAAATTTAATTTAGATTTAATACTAAATTCATGCACACCCGTCATTTTTTAAGGGCAGTTACACTTGTAATTAAATAATCAACACTATATTTTGCAATCCAGTCACTCGATTAATTTTTTATTTCGACTTTTTTTACTTTCTCCGTACGTAGCATAGGGTAAAGTATCGTTTTCATGAAAAAAATTGATTTCAACAGAAATACACGTTCTGAGGTCCCCTGAACACGTTTTGACCATTTTCTCGATTATGTCTGTGTGTGTGACAGTTTTTTTTTGTGGGTGCTCTAACTCAAAAACTATTAATCAGGTCAATGCGAAATTTTATATTTAACATTTTTATGAAAGTCACAAGAAATGATTAGTTTTTGTAAAAATCGGTCAACCGAAAGTGGGTGTTTACTCTTGTCACTTATCCGTTGTTTTGAAATATTTGCTTTAATATTTGATATATTTAAAAACATACCAGAATAAATGTTGTGTGAAATTTAATTTTATACAACCTTTATTCGAAACATTTTTCCATATAATCCTTTGTTTTTTAGCTGCCACCACCACGCCACCTACCGACGACTATTGTTAACAATTGACGCTTAGTCACGTCTTAGTAACGCTCCTTTTTCTTTTCTTAATTGTTGGAGCTTTGTGGCTATATCCAATATCAGAAGGCTATGGTTTGAATTTCTTTGTGTTCTTTGTCAAGTGTAAAATGTTCTCGCAGTTTCTTAAAATATATTATGTAACCTATTTGGAATTTGTAGAAATATTACAGGTATGGAGAAAGTCATGCGGTGGCCACGTCAGATTTTTTAAAACATTCTTTCGTCCTCTGGCCACTAAGTCTCGTAGTCCACTAAACAAAAAAGGCGCATTCGAGAGCTAAAAAATGACGGCAGTTGGACATTTCGAAATGGAGAGCGATGATCTTCGGGAACAAGGGGACAAATAGTCGCTATCGCTAACGCACCTGTGACGCGCGGTTGCCTCTCGTGGACACGCGAGGAGACGGTGACCGCAGCAAAGGAAGCTGAACAACAAGATAATGATATCACGCTCGCTGAGAACTTCTCACTCTCTCTCTCTCTCTCTCTCTCTCTCTCTCTCTCTCATAACCTCTCCCGACGCGCGGTCGTCGTCTTTTGTCTCTTCAGGATTCCCTTTACATTTCCACCCATTAGGAATTTTAAGAGGAGAGTCGAAATCTTGTTCAACTCTCGGAAGAAAAGAATCGCCCTTAGCGTGCCGCTTGATTGTTCGGAGGCAATTTACCCGGCGGCAATTTCCCGAGGGACGTTAATTGCATCGAATGGGTTTTTAATTGCGCCCCGGCCTAAGTGGCGGACCCGTCGCGGCTAGGATGGAAGACGTTTTTACGCCAATTAAGCAATCTGTAACTCAATCTTAGGTGTTAAGAGAGACCGAAAATGTCCTTAATTTCGACTCGGTTCCATTCGCGGGGAATAGACTGGACGGAGAGAGTCTCCGGACAACCGTAAATATCGTATCTCGCTTTATTGTTTACCGATGCAAAGGCATGCGCGCTCTCTTAGTTTCTTGTAGTTTATGGCTGAGAGATAGATTGAAAGCGCTCACAGTAAAAAAAAACCAGGTTACCTTGAGGGGGCGCGAGATTAAATCGTTCTGATAGCTAGGCGCCGCTCGGTCTGATCCAGTTGTCCTCGCCGCATCTCGTCCATTTTCATCGCGTTCTTTTTTTTATCGCTCTGAGATTCCACTAAACTTTCCGAAGGACGCGATGGACTGAAAAGATGAGACATTTGCGGTTCGTGCCGAAGATCGAAAGTCGCCCAGTTTTTCGATAGTGCGAATCTATTAAATATTGAAAAAAATTCTGTATTTGGACCAAAAAAATAAACGAACAAAAATTACGAAACTAAACAATCGGGTGCGAACGCATCAAACAGCAATGATTATCTTTCTCAGTCGCCATTTTCCCTTTCGAACTTTTTCGAAGATGATTGATTTAGTACAGGGATGTGCAACCTTTTTGCGTGGCGAGCCGCATTCGTAGATGCGAGTGCTTTGGCGGGCCGTATTAATAAGTCGCGAGCGCCTCGACGTGCCGGATGTGAGTTTATATGGGAACTTACTAGTGAGGTCATACGTGATTTTTAAAACGAAAATAAAGTCTAAAATATTTTTTAGCGTAAAATCTTCACTAGGCAAGGTTTTCTGGCTGGAATTTTAATTCTTGTGTACGAAATTGTCCGGATTAAATATCACGGACCGCATTCCAATCAAAGCGCCGCGGGCCGTAGCTTCCACGCCCCAGATTTAGTTTTATACAGTATAGTATCTCGTTCGTTGTTTTACGTGGCCGTGACTACTTTAAAAAATCATTAATTCCTAAGTTTTTATTAGAAACACAAGGCACAATTTTCGGTGGATCTCACAATTTCTTTATTACGATTAAGAGGCTTTATTCCATCAATCGTCCGAGAGAGAAACGTGGACTGTGATTTCTCCATGTGAGCTACTTATTCGCAACGTAGGCCGCCGACTGGATCTCTTTTCTTATTCCTAAGCTGGTGTAATGTAACTTCTGGAGGAAGTCGCCCTAGTCTCCCCCGTGCGTAGGCTGTGTATTTCTGGAGGATATTGGAGCAAGTTCAACGCTCAGCACGCACGCGTCTGGGACTCCCCTCCCCCTCAACCACGCTCCCCCACCCCATCCTTCGTTAGACCCGACGCTCTTCCTTCCTCAACCTCGTTTCCAACTCCATGGTTTGCTGATTCCATGTGAATGCCCAGTTAATGCCAGGCGAGATAATCGTTTACTGAGGGATTAGCCGAGGTCGTTAGAGAGTAATTGACGGTCGATTGCTAAAGTGCCATTTTTTTTACCTTCGCCTTCGTGAAAAAATCGATTTCGAGATTTCAACGGAACTACAAGTTTTGAGGTCCCCTGAACGGGTGTTGACCATTTTATCGATGATGTCTGCGTGTGTGCGCGCGTGCGTGCGTGTGATAGAGATTTTGTGGGGGCTCTAATTCAAAAACTATTAATCAAATCATCGCAAAATGTCATATTTAACATTTGTATTGAAGGGACAAAAGCTGATTAGTTTTCGATTTAAATCGGTCAACCGAATGTGGGTGTTTACTCTTGCCACCTATCAGTTTATTTAAAATATTTGCTTTAATACTTGATCAATGTAAAAAAAATACTGAAATAAAAGTTGTAGGAAATTTTATTTTCTACAACTTTTGTTCGAAACATTTTCCCATATAATTCATTGTTTAAGAGATATTTCAAAAACTAATTATTTAGCTGCCATCACCATACCATCTACCGGCGACTATTGTAAACACTTGGCGCTTACGTCTTATTAACGCTTCTTTTTATTTTCTTAATTGTTGGAGCTTCGTGGCTATATCCAATATCAGAAGGCTACTTTTAGTTTATTTCTGTTCTCTGTAAAGTCTAAATTTTGCCCGCAGTTCCTTAAAATATTTATTACCATTTAACCTATTTTTATAAATATTACAGGTGTGGAGAAGGTCATGTGGTGGCCACACCAGGTTTTTAAACTAATACTATTCACCATAATCTATTTGGATTTCGCATCTCCTTCGGACGAGTGCTAACCTATTTCTTCTCTTTCAACTCCGTGCTATTCTCATTTCTGTTTTCATCCTTTGCCCCCCCCCCTTCAGTGCTTTCTCCCCTTTGCTGTTTTACTGCCTCGCCTCGTCATATATTTTCTTTCTTTATGTCTGCCTTCGCTCTCATTTTCTTCTTTAGCTGCCATTTTCTCACCACGGCCCTTCCTCTCTTCCTTTGTTTCGCCCTTCCTCCCCCTCTCCCTATTCTCTGCGTCCAAAAATCTTGCTTTTGTTTACTTTTTTAGAGCAAAAAATATCCGGATTCGCTCGCTTTATTTATTTTTGCTCCCCCGTCCGCTTTCTCTATGTTCATCGCGTTGGATAAGCAAAGTGGCGATTACGATACGCATGCGCCTTCCAGCTCTTCTTATTTCAATTTTTACGTCATCCGTTTTGCGGTTGATAACTTTTATCACGTGACACTCGTGATCTTCGGATTTCGTATTTCTTCTACGTTTTATCTGAAATATCTAGTAAATAAAACCGATCTAATCATTGTTTTTTTTACTCATTCCCCTTTACTTGGAATTATTATTTTCCCGTTTTTTCTTTAACAAAAGTTACAATTTATATAAAAATATCGTAGTTCCACGTCAAGGTTGTGGTGGCTTGTTATGTTTTCTTCTGGAATATTTTTTTCTGTTACTGAATTCAAAATCTATTCGTTTCATAAAAAAACAGCCAACTGTCTTTTCATAAGCATACTAATGCGCTGGCAATTCAAATTTTCCATACACATATATTCACGAATTAAAAGCAGAAATTTTACATTTTGAAAAACCAGTTATATATTTGACTCTATACGGCGTGTGCCGTGTATCCCACGAACCTGGTTGTGCGCAAGGCCAGCATAAAACACGGCTAACTCTGCTGAGAATTAAATCTTGGACAGGCAATCGCTGAAAGTGGAAAACTTCTGAGAAAGAGAGAGCTTCTGGGAGGCAAGTTTCGGGTATTCCAAATTAAACTTACCTCGTGAAAGCAAAGGACGACGCTATCTCGGTGCTTCAGGGATTATTATTTGTGTCGCGGTTTCGGTATTTGAATGCACGTAAAATAGGAATGGATGTCGTTACCTCCTTAAATAAATTTTAATTGTGTAAATATGATGTACATGCCTGTCGAAAGACGCTGCGGTTGTATGATGAATAGTTTGTTTGCAGCCAAACGTTTTTCCATTGAATAAGAAACAAAGGTGTTGTTAAAGCACCTATCCGACAAATTGAGAGACCCGGGTTCGATTCCCGGTGAAGTACAGGATTTTCTTTCTCCTTCTCAAAGTTCAAAATTTAGTTTTTTCATTGCTTTTCAAATTTTACTAAATTGAATATTTATCTCAAATAGCTCGGTTAAGAAAGATTTTGAAAGTGTAATGCTGTAAATAAATGGCGTTATTGTCGCAATCAAATAACTATGCGTGTACAAAATTTCAGCAACTAAATCCAGCTGGCAGTGCTCAAAAACCGTTACGATTGGGCGGAAACTTGCGATTTATTATATACGATGATAACCGTTGCTAAGCGGGAGTAACTTTCATCTTGTTATTAACTTCCAGATCAATCAAACGCGTAGGGAATATGCGATAGTAAAAGTGAAACGCTTTCGGGGCGATTCCGTATCAGTGTAAACGATTGCGTAAATCCAAAAGTCTCTCGGGAGTTTATTCCGTGACATTCCCTCGACAAACTCGTTTTAATGTTTACAACACCCAGACACTCGCGGATGACGACACTCGTTGGTAGGCGTGCGAAAGATGGCTGCGATATCCAAGGAGATCGCCTCTGGATATTTTTCTCCCACGGAAACGAAACCCAAACATTTTACTTTCGAATGGTCCTTCAAGTAACTTGGTCCGGATAGCGTACAATTTCTGCATTTGCCTCGAAAAACAAGAAGAAAAAGATAATTTCGCCCCTCTCGTTTCCCAATCAACAGCAAAAAAACTTCTCCCATCACGAAGCGCCGTGGTTTATTTAATTTTTTCGAATAAAACTACTTATAAGAGGTCGCAGGATCGAGGCTGCGAGGCCATACACGGGAGATGTACCCCGATCGCTTACACGTCTTACCCTTGCGTCTCTCTTCTTCTCCTCTACCTCTATATCCTCTTCCTCTCTCATTAGCTCCCTTTCTCTTCGGCTTTTTCTCACAATCTCCTCGAATACCATCTTCACTCTTGTTTATTCTTTCCACACTCAAAGCCATTTCTCTATCTCTCCCTTCCTCCGCCTCTCTCTCCAATTCCTCCTTAAGACACTGACCCATTCAACCTATTCTAATGTCGTTCTCTGCTCCTCTTTTACGCGATATTCCTTTCCCCTTGCGGTTCCAGCCGTCTTTCTCTTTGTCTCTTCTCACTCCCTCCTTCTCTCCCTCTCACTCTCTCCCCCTCTCACTCCCTCCCTCTCTCCTCATCTCACTCCCTCTCCCCCCTCTCACTCCCTCTCACTCCCTCTCTCCCCCTCTCACTCCCTCTCTCCCCCTCTCACTCCCTTCCCCCTCTCCTTCCCCCTCTCACTCCCTCCCCTTTCTCCCTCTCACTCCCTCCCCTTTCTCCCTCTCACTCCCCCTCTCACTCCCTCCCCTTTCTCCCTCTCACTCTCCCTCTCACTCCCTCCCTCTTTCTCTCTCCCTCTCTCTCTCTCCCTCTCTCTCTCTCCCTCTCTCTCCCTCCCTCTCTCTCCCTCCCTTCCCCTCTCATTCCCTCCCTCCCTCTACCTCTCATTCCCTCCCTCTCTCTCCCTCTCATTCCCTCCCTCTACCTCTCATTCCCTCCCTCTACCTCTCATTCCCTCCCTCTCTCCTTCTCACTCACTCACTCACTCCCTCAGCCTCTTTCAAAGCCTTGTAGAGAAAGAGAGAGGGCTTTGGACGAGGAGATGCTGGCTGGAACTGCCCGGGACCACTCGTGATGATGATCCGCTTATAGCTTCGCCCCTCACGGCTGAACCATCTTCCCTTCCTCTCCCTGCCCAACTTCCCCTCCCCCTCACCTTTTCCTCTCCTCCCTCCTCGCTTGCACCCTCCTCCTCCATCTCCCTTCCCACCCCCGCCCTAAGGAACTATTTTTGCCCCTCCTCCCTATCCACTCCATTGGAAGGATGAGGGCGGTCGGGGTTATGTCTCCCTACGTTTGCTCCGAAATATTCTGCCTCGTTTATCCCAGAAAACATTTTTCCGCAAAAAACGAACATAGCGCCGCGCCCATCAGTCCGCACAGGTCGACCGCAGGGTCTTTTTTTTTCGAGATGTTCGCCGAGAGCGGAAATATCCTAGATTTTTTATTTCGCTCACCCTTTGCGTGTGCGCTCGTATCGGATTTACGAACGAATTACGAGGCATGAAATTATAGGAATATGGGCGATAGTTTTTCGGGTGAATTGCTGCCTAGCGAGATTTAATGCACGCGGAGGCAGATGTGTCGCGAGCGGAGATGGCAATTTCCTCAATGCGCGATAGATTCCGATGCTTCTAAAGGTTGTATGAAACGACGAACTGCAATTTCATTTAAGCTTGACCTCTTTTTTATCGAAATTCTGCTTGTGCTCGCGAAGGATGTAATTTTAACCTCAAGTTTAAATTTATTTAAAATCCACGTCTGTAATTATGCTATACTACGGCGGAGTTTTGATTGTGAATAAATCGAAGGTGTAAAATTCGGGAGCCAACATGGCTACATTCGTCTCCCTTCACAGAACTGGGATTTTCTTCATCGTTGTTAAGTGTTAACGCTGTTCTAAACCTTCCTCCACAAGTTATCATCGAGAGACACTGGCGAATTCTCCATTTTGAATTATTATCGAGTAAACAGAAATAAGTATAGGAAGTCAACGTTGCGTTTGATAAACGAGATAGTTGTTTACATTACAAATGGAGTATTATCTGCAACAGAATTTTTTATTATTTAGAATTTTTCTAAGCAAATGATATTGGATTTTCCGACTACAATAGAAAGTCCCACTCTCTCCATAATTTTTTGACGCAATCGACTTTTTATCTATTACCACTTGTTGATCTTCATTCCAGGGATTCTACCTTTAATCGAAGGTTTACTTATCCTAGTTTTGATTTGGTAACATGCCAAGTTGAATTTTATTCACAGCTGCCGAGCCAATTGGTGTTTAATCGCGTTGTCTTTTCCCCAGCCGGCACTGGCATATGTAACCATTAATCACCTGCATATATCACTGACGACGTGTAGAAATAATTAACGTCAGCGTGTTATCAATTTTCTCTTCAAACCAGGATATTTCAAGCTCGATTAAGATGTTTTTTGCGCTTGACAAACTTATATGTAGCGTATTAGTTGCTTTTGAAGATGGAACGTTTCAGCGAACAGAGTAACCTTTTTGAGATCTGTAGCCCATAAATTTGCGAGAGGACAGGCGAAAGTGATCCCAAAATAAATATGACGCAGTCGATTCAAGGCTTTGTGCCGGGTTTACCTATCTTATCGAAGGCATCGATTGGGGAAGTATACTAAATGGGATGAACTCGGTGTATTCTAAGAATAGATCTGTCCTGGGGTCTCCCGGGCACACCCGTTGTTGGTGACTTGCACAACCAACGTGGCCCTGTTGCTTGGTTACCGTTGTGCCTGCGTAAATGGCGCAAAGGACGCAGTTATCGTTCCCTCGCGTTGCGTGAGATAAATTAATAGTCTCCTGAGAATTTTCCCGACTCGCGTCGCCATTATATGGAACTATTTCACACTTGGACCAAAACTGAAATTTTAGTCAGCCAGCGGAGCATAACTCAACTGAGGGCGGTTCAAGAGTTTCGTTGCGCAATTTCAAGCGGCGCGGGGGTTTGCGCACTCGTTATCTCATTTTCATTTGCGAAAACGTCTCCCAGGTTGAACGAACTCGGTATGGGAATTACGGTCAATCCATTTGGATCTATTCCAATGGGCATCGGAGGGAAAAAACGACGCCTGAAAATGATCTCGAAGAGGCTGGCGACCGGAACGATGCTCGCGACGCTCCTAGAGGGAGCAGCGATCAGTCCGAGCAAACATCAGGTCAATGTGGCTCATCTTGGATGTCGCATGTCTTCAGAGAGGGGAGACTGAGGGGGCGGGGAGGGAAAGAGGGGGAGGGAGGGAGGAGAGGGGGGGGGGGCAGGGAGGGACTGATCGCTGGGAGGCAAGCGACGCCTGTTATCGGCGTTTCATCATCGCGATCAGCTGTTTACAGCTGATTCGAAGGCTCGCTGCGAAAGCCAACAAACCCTCCGTCGATTCGCAGCGCCACCTTTCGGTATCTCTCGTCGGGAGGCGAATTTGTTAAAATTAAAACGGCTTCATATTTATGCCGGGAGAGAATATAAAAAATAAATAAACACAGCTCCGGAAGATTCCCAGCATTTATTTGTTTCCGGGAATTCTCTATTTTTTCCCAAGGGCCTGCCATCTTTATAATCCGTTACGGCCTCAGAATACTTCCCGGCATCCTTCGCTCTCCTCCTCGAGTGGATTTCCTCAACGACGACTCCGTAACGAGGAGATTGCTCGCTCTTTCTTCTCGCAAGTGGTTCTTTTCTTGCGTTGGCAACAACAAACGCGAACTTTGGCCAGGAAGTTATATCCCGAGTCAATCGACTCGGCTAATGAATTTAACCTTAAAAAAAAACGATTTATTGTATTCGCCAAACCATTTTTCCAGTCACAGTTTCCCTCAATGAAGGAATGAGAGCGTTAACAACATCAAGAACGATAAAAAATATTTTCAAGTGAAAAAGTTCTAGATGATTTATGTCTGCATATGTGCGCTAACATGAGGCGGCGATTTCGTGGATGTTATTTGAAGAATCGTAATGATCTAGATCAGGAGATTCAGATCGGTGCGCGGGCCGCATGAAGGCCCTCCACCGAACCCGCGGGCCGCATTAAGGCACCGTAGCAAGTCCGCGGGCCGCATAATTTCCAAATTCTCACACCGTTTCATTTTCTTTGAACATTCACTCTCCACTTTCACAAGAATGAAATCGCCTCAACCGGCATATAAACCCATTCATTACAAAAATGTTAGATTCAGCCTCGAGGGCTAGGTTCTTCGTACACGCAAGAAACACGCTGGCAGCGGGGGAAAAAAACGAATTTTTTATAAATCGGAATGAGCAATGAGCTGCATATATTTTAAAAGCACTTCTTAAATTTCTTAGATTTACGTGATATGTTATATGAGATACATTTGAGTTTTGGCCGTCTAATGTAAATTAGTTTACTTCGCGGGCCGCAAAAATGTACCACGGGGGCCGCGAGCTTGAGATCCCTGCTCCAGATTTTTATGGTGCGAACTGATTAACGTCGAAATTCGCATTGTATCTTTCAAGAAAAAATAGATTGTGAAGAAGAAGTTACCATGTTTTAGGTGTATTAAAAGGGAAAAAATATATAAATTAAATCGTTTTTTAACCCATTATGCACTCAAGGTGATGACACACTATGGAGAAGCTTTGTGATATACGATTTAACGCGTGTGACGATTCGTGAAATGCCTGAAAGGGAGGACGTGGGTCCCCCGCAGGGCGCTGAAGGGGGCGGTACGGGATATCTCGCGACCGTCCTCCCTTATCTTGACGTCACCGGCGGTGCTTTGGCCGTGGGAGGGACGAGAGGATGAAACCGATGACGTACGCGCGTGAGGACGTGGCGTCATCAAATTTCGACCGCGCCTTATAAGAATTTAAAAAATCCTCCCGATATAGAATCGGGCCGTGCGTGTGGAAACAAGTGCTCTCTTTTAATTTTCCGAGCGCAGGTGCGAGGATCCGAGTAGGATACTTTGGAATGCGTTTATGAAATCGCTTGGCTTGCGTTAAGCGATCGCAAGAGGTCGTCTTGGTCGTTAAGGAAGGTCGACGGGGTGATTTCTCCCCGTCTTTTTTTTCCCCTCGGAGAACTCGGGAATCGGCGGCGAAAGTTTTGCGTCCGCGATCCGAAGCGACGGCCGTTTGGGCGCGATCCCGTCGGCGCCCCCGTTTCGAGCCGGCGCCTCGCAACGCCCCGACCTTAGCGCCGAAGGAAAACGCGCTTTCGGGCGCGAAAAGATTCGCGGAACAAAAGAGGGTCGAGGTCGCAGAGCGCGTTCGTGACTTATTTCGGAGAATCGCGGACGAGGTGGCGTGGCGAGATCGGGGGCGAGGAGGGATGGAGAAGGAGTGGCGCCCGCATTTGTCCCGTTGTTTAGAGATATGGTATTTTTCCGAAAAACCGTGCCGATGGTCTCAATGGTTCTCCTGCAATGGAAATCATAGAAACTGAATCCGTTGCATATATTCGCTCTTTTCATCTAGTCGAAACGAAAAAGTAGGTGCAGTCAAGCCCCGCTTTAGAGCCACCACTGACATTGGCGTTAAAGCGGAGGTGGCAGTAAATCGAGATATATGCTTGTTCTATGTAATCATAAGATAGAAGTTCTGTTCTCTACGATTAATGGGCGGTATATGGGGTGGCGCAATATAGGGAGGCGCTATATAGGAGGGCGCTAAACCGGGATTTGACTGTATATTAATGATTTTGAATTAAAAGAAGTCTTAAGGCTTCCGTTCTAATTTCGAGAGCGGTTAACATTTTCGTAATTCACTCGTTTCGGAGTGACATAGATTGCTTCCGCCGTATTTTTTTTATTTCGACATCTACTGAGGGACTAATTCGGCCATTTGTGTCTTTCCATTTATGAAGTTCCGCCTTCCGCCCGTATACTCGAGACAAAAACGTCCGAATAGAATTCAGGGTCGTCGCACCCTTCGGAGTAGTTTCCCCCAGAGGCGGCAAGGGTGGTCAGGTGCGGGACACGGCAGCGACACCCGCCGTGTCGCAACCGACACGAGCGCCCCGTTGCGGCGACGGCCAATCGGTCCTCCCTGTCTCCGAGAGAGGGCGCCTCCCCTCCCTCCCCCCTCCCCCATACCTCTCCCCTTCCTCCGCATGTCCCCTTCCCGCCTCCTTAAAACGCCCCCGCTCGAGAGAGCTTGCCTGACGCAGCTTGCGAAACAATCGGAATTCTCAGCTGCGGGCGCCCCCCCCCCCCCCCCCGCACCCGACCCAAGGACGGAGCCATTCCAAAAGGCTCGATTCGCGACCTCCCTTTTTGCCACCGAGGCGGTCATTTCGCAAATTCGCGCGCGCCAGAAAAGAATCCGCGTAATCCGCGAAATATCGGATGCGTTTCGCAAAAATACTCGGTCGCTCCTCTCTCTGTCTAATTGTAAGGAAGGAAAAGACAGTCACGATTTCGCCCCTATAGAGACATTTGTCTGTCTGTCTGTCACCATTGGACTCTCCCTTTGTCGCGACCGCTTCCTCGCAGTGCCCTCGAGAGTCATCCCTTCTTGGTCCCTCTCATTAAGTTTCGCCACCCTGAATTCTTCCTTTGGGTTTCTGGGTAAAGGAGGAGGAAATGAGGGTAAAAGAAGTGAGGGATGGAGAGAGTGGGAAAGGGGGTGAGGGGAGAGGAGAAAGAGGGTGGGTAAAGGAGCGAGGAGGGAGGGAGGAGAGGAGGGAGGGAGGGAGGAGAGGAGGGTGGGAGGAGAGGAGGGAAGGAGGAGAGGAGGGAGAGAGGGGGAAAAGGAGTGAGGGGAGAGGAGAAAGAGAGTGGGTAAAGGAGCGAGGAGGGAGGGAGGAGAGGAGGGAGGGAGGAGAGGAGGGAGAGAGGGGGAAAAGGAGTGAGGGGAGGAGAGAGAGAGTGGGTAAAGGAGTGAGGAGCAGGAGGGAGGAGAGATGGGAGGGAGGGGGAAAAGGAGTGAGGGGGGAGGGAGAGAGAGATGAGCAGGCGCCAAATATTCCCCCGAGCGAGCGCGCAGTCTCCCCTCCACCGCCTTCTTTTAATTTATTTTTTCTTCTCCTCCCGGAATCCAAATTTAGAGACCTCATTTCGTGCTACATTGTCACGGCGACACCCCGAAGGAGTCTTGCACCCGATGAGTGGGATGGGAGCTCTCCCGCGGCCATCTTTGAATTCCGATCGTCTCCCTTGAAGACGTTGCATAAACTTCTCGAACTGTTGCGGATAATTCATTCGGCTCGCGGAAGTTCTCGCGAAGGGTACATTTTTTTCGTTTGTTTATTTCGTGGTTGAGAAAACGCGTGGCAATTCTCTTGAGAATCGCATATGTTCAGCGTTATTTTCTTACGAAGAAAATAGTTTGATCCAACCTGGCGTCAGTAATTCGTGTGTCAACTCGAGACACCTGCGTCCCTCTCTCTCTTACAGAGCGAGGCGATTAACCAACGAATTATTTCGCACGCGTGAACGTCAAACACGCCGCCACCCCCCTCCCCCTCTGCCAAATGCCAAGAGTGGACATGCAGAGCGGCAGTAGTCACTTTGAGCAACTAGCAAAAGAATCCGCGAACGAAATCCGTTGCACATTCCCTCTATTACTCCCTAAACGGAGTTGGACTCTTTATACTTCCGGAAGGGTGGATGGAGGGAGGTGGGAGAGTGGATGGAGTTTAGGGGGGGGGGAGGTGAGCCGTAAAAGCGAGTCGCCTCCGTCTTTTGCAACGAGCGTGGCCCCCGGAGTCACGACGGCTCCCTCGCGCCCTTGCGTTCCCCACCACAACGGCACGAGTAAATTAACTCTCTCTCTATACAAAGTTTTACAAGGTCCGAGATGCCCCTCCCTCTCCACCACACCTACACCTCCCACCCCCCACCATCACGCCATTATCCTTGCTTAACGAGCCGAGGCCTTCATGTTGCTTCTCTCGCGGACCGCGCCGTTGGAGGCCTTCGTGTTGTTTCTCTCACGGACCGCGTTGTTGGGCACCTTCTGGTTGCTTCTCTCGCGGACCGCGCTGTTGGAGGACTTCATGCTGCTTCTTTCGCGGACCGCGCTGTTGATGAGCCCGACGTTTGCCTCAAGATGCGCGCTTCGCGGCGCAGCTTTTTTCCCGATTAACAAGCTGTTGCCGGATATTTTGTCACGCCGGCCGGTCGATCGGGAGACGACACTGAACTGTGCGAAGGAAGGGAAGTGGTTAACCCCCGCTATAAAGCGATCCATTGTTGACAGAAGTCGGAACAATGAGGAATGAAGGCTTGTTCTAGATGAGGACAATGCATTTGAATAAAGAAGTCCTCGATCCAATCGATAACCAATGACATAAGTCTTACTCCCGGGCAAAGAGGACGACGAAATCATAACGCAGAATTTCTGCAGCGAAAAAATTTCTAATATTCTAAATGTGCGATATTAATCCAGTATTTTAATAATGGAGGCAAGGGAATATCTCCTCACCCAGAAGCAAAAAGTATTGTAGCAACATGCAATTGACACGTTTGGTTTCCTCGGTCTGTCAACTTCGATATTTCTGCTGTTCTGTATATTGAGTAATACGTTTAAGATCCTAAGCAGCTTCATTAAATATCGGTGCCTTCGTGAAAGGAATATCGTGTCGTCGTGTAAACTTCGCTTGTCTTTTACCTATGAAATCACTATGGAAAACGCCGGCGACAATGAAAGACGCGAGTAATTTGTAGACCCCGGCAGGACGAACGCCAACCAAAACGGATAAATACGAGGATGGGGCGACGAGATTCGAACCCGGGACCTCGCCGAGCAGCTCCATGTTAAGACGAAGCCGGTCGCGAGAAGGGCGTAGTCTCCTGGCAGAAAGTTGTCAAGCCGCGACTTCTCCCTCTTTCGTTTCATTATTCTTTCGGGCAGAGGGCGCGAGCAGCGGCTGTTCTGTCGACTCTTGGCTATCGGAGATAGATGTCGTAACGCGATAGGAGAGAGTGAGGGGGGGAGAGAGAGAGGGAGTGGGAGAGCGGAGAGGCGCGTTTTCGCGAGGGAGGGGGAAAGGGGGAAGGAGGGGAAGAGGGAGGGAGAAAAGCCGGCCGGCTTCTGCTCGCAGCTGCAAGGACTCCTTCTCTTTCCTTTTAAATTTTAAAGGCTCCACTCATGTCAGCTGGAGAGGCGCTGCGTTGCTTACCTCGCGTGGAGAGTTTGTGAGGAGGGAAGGAGGCGGAGTTTTGGAGGGGAAGGGAGGGTGGATTGGAGGGAGGGAGGAGGAGTGTTGGGGGAGAGAGGGAGAGAAGGGGGAGAGGGAGAGAACGGGGGGAGAGGGAGAGAAGGGGGGGAGAGGGAGAGAAGGAGGGGAGATGGAGAGAAGGCGGAGAAGGTGGGGGAGAGGGAGGGAGTGAAGAAGAGAAGGAGAGAGGGAGATAGAGATGTAGAGAGGGAGGAGAGTTGCGCGATGTTGCGATGGGTGGGGTCTCCGAAGGCAAAGGTGAGCGAGTTGGTACGATGAAGGGAGACTCGAGGGTCGATCTTTCGTTGTTTTCGTCCTTCTAATTGATAAGAACCGCGGAGGTTGCAGATCTCGACAGGTTGGGAATTCGCTCTTTATCGACATTCTACGGATCGCGGGTTGATATTACTTTCCGTCCAGTTTTTTTTATTCGCGAGATGATCTATCAAGGCGTATTCAAATTCTATCATTAGAGGACGAGATATGGAAGCTATCCGGAGAATTTTAACATTTCTCGTCGCTTCTACGGGGACGGCGAATCCGGAAATGTTTCAACGAAAAAAAAAACGCGAAATCGGTGTGGCATATCGCTGCAAGAAGGGAAATCTGTCTATAGAGGGAAAATGCTCGAGATAAAACAGCTGGATGGTAGGGGAGAGAGATAGAAAGAGAGAGAGGAGGGAGAAGTTGGATGGAGATCTATGAGTGGAACGAGCGAAAGAGTTTTTCCGTTATGTAGGTCGACATTCGAAGCGAATGGTATTTGGCGCCCCGAATGTCGCAACGCGGACAAATCGCGAATGAGGAACGCTGCGTGGGTGGACGATGGGAGGGGGAGGGGAGGTGGAAGGGGGAGAGGTCGTCGTGTGTGTTCGAGAGATTTTTCGTTTTCAACTTCACCGATTTTGAGGGAACCATAAACATAGATAACGCTGCCGACGATTAAGAAGGATTTAGACGTCAAGATGGAAGTTGTTGATCCTTTCTTTTTGCCTCTTTTAACGAGACACGAGTGTTGGCTCGATGCCACGGGAACGCCTAAATTGATTGCGACACGGTTTTAGACCATTAAATCTTCATCGTTGCAAATTCTTGCTTTTCGTTATCTACATTATTTATCTATGTTGGCAAAAATATGTTCTCGAATGTTTTGAAAGCTCATTTATGGTGCTGATTACCTCGATAGCATATGGCGGCGCTACTCTAAATTAAGCTGATGGTTAATTTTATTCTCGCAATTTTTTTATTAAGATTTAAGCAACGCCGTAACCGCTGAATATCCAACAATACCTACATCGTACAGGTTGGTTGATGACTTGGTTTTTACTGTGCCTCGCACCTCACCAGTGAGTTAATTTATTCACGTTCCCTTATGAAACACTTTAATCCAACCTGAACGAAACGTAGAAATTGGAGAGGAATGAGCCTGCTTGGGAAACTTTCTTGAACACCCGAATGGAGAAATGTGAGTGGGGTGAGTAGGTCGCGCTGGCCGTAGGATAATGGATGAAGGGCAGAAACAAAGCCACGCGCGCCGCTCCGCCCTGCTTCTTCCCCTCCGCATCCTCTTGGCCACCCTCCCTCTTCCCTCCTCCCCGGTAGATCTCTTTACTGTGCGACCTTGCAAGCGACTCGCATCGCGCTTAAAGCCGCTGACGAGAAACATACGGGTTAGTGGGCAGCGGGACAGCGGGAGGGGGAGTGCGCATTGGAAGGAGGGAACGACTAGGAAAGGATAACGAAGGTCAAAGGTGCCTCCGTAGCGATGAGATTCATTGTTATAGCTCGATTATTAATTTTACTATCGTTTCGGCCATCTTGTGCCGGTGGGTCATGGTAACCATGGGGAAGAGCCTTGGTTCGGTGCGAAATGGCGCCTTTTTATCTAGCGCGGAGACGGCAACCGGCTGCTGAAATCTGACGAAAGGGAACGCGAGGTAGGGTGCGGGTTGTTGCGAGACGTTTAAAACGGAAAGATATATAAAACTCAGAGGAGGCGGCTCAACGGGCGTACACGTGTGCCTTTTCGCCGGCTCTTCTCTGCCAATTCCCATTGCTTTCGTTTCGTAAGGTTTGACCGTTGCATCTCCTTGGACGTGAGGAAGGAAGCAACGTTTAAAAAATAGAGCGTTTCGATCTGTTTGCTTTCAGCTGTTATCCGCATTGTTCATTCTCCGTCTAACGAAGCGGTAAACTTTTTTTTCTTTGCTCTGACGAAATCGACCGAGCGTCACTCTCTTTAAGAGTCTTTCCGAATGCGGATTCGTGAAACTCTTTTGGCGCCCAATACCGAAAACAAGAGGGCGCAGCGGTCGCCGAAAGAAAATTTATATAGCGTCAAGTTTTTATCAAGGTCATCCGGATTCGAATTCTGAGTTTTTGTAACGGGGGTTTATTTTTGGGAATGCAACTTTTTTGTTTTTATAGGACAGGGATTGTTGTGAAAGATCGTTGTTTGTTGATACCAAAGCGTTGCTGGCAGGATGCGGTTTGAGCAATTGCATTAAATTAATTTATTCTATGCTTGGCGCGTTGTTCAAACGAGTTCGTTCCAAACTTTTATATTTTTGTTCAACCTTGACAAAGAGCGGGTGCCCCATCGTTCGCAAATTAACGTCGAATTCGGGCCAAGATGTTATCTCTCGATTGCGCGAAATCCGTCGAAGAACGCAAAAGTTCCAGCGTATAAGGCAATCACTGGAATTAATGAGCCGTTATGAAATGTTAATGCCGGAAAGCTGCGAGTTGGCTCGCGGTGTGGCAACACCAGCATATGGGAAACGCGTTCGCAGACGCACAGCTCGCGAAAACGCCTTCGATATCGCTCGCAAACAAAAGCGGCCCAAGTGCTTCACACCACATCCCGCCGGAAATTAACCCGCGCTCGCCATCCGCGCGTGCGATTTTCGCGAGACGAACGGCAGTCACGCGGAGAGCGGCGTTCGGTTCGGTTTCGTACAGACCGCGTTCTGAAAACCTTGCGTCGAGTTTCGAAAGACGCGTTGACCAATCGAACGCGGGCAGCGAGTCTTGTTATTTTTTTGGGGGGGGAGGAAATGATATTCGGGAGAAATATAGGTTGCGTTCCACTTCCGAAAAGAAGATAAAAACGAGGGTTGCGAGATGGCGTGGGAACAAAAACAATCGCGAATCCGAAACTGCGTGCGCGCAAGAATTTTCATAGCGACCGTCGTCGGCTTTCTTTTCCGTTTGTCCCACATTTCCAAGCGTCGTATCCTTTCACCTTCGGCTCGACTGCTCCGACTCCTGGAACGTGTCGCAAATGACATCGATTTGGAGCAGTTAGAATTTTTCCTTGCGAGTAGGGTTTTCGGGTTTTGACCGTTTTTTGCCTCTCGATGTGTAATCAATTCAGGCCCAAAAATATATCACGTTTATGATATAACGCAGGGGTCGGCAACCTTTTCTGCATGACGGACCACATTTGCAGTTGTGAATGTTTCGGAGGGCCGTATTGGGAGTCAAAAAAGCCCCGGCGAGCCGGATGAGCTAATAAATCAAAAGTTTTCTAGAGATTCTGTGATTTCATACGAACGAAATCAAGTCTACGTAATTTACTAGCGTTAAAACTTCACCATAAAAGGCTTTGAGACCATAATTTTACTCAAAAAATATAAAATTGCCCATGAGAAATTTTCCTGATCACTTTTTCATTACTGCTTTGCGGGCCGCATAAAGCGTTCTCGAGGGCCGCACGTGGCACGCGGGCCGTAGGTTGCCGACCTCTGATATAACGTGTACTGGTTAAAATTTTTATTTCTATTAAACCCGATTTAACCCGAATTCTTTAAAAATGTAATTGCTTTGCTTTCACTAAATGCCGATTTTTTTAAATTAAATAAAACCGATAACCACCCCCGACTGCCATTTTATTTTTAAACCGAAAAATAAATTCACTACTTATGAGTGCAACGAGCGGTTAACAAATCGAGGCAGTTTCAGCAAAAATCGTCTCTGCGACGTTATTTAATTGGACGGCATCGCAAAATTTCGCGATAAATGACCGACGCATATGTCGGTCATCAGGGCATCAGGACACGCGGACGCGTATTAACACCACGAACATCCGCGACTGGGACTCGAATTAGCGACTCGACGCCATTTATTCTTTAGCACGGCGTGCGTGAACTTCTCGTCGCTCCGCAAGCGTTTCAATCCCTTCGGTGGGAGCGATCGGCGGAGTCGATGCGTAACAACCGATTAAAGTGACCCTTCTCTTTTTCAATCCCTTCGTTGATGCAACTTGACTTGCGTCATTCGCTCTCCACAACGCGGAGATTGGCACTTTAGGAGCCGGAGGAGGTTTCCAGAGACGCTCCGCGGGCAGGAATAAAACCGGATGACGAGAAGAGAGACGCGGTCGTGGCGATTTCGTAACCCGACGCAATTTCGTTGTTTAATTCGACGAAAATTAACTGTCGATCCGGTCGCCACGAGGAACGTTTTTTAGGCGTCCTTTACCGGCGGAGCGACAGTAGAAAAACGCCTTATGGGCACGTCTTGTCCATCCGTCCGTCTGTCCGTCTTAACTTTCATCTCCTAAACCGCTCGGCGGATTTTAATTAAATTGATTAGAAGTGATCCTTATTAAAATGTATTACCCAATTGTGATTTTGAACTGCATACCTATGTGGATTAGAACTTCCACTTTATATAAGCACTTAAGTAAACTGACTCGTATCTCGTTAAATGGCATCCATAAAGCAACATTTAAATACCATATTCTTCTCTCCCAAGCTCTTATATGATCTGTAAGCTGTAGATTAAAAAAATTATTAGAACAAAAAAGTCCCCGAAACCATATAATTACGACTTATAGTTTCAGGGATTAAAATTCGAGAATCGCCCAATCTTTCGATACCCTTTTTTACGTATTTTCCATAAAGAACGCCTTTGAAATCTCTGTGTATTCCATTTATGGAGTACGTCTATATATAATAGATACTTTCCATCTTGTTCAATGTTATTTAAATTCGGCGATCGGTGGTTATTTGAAAAATATTCAACTTGAATGCCCAGAA
Source organism: Tanypteryx hageni (assembly GCA_028673005.1). Lineage (NCBI taxonomy): Eukaryota > Metazoa > Arthropoda > Insecta > Odonata > Petaluridae > Tanypteryx > Tanypteryx hageni. The sequence goes on from CM054118.1 coordinate 71,184,348, forward strand.
ACATGGTGGAGGGCGAACCTTCTCCCCCTACGCCTCTCTCACCTCTCTTTTCACCCCCCCCTCTCCTCCCTTTCTCTCTCTCACTCCCCTTATCCCCTTTCCTTCATCTCTCTCTCTTTTCCCCTAACTTTCCTCCCTTTTTCCTATTTAATTTTCTAAGCTCCTCCAAGCGTTGCCGTAACCGTAACAACGTGCGTCAATTTCTAGCCGTGTTTCGTTGGCGAGAGGATTCAGTTAATGAAACCGACGGAAGATAATCGAGGGTGTTCGGTTACGTGGAAGCATTAAGAGGGAGTCTTTAAAGGGGTTTCGAGCATCGAACGAAAGGGGAAGGAATCACTAGCAGTGACCGAAGGGAAGTCCATCGATCATCCATCGGAGGAATTCCTTTCGCACCCTCTCAGGGTCGCGAGCTTTTTATGGCCACGCATAATAGTCCGGTATCCCGGGAAGAAAATGTTATCGCTTTCTGGATGAGGAGTAGGGTTGCCAGCTCTCCCGGAATTTCGAGAATCTCCCGGAACTACTCTACCGTAGATACAGATCTCCCGGAAACCGATAAGGACTTGTCCGGAAGACCGAAATCGTCGCAATCAAGCAATTTTCAGATTTATTGTTCTCTTTACATTGTGTTAAGTGGAGATTTGTGTAGTCTGATTCTGATAAAGCGCCACTTAATGTGGAAATGTATTTTTTACACAGTATCATGCTGGTAACAACATCTGACGCCTCTCTAAATGGTCGCCTGATTTAGGCAACAATTTAAACCTATCTAGAAATATTTATAATTGTTTTCTATATCATTTCTTACTTTTTAAACAATGCTGCAAAGACCTGCCTTTTAATGGATTGTTCTAAATTGATCTAGGGGTGTGTAGTTGCATCTTTGTAGTGGGATTCCTGCACAAACAAGGAAGGGAAGGAATAAAAGTTTATCACAAAATTAAGGGCACGTTATTACTTGCTTCGAGTGACTCACAAAACAAGTATTATTCTTTTCGTTGACTGTTTTTCAACCTAAAAAAATCTCCCGGAATTAAATACTCATACGGTGGATATCTCCCGGAATCAACTACTCATAAGGTGGCAACCCTATGCGAGAGGGCTACTTATCCCCCAGAGGCGCACGACATCGATCGGAGATCAAGTATTCGCGTTCGATTTTTTCTCCTATTCTTCCTTCTCTCTTCCGCCGCATGCGTGCGTGCATATCCTCCCTCTCCCGTGCCCTTTTCGGGCGTGCTCGCGTGCGGCCCATCCCGCGAACGGCATTTATAAATACGCGCGCGCGTTACTCCACTCTTGTCACCGAGGATCGTGGGTGGAGGGGTCGTGTCGCGCGTGCTCATATCGATCCTATTTCGAGCTCGAAATTCCGCTCCCTTATGAGACGCGTCGATGTATGAACCCTCCGCGACGCCCCAGTTACACCCCATAAACCACGGGTTCTCAACCTTATAGTATCTCTATTAGGCACTACTCACTACATTCTGGGTTAGGGAGGAGGGCACAGTCATATTAACACATAAAATTTAATATTTTTAATCGAACTCAAAGAAAAGCAAATTAAACTGGTGTTAATAGTATCTAACATATATAGACGTTCCTTACAGAGGAGGAGGAGGATTTAACATACTAGTAGAAGGTGCTTGCATTCTGCAAGCATATCATCTCACCTTGAAAAAACATTCATTTTTCAGACAGATATTTCATCATTACAAATATTTGTTTAATTCTAAAGATTTCACCTCCGCAGCGATTTTCGTTTTTCCGTTATGTAAATATTATTGATTAAAACAATTCCCAAACTTTGCAATTTTAAGAATATACTATACTATCTCCATTATGGGGTACTAATGCTACACTTTTCTGCCCAATTTTAAAGTTGTAGCGCTTCTAGAAGTGAAATAATATTTTTCTAATTGTTTAAATTTTAAACATTTTTAACGGCCGCAATAACGATTTCATGGATACACTGAAGTATTTATTCGTTTACATAGACTAAACCCTAAATAATTTAAAATTTTCAGCTCCCTAACTCGCCACGTAGTGTCTAAACATTTACCTATTTGTTTAAACTGTAGGAATTTTTAACTGCCAAACAAATTAAAATTAATGTTTTTTCAAGGCGAGAGGAAATGCTTGCAGTATGCAAGCACCTTCTACTAGTATTTACAATGTCCGTCCGACCGTGCGCAAATTTTCGAAGCAGTGGGAAGAGCTGGGAAGCTAAGTCACATTTTTTGCAAATTTTTTATTGCTGATATTTTATCTCCTTCGTTTGAAAATTCAACAAGAAGTTGCTCTCCACTTGCATTCAATGCTTCTGTAAGCTGGTCATCCTCAGGCGCTTTTTTCTCCAATGCTGATAAATGGGCAATTTTAAAAGAAGCTAATGTAGCTTTTTTGGAATTTATAACGGGCTTGGCAAATACAGATTGCTGCTCCGATAATTTAGATTTCAAATCACTAAGTTTCTTTTAACCCAGTGGAAAATTTATATCAAATGATGAATGACAAGCCTTGAGCTGTATTTATATATTATGTCTCTTTGGCATTGCCAAACTATTAGAGCGGGTACCTGTGAATGCCTCGACGGGCACCTAGAAACACCTCGACGGACACCATGCTGCCCCCGAGCACCAAATCAATTATATTCAATCTTTTTGTCGGCGTACCCCTTAAAATATTTTTGAAGAAATTTGTACTCCATGGTATATAATGAGTTACTCTTTCCCAGTAATTTATTCAAACTTTGGAGCCAATCCGTCACAATCCCATTAATTACTGCAGAATTCCCCTCTTCACTCTTTCTCCCCTCCTCACACATTATCTTTTCCTAACCGTATTCACCCATCGATAGTCTTGTTTTTCTACCCCCACTCCACCGTTTCTGCGCTGTATTGAAATACCATACGCTGACTTTATCACGAATAAAGTGGTTTCTACGAAATTTCTTCACGTTGGTTTACTTAACCAAAAGAAACCGATGTAAAAGAAGATTACTGCTATGCAGATGGGGAGTAGGTGCAAGATGGTGATGCCGGTTGTCGAGTGGGAAAATATTGTGGAAAAACATGAACTTTCTGCTTTAATATACATATTTGCGTACCCCTAGGGGTACGTATACCCCAGGTTGAATACCGCTGCCATAAACTATCTCATCGACTTTCCGCACCGGCGTCCGTTCTCTTACGTCAGCGTCTGCCGGAGAATTCCCCGGAGCCGAGCGCCCTCCATGCGTCGCCGGAATTAAGTCACGGAAAAGTAAAGTTATCTGAACGGGCGTGTCACTCCGCTTGTAATCGCCCGAGCGGTTATTATCTCTCCTCCCTTAGGCTTTGATCGCCAATGATTTCTACACACTCGGGTTGGACTCCAAATGCAGGTAGAAGGAGAGCTGAAACGCTCGCCAAGTTGACAGAGAAGATGCATGCGCAGTTGTAGTGTAGGAACAACGATTCGTGGCCGCGCATTCATATCAACAGCAGCTAAAAAATTTGGCCAGTAAGTGTCATGTTACTCGCGATAGTCTCGATGAACTTCTACGGGAGCCTTGAAAAAAAAAATAACTCGTCGAGGAAGATAATGGAGAGAAATTTGAATGAGAAAGGAGGCCATATGGGAGTTAAACAGACAAAAGAGTTGTGTCGCCCACTCCTTCGATGAATGGTTTAGCCTTTTGGCTATTATCCGGCCTCGCTTGTTGTGCATTTGTGATGCAAGCCATAGAAAACGCGGAGTTTCGTTTCGGAATAAATTTTCATTCGGAGAATTATTTAACGACCCTAATTAAACAGCGTAAAGCCCTTGCAGGATTCTCTCCGGCATGCCCTCGCGATAGTATAAATTCCAATTTGACATGTTTTTTGAATGCACGATTGCTGTGCGTGATGTAAATGCCTCGACACTTCAATCACGAATAGGTCTTCGTGAGGTTGGCAACTCTGCTCATCGTGCGTGACGGCTCGAGATGGGAGTGAAGGGTGGGAGGAGGAGGGAGAGAGGGAGGGAGGAGAGAGAGGGAGGGAGGGAAGAGGGAGGGAGTGAAGAGGGAGGGAGGGAAGAGGGAGGAAGTAGAGGGATAGGGATGGATTGCTGGATGGGGCTCGAACCGCGAGAAGAGTACGTACGTCAATGGAGAGGAAGGTGGCGAGATGGGGTGAGGGGGCGGGGAGGACGAACGTTGCAGCGGGGGCGGAGGGAAGCGGGGATGTCGAAAGAGCTCGTGCCGTTCTTGTTGCCATGACGACACAGGTGCCAGCATCAGCTGGCCCGATGCTGCTCCCTTGCAACCCATCTCCTCCCTCACTCCCTACGGAGGCTGCCTTTCACCCTTCCTTTCTTCTGCTCGCCAGTTCATCCGCTTCTTATCTTTTTATCGGTTACTCATCCATCGCCTTCTCTCTATCTCTCCATCTAACTCTTCCCCCTATCTTCCACCCCCCTTTCTTTTACCCCCTTTCTTTTAAACAGATCTTTAAATCCTTTCTTTTAAAACTGTCTTTTAACCCTTTCTTTTATTCATTTCTTTTACCCCTTTCCTTTACCCACTTTCTTTTACCCCCTTTATTTTACCCCCTTTATTTTACCCCCTTTATATTACCCCTTTCTTTTAACCCCTCTTTTACACCACCTCTCTTCCACCTTTCTAATAAGCGTTCACTTTCTCCTACGCAGCCTAAGACCACTCCTGTTCTCCCCTAATTACACCCTCCTCACCTTCCCTCTCTCCTCTCCCTCTCTCCTCTCCCTATCTCCTCTCCCTATCTCCTCTCCCTCTCTACTCTCCTCTCTCGCTCTCTCCTCCCTCTTCCCTCTAATCTCTCCTCATCCTCGTCCTTTCTTCCTTCGCCAACCTCCTCTTTCAATCTCCTGTAGTAATCTCTTTCATCTAACCTTTCTCTCCCACCTCTCACTCCTTCCGTGATATTGTGACCACATGCGCCGACTCACGCATACATGCGAGCAATGCACCTAATCCTCTCTCCCTTCCTTCCATTATCGACGGTTATTCCTCTAATAAACGTACTACATCTTCACTTACCACACCCCCATTTCCCATTCCCCTCCCTCTTACCTTCCACACTTCTCCCCACCTTCCCGCTTATGTTTGTATCCCCTATGCCCGCAAACACAAACACATAGGGTTAATCTCCCCTCTCTCCCTCTTTCTGTTTATTCTCTCCATCCTCTTCGCTTCCTCCTCCTCCCCTCTTCCGTTCTTCTTAATCTCTCTTCCTCCATTCTCCTCTCTTTCTTTTCCCACTCCTTTGGCCCCTCTCTTTTCGTCCTTTACAATTGCACCTTTCTCCTGCATTTTCTTGGCCTATTCTCTCATTATCAGAATCCTTTCCTTTTTCCACCTCCATATCTCCCTCCCCGCCTCTATCTTGTGTCCCCCTCCACTCCGCCCCCTCTCGGGACCGCCTCCCCCGGAGGTGCCGGTAGTGTAGTGGTTAGGACGCTGGCTGCTACTCGCCTGCTGCTCAAAAGGGCAGCGGGCACGAATCCTGCAAAAAGAAGGATTTTTTCTAAGGTCGCCCGGTCCCCTGTTTGTGTAGGTTTAAAGAGACTGCGCAAATTCAGCGTTCTGTCCTTCGGAAGGGACACTAAGCAGTTGGCCCCCTTGGTGCTATTCACAGAGAGTAAGGCTAATGCCGGCACCGGGTTTCCCTCCTCCCTTCTGTGTGTACATATGTCCAGTTGATGATAGTGCAAAATGATAATAGCAGTCGACGCACTTCTCCCTTGCGCCCCACTTCCGCCTCCCATACTCTCTCCCGCCTCACGTTCTCCGAAGGAAAACAGTCCATATCCCTATTGGCATTCTTTCTCTCTCCATGGAGTTATCGGGCTCCTCAACCCGCTCCGATCACAGACACTTCCTCCCTCCTTCCTCCCTCCTGCAGCTCCTCTCCTCTCGTTGGCATCCTTCAAATCATCAGCTGTTCGGCCTTACACAAAGCGACTCTTCGTGGTTGGAGGAGGAAAGAACCGGTCGAGCAGGAAGAACCGCCCCCGCCGCCCCCCTCTCCACCTCACTCTCTCGTTCGCTGCAGCTTCGACCGGGGATCTTGCTTTTCTACGATTATCCTATCTCTCTATCTCACATTCGCGTGGTCTTAATGAAGGTTAAATGCCGTATTTATCCGAATCCAAGACTTCCCTTCCGAAGGACGGAGCGCTGGCATGGGCGGTCTCCTCAAATCGCACAAGTAGGGGACGGGACGATCCCAGGTTGAACAAGATAATCCAAACAGAACTGATGATGCCTACCTTCCAAGTAATCATATACTTAATACTTATATTGGCTTTAATAGCTTGAAAATCATCGCGGATATGTTGCTCTTGGTGTTCCCAAATTTCATAATTAAACGTTATAAAATATTACAAATACATTCGAACGGAAAAATAAATCGATCACGCGTTTTTGTGTGCCAAAAATAACACGTGTATGCACTAGAATATACCGAATCCGAGTACATAAATAGTTGTTGCCACGGCAGCACTCGTAATGAATGATAAAAACTGCAAAAACGCCGATATTTACCTGGAATTCGTAGAAATACAATAGTTAAGCAACATTCTGCGATAAAAATTAGTATCTCCATTCCTTTCCACAGAGAATAGCACAAATCCCGCTCCGATATTACAATTCCAAGATGTGCAAGAGAAAATTACCCTGCGCGATGGATTTCAGATTTCCCGTGTAAATGAAATGGAAAAGATAGTTCCTGGAATCAAACCCGGGACTTTCAATCTTCGCAACGTAGCAAGAGACTTCCACCAAGTGTCATGAAAATCGGTCTATTGGTTCAAAAGTTAATAGAAGGGGACGGACAGACAGACAGACACAGCGACGAAACTATAAGTAGGCTAAAAATCCGACCTCCGCCGGATTCGAACTTGAGATCGCTGCTTGGATCACTCTAACCACTCCGCCACCGCCATCCCCTCAACAGAAAAGTCAAGCCATTCTCCTGACGAGGAAGGAGAAATTCTCGAAAAAAAAGAATCATCTCCCAATTGGAGTATTCATGAAAGTTTTACTCCCCACAGGGCGCTTGTTATCTTTACAGTGGTGACCTATCAGAACGTCTCCGTCACGTTTTTTCGTTCGATTATTGGGGGATAAACACATTCTTTGCAAATCTTGAAATGCGTCGTTTTCTCCCGATGCGATTTCATCACGCGGATTTGCCAGTGGGAGATCTCCGCTTCGCTTCTATTTTTTTATTTTTTCAATGGCGAATTAACGAAAGCCTGTTCGACTTATCGAGAGAGAGAGAAAGAATCTTCTATTCTCTATGTAATTAATATACAAAAGAGAGAATAGAGCGGGCGAAAGTATTTTGGGATAATCTTCCAAGTCCCATTAATCTCTTAATGCACTCCCGCTCTCCCCTTGGTTACGCCTTCTGCGAAAGCGAAACATCAATTACCTTCTCGATTTTTTAAAATGAAAAAGCACCTCATACCTATCTGTGGAGCGTGACACTGTTTCAAGCACGCCTCGGTCGCATAATTACCCTCGAAACACGGCTCGTTTTGACCGCAATTTTTCATTGTCGACCGCTCGCATGAAAGAGCATTCATTTAAGCAGCTTTTTCTCGGAGTTGCTTAATTAAAAGCCTCGAAAGAATGGGGAAGATTCTTTTCGATCGAAGAAAAATTTTCTCCAACGGGTTAAAACTTGTTCCTCTTCCACCTCGGTAAAGTTCGCTTGTTGATTTAGTCAGATGCTTTCGTCGTAAAGACTACATCGTCGAAACGGAAACACTGCATCTGGAGTGATTTTTATCAGGTGCCTTTATAGCATGTGTCAACAGAAACCATTCACTTCTAATTCATATGTCTTGTTATTGCAATTAAATGTAAACATGGGTTGTTATAAATGAATTTATATAGTATCACATACTGGAGACTTTCAGGACTTTGTGACTGCTGAAGTGCCTGTTGGGCACAGCTGTGTATGTTGCTGTGACAGACTTTCATTAGCGGGGGAAGTATGGCTCGGTTTCAACCCAAATATTTCCAATTTTGACCTCCCCCCCCCCCAATCCCCCGCCTCCCAAAAATACGCTTCAGATTTAATTTTTTAATAATAATAATAATAAAACCAATAAATTTTGCCGCAACGTTAAAATTATTGATTATATCTCTTTATTTGTCTTTCACCTTCTTTATCCTTAAGTTGGATCTTGATTGGAAGATGGGGTGTGGCAAATATAATGTATATTTTATTTTTATGGATAAAAAAACGTAACGATATTAATTTATTATTTATCAGTTTTGAACTTGAAAACATTTTTGCGTGAAGAGCATTGTGGGGTTCCGCAGAGTCCATTTTGTAAAGGGTTTCATACCTCCAAAAAGGTTGAGAAGTTCTGTCCCAAAAGGCAGCGTTTCTCGGCTCCCTTGGCCATCCCGCCACCCCTCCCCCTCGCTCTCCCCCCTCTCCCCCCGCCTCTTTCCCTCCTCGCCCCCTTCGTCCCCATTTCCCGAGCTGCTTCGAATTCCTCGCAAGGACACGTTAGAGAATCGCGGGAGACGTTTTAGGCTGCGTGGAGAGAGGAGAGATAAGAACGATCGCCGAAGGAGGATTAGGAGGGGGAGGGGAGGAAGAAGGGAAGGGGGGCCCCCATCTCTCCGTCCCCGGACCGAATATGTACTCTGTAGCCGAGGATCGCGTGCGTGGGCAGGCGTCCCGTCGCGTAGTGCAACCGATGACGAAGCTGGTCCCTTCTCCGAACTACCGAAATAGCTTGCCGATAAGTTACTCGCTTACCGCGGTGTCTTTTTTTTATTTTAGAGGGCGTCCGATCGCCGCTGACGCCACCTGTCATTAGTGCACGTGTCACGTCGCGATGCAAAACATTGGTGGATAGGAGTTTAGGCGGCACGCTAATATGCGGGCAAGGAGGCAAGCGTGAGAACGTGCGCGCGGTCTTTTTTAAAGGTCCGTCATTGTTTTTCTCTTCGCCAAGTCAAACAGTAAATGATGAAGTTATAAAATCAATTTCACCTTTAGCGTTTCCCGCAAGGTTACCGACATTCAGCCTTATCCTTGATCTCATTCACCTCGGAAATCAATTATTATGTTTTGGTTACGTGAATATAAAAATAACGAATAAATAATAATATGTAATTTCATTTGAAAAAAGAGGAGAGTAGCTACTCGTTTTCCCCCGTGCGCATGTTACCGTTCCGCTTCGTGGAGCCGTTACTTTTATTATATTTATAGGTGGCTTTGGTGGTGTGTGCGTCGTTTTTTGGCGAGTTAACAGTAGATAATGTTAATGTCTATATTTCCACGATTTCTGATTTTCTTTCCTCAAACGTGTTTTACAATAGTGACTTTGAAGCACAAAAATTAACCATCATTTTAAAATTTCGGTCGCTGCGAAGCTTTCGATTCCAATCCTTTTTCCTTCGAACGTAATAATGCGTCAGAGTGATTCATTTGGGGATTTGGTAAACGTTTTCGTGTGGCGTTCACTTTTGTTGAAAGTGACGGAATCCTGTCGCTCCTGGAGAAAGTGTTCGTCTCATCACTTTCTCCGGTCGCATTCAGCTGCCAACCTCAATTATTCGGGCTCACCGCTCAGTCGAGCGAATTCGGGTCAGGTTTCCCACAATTCCTTTCGGTGCGCGCGTGCGGCATTCGCTCTCAGTCATAGCTGTGGCTAATCAGGTCAATGTGATGGCGAACGTTTTATGTTTTCGCTTTGGAGTAAGGACTCGGAGAGTCGCGAAAAAACCGAGAAATCGGTTGCACTATGCTTTCTATGCTGAAATGAAATTTTTAAAATTATTACGCGAAGTATGTTGGCGAAAAATTGAATTAAAAACGCGGTCATGCGGATGTAGAAAGTTAGTTTTTCGGCATTTTAATTTTCTACGAGGTTGTTCGTTCGTTTTTAAATGAGATATTGCCACACTAGACATCATCGTCAGAAAAATTCCTCCTGTCAAGACTTCTCATTAAATATTGTATGTTGCGATGTGGTGAGTCCTTTATGACGCTCAAGTGTATCACGAAATGTTCCAAATGCGCATAACAAAAGAGAATCGATTTTGTTCCATCTGCTGATAACGGCACAACGTAAATTTAGGATGATGGAAGAAAGAATTTTATGTCGTAACGAAACGATATCGCTTTTTATAATTTTATAACGAAATAAAACCATTATGACTTGAGTTAAAGGAACATTTTTTAATTTTAAGTTATTATGTAATTTAATTAATTAATTAATTAAAAATGTTCCATCAACTTAAGTCGTAAAATACATTATCTTACCAGATTTTTTGAAATAGATATTAAGGTAGCTGGATTTATCGACGCCGCTATTTAATCGGACTTTAATATTTCAGTTAAAGTTAGTATAGAAATTCTTTGAATCTGGTTTTCCTGATAACCCCATGCAAAGTGAAGAAATAAAATGTCAGCCGCACATTGGCGTTACAACGCCGCCTCGAAACTCAGCCGCTTCGGCGTGTTCCACAGTCACGCCTTAACTCTTTGGCTAAGCGAGGGAACGGATTGAGTCAACCGTAAGGTCCGTTAGAGGTTAATGGAACGCCGTTCCCGAGCCTTGCGAACCTCGACTTATGTACCTACATGACGTATGTTTATGCCCCTAACCGCATCTGAGTTTCGCATTTTATTCTCAAGCCCTTGCGTTGTGTTCTTCTCTCGCACCACGATTAACACCATTCGTGCGCGGTCGGCTCGGACGTGCGCAAAGAGACTATCAATTCACGTCCGAAACCAATTAACTTCGTGGTGTTCCCTTCTCGCAGTAGTATTCCGAAAGTGTGGCGGACGGATTTCGAAGTAAACGGTTCTTTCATTGCGAGTAGCTGGAAAAGCTACTTCCAATTTCTCCACCCACTCGTTAATGACTATAATATCTCTCTCTTTCTCATGTTCTGCCTCAACTCCCTTCGTTTTCCATATGATATCTTTGTCCTAAATATCTCAGGCGAACTTCTTTTTATCGCCGCCATCTCTTGTGCAATCCACTAACCATTTTCTTGCTTGGACACCGCGTCGAATTTGTTTTTCATTTTTTAAAGGAGAATTTCAATGAAACTTCCGGAATATTGGGTGGGGTCTCATTTGCGGCTGTTGAAAACCTTTTTTTTAAGCTCTCCAAGTCACGAGTCGATTTTCATAATCCCCTTTGATTGAGCACGTGCCCAAGAGGGAGAGCGGGAAAGGAGTCCTATCGGGTGTCACGCGGAGAACTTTAAATTTCCGGATTGAAGTCATTGCGCTCAAAATGGCGAAATTAAGGAAACAGAAGTTAAAAAAAGGGATTGGGCACAAAAAAGGGAATGCAATTCCATATCTTGCGGGAAAAAACCGCTCCAAACTACGGAGGAGCTTGTGAACAAAAAAAGCGTCATTCGAAATCGCAATCGAGAATCGAGAAGGGGGAAACGGAAAACAAAAAAGAAACGGGAAGCGAGAGGTGGGAAAGAGTCGATCGGCAACAGCGAGCGGTCGTTTCGAAATCGATCTAAGGCATTGCGATTGGAGGAGGAGGAGCCATCAGTCGGTGCTAGCGCGACTTGCCCAACGGCAGCCAAATGTCCGTGTCACGCGTGTCTTCCTGGAAAACCGAATGGGCGGTAGGGAAGGCCGTCACGCGCACGTACGAGCGGACTCTCCGTTTCCCCCGCCCACCGGAGATGCACGCCTCCACGCTTTCAAAAAGCACGCTTATTGGAATGCAGAGCGAATCCTCAAGATGCCTCTCACCTGAACAAACGTCGTCGTGTGCATTCGTAACCAATCCGCATAAATCTTCAATTGTTACCGAATACGATGCTCAAGTTCAGTGGTCGGCAGCGTTTTGGCGACGGTTTAATTAAAAAATTTGAATTAAAAGAAAAGTCAAAGCTGGATGTTTATATAAATTATATTTGCTAATTGAATTACACTTTAATTATTAAAACAAACTCTTTTAAACATGGTTATCTTTGTGAGCCACATAAACCGTGATGGCGGGTCACTCATTGACCCGCGGGTCGTAGGTTGCCGATCCACTGCTCAAGTTAATGCTCCAAAAACAACTTTTTAAAATGGTTTTCTTATTGTTGTTAGCTGAGCACATCACCTTCAGAATTCAACTTCAGTTTCTCTTAACACAGTTATATTTTGTTATAAATATTAAGTACTAAAGTATAATTTGATTCAAAGTGACGGTATACTGAAAATTCTCCCATGAACGCAGAAAATATACGATTTCATTTAACTAACTTATGCAAGAAGGTTTACATCAGTAAGACTATAGAATTTATTACCGTGGAATAGATGGCGTGGCAGATAAATAAAAAAATGAATAAAGGAATTGAGTGGACTCTCGATCTCTCTCGAATGGAAATGGAAAAAAATAGGACGGACAAAATTGCGTCACCGAAAATAAATGGATCGCTCCCAAAATTCACGAATAGGCCATCCGAAGCAAAACAAACCCACTTTCGCCTGCATCCTATAAAAGTAATTTTGGTGCATTGGTAACACTGTCCGTCACCGTTCGCTCTTTTTTTTATTTTGGAGTGCCGACCCACTTATCCACATAAGAAACTCTCGCGGTATTAGGAGGAGGAGAAATGGAGAGAGAGAGAGAAGTGGAGGATATAGGGCGTGCGAGTGGAGAAACGGGTGGAGGGAGGATAAGATGGAGAGAGAGGGTTTGGAGTGGAGCTATGTGGGGAAAAAGAAATAACGAGGGAAGAAAGAGATGGAGGGAGAGAGATGGAGGGAGAGAGATGGAGGGGGGAGAGAGAGAGATGGAGGGAGAGAGAGAGATGGAGGGAGAGAGAGAGATGGAGGGAGAGAGAGAGATGGAGGGAGAGAGAGTGATGGAGGGAGAGAGAGATGGAGGGAGAGAGATGGAGGGGGAGAGAAATGGAGGGAGAGAGATGGAGGGAGAGAGAGAGATGGAGGGAGACAGAGAGATGGAGGGAGACAGAGAATTGGAGGGAGAGAGAGATGGAGGGAGGGGGAGGGATGGAGGGAGAGAGAGAGATGGAGGGAGACAGAGAGATGGAGGGAGAGAGAGATGGAGGGAGAGAGAGATGGAGGGAGAGAGAGATGGAGGGAGAGAGAGATGGAGGGAGAGAGAGATGAGGGGAGAGAGAGAGAGGGATTGAGGGAGAGAGAGAGGGATTGAGGGAGAGAGAGGGATTGAGAGAGAGAGGGATGGAGGAAGAGATGATAGTGGATGGAGGGAAAGAGTTGGATAACGGAAGGAGATTTGGTTTGATTTGTACTTGAGTCGCTCTGATCGAAGAGTCCTAGAAGAGTATGATAATTCGGTTTAAAGAAGTTCTTCTCACTCCTTTTCCAACGTCATCTTCCTCCCTCTCCGTTCTCCATTCGATGATTTCGCCTTTACTTTCACTCCCTTTATATCGTCTATTTATTTCACCTTTCTCCTCCTCCTCTCTCTCTCTCTCCGTGTTTCTTCTCCACT